>JASTUX010000004.1:0-600000 GCA_031125595.1 Saccharomycopsis capsularis
GCGGAGTTGGAAGCACCAGTGTTAGAAGCACCAGTGTTAGAAGCGGAGTTGGAAGCACCAGTGTTAGAAGCAGTGTTGGAAGCACCAGTGTTAGAAGCGGAGTTGGAAGCACCAGTGTTAGAAGCACCAGTGTTAGAAGCGGAGTTGGAAGCACCAGTGTTAGAAGCAGTGTTAGAAGCACCAGTGTTAGAAGCGGAGGAGGATAAAATTGAAGAAGGCAAAGAAGATGGAGTAGAAGCAGAAACACTGGCCACACTAGAGCTGCCAGTCTGCAAATATGAAGTACAGGAGAGCAAGTTCTGTGGGAAGGTGGTGATAATAATGGTTTCTTGCTGTGTAAAAAGGTGCAAACACATTTCAGGGACAGCGATTCCAGCAAAAGTGAATCCCTCAAATGTGTAGGTAGCATAAACGAAGGCGGAGACGTCGGACACAACATCAGTGAGAACAGTGTCGACTAAAGAGGTGACTCCGCCAATAATTGTTGTGACTTCGCCAACAACACTGGTAACACCGCCAATAACACTTGTAACTAAACCTGCAAGGTCTCTTTCATCGAGGACAGCACCAGTTTGTCTTGGAAGAAGGTCAACAGCGACACCATCAACAATTTCAACAACGTCTGTGACAAGACTTCCAGCAATATTTGTGACAACATCGCCAACGACAGAGGTAGCATCATTAACAACAGAAATGACCTCGCCAACAGCATCTGCAGCTATACCAAGTGGGCCAGGGCCGAGAAGGACTGTGCCGCTAAAGAAATTTGGGTCAGCACCGGCATCTCTAGCAACAATTGGAGCGCTTGGGGGAGCAGTTTGTCTTGGAAGAAGGTCAACAACGACACCATCAACAATTTCAACAACGTCTGTGACAAGACTTCCAACAATATTTGTGGCAACATCGCCAACGATAGAAGTAGCATCATTAGCAACAGAAATGACCTCGCCTACAGCGTCTGCAGCTATACCAAGTGGGCCAGGGCCGAGAAGGACTGTGCCGCTAAAGAAATTTGGGTCAGCTTCCCTTTTTTCCACAGGTAATGCTTTGACACTTTGCAATGCCAAAGTAACAGTGAGTAAAGCTTTGAAAGATTTTCCCAACATTTTGTGTAATATTGTTTTCCTGGTTCTTTTTGTCAAAGTTGGTAACTCTGGCTGAACAAAAGAGCTTTGCTAGAATGGAAATAGTATCGCAATCTAACAGCTGATTAACCAAGGAAGAAAAAATATTCTGTTAGGCTGATGATTTTAGAACGAATATGAGAAGTAATATTCAACGAAAGTGACGACATGCTTCTTATATACGTTTTTACTCCCATTTCTCTTTTAGCGGATCTCGTTCATATTCGCCAGTTTTACGTGAAGTTGGGTTTATGTTCGGTCCACATCAAGGATGGGGCATGAAGCATGAAGCAGGTAGTTCGTGCACCAGCAGGCACATTCTTTCAGGCACATTTTTTGCTTTTGCAAACGCATGTTTTTGGTGGTTGGCCTGCTAATAAAAGAAGTATCAGAAAGCGAAAAAATGAATACTTTTTATGCCATAACGATGATGAAGTCGAAGCGTGTTTAATTGTTCTTCAGTCAGTATTCAGATTCAATCGTAATTTTAAGTTTCCTCTTAGATGCTTTTCCTTTTTACTGTTTCTGCGAACTCTTGTTTTCGCTAAATTGGCACTTCTTATTCGCCATTGTAAGGTTATTACTACAGGCTTGGGTCCGCGAAGTGCTTGATGTGTCTCACAAGGCACGTTGAAATGCGTCTGCGGTAAGGCAGACAACCCTAGCAGGCAGTTTGCAATCTGTATTCAAGGTTATCTTCGAATGACTGAAACAAAAAATTCACGCTTTTGCAGCTGAGATGCGGACAGCTGCTGCTGATTTTTGGTATTGAAAGTGTATAAAAAAAAGTTCAATAGAAGCATCATTTTGAGTGTAAAAACAATACTGGTACTTTGTTTACTATCTAGCCACCTGCTCCAAGCCGCTATTATCCTGCTATGTTCAACGAAACACAATCTTTGGTTGCTCTGTTGAAGTACACCCTACATAAGAAGAGAGAAAACATACTATTTTAACACTCAATTACTGGCAAGCTTGAGCGCGTTTTGGCAGTAAGACAGAAGATGCAAGTACCTTTAGATTTCCCTGCTGCGAATCATAAAGCCCTCATGTCATGAGCTCTCTGTAAAAAAAAGTAAAAAAATAAAAAAAGTGCCGAAATGACTTCGGACAAACCTTTCTATTTGTCTTGGCTTCCGGTGAAGAAACTTTTCTCGTTAGCGGCTTGCCTGGGCAATCTTCGTTTGCGTTTCTGTGTCGTTGCCAATGCGCTATATCATACACTTTTGGCACCGGAGCCAATACAAAAGCTACCGTTGGTAACAAATGTGCCCAACTGCCAACATCTTTACGTATTTCTTATGGCTCGCGGGCACTGGGCAGCCGTAGGCGGTGTTAGTACCGCGAGCTGAAAAAATTAAAGTTAATTCAACCATCGAAGAGCAGGGAAAATGCATATCGCATAACTGACGATGCAAATAGGAAGTGAGCTAGCTCCGGCGAATCTGCTGAAGATGTCTTCCTAAACCCGCATGATAATTTTTTACTTATATCGCAGAGGAAGGCTGATGGTAAAGAGTGTAGTACCAATAACAGAGTACTTCGCCTGTAGTGAGATGGAAGGCAAAAAGCGGTCTGCGTCCCCCGATTTGCCCGAGGATGTAAAGAAAACATAACATGTCTTTCTGAAAACGGCGCCGGGACACGACCGAACGCACCCCTGGGTGAACGTGGAGTACTATGTCTTAAAAAATTTAAAGTTACTATACAGTTCCCGTTGCTCATGTCGACGTTACCCTTAGCTGCGCAATTTGGCTGGTTAGAGTTTACCATTGGTGCATGTCAATTTACTATTTGGTAGATGTCAAGCCTGTACGGATCCATATTTTTGCAATTTTTGCAATTTTTGCAATTTTTGCAATTTTTGCAATTTTTTATTCTCGGCCTTGCAGATGGCTCCAAGCGGCATCAGGGGCAGGGTAAGCCCAAAACTTCGTTGGACTGCCATTATCACCGATTCTCAACACTTTCAATTTTGCTTAATTACGCACGCGCTGCATTTTACCAGGTTGGCACATACTCTGCCTCTTCGGAAGTTCGTTTCAGGGCAACGGGGGTATTACAATCAGTTGCATAGTAAAGAAAAAAGCTCAAAAAAAATTTATTTTGTTTTGGAAAATGCCAAAGGTAGCATAGTAGATGTGCCAGTTCGTTGCGCCTACACATATGCCATTCTAAAACAACAATGCCCATTGCCACTCGTCTCAATGTGTCAAAAGATGGCAGAGGCAGAGGATCAGAGAGAACGCAAAAAAGCAGTAGTTAATTGCCTTATCCGAAAGAACGAGTATTCCCGGTTTTCCAAATTATTACGAACAAATTCTGAAAAAAAAAATAAAAAAAAAATAAAAATGCGCTGTGTACATTGAGCTACTTTGCGCTTCCAATGCATTCGGAGGAAGACTTTGGATCCGAGAGAAAAGGAATTGCAAGCCGAAAGTGGAAAGGATACGGTAGTCACGTTTCCTTTTTGTACACAAGATTCAATATATCCAAGTGACTTGTGGGGGATCTGCCACTGAATTTGGTAATGTGCTCTGCAAGTGAACTGAACGACAATAGATTGCGTATTTGAGAACGAAGTCGGTACTTTCTCGCCCTCCTGTAGAGCTGTGCTACCTGCATAAACTGAGGGCTTTAAAAGCAACAAATCCAAAGGTAAAAGTGCCGGGATATTAATTAATAGTGTTGCTTTTAGGGTGATGCATTTGAGAGGACATACCGGACTGCTCACGACAAGAGTTAGGGAGCTCGTCGTAAAAACCCGCGCCTTGCTTTTCTTTGAGCTTTTTTTTTATTACAAACTGTGTCCTGCTTGAAACCTTATTGTTAAGAACCACCTCAAAGAGTTTTGGCCTCGTAGGAGCATTAAAATAAATTCGAAGAAATGAAAAGAATTTTAATGTGGTTATACCTGGACAGAATAAAATAAATAAAAAATAAAAAAGCGCGCCCTCAAGTGCACCATGAGACCCGGCCCGGTAAAAAGTCGCATAAAATGCTGGTATGCTGCACTACGGTAAATTTCAACAGCCTATCAGATTTAACACAGCCGAACACCATCTCGGCAGCTACGCCGCTTGCAATTCCACTGGCTGTTTGGCAGCATCATGTATTCTGTAATAGTATAGTCCAGCAACGGCGGCTCCCATCGAAGTACTAATCACATCCAGTCCTCAAGAACTATCTTCCCGCCTGGTTGCTTGTCCTCGCGCTTTGCCATAATTCTCCACGCGTTTCATAAAAACAACCATAAATGATCGGCGGCCTTTTCATAAACCCTGGAAAGTCATCTTAAGGTATAAGCTGACCTAAGATTAGCATCATTAATTTCATCTAGTAAAATTAGAGACTGTGGCGTTACCCAAATCTGAGAGGAACAGACTAGAAAAGACCAAAAATTCTCCAGAATAGGTATTCGTTGCATAGATAAAATCCATGCTTTTCTTGCAGCAAATGAAACATCAGATTAATTTATTTTGATATTATTTTGAGGCAGTTATCCCATACGGTTTGAATATATATATTTGGCTTTTAATTGGCCATAAGTTTTGTCTAATTAATCCCAGTATCACTAACCAGGGGCCTAAATCTAACTCTAAACTGCATCTTGAGGGTCTAGCCTATAAAGTAATTTTGTTTTCTAGAGAGGCCAAAATGTCTCAAACAGGTTTCCTATTGAACAGTAGACCTATTGGGTATTGTTTTTTCTTTATTAGCAAATAAACAATGTCCAATATATATTTTATCTATTTTTAAACTACGAGCAGATGTAAGCACACTACTATACTCGTTAAATCTTTGTTTAGCTAGTGGGGCTTTTGCTAGCGAAAAAACACCAACCATAGTCCAGTTTGTAGAACAGCCTCTGGGGTTTTGCAACCTAAAACTGTTAGCCAACTATAGCTTCTTCTATCTTTTTCGTCAGCTTTAATATATAATCCCTAGGCTCTAAGAGTCTCTCTTTAGTAGTTTTCATTTTGAGCTTTTTTATCAATCTCTCAGAAGCGCTATTCTAAGCTGCCAGCAAGTTTCATGTCCTTTTAATCGAGTTACAAGTTTTGCTACTAACCACTTTTCTCCCCCCCCCCTCCCCCCACTCAGAAAATATTCTAGAAAAGAATCAATGAATTTTATGGAAAAAAAGAATCTCTTTTCTTTGAAACCAAAAAAAAGAATTTCTTTTCTTTGAAACTAAAAAAAAGAAAAATTGGCTAGGGCAGGGTTCTATTCCTTTTTTTTGTTGTAAGTGAAAAAAGCCCCAAGTATGTTTGTTCGCGGCCATAATCGAAATAAAGCCGATTTCAGGGCGTAACGTCCCTCTTTGAAATTCTGAAATATTCCTCCATTTTTGTCAGCAAGTTTGACCATTTTTGGAACAACCCTTTATCGTTTATTGGGTTTCTAAGAATATGGTCAATAGTTCTAGATGCCAATTAGTGTTTCAATCATGGATTTTAGGGGTTTTCTGGGTTTTGAAGGTTATGGTGTAAGGAATGCTTCCATCTCTTACTTAGGAATGTCCCGGTAGCATCGTTGTCGGAACCCGGTAACTATTGCATTAGCAATTAGTGATTCATGAGGTTATTCCTACAAAAAGCAGAAAATGGTCAGGTCCATAGAGCACACTGTTCTGGCAAAAAAATACAAGAGTAAGCCATCAAAACTAATGTAATGGGATGCTTCACGTTTAAAAACTATAAAAACGGGGGTTGTGTTATCTTAATAATTTCTCTTCTTTTCGAGCAGATTGTAGACATCTTGAATATAAAAAAAGGCCCTCATTGTATAACACCTACTACTAATTTCGCTTACACGTTTCTTGCTATTTCCCCAATTGTTACTAACTAAAACCCCAAAATTCAGCAGCTCAATTTCTCTCTTTGGATTTTTTAAGAAAAATTTTGTTTGAAGGCGGCCACTTCCCAAGAACTGAAGAATCAGGCATTTTTTTGCTTCTTTTGCCTAAGCTTCCTGAAACAATAAATACAAGTTGTATGTATGGGAGTGAGGATTACGACAAAGTCCATACTTTGACGAATTCATCACCGGTGTGACTTCATAAAAACTAGCGTAGCTATACCTGCCGGACTTTCACTTGGTAAGTGCAGTATTTTGCTTGTTTTAAGGCTTGCGTTCCGGAACCAAACAGATTCTAATGGCCAACAGTTTCCACAAATGTTTTTCGCTTGACCAAAGAAATTAACCCATGCGAATAAGTCTTTGACATTCATCTTTGTGCTACTCACTATTTTTTTTTCTCATCAGAGTTTATCTTTGTTGCGCGTCTTAACTTTTTTCGATATTGTAAAATTTATCCTATACGTTGACTCAAAATAACCTGAGCTTGCTGTAGTGTCTAGCAGTGTGGTGCGTAAATACTCTAGCTTTCCTTTGCTTTGAATAATAAATGCTAAATACCAGGGCGCTATATCTACCACACTGCGAAAGAAAACATTTAGTAAAGCTTTTCAGCACCTTGGGTTTGTATCTATGGTCACGTAGCGCTAAAAAATAATTAACGCCTTAACGAAGTCGTAGAAGACACTCGCTAAGCTCTCATTTTCCAAACCCCGAAAAAGTGTACTGTTTGTCTTTTTTCGTCTTTTTTAGCTATGCTCCTTAGTATCTCTGTGCTAACTTTTGGATTCCAGCTTGCTTTTGCTTCTACTCATGTTGAAAATAGACCTGCAGAGCCCTGCACAACTCAGATCTTCACGGTATCACCTAAGGATGTAAGATCTCTCTCGGGTCGAAACATGTTCAACATGACGTACTGTACAGAAAATGCTTTTCGAAAATAATCCCGTTTAGGGCGCAGAATAAACACCTGAATAGCAGCTTTGGCTTCACATTTTTTGCTACCTGTGAAAACATTTTGTTGGTATTATTAGCCATAATATCCACATTTATGATTATGACTACATGTTATGCGTGGAGTTAAGAATGGTTTAACATAGAAAACGCTATTATAGGCCAAGGTTTTAAGGTGAAGTAAATACTGTTGCATCATTACTGGACATTAGCAAATGCAGCTTTTTACATCCAAAAACCATATTTATCCTCCTATTTATCATATGCTGAGAGAAATTTAAAAAGGCGAGAATTTGTATCTTCTATTCCTTTATATGGGTCCAAAATGAACATGTCAACAAAAGTAACAACGAGTAATCATGTGAATCGCAGGTTTGGGCATAACACTAAACTGTAGAAGCCTACATGTTCAAAAAACGAAATGGCCTTGTGGAAGCTCTAGGCCCAGGCCTCCATGTTAAATCCGTGTCTGAAAGATAGTATATCCTGCGATATCTGCGGACTTATTATTTTTCAGTAAAAATTTTTGGTTAAATCCGATAAGCGGGTGTGAGCACCCTCTTACAAGTATCGGAAAGCGTTGCGCGGACATGAAAGCGGATAGCAACATAGATGCCAGATGAGTCTTATGTGTACCATGCCCTTGCTTGATTTTTGCACGGATCGCTATAAATCGTATAATAAAAAAGCTCGAAAATACAAAGTTTAGAAAACTACGAAGAGTTTCTGAACTTTGTATAAAATTAGAAAAACATCATTTTCACCATGTCCAAAGACTTCATTTCTCCAACGATAGATAATATCGAGAACGTCTCGGTAGAGATCAAAAAGCCTAAATATCTCTTGACTCCACACAAAAATTCCCAAGAAGCCAATGACTTGATTAGCCAGCTAGGCTTAGATGGTCATCAGGAAGGTGGGTATTTCAAGGAAACAGACAGATCACCATATCATCTCGTCAGTCCTTACAATAGCTCTGACAATCCGGTAACGAAGACTGTAGACATTGCCACAGATAACAAGGAGCTCATGCGAAACTACTCTACTTTGATCTACTACCTTGTGACCCCGGAAAAGCCTTTTGGAAGGCTCCACAAGAATAAGTCTCGCATCATTCACATCTTGCAAAGAGGGTCCGGTCAGTATGTGTTGATCTACCCAACCGGCGAAATCAAGTCGTTCCGTGTTGGCTTCAATTTTGCTCGCGGAGAAGTTGCCCAGTGGGTTGTTCCTAGCAACGTGTGGAAAGCTAGTTTCATCAGTGACAAAGACGAGATGTTGTTGATTAGCGAGGTGGTGGTGCCGGGATTCGAGTATTTGGACCATTCATTTATGGAGGATGAGAAAGAATTAGAAAACTTGGTTGGAAAAGAAAAGGCCGGTGAGTTACTCTGGCTACTTGGTAAAGATTAATTGCACGTTTCGGATGTCTACGTAACTAGCATTACGCAATTATATCAACAAAACAATCACCAAATGACCGCCTCGAAATATACATTTAACTAAACTATATACAATTGACAAAGTGATCACTATGAACTCTTTTCTGTATTATTGTAAAAGTTTTTCGGCTCCAACGCAACTTGATATAAATAACCCAATCACGCATCGCTACTAATGATGTTTGAAGACAATAGTTGCTTTTCTTTTCCTCTGTTGTAAAGGCTGCGAATTGTGTTACTGCGTTTACTCTGGCACGGGAGGATTGTAAACTGGCAAACGCTTCTGTGAGCTGACCTTATTGTTTCTGTAACTGAGATAGCAGTTCCAGAAGATGCTGACCACATTCACCGTCAACAATCTGAACTCTAAAGGCACCAAGGAGAAGTTGACAAGCTGGAAAGCAGGCCAGATCATCCAGTTGGTAAGCAAAGTCACCTTATAATTCTGCCGCAATCTTTCCTTAAGCTCATCGTAACTGCTCTGCTCCAAAAGACTCATTATGGAGTAATATAAAGGCACTGCCACTGGTGCAAAGAGAAGCTGATCGAAAGCAACCCTGGAAGCTGAGTCCAACCCCTTTTGGAGGATTGGACTGGCCACTTTAACCGGCGATGTGATTTTAGCGAGAACCTGGTACCATTTATAGCCGATTGGAGCAAAGAGTATGCCGCCGTATATTACTGCTCTGAGGGTTCGCTTGTAGTCATAGTTGTCCCATCTGGCAATGACCCATTGCTCAACAGCCGACTTCTGTTTCGCCTTAGACGGTGGCACTTTCTCCTCGAGTTTCTGATGGATGTCTTCCTGCGTAGGGAGAGGCTGGGTAGGGAACAATGTCTGAGCAAGAATGTCCCCGGTAGCAAAAAGCGTGCCGGTGGAGATGCAATTGGTTAGAATTGGCCTGCGCACCAATGCTCGTTGGTAGCTAGCGAAAAGTCTGGAAAAGGCCATTTTATTGGAATACTGTGATGTGAAATGAGGTCTATTATGAGAATAGTCTATGGGGCTATCTAGCGTAGAGACAATTATGAGAAGATGGTGAAGGAAAAGCAACAAAAATGAGGAAAAAGGTGGAAGATTTTGGAAAAAAGTCGAAAAAAGGCGATGAGGTGCCAATTTTATTGGGTAAATCCGATCACAATCGAAATGTACCGTTGCCGCAACCACTCAATGGCAAGCACAAAACACAAAATCAGCCGTTTATAACGTAGTCGCCGAGCAGCTAACTCTGTTGCCACTGACCAAAAGTATGTTCAAATAGCGAGGTCGGTCTGAGGCCTGTTGCGACGCATTGTGAGACGGATGAGCCTTTTTGACAGCGCCGATAGGAGCAAGCAACCAAATCTAAATATATTTACTCCGAAGCGTTGCGAACAAGCTTGCTGGCAGAGTGTCTCCGGTGAACTTTGCTGAGGATATCAACAACAGCAGTAGAAAAGCAAGCTTCTTAGACAATTATTTCAACAAACGGATCACAACTGCCCGACCCCTGCTATCTCTTTCTGCTCACCTTCCACTATCTCTTCCGAGCTGAAAAATGTACCAGTGCAGCGGTACAATACTCCTGGAACAGCCGTTTACAGGAGGGTAAAGTCGAAGACTCTATTTTCCAGCAAATCAGAAGAAGCGAGAAGGTAATGTTATAGCGACACGGCCCGTAGGGTGGCTTACTACGCTGGAGAACCACAACGCCTTTTATGGCAGGCTCGATATAACAAGCATAAAACAAAGTAATTCAAAGTAGGTTCAAGCTGGAATCTAATTTTTATTTGGACATGCGCAACAGAGCACAAAAGTATTTGGTGCCATTGAATACCTTTCATCAACATTCTTCCTCGCCAATTCTCCAGACCTCGTTATAGCTTCTTTTTCCTTTTGTCTCTGGGAAAAATTTCCAAATCAAAGTACCGAAGATTGCGCAGCATGCCGCAAAAATCATAAACACGTACCCGCCAATGAGATCGTTGAGCACCGGGAACATGTAGCCAATGACCACCGTCACAGTCCAATTCATGGCGGTACCGTAGCTTTGTGCAACCGTGGTAGCGTTCAATTGGGTCACTTCGGCAACAAACAAGAAGGGGATCGGGCCCATGCCAATGGCAAAGAAGCTGATGAAGGTGAAGACGGCAATGACAGTAAGTATGCTTAAGTTGTTAATGATTCCAATGGACATCAAGAAGGTGGAGACTCCCATGACTGAGGTAGAAATGAGTAGCAAAGCCTTGCGGCCCACCCTGTCTATAACCAACCCAGATCCCAAGGTGAAAAATAAGTTAAGCAGCGAGATGACACAGTTGATGAGAATCGAGTACTGAGGCACCAAGGCGGCGATTACAGTGACGCCGTAGAACATGATAGCGGGGATGCCTGAAAGTTGTTGAGCGGATAATATAATCGAAGCCACGAACCTGGAGTTACGATATTCTTTTTTCGTCAAGTAGTCCCAAAGAGTTGTCGTGTTATTCTTAATGCCGCCAGATTCCTCTTGGTCTGGCACATTAGCATTTTCAACATCGCCCTGGCTGCTCGAGTAACCTCTTCTGTTTGCATTACCAGCGCCCCCGGGCAAGAGTCTCGATCTTTCATTACTGCTGCCGCTGTTAGCGCTATTAGTGGACGAGATCTCATCTACCCACCGGTTGATCTCACTGTCAATTTCTGATTCCGAGAATGCTTCGCCATGACGCAAATGCGTCAAGTGCCTTTTGGCTTTTTTCTTCTGGTTGCTCTTGACCAACCATTTTGGGCTTTCGATAGCAAAAAATGACACGAAAACATGTAGAACCGCTATACTGAATCCCGTCAAGAGGATGTACCGCCACTGGTGCGGATTCGCCCACACGATGCCCAAGGCCTGCGTGAACAAGATCCCCGTGTTACCAAAAACCTGGTTCAATGTCCCCAAAAATCCCTTAACTTCGTTGAAGGCGATCTCATTGAGCATCAAGGGGCTATTCACGAGGGTGCTCCCGGCAGCAAGACCCGATATAAATCTCCCCAACCCGAGTTGCAGCTTGTAGTTTGATGTGGTCTCCAAAAACGAGCCAGTGGCGAAAAGGATTGCCGTGACGAGACTAGTGGTTTTACGGCCGTAGGTGTCGCTTATGAAGCTTGCTATGCCTGAGCCAAAGAGTCCTCCGATGGGAAATTGGGACGTGACGAGCCCAATCTCTTGGTTACTCAAAGGGATGCATTGCTTGAACCCGGATTTTTCAAACCAGCTAAGCGTCTGGTTTCCTGGTTTGTTGTCCAAGACGCGACACGAAAGTACTTCTTCCGGAGCATTCAATTCGGCCTGCGATAAAGAAAGAAGGAGTTAGTTATAATCACCTTTTGCTGAAGCACAATGATCGGAGACTGGAGATGTTACTTACCAAATGATAACCATATTGTAGCATTCCGAGACCTGCAACGAGGGAATTAAGTACCAATTGTAGAGTCCAGAACTTGCTCATAGTGGCCAGAATTTTGAAGAATTATAAGTCTTTAGCCTTTAAAGGGGCCAGAAAACTATTAAGATAGATTATGGCAGAATGCAAGAGGGCAACAGCGGTTGCTAATCATCAAAGCCTAATTATGACTTAAAGACAGTTTTGCTTAGAATGATCCACGAGCCATATCGTTGGTACATGACAGATGCCAAAACACACAAACTACTACTGACACAACTTCACTTATAAGTGTATATCTGGCAGTACTGATCAATTTTGTGATAAGCTTGAGGGTAAATCAAAGTTTTGCTAGAGAGTATTTGATTGTAGAACGTATATAGAAATCATAAAAGGGGGCAAATATGTAATTATGAGCAGCTGCTCCCTCAAAGAATTGTTGTTGTATTTGTCCGGAGCAAACGAAGCGAAAAAAACGTGTCCTTGACCAAGCGCTGATAGCTTCGTCAACGATGATAGCATAATGCCCTCACTGAAAATAACCCTTTACCATGAAAAATGAGAACAAAAAAAGTTTGAGTTAAGGGAGTAAGTCATAGCAATAATCGGAACAAAACGAACAGAAGAAAATGTGCTAAACCAGTAGTCAAGTATAAGATGAAGTTAGAAAAAAATAGTACCAATAGTTCATGAGAAGTTGAAAGCAATATGCTCATGATGTATATGCTGGATAAAGGACAATAACAAAATCATAAGACCGTTGTTTTTGTAAAATATATGATAGGAATATGTGATTGAAAATTGAGATTAAAAAGCTCGCTATTGATACCAAAGAACCAAGAACTGAAATACATATGATGTGTGGTGATATATTAGGAATAGTATAATGTAACCAATTATGCTTCAATATTGGCTTCATAACTTAGTTGTAGAGTGGCGGCACATAGCAGAGGAGAATAAAAAATAACTGCCACTTTCGCCGCTGTTTGCATCTGATTGTAAACCTACTTTTTAGTGATACAACAGTAACCGCTGATAGTAGATATCTTAATCTCCCTCAGCAGCACCACCACCGCCACCACTGCCTTTAATGTGGGATACCTCCGAAAAGTCCAAGTCCAAGGTACTTTTCAACACCATTCCGAGCAACCCGAATAACAACAAAGCCAACACATAGAAATAGTACTTGTTCGAGTCGTTCACGAAACGAGGCACAAGTCTTTGGAGGTTGAACCGTTGTAACTTGGCGTCGTTGGCCGAGACCGCCGTGTTCGCGGAGCTGGTGCTGTTGTTCGAGAGTCGATGCTGCGTCTCAAGGTATCTTTTGAAAAGGGGGAGCTCGTTTTCTTGCAAAGTTGGCATTACGTTTGGGGCTCTGGAGGGTGAACAAGAAGTGCAGTTTGACGGGACTATCAAGATGAGCAGAGAGGAATTACAGACGGTATCTTACATTTTTGGCACTTTGATTAAAGTCTGCAAGTTGCTTCACTGCCTCGTTTCCCGCACCCCATTATCGCCCTGCACCCTCCTTGTTGGGCTTGCGTCAAAAAGGTAGAAACATAGTATGATTATTATTTTACTAAGGCAGATAGACACTTGCAAGGTTAATGTAAAAGGTCAGACTTCTTGAAGATACTGTGCCACAGGAATTGAGCTGTAATGAATAGAATACAGCGCTTTACATTTGGTGTTTTATAAAATTTTGAATTCTGTATTTTCGGTATAATCAGCAAAAGCATAGGTGTAAGTCTATATACTATTTATTTTTATCAACTTGGCAACTGCCATTCAATGTGGAGATTTGAATATAAAGTAAAAAAGAATGAAAAAAAAAGATCAAAATTGACTTCAGTATGCGAAAAATGAAATAAAAAAACAAACAAACTCTGTAGCCAAATAAAAAGTGAACTAAAATGGATGGTAATTGCAAAAAGATAGAAGAGGGTCAAGTTTTGAGACCACGAAAAGAAAGAATGGAAAGAACCAGGCACTTGCTTTGGGTGACAGGTAAAATGGAACGTAGAAAAGCACTAATAACAAATGAAGTGGCGAAATAAAATATGTTAACTTGGAAAAACTTGAAAGAAAATAACAATTCTATTGAAAGACAAACAAAAGATGAATAAGGATTGGGTGAGCCAATGGCATCCTAGCAAATTCAGGAACATTATTTTCTGTCGTAGAAAATCATGTATACTGCGGTGTTATCGTTGAGCACGCTGCTTTCCGTAACTTCCGTAACTTCCGCGTCGCTAGTTTTCCAGTACGGTTTTTTGACCACCGTACTAAGTTTGACTTCACGTAACGGCTTTTTTCTGACACTGGACGACGATCTGCTCATACTTGGGCCACGGCTGAGACTGAAGCTGGGCCTTCTGCTGCTGTGGGCGCTTGTGCCACCTTTGTTGCCATTATCAAAAGTCTCGGTGCCAAGCAAGGTAGGCAGCAATGTGCTGACGGAGCCAGTAGAAGTATTGCTCATGGAGCTGAGAGGGTTGGGAGAAGTGTTTCTCAAAGAATTTAGGGAGCTGCTCGAACCAGTTCTCGATAACCTTTGCAAATTCTTTTTCAACGATTGGGATAAGGATCTGCCTCTACGAAGAGAAGTGACACTTCCGTTTGAAGCTTCGTGTCCTTGGTTCTCATGGATGATATCGTTCTGGCCAAATTCAATACTGCTATTATTGTTGTTATAGCGCTTTGCTTCGCCTTCGTTGATATCACCAATCTGATCGCCCAAATTAAAAGCAGACGTGCCGTTAGCAAGGATATTGCTATTACCCGAGCCTTCGCTTACTTGGACGCTTTCAGCTTCTGGAGAGGTAACTTGCTCATCGCCATTCCACTCGTTACCGTTGATGTCGACAGCGGTGACTTGGCTAATCTCGCTGGCAGTATTGTTCTTACCTTTCTTGTAGTGTTCAAAATGAATTCTTTCCTGATCATCAGTAAATTGGCTGACGAGTTCACCGTACTCCTTCAACTTGTCAACATTGCTGTTTTCGGATATTGCAATGTTGTCCAAGTTGATGATTGGGTTCTTGTTTATAATCTTATTGTCAAATTTGTAGTACATTGGTTTCTTCTTGTAACATTCGTAGTGGCCATAGTAGTGGTTACCAGTATGCCTGATCATAGAGTGTAATTTGAAATCAACCAATCCATTCTTGGCCTTGTGATTGTGACGTTTAATAGCAGCAGGTAACCCAATAACGTTTTCCGGAACTGACCCAGTTTCAGCAACACCAATGTTCAAATTTTTAACCATGTCTATAAGCTCATTAGCCTTTTCGTGGCTTTCAGGAATTTCTGCCTTTTCAGAGTTTGATCTGTGAGTGCTGCTATTTGGAGTAACTTCGCTGTTTTGGATAGAGTCGTCATCATTGACACTAGATCTGCCACTGGTGGAACTGATAGCAGTGCTTTGACGATCTCTGTTATCTTCTTCATCAGACTCGTCCGAGGGAGAATCAGAGTCGTCATCGTCATCTACTTCAGAAGCATTGGCATCGTCTTCGTCCTCCAAACTCTCATTGTCAGATTCATCTTCGTCTTCATCTTCGGATTCTTCATTGTCAATATTGATAGCATTTTCTTGAATCTTATATTCGTTGTAGATCTTCTTGTTAATTGAAAGCTCAATTTTCTTTTCAAATAAAACTCTGCAGGTATTCTTGGTGGACTGATTGTTTTCAAAAATGGATCTTGACAAGTGCAATGCCATAATGGAAGGTAACTTGACCAAGTAGTTGTGCTTGATAATGGTAGATCTCAACTCTGATGCCTTGAAGTCACCGTATTGGTAATTGTTAATAAAGTTTTCCAAAACCTTATCATCAATTTCATCATTGATCTTGCAAAAGTTTTCCATATTTTTCAATTGCTCAATGTAACGGGAGCGGTCAGAATTAGCACCGGCATTAACAATGCCTTTTGCTTCGCTTTTGAGTTCCCTCTGTTTCTCAAGTCTCAAGATTGATCTAATTTTACAGTTCATGCAAGAGTAATCGTTGATGGTTTCAGTTTGGGCCTTGTCCAATAACTCGGTCAATCTCGCTTGAGCTTCTTGGGGAGTTGGCAACGACAAGACAGAAAATGGATATTTGGACAACGAAGATTTCTGCAAGCATGAAGAGCAGGTGAATTGGGAAATACCATAACCGTAAAACGGGAAACTTGGAATAATCAATTTTTCAATTAAAGATTCGACCTGCTCCTTGACTTTAGAGACTTCTTCCAGGGACTTTTCGTCTTCGATTTTCTTGGAATACTGCAAGAGATCCTCCTTGTAGATGGTTACCACCTTAATCAAGTTGAGGTACTCGTTTTCCAAGGTCTGCAAGATGACTTGCAAGAGCTCGTGCGCATCGTGCTGGTTCGAGGAAAACTTGGAGTTGAAAATCTTCTCGATGACTCTGAGGAAAGGTCTGACAGAGATGACGTTGGAGTAGACGGTAGGGGCGTTCAACTTGTACACGTACATGGAAAGCTCGTGGTGGAGAGGAACCAAGTTCTCGACATTCTTGATATTGTTTGGAAGGCTCTTCTTAAAAGGAAAAGCGTTGTAGAACTCTACAAAGTGCTTGTGGAACTTGTTGAAGACGTTCAAGTATATGACCAAGCTGGGGCAAGAAGACAATGCTTGCAAGGTCGAATTCGCAAAACAATCGTTTCTCGGGTTTCGGAGCGAGGTAGAGTACTTATCTATTCTCTTGGTAAGAAACATCTCTTTTCTCCTCTTTATTAGGTCTTCTTCGGATTCAAAAGCGAGGGTCACGGACGGAAGGAAAATGTAGCCTGCGGCGATAAGCGCGAGCGACGATAGAAGAATTAGCTTTTTGTTGGAGTCGCGGTACTTGGAGCTGAGGGTGTCTGCTAGAGAAGCCTGGGCGACACCGCCAATGTTTAGAGGTCTGTCTTGAGAGCCGATAAGGGGAAAAATCGAGGAAAGCCAATATTCAAGGAACATGAAAATGTTAGCGCGGCAAGAGGCAACACAGCTACGGGGAACGAGAATAGCGGGTGCCCAGAGAAGGAAGGATGGTGAGTGGGCTGGGAGCGGCCAAGAGGGTTATTGTTCGGAGACCAGTGAGGAAGACAGAGAGAAATAAGCAGGAGAAAAAAAAATACAAATAACAAACAAAAGTTCTAAAACCAAACTGGAAGGAGAGCCGGCTAGCTACCCGAAAAGAAAGGGCCGTTGCAAGATCAGAGGAGGAGGACCACACCGCTATTCGGAACCGCTTTACAAGCCAGCAGGCGCCCGAAAGGGCGGGGACGCCGTCCGCGACACCCCCGGCGACGTCACCGCGCAGCGCCGCCGCTTTCCCAGGGTTCACCTGAGCTGCTACCCGGTGGCGCACCTGATTCCCCGCCATAGATTACGTGGTGGTGGCGCTGTTCCCGGGGACCGGGGTTTCCCGTTGCGGAAACATCCCCCTGTCCGGGAATGTCTTTTTCCACTTCCGGCAGCACGCCCAGGCATCCCGACTGCGAGAACATATCTCGTGCCGGAATGTGCACGGAACATGCTCAACGGTTAGTAGCGTTTCTGTGCAAAGCGGAGCGGTCTGTCGATACGGCCGCTTTAGAGTGGAAAGCCGTTTGCAAGGTGAGAATCGGCGAAGCGACGCCTCTGGAAGCCAGATCACGTCTAGAAACGCGCTGGTAAGTAGAAGTCACACCGCGTGGTCGGAGCTTCTCTGCTTCCAAGGGCTTCCACCATATTCGCAGGCACCTTTGTATACCGGCGGGTTTCTCTGTCTG
Source organism: Saccharomycopsis capsularis (assembly GCA_031125595.1). Classification (NCBI taxonomy): domain Eukaryota; kingdom Fungi; phylum Ascomycota; class Saccharomycetes; order Ascoideales; family Saccharomycopsidaceae; genus Saccharomycopsis; species Saccharomycopsis capsularis. The sequence continues at coordinate 17,540 of JASTUX010000004.1, forward strand.
TACACCCAAGGCCGCCAAGGCCTGTCCGGGAACAGTCGCAGTTTCATCAGACACAGGCTTTTGAACATACAAGCACATTGCTGAGAACACACAGGAAACAGCATTTAATCAAAACAGCAATGTATATAGAACATAAAGTAAAAGGCTGCAAAAAAAACCCGTCATAAAGACAGTAAGTCATGTGCCTGCCAAATGCAAATGCCACAGTCCCTTTCTCACCGCATCGCACTCAAGTTTTTCTGGATCTGGTCTTTCAACGAAGCAAAAGGATTGGCTCTGTAGTTCTGATTATTGAGCACTACGTTGAAGTTCTGTCTCTCCATCGTTTCCACCTTGGCTTGTCCACGCTTGGACTTGTGCGGATTAGGCGCATGCGAAATCTTCTTTCTGGTATCCGCCTGGAAACCCGCCGCTATGCCGCCGGCTCCCTGACTGCTGTTGCTCTCGCCACCGCTATTCACAGTCTCGATATCGTTCAAGGTATTCAACAAGTCGTGGAGCTTTGGTTTCAAAGATTCCTTCAACTTCTTCTTTCTTCTCCGCACGGCGCTTTTGCTGATACTGGAGAAATCGCGGTACGTAGGATCGTTACTGTTGAGCACTTTTTGGCCGCCTACCTCGGCACTCTGGCCGCCAGCAGCAGCGACGCCGCTTCCTGTTTGTATTCTTGATGTAAACGTAAGGGACTTGGCTAGCTTCTTTTCGAGCTTGCTTTGCTTTTTCGCAATGAGCTGATCTGAAATCTCATTGTTCGAGACGCTGAGGGCAGAAGGCTTGCTCTTCTTCAAGTTGGAGCACAAAGCTGACGACTTGGATCGTATCTTGCTTCTTGCGTTGTTTTTGGAGATACCCTGTTGACAAAATCAGAGTCACGTTAGTATTTTGAGACTTCTATGGCTTTGCTAGAGAACAACAGAATGCTTTAATATAATGCTGTCAAGCGATGCTAAACTTACCATCTTGGAGTTTTGTTAGTTAGTCTTGTGTAACGTAGTTTTGTCAGTTGATCTTGTGTAGTGTAGTTTTGTTAGTTAATCTTGTGCAATGTAGTTTCGATGTATTACTTCACTAGAAGACTATCCGACTGAGAGGCAATTCAACCGTTTACAAAACAACTCTCTCTCTCCTTTGACAGCTTTCCGGGTTTCAATTTTCCGCTGAAATTTTTTTTCCTTTATGCGATGAGGCCGCGGGTGACCCACCCCGTTTTTCAATTCATCTACCGCTTAGTGTTATGTAGACCAAAACAATTTTAACGCGCTACAAGCTTTATGGCTACACAAATAGTTCTTGAGATGTTAAATCTCATCCTACTGTTATGAACAATGCAACCTCATAGAAAATGCAAAATGCATGTATGCAAATTAGAATTGTAAACTGCTATAAGGAATCTAACAAGACGAAACAAAATATAATATACTATACAACACGAGTCAAACAACAGCCACCTCACAACTTGAAAGCCACGCTCTTTGACTTTCCACTGTCCTTAACCACGCGGCCGTCCATATCCTTTCTGGCGCCGCCCTTGCTGTCGATCACTTGCACGTTTGCCTTCTTCAAAGTCTGCAACACGTCGCTCTTAGAGTCCTTGGCCTTTTTCGCCTTCTTGGCCTCGCGCTCCTGACCGCTTGCCTTTTGCTTGCGCTTGTTCTTGCGTCTCAAGGCCTTTCTTTGCTCCGGCGTCAACTCGTCCTTGGAGATCACCATACCATTCGCGAGCTTTACTTCGTTAGTGGCCCTATCGACGCCGTTTTCGACCTTGAAGACTTCTTGTGGCGCCAAGGCCGATTCGGAGGCCAACGCCAACGGCTGGGGGTCCTCCATTTGGATCGTAGAGGTGTTGACCTTGATTTCGAGGGACTTGGTGGCTGGTTTAGGAATGTAATGCGCAGAACAGAGGGAGTCCAACTTGTAGGAGAGCATCTGGAAACTCTGGATGATTTCGTCGTGCTTGGCTTTGAGCTCGTCATTCTTGACGGTCTCGGAAGTGGCGCCCTTGTAGTGCTCGTCCTCGTAAATTTCAGCAAGCGACTTTTGCGACTTTTTGCCAACTTCCTCAATGTTGAAGTCGTCCTTGAACTTGAAACGGTCCTTGGTGACGTCTGAATACAACCTTCTTGGTAAGTCGTCAAACTCGTAGTTCTTAATTCTTCTTCTGATCAAGTCTTCAATGGACTCCGTGACCTCTTTGGTAATGACAGGCACCGGCTTGGCATTTCTGTCAAACTCTAGTTCTTCGTCCAAGAGCGCGTCGGTTGGTCTATTTTTCACCGAGGACTCACCCTTCATGGTCCACTTTTTCTCCTCCACTGCCTCCCTTTCCAAGTCGGCAATCTGCTTCTGTATTTGTCTTTGCTGTTTTTCATAAGTTGACAAGTTTTCCTTCTTGCTCTTGGATTTGGCATTGCTATCGTCGTCATCAGCAAACAAGTCGAGCATGGTGTTGGTCATGGCATTTTCGTATTCTTCTTCACCAAACTCAATTTCTTCTTTTTCTTCTTTTTCGTCCTTACCAGCCTTTGATTTCTTAGCTTTTGACTTTTGTTTCTCGGACTTTAAATTCTTCTTGTTTGGGTTATCGAAAAAGTCGTCATAGTATTCAGCTTCCTCATCAGACCCATCCGACACTTCGCCAAAATAATCTATTTCCTCTTCATCCTCGTCAATAAAGTCATCTTTCTCCTCATGGGCTAAGATCTCTTTATTAAAGTTATCAAGAGAAAAAAACTCATCATTGAGCCCAAACTTATCCTTTGGCTGTTGGCTTTCTTCGTCTAATTCTTTCTTGTGGCCCTCATTCTGCTCAACTATATTTTCTGTTGTCGCAATACCTTCGTCACTTTCACTGTCTTCCTTTTCTTCCACATCGTGTTTGCTATCTTCTGGATGCTTGTAGTCTTCATATTCATCATCGGACATATCCTGGTCCATTAGACCTTCTTCCTCTTCTTCTTTTTCGCCTTCAGCAGGAAACTCGCCTTCTTCGTCACTAGAAAACTCCTCGCCAGAAACGCTCTGCTCACTTCCGCTAAGCTCAGATTCTTGCTCATCGCTGCCGCCCGTCTTCTCTTTGATATCCGGTATGTCCCCAAACATCAACTCGTCAATGTTGTGGTCAATGACCAACTTCGCCTGTTCCCATACCTGGCTGGAGTCTAGGCCGTCAACGTATATCTGGTCCAATATAGTATCCTTGCCATTGCTTCTGTCTTTATTTATGAGGATCACGGGATCCAAAATCTCCTTCACGAGGCCGGACAAGTTGCTAGTGACATTATTTTCCAGCAGATCTGAGGCCGACGATAGTATTTTGGAGATGAGGGCCGTTGGGTTCTTGGAGACAGTGTCCAAGTAGCTGGCTGTACTACTATTCTGCGTCATTGCTGTTTGATCTGGTACCTGGGGACTACCTGCTGTTATATTTTTCTGCAAAACAGACTTGTAACGGTTATTAAGAAGAACAGTTGGATCAGTAGCAAAATGTGCGGCAATATGACTGGTACAGTGACAGAACAGTGTTTCTTTCCTGTAGGCTTCCATGCTAAACGCATGATAAAAATTTTTTCTCACATTAGAAGAAATTATAGATGAGCTATTATTACGTCAGCACTTAGAGAGAGAGAGAGAGAGAGAGTCACGGGATGCGGATCACGTTTTTCAGCTACAAAATTTTTACATTTTTCGACAAAATAATCATCGTAGCAATGCGAACAGAGGGCGAAAGGAGGAGGAAGAGGACGAGGAGGACGAGAAGAAGCGATCGGACTGGTCCTGTATTGACATTGTAACCGTCTTTTGTTGTATTGCTTCCTGGTAAATTAGTTGTCTACCAACAGTATCAACATTGTATTCCATAGCATCATTGCTAGATATTTGCATATTCCATACTTCATAGACACTCAGCATCAAAATGGGAAGAACCGCCATCACCTTATCCCTCGTGGCCGCCTCTTTGGTCGGCTACGCGGTCTACTTTGACTATCAACGCCATCACTCCACCGAGTTCCGCTCTAAGTTGAAGAAGAGCGAAAAGGAGTATAAGAAGAAGGCTCAGAAGAAGCAAAAGAAGGAGAGCAAGGCCAAGTTGGAGCAAGTGAAGGCCAAGTTGTTTGAGAGCTTGGCAAAGGATCCGGTGCCTAAGGACATCAGCGACAAGGAGCAGTACTTTATGAAGCAAGTCAGCCTCGGTGAACAATTGGCTGCCGCCCCAGGAAAGGAGATCGACGCCGCCTTGTGCTTTTACAGGGCCTTGGCCGTCTACCCTAACCCAACCGACATCTTGAACATTTATCAGAGATCTGTCCCAGAGCCTGTCTACGAGTTGATTGTCATGATGATTGCCATCAAGCCACCTTTGGCCGTTGTCAACATCTTGGGCGACGCCAGTATCGAGAGTCTCGACAAAGGTGACCCTCTTGATTAAGCGGGTCCCTCAAGTCTAAAATAAAAGTATTTAAGAGGTGCGGACTGTCAAAGTATATTGAAGGCGATAGTATTTGAATACCATTGATGGGACACTTGGGGAGCGAGTTCAGGTTACAGTTATATGAGAGATGGAGTATCGCATTTCTTGTTTTCCTTACGCTTTTATCAATTTTTTATTTATCAGCCAAACAGTGGGTTCAATAAAGAAAGGATGTGCAAATTCATTTTCAAGGTCTGTCAAAATTCGAACAACTTAATACGGACGTTTGTTACAACCGTCCAACCTATATTTGCATAATATAACCACACGCATCAATTTTTGTTCATGTTTTTTATGTCTGTTTGTTTTTTCATACTCGAGCTGTATTATATAGTAACTTTGGTGGTTAATTCCCTCGGTTGTTTGATTTTTTTTTTTGCAAGATTTCATAGAGAAGAAGAAGAAGCGTTCGCTCATTATGCAGCTTCATTATCTTTTGGTTCCCTCTTACAGCTCAATTTCTTTTAATACTCCTTTTCAACATCTGCCCCTTTTTTGTCCTCAGACATACATGTCTTTCTGTCTATGTTCCTCTCTATACTTTTCTTACTATTTAATGATGTGTATATAAAAATGTCATGTATATAAATACTTGCCTTATCTGTTCTGTTTCCGTCCATTGTAGATTGTAGTCGTATCTTTTGGTTGTCTCGTTATCCACAATCACAAATGTCAAATGTTACCCCGATTCCATCGGGTCTTTACAACCGTGGAATGGCAAGTGAACATTAGCACCGTCTGCCTCAGGCGGGTGACAACTTCCAACTTGCCAACTAGTTGGGAATAACGTCCCTTCTTGTGCTGTTCTCTGTCTTATCTCAAAGTGTTCTGAACAGAGCGTTGCGCTCGAATGACGCTGACAGAATAGGGTTCTGTTTCACGCTTCTGGATTGCTGGCCCACGAAATAAGATGCGTTCATAAACATGGCGTAATTTTCCCATGCTATCTCGGAGCTTACCAGACGATACCAACAGAGCATCTCCACAGAGCGTCTCCACAAAAAGCGAAATCACAAGTGAGCGTCTTGTCAGGTAAACATCCTTACTTCTTAAGCAATAGCACCTCATATTGTGTGCCACTGCCCACATCAGAAGAAAGCCTGTCGAGCATGTCGAGCATTCCTAATAAGCGAACCATGAGAGGCATTCTCTACTATGGTCCCAACGAGCTCAAATTCTCCCTGAACATCCCCATGCCCACCATCAAGCACCCCGATGAGGTTCTTGTCAAGGTGAGCTACTGCGGCATCTGCGGCACGGACTTGCTCGCCTACAGAAAGCCCACAGACTTTTTCAGCAAAATCACAGCCGAAGACGGCCACCCGCTTTCCGGGAAGCTGCTTCCGCAAGTCATGGGGCACGAGTTCTCGGGGGTCATTGTTGAGCTCGGCGAGAATCTCAGGAAAAGCGGCGAGTTCCAGATTAACGATAGAGTTGCCGTGGAGCCTACTTGTTATTGCCCGGATAAGCCGCGGTGGCCCGAGTCCAAAATCAACAGAACCCAAAAGTCGGCCGCACAGCAACGGTCTTCCGAACATCGAAAAGACAGTGCTCCTTGCGACCTGTGCAAGGACGGGCTCACGAACATCTGCGAGGATCTGGGCATCATCGGGCTAGGTTGCGAGGACGGGGGGTTGGCCGAGTACGTCATCACCTCCAAGCATCACCTCGTCAAGGTCCCGGACTGGATCCCCTTGGATGTCGCCGCGCTTGTCCAGCCGCTCGCCGTCAGCTACCACGCCTTCCGCGCCGGCGACTTCAAAAAGGGCTCCAGCTGTCTTATCATCGGGTGCGGGCCCGTTGGCATTGGCTGTATCCTCGCGGCGCACGCCTTCGAGGCCGGCGTCATCGTGTGCTCGGAGCCCGCCACAGTGCGCCGCGAGCAGGCCAGGAACTTGGGCGCCAGTGGGGTGCTCAACCCACGGGACTACGACGACGACAACGAGAGGGTCTGTGCGGCGTTGCGGGCCATGTCGCCAAGGGAGCGCGGCTTCGACTACGTGCTCGACTGTTCAGGGTTCCCGATTACGTTCTACACGGGCTTGAACTGCTTGAAGCCGCGGGGCACGTTGATCAACTTGGCAATATGGCCACAGAAGCCGATAGACTTTTACCCGATGGACTTCACGTCGGCAGAGAAGAGCATCACGGGGTCAATGTGCTACACTATCGGGGACTTCCGGGGCGTAATCAGCGCGATGGCGGACGGCAGGATCAGCTTGGACAAGTGCAGAGACTTGATCACGAAGAAGGTAATGTTGGAGGGCGCCATTGAGGACGGATTCGATGAGCTTCTCCGAAACAAGGACCACCACGTCAAAATTTTGATCACCCCTAAGATCATAAAGGACGGCAAGGAGGTGGAGCCGGTTGACTAGAAACCGTCAAGGTGTCTGTAGCTCCCTCTCTTTCTTCTATTTTTGTTGTGTATTAATGCCAGTATTGCTTTGTTTAAATTTGATCTCATGGTACTCGTTGCGACTTTTCAACCTTATTTCTAACTTGCGCCAACATGTATTTTCTATTTCATTTCTATATGTGTATGAATTCCCCTTTTTCAAGCTCTTTCGTTTTTTCTTCTAAATGTGTTTAATTGCCTCGACTACAATTGTATGAATATTCCCCTGACGCTGGCACCGCTTTTCGCGTAGCAAAAGTTCCACACATTTGACATGCATTGAAGTCTCCGTTCAGGGAGCCGTTTCCGACCGTTTACTGTCACTGTTAAGACACTGTTAAGCAGGGTCACTGAGTATATGCAGCAGTTTCGCATTGCAATTCTCTTCCCAGAAAAGCAATCAAAGAATAACGGGCGCGGTTTCTTACACTTTCTGCTTGGAAAAAATAAAAATCGTTGTCAACTTCGTAACGCGTAAAGTGTATGATTTCGTAATGAGTACACCAAAGATACTAAATAAAGAAAAAAGACGGGTATGATGGGCGTAACAAGCCGAAAGTTCCACGCATAAGTCTGTCATTACTGATACTGGTATCGTTAACTTTAAGCTATTGCCTTTGCCTCGGTATCTGCCTTCGCGCTTTCCTTTGGCTTATTGTCTTTACCACTAGCAGCTAAGGCGTTGTCGACTACTTGGCTGTCGTTGATGTCCCCAGTTCTCTCAAGGTAGACTTTATCGTCGCCATTGTAGTTCTCATCATACTCAGACATCCTCACCACGAGCCTCTTCCATCTTCTTCTTCTAAACTCCAAGGTGCGTTTCTTTGTCGTGATGTCGATGTCGTACGCCCACTTTCCCTCATCATCAATCTCGACCACGTCAAGAACATGATTGCGTGCACACCAGTCTTGCGGGCATAAGTCGAGGTGCCACTCCAGACCCGCGTGAAGTTTGTAGTTTTTCGGTACTGTAACAAGCTTGAGACTGGTGCTATAGGACTGTGGCTTGGCGTTGACGCTTCCTGCTTCAATGCCAAGTACATCATCGCTGTTGCTTTGGTCTGTGTTACTCTTTGCATTGACGTTATTGATTGTAGTTTTTATAGCTGTATCTGTGGAGGTATCGCCCTTCAAGTAGCTGGATAACGAATAGTTGGATCCAGAAGAGGCAGGCAGTTTTTTAATGGACTTATCGATATGCTCGTTTTGCAACTGTATTTTCCGCCTGAGCTTTAGACTGTGGAGAAAGTTTTTACGGATCTCGGAGTTCTTGGTGAAAAAGTCATTGGAATATATAGAAGCGCTCCATTCCTTTTCGGTCTTGTTGAATGACTGGATCTCATAAATCTCAATAACTTTGAACTCTTTTAGCTTTTCTGCATTAAAGTTTTTGAGATAGTTTGGATTGAAGGGGTTTTCTTGGTAGTATGATTTGAAATTAAACTCGTCCTCAATAAATCTAATGTAAAACTTTTTCTCAAAGCTTCTGATATTGTACATGAATTTCTGCTTGTCAGGTATATTCTTGCCGATAATATTTCTTATAGATTCCTTTTGTTTGACTTCCTTGTTTACAAGCGGCACGTTTTCGTCAATTTCATGAGTATCGTTATTGTCAGAATGTAACGCGCTATCATCTTCCCCATCAGTTGAGTGGACCTGAAGCAGGGTTCTTGGACTTACTGCCACCTTAGGATCTGAATGTCTCTTGATATCTGTGGTGGTGTCGTCCAGTAGTTCTGCTTCGGTGACTGGCTCTGACGCATCAAGATGCTCTTTTTCAATAGCCTCTTTGATATAATTTTCAATGTTCAAAATATGAAGTAGCAGACTTCTGTTGTGCGGGTGCATCATAATCATGAATACCCAAATAGCGATAATTGATCCCAACTTTATTATCGGTAAACAGTAGTACAAGACTTTGGGAGCCATGGTGATACTGAACACACTAATAAATGTGAACACGACAAAAAGAAAATTCGATAATGACTCCGTTTTGAAATAAATAAACTTTTTCAAAGTCTTGTTGATCAAGTCCCATACGATAGCGTATAGCGCCATAAAATTTTGCAAATCTGTCATATTGATAAAAAATTCCTTGGAAAACTGATTGCATGGCTTTGCTTCTTTCACTGGCTGTATAGGGAAGTAAGAAGGGTACGGAAACTGATCGAGGCCAAAAACTTGCTGATAATTGAACGTGTCAGGGGAATACTTTTTCAAGTACTGGGGCACCATTATCCCGTAAACAAGGAATAACGAAGGGATGGAAAGCAACATGGGAAGAGGTGTCAAGATCAAATGCGAGGTGGCAATTAGCAAGAAGACATTGAAATAAGCGTTTTCCCAATTGAGGACCTTGAAGATATTGTTAAGCGTAATGAAGGGAATTGAAAGTCTGGCGTTCATGTTGATAAAGTTTTTGGACATCAACTGCACAGAAAACTGAGGTCTGGTAGCAGCGTCATCAAGCCGTTGCTGTATGTTGGATTCTGAGACACCGGAGTCCGTGGGCAAAGCCATTAAAATAAACTTTTCGACCAACTTATCTGTGAACTGAGAGTTCGTGTTCGAAGATTTCGTTGTGAGGAAACTGGAAAGAAAGGTAGGCTGACCTTTGGTTGGCGAAGTGTTTTGTGAATCTGAGGAAGCAGGATTTGGGCCTCCTGGAGCGCCAAAACCCGCTCCTAGGTTAGAACCTGAAGCATTGCTTCGCATACTGATGGAGCTCGTGCTGCTGTCCTTTCTTCTGTTGGCTTTCCTGAAATTCGGAGAGCCTGAGTTGAGCCCGCTGCTCCTTCTGCGGACCCTGGGGGACCCACCCTCAGACACCTCCAGCTGCTGTGCAGAGTGGCCGTTCCCATCGGCAGCAGAGTCCCACGAAGACAAGAACTGAGACACAGTATCCATTGGTAGTGGCAAATAGGGCCGCGGTGCTATAGATCGGTTATTTTATTAGCGAAATTTGGTAAAAACTTGGTGCTATGAAAGGGCCGAAACGCGCCTGATGTTGAAAGCTGGCCAGCAACCAACAAAAAATAGCAGAGGTCCATCGCTTGTCCCGAAAAGCCACTTCCGGCCCATGAAGTCATCAGCATGTGAATAATCACATGCACAGAGTTCTCGGTTGGGAAAAAAAACCCCAGATTCGTCCCAGGACGGCAGTTTGCAAGAATCTGTCAACCTCATTCGGTATTGAGAGAGAACTACTTATAAGCGCCCGTGAAATTGTGGCTGTAGCAGCAAACGTCAACACTAACAAGCGCTATTTATTTGACCTGTATGGAAAGTAAAATTAGCTTTCAAAGGCGGAGCTATCACCATTTTCCAGGTGACTGCAAAGGCGGACTTAAGAGTTGTAGAGTCCGCATACGTCCGATAGAGAAAACTTGATACTTGTTGTCGCACGCTTGAATGGGCGTATCACCGAATTGTAAAATTGAATAAACTAGTGTTACATATTGAGGCTCATTACTATCCATGGCCGTATATTTTATATACAAAACATTAGTGCGTATGTGGAAAATAGAAAACACAAAAAGGACGGAAACAAAACCGGTAAAAAAGCGAGTATACGACGCTTTGAGGAAACGTCAAGATACGAATAAGATAGCAAGATTTACTCTACCCACAATAAACAAAAGGGGTTTGATCAGACTTATTGTTTTTCATTTTGAGCATAAAAGAAGTTGGCAGCAACAGGCTCCAAGTTGTTCTGAGAAGCCCAGACCTTGACGCCAGTGGCAGGCTTGCCAAAACCCCAGTTTGGTCTGTCCTTCAATGGGGCAGGGTTGATTTGCTCCTTTTGTCTAAATAGCAAAAACACGTAACGGTGCTTTCCGGTCTGTGGTGGAGGGGCTGGGCCCTTGTAGCTGACATAAGTTGGGGAGCTTGAACTGTCGGAGAGGTTCAATGTAGCGGACAAAAAGTCGTCATTCTTGCTGCTATCATTGTCGATCAACTTGATGTTGGTCTTGATGTAGTGGGCATACTCGGACCACTTCTTGTCGGCTCTAGATGGCGCGTCCGGGTCGGTGAGTACCAAGGTGAAGTAGTCATTAGCCGAAAAGGTGGATACTTGACTGTCATCCTTGGAGGTTTCCACGTTCAAGGTGAACTGCACCAGCGGCAAGTGCTGGGTTTCCTTGACCTTCAAGGTGTTACCCAAAACCACGTCAATATCCTTGCCATAGTTGATGGTCAATAACCCCTGAGGAATAAACTCGTCCAAGACGTCCGGGAAGATCTCGTGTTTCTTCAACCCTTCGACAATCGAGGAAGAGATGGTGACGAGGTTTCTGTTGCTAAACATGCTGAAAGGTGTTGGTTTGAGGGCTGCTGATCTTGCGAGTAAGGGAGAGCGTGTTCTGACGGCGGAAGCGGTAACGGTACGTATGCCTATAGTCCTGAGAGGAGAGATGAACATATAGGGAGGAAGAACGTATAGCTGGATAAAAGCACAAGGAGCTGAGAAAACAATCAATTGAAACACTGTCAGCAGGGTCGACGGGCTGCGAGACAGGGAGGGCCAGGAGGAATGGCTGCTAATATAGGAGCGGACCAAACAGCAACAAAAAGCGTACCACACCTTGTGCCGAGAGCAGCAAATAACAAGAGTCCGCACCGAATAGCAAAGCTTATACCAGAGAATCCGTATGGCGCATCGCTCCGTCCGGCCTTTGCCGTCACCCGTCTGCCCGTCCGCCGCGGTGGCCTTCCACTGACATCATCCGCGGGCGGCGTCTCCATGTGAAGCGGTTTCCACACTGCCTGCCTTGTTTGTAGAGGAAGAGTCTCTACGATGGCACATCAGGTATTGCAAAGATATTGGGTGCTAGTATGTTAAACTCTCGATTTATTTATTTGCAGGTAGACGCCTCAAATCAACCGCTGGGCAGGTCATTGACCCCGACTTTAAACCTGGCGCCTGATTCCCCAGTGCTCCTGCAACACCTAGTGAGCACCTGCCACAGTAGGCTTCCCAAAGCGGCCCGGTCCCCGCAGAAACAGGACCCTGCGGGCCCACTGGCGTCTACTGACTGCCCAGGCGGCCTACGAAAAGCGCTCCGCTCCATCGGGTTGCAAAAGTTTCGAACCTCTGTTGACATCAGCAGGACGTTACGAACTCTTCCGAAGGCAATAGTATCCCATCAAGAAGCAGGCGCCCAAGTCACTTGTCTCTTTTCTGATCACTCACTGCCAACTGCGTGTTCTCTGTTTAAGGCCGTTTGGTTCCGTGGTTGTCCCTTCTCTCACTCATGACTCCTCGCACCTGCCTCTATTTATGCGTCTGACCTCCCTTCCAGCCTATCCTTTCTAGCCCCAGATCAGACCTTCCATCAAAATAGCGTCTCGAATCGTCGCTTCCTACTCTTCCACGAGCTTCGCCCTTTGATGAAGCTGAAGCTACTATGTCGTCCAATGCCACAACGACCGGAGCGCTGAGTATAGCAGCACCAGTGTCGTCTGTCAAGGCAAAGGTATGTATTGCACCAGGTTATTACGGCGTCTATTACAGGGCCTTTTTTGTCTAACCCTTTTTTTATTTCTGTCTTTCTTCGCTCACCGTGTGTTTTCAATAGTAGCGAACGCTAACCGTTATTGTAGAAACCTCGAAAGAAAACCGCAAGAGCATGCGTACACTGTCACAAGTCTCATATGACCTGCGACAGTGACAGGCCCTGCAAACGATGTGTGAATAGGGGTCTCGCAGACACTTGTGTTGATGCTCCTCGGAAAAAGAAAAAGTACTTGATGGACATTTCTGAAGATCAGATTGCCCTACAAGAAGCAGCCGAGAAACAGAATGAAGAAAACAACAGAAGCCTACCCCAGGCTGCCAATGTACCATACGGCGATAACATGAGCCAATTTAACGGTGCACTTGGAAACAACAACGCCTCAAATAACGAAAATCTTGGCAGTATGCTCAACTTTGGCAATAATTTGGCTCCTACAGAGCCCCCCTCGCAGCCCATGCCCGACAGATACTACAACCTTGGGTTTAACAACTCCTTCCCGAATAATCCAAGTCGAAATAACGGCGACTTCAACAACAAGCTGAACAATAGCAGCGGAAGCAGTAGCTTATTTGGACCAGGCTTTGTCAAGAATAATAGCGGTAGCAATACTAGCCAGTTGCTTTCAATGAACACTAGTCAATTCCTAAGCCAGAAAAATGTCAATCCAAAACAAGAACAGCTCACAGATAACAGTTTTTCTGCCATCACCAGTCCTGCATTGGGCGCCAAGGACATGAATGAGCAAATGAGCTCTTTGACTACCCAATCTCTATCTCCTGCCGGAGCCACTGGTCAGTTCAATGGTAATCACAATTCCAATCAAAATCAAAATCATAATAACCCGCAATTGCCTCTAACGAGGAAAAGGCGCCCTTCAAGGTTCTCTTCCGTCGCTGCAGACTTGGAATACGCGGTGCTTACAAACATTATCAGGGAAAACCCTGAACCTTTGATCAATAATGATGGGTCCATTGACTTTTTGAACTCGGCGTCAATGTCGGAATCAAACTCTGTGCAAAATAGCTCACAGCAAAACTATAATCCTTTGATTCCTAATTTCCCGTTTTTCAATAGCAGCAACATCAACCATAGCAACAACAACAACAACCATGGCCCAAACAACCTTGAATCTCCAGCTGCCTCTCATAATGCTCATGGCCATACTACTGCAAGCAGTGTTTATTCTGACACTCCTACGCCCCCGCAAATTGGTTCGCCACCCAACCACCCGCCTTACAGCCTTTTCTCTAATCGAGAGCACATGCATAATAACCACCATAACAAGCATCCTTACAGTCATGGCTTGCACGGCGTTAATACGCATCATCAGCAGCCTCAGCCTCAGCAACAGCAGCCACGCCATCCTCAACAGAATCAGCACCACCAGCTCCATCAGCAGATTTCACGCTCTAATAGTCGCACCATGTCCGAAAGCAACTATAACCTTTATCCACAACGGGACTCAACAATCAACCAATATTTTCTTGGGCCTTTGCCCGGACTACCTGACAGCAAACCATACCTTACCTATCCTGACATTGTGGATATAATCAAGGCAAATGCTATAGAGGAAGCAGCGCACCAAGATAAAAAGCGCAAGCGTTCAACACTTTCATTTGCTATTGGAGTGCATTCAGATGACAATACGCATAATTTTCATCACTCTCATGAACTATCTGGGCAGTGGGGATTGCAATTTAAGGAGCCTGAAGAGATTTATTCCCAAGTCCGCAAACCGTTTTCCTACACCACAGGATTCCATTTATTGGTTGTATATTTGCGAAGAAGGTTTGATGATGACAAAACCGTGCTTGTCAAATTGGCAAAGTCTATGGCTGAGTACCGACCAAGTTTCACCGCTCAAGTTATGTCCTTGAAAGAGGAAGACTTGATCTTTATGGAGCAATGCTTTCAGAGAACATTATTAGAATACAACAAGTACTTGTCGATATCGGGAACCCCTACAATCATATGGAGACGTACTGGACAGATATCTTTTGTTTCCCAGGAATTTGTCATGCTCACTGGCTGGACCTCGGATGCATTATTGTCCAAAATCACTTTTATTGTTGAGCTAATGGACGACAGCTCGGTCATCAGATATTTTGAACTTTTCAGCAAAATAGCTTACGGTGACACTACGGGTGCGGGCACCAGTGAGTTCACTTTTGTCAATCCTACAAGGAACAAAGAAATTAGAACCAAAAGTATATGGACCTTAAAAAGAGATGTTTTTGGGATTCCGATGATGATTATTGGAAATTTTCTTCCTTTTCTTGATTGATCGTGGCACGTTTCTGCACTTTTCTTTGCCTCTTTTGTTTCGCTGCCTTGTCGCTTTTTCTTTTTGTCTGTTTTGTTTTGTTAATTATCCTTGTAAATTTTTTTTATGTCTGTTGCTGCCTTTACTTTTAATGTCGCTTTTTTTTATTTGAAAATAATTATTTCTGAACAATTTATTTTTGTTCCTAATGATATTTATACTTGATGACCCCTTCTTAGAGAAAAAGGAACGATTTTTGTTCTAGTTTGTCTGCCTTGTGCTATTGATGTCCATGTTGGAAATCCTCAAAAGCAGAGCGCACACCGAATGCAAGAAGTTTTTGGTTATGAACCACCGCTCCCAAAACGCGCACTCCCTTCCTCCCCTTCAAAAGGCTTCCAAGGATCCATTGCTGCGTCTGGAAAATGTGGACCGATGCCACTTCCGAAGCGACACAAGCGAGATTTATTTTATTTTCCTAAAAGGAATTTAAACTTCAATCTCCTTCTTTTCAAACTGGCTCTTTCTATTCAATTGAATTACGTTCACTTTTACAATATAAACACATAGCAAACATGGCTTTGGGAATCCTCTGCAGCGCTGCTCCGTACCACTTGCTCGCCTTCTCAGTCGCTTACGGTACCAACATCTTCCATTCCTACATCAATGCCCCGCTCCTCTTCAAGAACCTCCCTCGCGAAAACTTTAGTCACATCACGAGCCTCGTGTTGCCCAAGTACTTCCTCGCGGAAGCGATCGTCCCTATTGGCTTGTATCTCACGTTACCGGCCGCTGTCGCCCAGGTCGCCAGCTTGCACAAGTACTCCGTGTGGTTCCTCGGCGTATCGTCCTTGTTCCAGGCATTCAACTACCTCTGGTTGTTGCCGAACGTGCAGCGCCTCAAGGCGAGCAAGTTGCGGTTGGAGGACGAGTACAAGGCACTCGACGTGGAGAGCAAGAGGGCCAAAGAGATTAAGGCGCAGTTGCAGGCCTTGAGCAAGCAGTTTGGCAAATATCATGGCTTGAGCTTGCTTTTCAATTTGGTCAACACTATCGGGTTGACTGGCTATGGCTTTGTCTTGAGCAACGGCTTGGTCAGATACTTGCCTAAATGAGCAATTGAGTTGAAGTTTTAGTACTTGTGGCTGTTGACAATTCTGTTGAGTTTGCTGTGTAACGGCTTTACATGTTGGCTCACGATGCATAATGTTCCCCTTTTGTATATAATCAAATTATGTCTTTTATGAGTATAATCTCAAATTCTTTGTGCTTATATCCCCTTAGTAGCTGAATTTTTGAACTGACACTTGTCAACTCAGATGAACTTTGATTCATCCAGTTTTCTAGGTTCTTAGTTGGTGAGGTAATTTCTGAATCTTTGTAGAAATGTAACCCAATATTAGAGACGCCCGTGCTTTTCATACGTGATGGAAATTTTGTAAGCCACTGCCGTGAAAGCTTTACTCCTTTTTTTTTTTTTTGTTAAGGTAGTGAATCGTCCGGTTTCTAGAACCGCCCGATCACAAACATTACCGCACGTCTAACAACATAAAGCCAGAAGAAACTGTTTAGGATTTCCAAAGGCCATCTTTTAGAAAAGCCAAATTAACATCTTTGTGCTTAAGATTTCGTGTAATCTGAATGTATGGTTATTATCCTGCAATTAGAACTTACCTAGAAAGGGACCAGCTAGAAGCTTACAGTAATCCATAAACCCCATTGGCGTTCCCTTCATTTTCTCCACTGAGGATTTTTTTGGTTAAATATTAATCTTTGGGTGTAGCTAGTTTTTCAGATACCAGAAAATGTAAATTTCTTCCTTCGTAGAGAAACTGCCAGCGGTAATAAACTTGACCTTCCTTTTTCGTGCGTAACTTCAAAAATTACCATATTGGAAAACAGTTTACAATTACTTCGGTCTCAAATTGAGAAGTGTGACAACCACAATAAAAACCTATTAAACGCCTTGAAGTTTATTTTGACAATCAAGTGTTTCTTTGATTTAGTGGCTTTCTATAAATAAGTCCACCTGTTGTTCCCCTTTGCCCCTTGAGACTGTTACCAAGGTAATGAATAAAACTGATACGCTAGCATGGCAGTTATTATTATTCTGTTTCGATAAACTGGCAAGGAAATTACAATAAATCTATGAAATATCTACTGCTGTGTGTTTCCTCTTTTGTAATATTATTTTAAAATATAAAACCGGTAGTCTTTTCGTGATGACAAAGTTATTTGATCGGTTCCGGTGCCAATACAGCGACATTTCAATATTTGCGAACAAACTAGTGCTAAGATTGACCCACAAGTTCAGCCATTGGCCGTCACACAGCTGAGCCCCAAACTGGAAAGTCCTTCAGTAAATTCAAAAAACTTAGAGCTAAGGACAAATTGGTACATTTTAATTAGCTACATAAAGTTTTTGAAGGCTTGTTATGTCTTCAAGAACCTCGAAAGGTACGGCCAATGAAGATTCTTGTAAATATTCTCTAGAGGCCTGTGAGACTCACTTTACTAAAAGAGATCACTTCTTTTGTTCCTTCAATTGACTTCTCCTGGGTCACCTTCTCGCCATTGGGAGCAAAGACCAAAAAAGAAAGGCATTTCCCGAGTTAGTTAAATAGCATTCACAATAATAAAAAAATAAAAACGATGACCTGCTGGGTTTCTTTTTGTCTAAAAAAACTGCCGAAGAGAGGGTATAGTTGTAAGTTCAGGTTTTGAGTCGCTGTAAATTATCATAAACTTAATACTCTTTGACCTAAGCGAAAATAGTAAACCAGAGATGTGCACCTTATAAGAAAAAAAGAAACTTGGGGGTCAGTGTTTAGGCAGAAAAATAGTATGCAATAGCAACAAGTGGTTTTTACAAGCATTAAAATTTATTAGTTTCATGAATTAGTTGTCTATGGCAATATAAAATACAATAAAGAAGAAAGTATAGTATAGAGCAGAATCCTAAGAAGTAAAGTATAATATAAAAGTTATAGTATAAAGGGCGGAGCAGATACAAGTTAGTTACCACTTTCAAAAACGTTGTCAAAGGTCAGAAAAAACCAGCAGGCCTTCGACTCAATAATAGAAGTCTAAGTTAAAGAGAAATTAGCTGAATATAATATAGGTTTTTCCAGAAAGGTTCTGAAACGGTAGCAAGGTATAATATAAGGTAAAGTGTACGCAATGTTGCTGATTAAGAGTGTAGAAACAACAACGCTTAACGAACAGAGTAGATGATAAAAATTGTAATGACGAAGAGGGTCCCAAGAAGGGCCGTTGAAAGAGTACCGTAACCTACAAGATAAGCTCTCTTGTAGATTCTTTTATTGCTTTCGTGTGTTTCAGAGTTGAGATGCTCTTCCCAGTAGTTGATTTTGTGCTGGTTGCATAGTCTGCAGTATAGTTTGGCGGTCTGTTCGAAGAGCGGCTTGTCTGGGTCCACAACGCCTTCATCCATCCATTCAAACATTGCAGAGAGAGATTGGAGATGAAATTGGTATTATTTTGGCTAATTGCAAAGTATGGGATGCACATGGACGGCGATGTTGACTATCGCCGCTTAGCGAGTATGCAGGCGCTTTATGAATATGGCGTGTAGTCTAAAATGTATCATGTTAGCAGAACGGTTGCTCAAGAATTCAACATCAAGGTAGAAAAAAAGAACATACAAAAGAAGGGAAGGGCTTGAACAAGAAGAAACAATTTGTTGGAAACTGAAAAGCAAGACAGAGAGGCAAGACAGGGAGTCATATAGTGGGACAAACGAGGTCATTGGTAGGTCATGGGATGTTTCGGGAAGAGAATCCAGATTTGGAAGCAAAAACACCTTATATACATACGCCCGGATGGCCCTTGTATTTTTTAATTCCTTTCGCAGCGCACATTAAGTGGTTGCAAATTGTGAATTTACTATATGTTTCCGGATTTTAATGAAATAATGAGACTTCAAAATACCTCTTCTCCGAGTTCCTTTGCTTAGCTTGAAACCCCATTGATTCCTTATTCCGAGACTCATCTTAAACTTTTGTAAGCAAGGGATATCTGCAGGACTGACATGTAAAACTTGTTGGGCGTTACCTGGTGTATATCAAGAGAGCGAGGCCACAGGGTTGCAAATTTGGTTAATACAGGGGCTTGGCCTGCCTTTCTCCTCCAAAGTTGTGTTAAAGATTCAATACTCACATTGCGTTCGTGAAAATTCCGGGTGTTTGTTTACTGTTGGCAGTTATAAGCTCTCACAGTGTAAATAGTATAGGAAAACAGAAGAAGAGCTAGAGATATATAAAGTAAAGTAAAGAAAGTAAACGGAAGAAGACAAAACACAACAAGGATAAAAGGTGAGAGGCGACCTCACCGTCCACAACAATCACAGAAAACCACCCCAACTAGTGACGACTTCTCACTTTATCTTAGGGCCCGCGTAAAACATTTCCTGAATGTCAGACAAGCTAGCACCTCCCGCGAATGATAGTGCCACAGGCTACGTCAAAATAGTCTCGCAAGGTGCTTAGCATAGACGCGTCGCTTCTCCTGCTTCCCTGCTCGCTATCTCCGCGCAGACAATCTGGTTCCTGCAAGCCGATGCCGAGGGGCACATTATCTGACATTCGACGGAAAAACAGCCATGCACATTCTAAGCCCTGGGAACTGGATACTGTGTGATTCTCATGTGATATAATAGAGGGCTTATTATGTGAAAGTATTTTCCCTGTCACACTCACACCATCAACTCACATGACTTCAGCTGCTCCCACACCAGGGCTCTTTGACCAGCAGAGAAGAATGTCTGTTTTCGCGCAGAGAGAGCGCTGCCGCCCATAGTGTAGCGCCAGCCCGCGCAGAGTGAGAGCGTGCAGGAAGGCCAGAGAGGCGGCGTAGTAGGAGAGAAAAAGAAAATTTTCTGCACCTGACGCTTTTTGGGGATTTTGTATGAAAAATTTATATTCATCTTCTTCTTTGAGATACTTCATTGACTGGTTGGTAGCGTTATACTACAGTAAAGATTAAAAGTCATCAGGGAAATAATACAAAATGGTATGTGAACTTCCAGCATCACTGTCACCAAAAGAACACATTAGAGAGTGCATTGTTTAGGGCTTTAGTTATAGTGGTTGTTATTGAAAGTGTTTTGGAAACGGAGTTCAAAGGACAAAATTTGCCAAGATAAAACATGAAGAAAGCTCAAGTCACTTTTGCAGATGGAAATGGATGAGGAGCAATATTGCCAGTAAGAATGCTAGAATGAAAATGCTTGGGAGAATTAGGAATATTAATTGAAGGTAGATTCGTAGTAAACACCAATTACAAAATATTGAAAGAATTTCATTGAACCAATATTGTCAAGTCATATATGCAAAACAGCCCAACGATCGAGCTAGTCTAAACTTTACAAGATTAGCAGCGAAATCTCCCATACAGTCATTGTTTTATCATCTTGCTCACAATATCTCAAGGAAAAGTTGTCTCAGACCCAAAGCTCAAAAGTTCAGGTGATCGTCCGTCTTGTAGGAAATCAAACAGGAAATTACTCAAAGCCAGTGGCTGCATATATTTGCAATGAAAGCATTGGTATCAACAGCCAAGTACAATAGCCTCAGTCTTTTTGTGTCAAATCTATTTTAATTATACGGGGAACATTTTTACTAACAGAACTTAATAGTCTGCCGCATCTAAAGCTCAAAACCCAATGCGTGACTTGCGCATTGAGAAATTAGTCTTAAATATCTCTGTTGGTGAATCCGGTGACAGATTGACCAGAGCTTCCAAGGTTTTGGAACAATTGTCTGGTCAAACCCCAGTTCAATCCAAAGCCAGATACACTGTCAGAACCTTCAGTATCAGAAGAAACGAAAAGATTGCTGTCCACGTCACTGTCAGAGGTCCAAAGGCCGAAGAAATCTTGGAAAGAGGTTTGAAGGTTAAAGAATACCAATTGAGAGAAAGAAACTTTTCTGAGACCGGTAACTTTGGTTTCGGTATCTCCGAACACATTGACTTGGGTATCAAGTACGACCCAGGTATCGGTATCTACGGTATGGACTTCTACGTTGTTGTCGGTAGACCAGGTGGCAGAATCGCTTTGAGAAAGAGAGCCCAGGGTAAGATCGGTAACTCCCACAAGACCAACAAGGAAGACACCATCAAATGGTTCAAAGAAAAATACGATGCTGATGTTTTGAACAAATAAGTTTCTTTTTGATGATGTATTTATAGCCAACAAAAGACAAACTTAATCAACTTCTTGTTACTTTTTTTATTGTATCTGTTTATCTAATGTAATAAAATTTCATATCTGCACTGTAACTATTTTTGTATATTGCGAGGCTCTAAATAACAGTCAAAAATAATTAAAAGGGGTTTCATTTAACTTCAGAGATGCTCTATCTTTCTATCGGCGCGGTTGATTCTTTTGCGGTGTTTGTGATAGAACTTATTCTCGAATGCGAACATTTTGATCTTCTCACGTGCGAGTGATGAAAGTCGCATCACATAAACTGAGGGATCAAAACGCCATTTCAGGAACCACCCCAACGTTCTAAATCTCCTCGTTAACTGGTAGATAATAGACGTCCATAAAGGCGCTACCAAATTAGTGGTTGACCGGCTGAACATATTCTATAAGAGAAAGAAGGTGCCAGACAAATTCGCAGCAAAATGACAGGCCAATTGTATTTGGAAGGGGAGAGAGCGTCAAACGTCAAGGCAATCATTGCTTCCCTCGTCAACAACTTGGGTCCAGCCCTTGACAAGCAGTTTACCAACAAATCTTTTAATGCCCTTCTAGAGCAGTCCCTAGCGTCCCTCGAAGGCCGCGGCCCAAGAAAGCACACCTTGTTATGGTCGTTTGTGCTCAATAACTTGTTGACCAAGTTTAGTCTGATTGTGGAATCTAATATCACGATAGCGGGAACCAGAGCATCAGAAAACATTGATGAAAAGGCAAACACATCTTTGGAATACGAGACAACGTTGATTCGTTTGATGAATTTAGTACAACTATACCTCAGCGACATTAACATTGAGGCTCTAGCTCATTGTACAGAGTTGTTTAAGAATATTGTCATCCTTTTCAATGACTTAAGTATCAGTTTCTCAAAATTGAAGAAAACAACACTGCTATACATTGATATAATTTTGCATTATTTTGTTGACTTGAACTATAAAGGATTTAACCCGCTTTTGCCACTTGTGGAGAAAAATAGGTATGATATCTTGCAAAGTTCCAACGTCAACATGGCAGACAATGCCGAGTATGATGCTCAATCGGGGTACCAGAGAATAGAGGAGCACATCGCCGACTTTAAGGACTTTCATTTTGAGCTTTACTCCAGCAAATCCTTCAAAGCCTCTTTATACGATGACTTGATTGAGTACTACTATTTCAAATCCGTGAACTTTTTTTTGAGCTTGCGATACCGCGAAGCTTATTTCGCGTTTTTGAAACTCAACAAGGTCCTCGCCCTCAATTCTAGGTTCAAGATCACTCAGATTGGGAGCGAGATTGCCTTTGGGGAGCCTTTGAGCGAGGACAAGATGTCGCAACTTGAGCTCAGCTCGCTCGGACGTGTTAGACTAGATGAATTCAACAGTACCCGCCTTGGTGGAGGACGTAGATACGACAGACGCCCTCATCAAGGTGATAAAAGCCATAGTCTTAGGAAATATGGCGGACACCCTGATGCTGGTGATGCCGAGCTCTATGGTAATCTGGGAAGTTCTCAGGTGCTGTACAAGAGCAAGATAAACAGCGCTTATTTCAAAAAGATACGGTCGAACAGCAAACAGTATGCGAACCACGGGGTTGACTTTGGTGAGGGGTATCATGACGGTGAGGACAATTTCAGTAGCGGAGCAAGCCGTATCGCTACCACCAGCGTTACTAAGCTATCCGGGATGCAGAACAGTTTTATCTACGACAAAGAGCTTTTGGTATACTTTGTGCTATTATGCTACTTGAAAAGTGACGATTGGCAAGTGCTTGAACAAAATTACTATAGGAAGAAGTATGCCAGTGAGGAGGATATTGAAAATGGCAATGGTGAGGCCTCAAAAGTCGGGGTTAATGGAGATCTTTTCACACAGTTTTTGGGAAACTCTCAGTCGGTGGCTTCTGCGTTGAAGGCCAAAGGAAGCTACGACGACGGCCATATTGCCGTGCTGGATAAATTTACATTGTTACTTGATGTTATCTGCTCAATCCTCAAAAGAGACGTGAAAAGGTTCTTGGAAGTAGTGGGTACAGACTCGTTTGCAAAATTTCTGAAGGTGGGCGACAATAATGTTCTACTGAAGATTATTACTGGTGACTTATTGAAATTACTTCTTGTCAATACCGTCAAACTGAAGTTTTCCGGGATTGTCAATTCTGTGCATATTGATCATTTGATATTTTTTTTCGAAGAGCCCTCTGTTGATGTGTACCAATTGCTAGCTGATGTTTCTAATTTCTCTAGTGCAAACGGTGCCTTAATATGGAATCTTCTCGGCGGCCAGGAACCGCAAGATTCTGGTGGCGACAACAAAAGCTACAGCATTGATGATAAGAGGCAGATATTGCGTGCCTATCTACAGAAGAACACCCCATGGTCGATGGACCTTGAGACAGGGGTCGTGTTGCTAGACGGTGCTGCCAGAAAGTTGAACGTCAACGCCGTTGTGGAACAGCAGTTTGAGTTAGCTGACTTGAACGAGGAGATCGAGTACTTGAAGAGCAAGTTAGAATACCAAGAGCATTTGGCCAACTTGGAGGAATGACTCTATAATAATGAGTTCTATCTGCTGCGTGCCTGTATGTACGCGTATCTATTGTATCGGATTTGACACATGGCACAAGGCATGCATTTCTATGAAGATTTCACTTTACTACTTGTACTGTTTGTAGCCGTTTGCGGAAAACAAAAAGAAGCTTTTTGTTTTGGGAGAAGAAAGTAGTATTCCAAATTGTATTGTATAATAGGCAACTGGCCTCAATTATCAAATACAAATGTCATAAAAAACATTGACAGATTTTTCGGGTGGTCAATCGACAATGTCCGCGTGGGCCTGTGTTCACTGTAGGAGGCACTCAATGGTAGTAAAACAGCATCCGAGAAAACAAAGCTTCCAGAGACCCAGTTCCTCCCTTGGTCTACTCTTCCTCTTCGT
Source organism: Saccharomycopsis capsularis (assembly GCA_031125595.1). Taxonomy (NCBI): domain Eukaryota; kingdom Fungi; phylum Ascomycota; class Saccharomycetes; order Ascoideales; family Saccharomycopsidaceae; genus Saccharomycopsis; species Saccharomycopsis capsularis. The sequence continues at coordinate 41,332 of JASTUX010000004.1, forward strand.
CCTCGCCTGGTAACCGTTTGTGTCGCTGGAGGCTCGCATTGCGCGACTGAAACCGTAGAATCTTCTGGAAGCGGGCCGGGTACTGGGGCGGCACTCCTCCACGTTGCCTTCTGTTTTCCAGCATCACTTGTATAAAGCGCCGCCGTAGACGCCAGCACACACAACACACCCTTCGTGCTCCCATCCTGCTGTCTGCTGTTGCACTCAATTGCATCTGTTTCCGCACCCACTATGAAGCTCACATCATCTATCACCCTTCCTCTCGCCGTTCTTGCCGCCGTGGCCTCAGCCGATAAGTATATTCCCTATGGCAGCATCTCCAAGGACGCACTCTTAGAGCAATTTGACGATTCCTGGTCCGAGCGTTGGAAGGTCTCGCACGCCAAAAGAGACGGCGAGTTCTCATACGTTGGCAAGTGGAGCGTCGAGGAGAGCACCGTATTCCCTGCTTTTGAAGGTGACAAGGGCTTGGTCGTCAAGTCCCCTGCTGCCCATCACGCCATCTCATACATTTTCGACAGGCCCTTTGACAACACCAACAAGGACTTGGTGTTGCAGTACGAGGCTAAGTTCCAGGAGGGCTTGAGCTGCGGCGGCGCCTACATCAAGTTGTTGTCCCAGGACGGCAACCTTGACCAGGAGTTCAACAACGACACCCCTTACCAGGTGATGTTCGGCCCAGACAAGTGCGGCGCCACCAATAAGGTTCACTTCATTGTTAGAAGAAAGAACCCACACACCGGCGAATACGAAGAGAAGCACTTGAGAGTGCCACCAATGTCCAAGATCACCAAGCAGACTACCTTGTACACCTTGGTAATCAAGAAGAACAATGACTTTGAGATCAGAATCAACGGTGAGGTCGCCAAAGCCGGCAACTTGTTGGACGAGAAGTTCTTTGAGCCAGCCTTCAACCCACCAAAGGAGATTGACGACGAAAACGACACCAAGCCAGAAGATTGGGTCGACGAGGAGGAGATTCCAGACCCAGAGCAGACTGAGAAGCCAGAAGACTGGGACGAGAACGCTCCAAGAAGAATCCCAGACCCTGAGGCTACTAAGCCTGCCGATTGGGACGAGAGCGCCCCCGAATACATCCCAGATCCAGATGCCGAGAAGCCAGAGGACTGGGATGATGAGGAAGATGGCGAGTGGATTGCCCCAGAAATCCCAAATCCAGCGTGCGAGGACCACGGTTGCGGCAAATGGAAAGCTCCATTGATTCCAAATCCAAACTTCAAAGGCAAGTGGGTTCAGCCATTGATTCCAAACCCAGACTACAAGGGCCCATGGTTGCCAAAGAAAATTCCAAATCCAGATTACTATGAAGACGTGAACGCCAGCGACTTGGAGCCAATTGGCGGCTTGGGCTTTGAGTTGTGGACCATGGACAAGAACATCTTGTTCGACAACATCTACCTTGGTCACTCTCTCACTGAAGCCGAAAAGATTGGTAACACCACTTTTGTCAAAAAGCTTGAGATTGAAAGCGAATTGGAAAGAAAGGCCATGAAGGAGCAAGTCGAAAAGGCCCCAGAGGCTCCACTCCAGGACGACAACGAGGACGACGACGACTTTGTCCAATCTGTCTCTGAAAAGTTCCAGCAATTTGTCGACTTTACCAAGATGTTCTTGGCTGGCGCCAATAACTACTTGTTGGAGCTCGGTTCTGATCCAGAGTTTGTCCTCAAGGAGAAGCCAATTGAAGGCTTGATCTACGTTGGTGTGTTTGGTTTCATTGGTACTGTGCTCTTTGGCATCTTCGCCATCATCTTGTTGAAGTTAACTTCGGAGATTGACAACTCTGTCGACGCCAAGCCAACCACCGGCAAGCCATTGGCCCAGCATGAGAAGGAAAAGGATATTGTCGAGAATAGAGAAGCCAAGGTGCAAGAAATTGTCGACGAGCTCAAGGAAGACAACTTGGAGAAAGAGCAGGCTGCCAAATCAACCTCTGCCAAGGCTTCTGAAACCACAGCTACTAAACGCGCCTGAAAAACTAGGAACTGTTGAATATGGTCATCCCAATACTGTGCTTCCGGCTAGTGTGTGGCAGGATGCTACTGAATCTGTTTTACTTCATTATCATCAATAGTTACGACTGTTATCTATTTGTGATTAAAACTATTATTTTTTATATGTTTTTTATACCTACTTTTCCATTTTTTTGTTTAGTTTTTATGTAACGAATATCTATGAGCTTGTGCATTGGAAAGAAAGAGCGTAGTTTTTACAATGTCACAGGTATCAACAATAGTTAAAACAATTTATTAAATACTTCTATGATACAATTGAGTTCATTAAGTGATACATCCATAAAAAGAGTGCACGAAAAAAAGGACCCAAGAAAACAGGAGCCTGGAAACTTCTACATGTACCGTTTGTACTCCTCAATGCCGTTCTCCGCGGCCCCGGCATCAGTTGCGCTCTTGCCACATAACTCGAGCTGCAAATTGGCGTTCACAAGGGCCTCTTTATATAGGAAAAATCGCTTCTCTTGGTCCATGGTGCGAATGAGGTCTTTGCGGAGCAATTGGTTTACTTCGAGACTCCAGAGATAGTATCGTTTTAACTTTTGGTATTCCTCTTTGGCGGAGCCGGCGGGGGCGCCGTTCTTGGGACCCTCTGTCTTGATTTCTTCGACCTTGGAGGTTTCTGCCTTGAGAGAATCCTCCTCCTTTTCAGCTTTGGTAGTCTTGTTTTTGCTCTTTCCGCTCTTGGATTTGCCGGACTTTTTCTCGGTTTTGGGGCTGGAAACTTCCAGATCAATGTCGATCTTACTATATATGCTTGCTAAGTACTCGTTGTTAAGGGTCTGCTTCGTGAGCAAGTCATTCAACTGGCCCAAGTTAAGGTTAAAGTCCGAGATGATTTTTTCTTTAAACTTTAATGCTAGTGCCTCGGGGTCCTTATTGTCGTTGATGAGCTTGACGATCTCTTCGTCGTCGGAATGGCTAATCTTGTCCTTCTCGTCTTCGGAGTCTTGGTTGATAATGTCAATCTCGTCAGGCGTCGTAGCAGCCGGCTCGCTTTTGTGGAGCTCCAAAATCGACAGGAGCTTCATTCGCTTGGGTTTCTCAAACACATTGCCGTTGCCATCGCTGGCGGCCTCTGGCTGCGGCGAGGCATTTCTGCTGGCCTGGTCATCGCTGTTAAGCATGCTATTGATTTGCATTCCTTTCGGGTGGTCCTGCGGATGGTCTTGCTGGTATTCGTGTTTTTCATGGTTTAAGATATTTCGTTGCTGTGACTTTTTGAACATTTGCTGTTCAATCGCCCGCTGTGCTTCTCTGTTCTTGTAAAGCTTGAATTGTTTGTGTATTCTGATGAGCTTTTCAATCTCTGAGTTGGAGTCAGGGTTGGTGTGTTTACTTGTATCCAGTATGCCGACAGTAGCGCTGACAGCAATGCCGTTGGCTTCGTGAGTATTTGCCTTGCCTGTGGAAGTGCCATTGGTGCCAGGTTTTGCAGTCTTTTGGTTTTCGTTTTCATTTGGAGCTTCCGTGAAAAGTATGGCGTGGGAGTATTCGACATTGTCCGAGGATCCCTTTTCCATGGCGTCGTAGTATCTTTTTCTAGAGTTACGAGCAAACTCCAAGTTCTTGGGAAGCTGAGAGTCGTTAAGAAAGATGAAGCCTTTGAGGAAAAATTCCTCTGCGATCTGGTGCTGGGTCTTCTCATGCCTGTTGCTGCTGTTGCTTCTTTTCTTACCTGGCAGCCTGTGCTCCTCCTGGTCTTCTTCGGCCGGACCACTAGAGTCAGCAGCGGTGTCCTCCGGGAGCTCCTTCTTGAGTCCGTTCTGTTGCCGCACGGCGTGCACTGACGGGTTGTAGTTGGGAGAGTCCTTCAAGAGCTCGTGCTTGAGCTGGTACCACCACGGGTACGAGTCGACGCCGTGGCTCGGGTTGGCATCGTGGACAGTGCGCATGTGCTTGGCCAAGGCGTCGCTGCGGGTGAACTTGCGGGCACACTCGGGGATGATGCAATAGTAGGGCTTTTCGCCGGTGTGAGAGCGGACGTGAGAGACGAGGGCAAACCTGCTAGGCTGAATGATGCCGTTACGGGAGCAATTGCGCCACTCGCACTTGTACTTGGACTGGCGGGACTTAATGTGTTCGGTCATCAAGTGGCTGACAAGGGAGTCCAAGTCGAAGAACTGCTTGTCGCAGGTGTCCCACTGGCAAAAGTGGCGGTTGTTTGGGATGCTGTTGGGGTTAGCGTTAGCGCCGTTGGCGGCTTGAGATTTCGCAGCAGCGCTCGCCACGGGAGGCAGCTGGGTTTCGTTTTTGAGGGCGACACCAGGATGATCGGCCATAGTTGCACGATTGGAGGCTACGAGTGTGTTTTGGGAAACGTGATTTTGCACAGCGAATCCACCTGGATGTGTTGATGGCGTCTTGTCGTTTGTGGGCGGATAATATGAGTGCGAGAGTGAAAATTTCTGCCGCGGGGGATACCGCGAGGGAATTCGATGGGCGAAACGCTGTCGAAGGAAGTAATGTGAAGACAGCGCTGGATGGCCAAGGTACTGTCTAGAAGGAGCGCACGGAAAAAGCGCCGGTCTTTCGCCATGGCGAGAGGAGCCTTTTTCAGTGTTGTTGTTGCGTAGGTTTTTCGGAGGAGGTGTTCGTCTGGAGGAGAGCGGCGGGTGCACGTGAACAGGAGGAAGGATTTTAACATCTTCTATCGACTATTATCATCCATCACCATCTATCAGCAGGTATTATCTGCTATCATTATTCCAATCATCGTTTATTGACCTTCTGCTGTGTATAGTACCTTTCTTCAGACGCATCATGGACTATCAGAACAGAGTCGGCAACAAGCAGGGCGGCGGCGGGTTGGCCTCGTCCCAGGAAACAAACGCCGCCAGAAGAGCCCGTGTGCGAGAGCTCCTCTCATCCTCCAGCGACTTCATTGAAAACGACCCCTACGTCTTCCGCAACCACTTGGGTCTCCTCGAGTGCCGCTTGTGCCTCACCACCCACGTCTCTGAGTCCTCCTTCTTGATCCACATTCAGGGTAAAAAGCACCAGACCAACCTTAAGCGCCGCCAATACCGGGTCGAAAGAGGCGGTCAGCAAGGCCAGCAGGGCCAGCTCCTCCAACAGGGCATCAGCAGCGTCGTGAAGAAGAGCTACGTCAAGATTGGGACGCCCGCCTACAAGATCCAGAAGATTAGGCACCCCTTGACGGAGCAGTTGGGCCTCTTGATAACGGTTCAGTACCCTAAGATTGCCGCTGGCGTCAAGAAGCCTTTGTACCGATTCATGAACTACTACGAGCAGAAGGTGGACATCATCAAGGATGACGACGAAAATGGCATCCAGAACGTCAGCAAGTTCCAGTACTTGATTCTCAGCGTCGAGCCGTACGAGAACATTTGCATCAAAATACCGAACAAGCCGGTGGTGCGATGCCTGGGTGGCGCTGACGAGAGCAGCAGCACAGGGCTATGGGATTATTGGGACGTGGACATTAAGACGTACTACTTGCAGTTCTTTTTCAGAGGATTATAAAAAGGCTTCCCTTTATGCTTGATTTATTTTCACGCTCTATTCTTTTAAAATATCGAGCCGCAACATGTAGTATAACAATGTATAATATATAACCCTAGCAGGCAATTTACGGTACATCTTTTGTTTGAAAATTAAGTGCTATTGTACAAATTATGAAATATGAAATCTATGTCTTACTGCTAGACCTTTACAGCTAGCGTAAATGCAATGTGAAAGGAATTTTGATGAATATTGTTTTATGAGTAATGTCAAAGATGCTAATGATCCAAATGGCAGGATAGCTGATCAGACAGCTGATCAAAAGATGATTGGATTGTGTGTCTTCTCTAATTCTGAAGTGTTAACATCGATATCTACCTGCTGTACCTGATCTTCCGGACTGGCGACCTTAGAAGCGTGATTTTCTTTTGGATATGCCGGCACCGAGCCAGCCAAGTCCTGCATACTATAAACATTCTCCTCGCCACTGGCCTTACTATACTGTGGTAGATCACTATTTCCATTGCCAAGCTTGGCGCCATTAGAGCTGCCAGCTTCTCTCTCCCGCTCATACAACCGCCTTTGCGTTAAGAAACAAAAATCGAAGAAGAATCCCACGAGCACAAGCCCGCACTTGGCAAAGTTCTTCTTAACAAAGTCGAACATGCTAAAGTGCAAGCTGTGGTCCAACTCAATGCCCATTTTGTTGATCGGCCGGTTGCGCTTGAACTGCACGAGAATCAAGTAGTTATCGAGCACAATCTGGCACAACGACATCGTGCCCCCGGCCATGTCAAAGTACACTGAGAGGAACGGGTACCCCCTAACGGTCTTTTTTTTGTAGTTGAGCACGAGCTGCGGCACATACTTGATGCAGTTGACGAATAGCTTCACCATTGTGAGGATCTTCGTGAGGAGGAGTAACGCCAACGTCTCGCTGACGAATGCCTTATAGAGGCTCACAAGGATGAACCCTATCAATAACAGCATAAGATATTTGGTGCTGTTATTCACTCTCCTGAGAATAGTTACCACGTATTTGAGGTCACCCGGGAGCATAATCTTCTGTTGAGAAGCAGTAACGCCAGTGCCGGCGTGGCGGTAGCTCTTAATCTTCAAGATGCGATAGTAGAGCACCTGGCCCACCGTACCGAGAATGCAGATGAGACAATGCGATGCGTAGAAAAAGTCAATCATCGAGAGAATCGGCTCCGTCTTGTATACGTTCTTGTACTCCTGGATCACCTTGCTATTGAAGAGCTGGAGGTATATTGTGATGAAGTACGACCAGTATCCAATGACATTGAGGAGTAGAGAGTCCAACGACAAAGCATCCGAGGACTTGGCCTTGTAGTTCATGATAATTACTGGATAGAATGAGGAACTCTAAAATAACCCAGAATTAGTGTTAAGTTAGCAGGCAGCTTTTTTAACAGAGATCATCCCCAGTACTACCCAAACGCTAGCTCCCTCAAAAAGGGTCTCTAGATCACATACCCAGAAACAGACATAGCCCACGCCGAAGAACCCAGACAAGAGCGTGAGGAATGACATGGTTGCTGTCTATTGTGACGAAAAATCAGCTGTGTGGATATAGATGTTGATGGTGTACTGTTCTTGCCGAGCGATGCCATCAGACTGCGCTATTTTGACGGACGTGTTAAGTTTCTGACATTTCCGTCTTTAAACTGACCGAATTGCAAAAAACCGCCGCTCAGGAAAATCACAGAGATTCTGTCTGTTCCTGTATATGTGGGGCGCCTCTTGAGTGAAAGTACTCAAATATGCATTTTAAGACATTGATTTACGAGGAAAGCTGCAGGATAGAGCAGAGAGAAACAGCTTACTTTGTAGCTCAATCGTCCAGCATGCAAGGAAAGAAAGCAAATACTTTTGACGTTGAAAGATATTTTGGGCATGGCTGAAAGCATCCTTGTTGAGATTAAGCGAGCTGCGATAGGAACAGCTCCTTTTAAAGCGCACTTATACCTTTCGAGGGTGCTGTGCTTCTCTTTTGAGACAGGTACTTTCAATTTAATGTTTCCCATTATATCGACAATATTATATTATCAAAAAAAGAAAAAAAATTCTAGGAACAATGCACAGCCTTTTAAATTCCAGGACTCAATATTTTATTTGTAAAAAAGATAAAACTTTTGCATTGAGGTCTTTGAAAATAGTGGGAGCTGCAAGTTTTTTTTGCTTGAAATATTGTTCACTTCAAACAATGTTTCAACTTGGTGCAATATCGAATTCCAGAAGACGTATGAAGCAATTCAACCTATAAAAAAACATTCTTTATCCACAAAAACTGTCAAATTAGGTAAACCAGAACCAACCATTATAAATGAAAGCTTTAGAAATAGGCTTATAAAAAAAAATTGATCTTGAGGAACACGAAGAATGTGTAGCACACGAATATCTATCGAAAATAAACAAAATTACTATGCCTTTCCTTAAGAATCAGTAACAGAGACGCTTAAATGCAATCAGCTGCCTTCTAGCCCTTCTGCTATTAATAAAAATTACCCCCCCCTGGGGTTCAGAAACAAGATACTGGGAAGAAAAAATTACCTAGTGCCAGCATCCTATGTTTATAAATTATGCGGTTACAATCACTATGTCTCGCTGAGCCGGGGATCGGCACCTAACACCTTTTCGCGCGACCCAATCTTCATAGTATTTTGCAACAGTTTTTGCCAGTGTCTTCCAGTGTGCGTGCGAAGCCGGAAACTTTGGATATCCTATTTAGTAATAAAAGGCATTAAAAAGGGTGTAGAACCCCGGAAATTCCGAAACCAAAAATTTGAAACTTGATGGAACATGGCTCAAACGGGACCGCTGGCAGCAACGGTAATTTCGCATAACCAGCCTCAAAAATGCCAAAAAGTACACCAAGAATAGTTTAATTGAGGTTCAATTAGAGATATGGATATCTGTCCAGTATTTTCGCACTCTCTCGTCCATTTCAACATCCGGCAATAAAGCATCAAGCCGTAACACTGTAAAACATTATCATCTGGAGGGCACTTGTTCGGTTTACGCACTCCTTAAGTGCTCCTAGCAAAAATGCCTGTGTTATGCTTTTTGCAAAGAAAAACTTCGCGAAGTTGAATTGATATTTTCAGATGCTATCAGACAGTCTGCTAAGATATCAACAGATAACCATCTAAACAGAAATACAGCAATCGTCACATCCTTTGCGCTCAGACGCTGTCCGTCTTCATAATTACCGAGAAACATATTTTGTGGAAGTTCTGCGCGCCGCAGCTTATATGCTCAGTGAAATAGTGTCCAACTGATTAGCCCGAACAACAAGCATTTTAACATATCCCACTATCAGCGAGAATGGAAATGGACTCAAAGTCCTCCTTGTCGGAGCCTGTTGGCGTAGAAAGTAAGGCGCCAGATGATCAGCTCGCGCAATTAGAGTCTGCAAAGCAGCTAGCGTTGAGTGATCTCAATATGCTTCCGCAGGTCTTTGACTCAATAGTCATGATTGTGCAGAGCATAGCCGACCAGGGCCGGGACAGCGCACAGCTTGCAAGTTGGTGTCTTGAGTTCTTCATCACTGTGTTCTCCGACTCGAGGGTCGAATCTACTTTAAAGAGAAGCTTGGGCTGCAAGGTACTAGTGGTGGTCCTTGATCTCGTGAACATCAAGAGATGTGTTGCCAATGTGCGAGTTTTCCAACACGCGATCGAGGTTTCCAGTTTAATATTCGCACAGGTATTTTTGAGCGTGATAAAAAAGGAAGGAAAGTTCCAGGAGAGCTGGAACCAGCTCCAGGAGCTCAAAGCGTTGCTCTTATCCAAGATAAATACCAATTTCCCAATAAGCGATGCTGCCAACACGGCGCTCGATCACTTTGTCAGTTTGAAGGTAGTACTTTTCAAGTTTATTGGCGTGGTTATCCAGACACAGCTCCCGACTCCACCAAGAGATCCGCGTAAAAGAGAGAGAAAGTTGACCAATGCCGCTGAAGATGTTTCAATCAGCATGGCGAAGAACCACCCACTCGTCAATGACAACTTGAAAGCAGAGGCAATGGGGCTCTTAGACTTATTGTTGAACATTGTCACGGAAAGCCAGATTTTAGTCGTGCAGGTCAACTCTGCAATTTTCCACATATTGGCTATTTTGATCAAGAAGAGACCTTCGGTCGTTAACAAGATACTATCGCAATTGGTGACATATGACTCTTTCAAGAAAAGTACTGCTGGCTGGGACTTTGAACTGAAAGATAAACAAGCCAACAAATTGAAGAACAAGTTGACGAGAAGATTCAGTGATCGTTCGTTCAAAATATTTTTAAACTTTTTATTCAAAAATGGGATCCTCACAAGCAAGGGCTCGAGCAGCAACAATGACAAAGAAGGCGCTGACAGTATATCCTCAAAGTACTACGGCAAGATCAATGCGGTTATCCAGTACCAAGACAAACAAAGAAAGGACAAGAACTTGGCTCTCGATTTACCAGAGGACGTGAACTATTACAAGAGATTGGACCGCCAACTAGAGGAAGAGCGCCAAAAGCAGAAACTCAGTGTCATACTAGAAAAATCAAACTTGCAAGAGAAGGATCTCCTTAACATTACCAAACACTACCCTAAGGTTTCTTTAGAAGACATGTACAATGATGGCAAGCCCGCAGCGAAAAGGTCGTATTCTTCCTTGTACACCTTGACGGACAGTAATAACGACTTAAATAATTTTGACGTTAGTCTTTTAAATAACAATATTCTCTCACAGTTGGTTACTATTGCAATTAGTAAAACTCAAACAGAAAAATTATCCACTGCGCTTAACATAATAAGCGAGAGGTATAGAGTCATTACTGAGAAAGGGGGCGGCATATCGGGTGAGGAAGAGAACGGTGCATCCAATAAGCGCATAAAGTTGGACTATGATATTCAAATGTCCAACGCGAACGGGAACGGAATTATTGGTGGTGCTGGTGATGTAGGCGTTGACTCAAGCTTAGACTATGTATTGCCGGAGCCGAAATTGATGACATTCAAGCAAAAAAAGGAGCACTTAAACTTTATCATTTCAAACTATTTGCGCTTGGCAAGTTCCAAAGAGTTGCGTTCTTTGATAAACAATCAGGACGACTCTACAGCCAATGGTGAGCTGAATGGAAATAGCTCATCTGGCAGTGTCGGCATCATCAAAATGTCCAAGGTGGCCATATCCAAATGGGAAAAGAACTCATGGGCTGTGCTATTGGTGCGGTTAGCTACTAGAGGTTTATATAATAGCGACAACCAGGAGGAAAACCAGCAGTTGAGTGACTTGGTCCGCGAGGCATTGTTCACGTACTTTTTGGAAAGTATTCAGTCCAGAATGGATGTCGTGATTGAATGGTTGAACGAAGAATGGTATTCCGAGTACGTGAAATCTGAATCTGAGATTCTCAAGGAACATAACTTTGAAATTGATGATGCGGCCTTAGCAAAGGAAATCAAAACGCCTACGTATATTCGCTGGACCATAAAGATCTTAGACTCGATCATTCCGTTCTTGGAAACCAAGGACAGAAAGATCTTTATTAGATTGTTTAGTGACTTGCCGTATTTGAATAAGGAGATAATTCTCAAGTTGAAGACGTTATGTGCCGATAGATTGAGATTCAATCTAGGCTTGCAAACTTTACAGTACCTTATCATGGTGAGACCACCTGTGAAAGATGACTGTATTGAGCTTTTACAGGATTTGTATAAGAATGAAAAGGACAACACAGAATTGATTACGGCAGTAGAAAAACTATTAAAGAAGTATAAACCCGAAGCTCTTAGCAAAGAAACTGATACTGCTGCTACTGCTGCTTAAATTTATGATAAAACATAGAATTATACTTAGATATTCGTGAGTTTACATGTGTGATTTAAGCAAACTAAAATACAACTGTACATTTGAATCTTTTTGCCAACTCTATTTTTTTTGGAAAATTTTTTGACGATTTCATGTTTCAGGCAACTTTTGATTGTAGTAAAATTAAATTCTAGTTTAATACTGATCTTAAAAGCGGAAGTATCGCAGGAACTTGAAAAGCCTTCAATTCTTAGGCATCCTCCTTCTTTGGCTCTTCCTTTCCTTCCGTTTCTTCCTTTCCTTCCTTTTCTTCCTTTTCTTCCTTTTCTTCCTTTTCTTCCTTTTCTTCCTTTTCTTCCTTTTCTTCCTTTTCTTCCTTCTCTTCCTTCTCTTCCTTCTCTTCCTTCTCTTCCTTCTCTTCCTTCTCTTCAGGTTTGGCTCCATTTTCCTTCTTTTCATCGTTTTGCTCGGACCCTTTCTTTTTGGAATCTTCGGCCTGTTCGGCTGACTCGCCGTCTCCTTTGGCGTCTTTCGAGTCCACGGTTGGCTTTTCACTTCCGTTCAAGCTTGCGTAAATTTCCTCAATTTCCCTTTTACCCTCAGAGATACTGACTTCAGGGCTAATTTGCACTCTGCTGATTTTCAACCTACCATCAACAAAAATCCAGTGAGATCTTTTGATTCCGGATGGTGACTTTTTAGCGCCTAATGGGCCAATGAGCTTCTTCTCAGGGTCTGACAACAAACCATCGAGCTGCAAGGAAGACTTGGTAATGAAATTCTTTTGAGCTTTTGGAGTGTCGGAGGACAAGCCGTAAATCTTTGCCTTGCTAGTCAACGAGGCGAAATTGTCAGAGTAACCGCATGCCTGACGGGTACACCCTGGGGTACTAGCTTTCGGGTATGCAAAAATTGCAACAATCCTGTTGTTCGTGACCAAGTCCTTCAAGGAAACGTCCTCATCATCTTCGTTTTTGAGCACAATGTCAGGGATGGCGTCTCCGACGCTCAATTGCTTGGTAGACTCGTCATCCTTAGTAGTTTCTGTAGAATTGTTCTTTGGAGTTTCGATCTTAGCCTTTTTGACTGGAGCAGCAGCTTCTTTTGCTTCTTCAATGGAGTGTTTGGAGGCGTTAGCGATTCTGGCGGAACGGCGTACCGGAGACATTTTCTAGAATATTTTTGTTTTTCTTTGGTGGACCAATTTTGGCGTCTATGTATGTGTGTTTGAGTATACTGGTGATGACAGGAAGGTAATTAGGTAAAATTCTGGCCGTAAATTACTAGTTGTAAAGGTGGAAAATAAACGTATTCGGTAGGTGGTGAGCCGCCCTGTTAATAATCCACAGGAGCTGGTAAAACAGTCCACCACCACAGAAATGATAGCAAACCAGGAGCCGCCAGACACCACCCAATGGGGCTCCTCCGCTTCGAAGTCCTTCCATGTTGGAAAACGCGCATCTCATGCCCCTCGGAGAAGAGATGTCACATGAGGAGTCACTTGCTGCTCCCGTAACTCGGATCCTCCGCTAAAGTCGGTGTCTCTAGAAGACGGCCAGGAATCAAATCAGACACTCTGTGCCACACAGCGGGCATCACCAACGTCATCTCGCCCACCAGCCGTTTTATCAGGAAGTCTTGCTGCCACCAACCATGTCTGAGCCTGCCTCTAAGCCCAGCAGAGACCCGCAGCTCAGCAGCACTTTCTCATATCGCTATGTGCTTTTAGTGGGCACTTTCCTCAAGCTTCTTGTCACTGTGGTGTTCCCAAACCTTTCGCGCTTTTTGGACTCTTCCGCGGAGTTCTCCACTCCAGTTACCAGTTGGCGTAGTGTGGAAGAGGGAGTTTTCTTATTGAATCACAATATAGACCCATACGATGGCGGTGTGGTGTACCACCCTCCTTTATTGCTAGCCTTTTTTGCGTTTATAAAAAAGTCAACCAACACTGAAGAAACATATAAGGTGATTACTGATTTAATATTTCAATCTGTCGATTTACTGATAGCATTTTTGCTAGTTCAAGTCAGTGAAAAGTTTTTGGCTGCTAATAAAGTCTCAAATCTAACGAAAAACAGGTGCCTCATATTGTTATCCTTATTCTACAGTTTCAACCCTATAAATTTCTTGTCAGCACTATCAAACTCAACGACCATCTTCACCAACTTCTTTTTAATAATTACCATTTATGCCGTGACAGTTTTGGACAGCATTCCTGTCGCCAGTATCGCTTTGGCCGTGAGTGGTTACTTCTCATACAATACAGTATTCCTACTAGTGCCGTTCATTGCACTCTCTGTCAACTTTCACAACTTTTCCTCGGAGTCCTCTAAGTCATCACCTCAACCTTATTCAACAGGAATTCTAAAAGCACTCGTACCTTTTGTGATAACTCTAAGCACATTGATATACTCCAGCTATTCAGTCAATGGCTACAACTGGAACTTTATTTATGCCACTTACGGAACTAACATATTTTTCACAAAAATTAATCCAAATTTGGGATTATGGTGGTACTTTTTCATTGAAATTTTCGAATTTTTTTCCAAGTTTTTCGTGGGAGTTTTTAACATTTACAACTTTGTGTATGTGATTCCTATTACTGTGCGCTTTTTTGACTCCAAATATTCCAATTTGGCAATTCACAATAAGTACAGGCTTTTCCCCTTGATTCTTTGTTACGGATCGGTAGTTTTGACCAAAGCTTATCCTACGTTGAACGATTTCGTCTTCATTACACAATTGTTGCTACTTTTGGTTTTCCAGAGCAATTTTGCCATTCTCAAGTTTCTCAGATATCCGATTGTCTCGGCGTTATTGATTATCCATGCGGTCATCTTAAGTCCTATCTTTTACTATTTATGGATCTTCAGCGGAAGCGGTAATTCCAACTTCTTCTACGCCATTAATTTGGTGTACGCTTTGGGTCTTGGTTCGATGCTTATTGACTTTATTTGGAGTTATTTGTCCTTGGAATTTCTTTTTGAGAAGAATGATGGCAAGGAAGTGGATTCAAATGTTACAGTCAGATTAACCCAGATATAAAGGTACTCAATCTATTTTTTCTTCTGTATACGACTACATCCTATGATATTTGTTGTGCTTCTCGGAATGTTCCCATATTATACACTAATTTTAGTATCATCACGGTAAATTGAAAATAACCTATTAAGAAACATTATATTAACTATTGTACATCAGAAATAAACAAAAATATGATAGAAGAAAGCATTGAAACTATAGCACTGCTGTCAGAAACGAAAAATTGACTCATTGTAGATTTTCACTATTTCATCTCCACGTCTTCTTCGGGACTTTCTTCATTTTTTGTTTCTTTCTCATCTATTGTTTCTTTATCATCTGTTGTTTCTTTGTCATCTGTTGTTTCTTTGTCATCTGTTGGTATGCTTTCCCCTAAGAATAGCACGTTATTGCATCTAATAAGTATTTCACCAATCTTTCCTTGTTCCGCACCTTCTATGTACTCCACCGCGTCGTCCAATTGCAAGTTCATATAATTATCCACTGATAGAAGCACGCCGCGGTACTCTGTCTTATTCCACTTGAGTCTCACATTTATGTGTTTGCCGACTAGGGATTTGATAAAAGGCTTTGGGTTATCTGGTCTGACCAACTGTGAAAGACTGTTAGTAAAATGATTTTAGTTTTTGTCGACACCATATCTAAATTTCGGTACTTTGGGACCCAATAAAAAGCAAGAAAGTTTAAACTTACAGACATGATGCTATTAATGATGTAAGATATTCAATGAAAGGATGCAGTTCGCTAAATCTCAGACTTCAAAGTGCAATGAGCGGCGCTCTTGAAGTTTTGTATGATTTTTTACACCAGATTGCCTTTTTTTTTATGAGCATTTGAATTTCCTGACCGTTCCGCATGTGACTTTTATGTATGTTATTAGATGCGCATCCTACTTGCAGAGTGCTGCTACTCGTTCTAAAAAAGTAGCTATCTACATTAATAAATAAAAGAGCTCATATTATAATTCAAAATAATAAACGTAGCATAAAAATATCTAAAATACACAACTAATGAAACAAATGGAAACAAAAAAATATAAATTTTTTCTTTTGCAAAATGCATAAAATCACTCGAAGAGGTTATGCGCTCTTTGTCTTCTTCCGCGCCTCTTCCTTGAGCCTTTATTCGGTATGATTCTGTCCAAGAGAGATCCTCCATTTTCTCTGAAAGGCGACCTTGATCTCTCTCTTGCTGATAATCTGGATCTGTTTCTTCTAGGGGATCTGGATCTGGATGGAGATCTGGATCTATCGGTTCTTGGTTTGAAACCAGGGAATAGATCGTCATCGTCGTCTCTATCATCAAACTTGTCAGACTTCCATCTGTCACCATCATCCTCGCCATGAGCAGGTTCGCGTATGCCGTTGCCATTGTAACTGAATGCTTCGTCAATATTTGATGGCTCGTCTCTGTTTAAGCCTGGGATCTTATCCGCGAGTAAATCTGGTTCGTCATCATCAATGTCACGTCTTCTGTTATAGGTAGACTTCCTCATATAATTGTTAGCACCTCCCCTTCTTGGTCCTCTTGGAATTCTTGGCCTTTGTCTTCTGTCAGGCTCCCCATGTAACAAATAGTATCTTGACTTATCTTTGGCATTTTTTTCTTTTTTATCGGCTTTGAGTGCTATTCTTATGCTGAGGTTAATATCCTTTTTTTCTTCCGGCTGTTGATCTTTGTCTGCTGATTTTACCACGGCTTCTTCGTGAATGTATGGTTTTGCTCTTCTTTCATCTGTCGTACTCAAATTGGTCACGTCATCGTAATTATCAGTGAGTATTACTAATGCTTTAGAGCTTGATTCTGCGTCCTCAAAAACAACGTTGACGGAGCTATCGTCAATCCACTGTAAGAAAAAAGTGTTGATTCTTTGGTCGCTGGATATGACAGAGTCCTTTAAATAGTAGTCAAGGTATCTTTTAATATCCCTTGAAGATAATTCGTCCACACCGCTCAATTTCAACGCTTCGTGTCGTATAGAGTCTGAATCATCTCCTTGGTCTTGATTGACAAGTTGCTGTGCGGAACTGATACCTTC
Organism: Saccharomycopsis capsularis; assembly: GCA_031125595.1. Classification (NCBI taxonomy): domain Eukaryota; kingdom Fungi; phylum Ascomycota; class Saccharomycetes; order Ascoideales; family Saccharomycopsidaceae; genus Saccharomycopsis; species Saccharomycopsis capsularis. The sequence continues at coordinate 57,724 of JASTUX010000004.1, forward strand.
ATCTATTCTGGTCTGTAAATCTTTTGGTTAATAACATACACACAAAGCACGCCACGAGCCTGACATTAAAGCACGTTACAACTAAATTGTAACTACTATACAGTGCACAACGTACCTCTTGGTCGAGATCCATAAGCTCATTTTTATCAATGGGTTCGGACATTCTGTACTTTGGTGAATAGTAATGAATGGCAGCGCGGCAAATGTTGATAAAAGAGCGTCTTCACTAGCATGACAACTTGCTTTACGCGCCATACATCCTCTATTTTTCAGCCAAAATTGCAATATTGCGTCTTCGCCAGCAAAGCGTTCCAGCAGGCCATAGGGATTACCCGCACAAGAGCGACGGATGTAGACAACCCAACATGGACCCACAACATCTCGCATATTTTAAATTTGTATGTCGTTAAGATCAGACATATGGTGGCCCTTTTCAAGATACAGATAGCAAAACTTCTTGTGAGGAAAACAAATTTTGCCGAAACTTCGCTCATGAGGAAATTCAGATGAAAAAATTAGGCATTTATAAGTTAATAGGAAAAGACTTCGACAAGGTTATTTCAATTTTTGCTATTCATCTCGTGCATTGTCAAAATGAGTTCTTTTCAAAAAGAGTAGATGGCATGGTCAGAATAATACTAATCAACTTACTTGTATTGGCTGCATGTAGGATTCTTTAGATATTCCAAACGTTTCCTCTTGGACTTTTTACATCTATAATCAAGAATTTCCTTAACAAAATTTTGAACATATCAAAGAAGTGAATAGACATATTGGGACAAAGAGTGAATTTTTAGAAGAAAGTGCATTTCAGATTGCTGAAGAAGTAAATGTACTATTGAAAAAAGAGGGCAAAATATTGCCGATAACCAAAGAAGATGGTGTCAGAAAAATACTTATTGCTGGTATAACAGCTGGTCCAAACCCGAAAGGCGCCAATTACAAAGAGCAGCAGCGTACCGATGCGTTCTTTCAAGGTTGAGGTTCGGCTTCTGTCAATAAAATGTTTAGCGTTACACCATGTGAAGCAATAGCTCATCATGCAAAAAGGAAGGTATTGCCATAGGCTACTCACGAGACTCCTACGTGTTTAATTACCTTACAGAGGTGGCTTTCTCTAGCGATTTGTCTATTATGGTTATTTCTGCAGATAGGGGAGAAGGCTACTTTAAGGTGGATAACAACTTTGATGATTGCAAAAATCTTACCCTCTGGAATAATGACAATGTGATCATTAAAATAATAGCTGAGAACAATCATAAAACGACCATTATTGTTACGTCAACAGGTTCTGTTGATATGGGAGCTTGAATTAAGAATGAAACTGTTACTGAAATCTTGTGGTAAGCTCCTCCTGGACAATATTCTGGCACTGCTTTGGCAGAAATTTTGTTTGGAGATATTTTGCCTTTTGGTCGCTTACCTTTTACAATCGCCAAAAATGTGGATGATTACGTACCAATAATTGAAGGCGTTCCAGGAGATGATGAGCCATAGGATAATACTTTCCTTGATAAGGATCTTTTGCTAGACTGCAGGTATTTTGAAGAATATAAGGTTAAATCATGGTTTGAATTTGGCTTTAGGCTTTTCTACATAGTATTTTCTAGGTGGAACTTGACAATTAGAGAAATTGCTTTTCCAACAGAATATCTTCCTCGCCCACCCTCATGTTTTCCGCTGTATAGATATAATGATGCTTATAATACCTCAGACCCTAAGGAGGCTTTATTTCCATATGAAGATTTAACATCGACTCCCGGCTTCATTTATTCTTATCTTTTCACTGATAAAATTGTGTCTGTGGATGAACATTGCTATCCTACAGATTATACGCCTGAACAGAGAAGAACTGCTATTAGCAGGTGGTGGATTGAATGGTAATCCTGCTTTGTGGGACATACTATACATAGTGAAGGCTGATGTTACCGACGAAGGAAGCGAGTGTGGAAGTTATGTCGCTGAGATTTACATTGTGTATCCTTTAGACTCAAATTGTGATGGCTATTTATTCACCCCACTGAGACAATCGCTTGGTTCTGGAAAGGTGAATATCGATGCAAGAGCAACTGATACTGTTTCATTTAATATTCTTAGAAGAGACATTAATTTCTGGGATCCTAAAAAGACAACCATGGATTATTCAAAATGATGTCTACAAGATATATTTGGGTTCTAGTAGTAGAAAGCTTGATCTCTGTGAAGAAATCGAGAGTTTCTTCCCTAATGTGAGGTTAAGAGATCACGCTGACGATGATTACGAAGATCACCACAATAAGCACAATCAGCACGACCATTACGAAGAGCACGGACATGAGGGCCACAATGGCACGAGTTCCATTAACCCCATTTTTATATATTGGCATATGTCATTCTTTAAATACATCAAGCGTTTGCAGATTTCTCTTTTATTTTTCTGATAAGGGAGCTCCATAATTTTACGAACTAAATTTGAATGCAAGTGAATTTAAAAGTATTTTGGTGTATTTCGTTAGTCCGCATTAGGCCTCTATTTCATCCAATACCGAAAAGGCATTGGTAGTCAATGTGCTTTTCTGTTTACTATCTTGCTCTTCGTCAGAATCTTGTAATTCAAAGTCCTCGACATCCATTTCATCGTCATCATTCTTTTTGGTATTCTGGGATGCGGCATCGGTACCAACTTGGCTTTCGGTGCGTCTGATTTCCTCGTTCACTTGATCCCATGTATGTCTTCTCTTATGCACGGCTATTCCTTTGTTAACACTCTTCTGTATTTTGGCACTCAACCTGCCACCAAACTCGAGGGCCTTGTTGATTTTCACCTTGTCGTTTGGCTTTGCGAGGCCGCCACGGGTAGACTTTCTAATGGTGCCATCGGCCTTAGAGGCCATTTTCTTGTTCTTCTTTTCCAACTTCCTGTTGAGAAGATTCTCGTTCCTGTTGGTGGTTCTCACGAGGTAGTTGGCGAGGTCTGCCTTGTCAGCGGCACGAGGGAGCTTGGACAACTCCTTTACTTCTGGTTCCTGGGAAGGGTCTGCCCTGCGGGCCGCTCTGGAATGCTTGGAAAGGGCTTTCTTGGCCATTATTGTGTGTGAAATTCGTGTTTCCAGTTTGGATAACCGTGTTTCCTGGTTCTAGAAATGTCAGGTGAATGCGATAGAGAAAATGAATATGAAAATTAAGATGCGGAAGGAAGAGTGACTGGACAGATTGCGGTTCTGTCAAACACTTGAAAGATTTTCTTGCTTAGTTTTTCTTTTGGAGAATAATTTTTTTTCCTGCGATGCGCTGTGCACGAACGACTGCTGCGATCCGATGAGATGGGACGCTTATCGCACAGGGTAGCATAACAGTGCGTGCGAAGCGGCTATGCGGATGTCAATGAAAACGAGTATAAGCATGCATATATTTATAATGAAACTCATTAAAACGTAGTAAAAGAAAGCATTATTTATCATAAAAAAGCAAGGTTAAAAGCAACACAGAAGGAAAAAACTAATGACCTTAATGTGCTGAAAAAAGACAAAAGCAAGTTCAGAGTTTGACATCAAGCCCAAATTTTGTCGAGCAAAACGCAGAACCAGCCGCCATATGTTATCCACACCACTAATTGTCTGATGATCGGATTGTGTATTTTGTTGGAGATCACAATACACGTACTGATGCCCTCACTATCTATGCCGCTTCCCATGTCCAAATAGCGCCGCACTGTGCACCCGTTCCAAAAGTTCCACCACTTGGAGCGCTGGCAAACTTTGATCCTGAGCAAGTTCTTGTTCAAGGGGCCCTTAGGGGCGTCAATGTACTTGTACTCCCACGGCGACCAAACTTGCCTCTTGTCCTTGGGGTCCATTTTCTTGTTGCCCCAGTGGCCCCAGAAGAAGAGCCACGGGCCATACTCCTTCTCGCGCGTGTTATACTTGTACTGCGGGTCAGCGTTGTTGTTTGCCATTGAGGTCTTGTTGAGCGACGGGGTCAAGTTTATGCCATCCCAAGTGTACGCTAAATAGTTCATGGCGGGATCCCACAATGGGCCCCTATCGGTAAAATCAGAAAGTATCGAATACGGCAAATCGTGTGCATGCTGGCCCACAGAGGCATAATTGGCGTGTGTTCCCCTGGCGCTAAAGATGATTGGTCTTTTAGTGGTGGTGTCATTGTGCTTGCGATGGCGGTTTCTGTTGCGTCTCTTGCCTTCGTCAAAATCGCCGTATTTCTCCACCGTGTCGAAATTGTAGCCGTTGCCTCCGCCATGGGCACTCATCCATAGCGTGACAGGTTTCCCCTGATAGAATCTCACCAAGGAGTGCTCCCAGTCACCGACGTGGTTGCCGTATGGACCATGGCCCATGACAAAAGGACCCAAGTTGAATGAGTAAAAATAGAACCAGTACGAGTCGACCCAGCCGTTTCCCTTGTCTACCACGATCAAAATCGCCGGGGCGTCTTTAATGAGACCGTTCTCGTATTGCGGTTTGTTCTTCTTGCCGGTAATCCACTCGGGGTCGGTGGTGTAGTCGTCGAGGCTGGTCATATATACCTCTTCTTCATTCGACGGCTTGATGAATTTGCATAGGTGAGACAAGTTCAAAGGGAGGTCTGCGCTTGTTGTGAGGTTCGTGTCGTTCGCGTACGTCAAGTACATGTTGGATACGAACTCATTGACATCGTAGGGCAAGTACTTTTCTTCAGAGTAAAGGTGGACCAAGGGGGAGAAGTGGAGAACATATTCGGGTATTTCCCCCGGTACTATAGTAGTCTGGTTTTCATTGGGCGAGGAAAGCACTGGCGGAATAGTGTTGCTTTGAACGTCGAACCGGCCGCCTTTCTGCGGCGTTTGATACTGGTGCCTATACACATCTTCCATATCGACATTTTGTAGAGGATCGGGAAGTTGGAACTTGTTATCATCAAAGATCGTGCTTTCAGCATCTGTAAACCCGCTTCCGGTGTCGACGTTCCACCATTGCTGGTGCGCCTCGAGCGAAGTGGCTAACAGGAGAAGGAGCACAAGTAGTACGTTGACAGGAGCATACATTGCGTGTGTTGTGACCTATTGGTATTTTGTCTATATAGACGTAGATGGGACACCGGCTGCAAAGCACTAGCCAATAAGCTTTCTATGTGGGATGCTAATGTTTGAAAAATCAGATGTGGCGAGCGAGGGTAGGGGACTGCTGGAAAATGGCAAAAGGAAGTGGTTGATTCCCTCATCGCCAACGGCTTTATTACCAACATTCCGCCTCTTCCAGGAGCCTGTGCATACCTGCGCTCAGGTGCATGTATCATATGACCCAGCTTTACGCTTAAGTGCTAAGAGACTCCGGACTGGCTTACTGATCATATAATAAAAAGTCCCGCAAGTTACTCTAAGAGCACCGGATAAGCAACAAAGGTTTTCGAACATACAATGGAATTTAAAACACCCTCACTCAGAATTTCTGATGGATAGTTTCGGCACACTGAGATCTTTTTTTACCGTGCTAGCCAGATTTTAAAACCTGTGCACGTGAACATACGGGGTCGCTTCATAAAAAACGGTATTTCTAAAAAAACTTGAGGGTAGAACGCGATTTAGTGAGTGAGCTTCCAGACTGGCTGATAACATTGCGCATTTCCGAAGTCTGGTCCCTTATTTCAGAAGCCCAGGTATCCTGTTAAAACATAAGCCACAGCTAATAAATTCTTTCCCCTTCACGACACGTGCAAAGACTTTCAGGCATATTCTATAAAAACTTTGTTGATCCACAAATATCAAGTCTAATGCGCGCTTGTTAATCGATCTGCGCCACGATACCCTAGAGCCAACTCCAACATCCAAATAGCATGGCTAGCGGCGTGGACCATTACCGGCAGCTTGGGCTTTCCAAGGGCGCCACCGACATGGAGATTAAGAAGGCATACAAGAAGCTTGCGCTAAAATACCATCCCGATAAAAACAAGGACAGCGATGCCCACGAAAAGTTCAAGACCATTGTGGAATCGTACGCCGTCCTCTCTGATCCCTTGCAGAGGGCCAGCTACGACAGAACCTACTCTTTTACCCACACTTCATCGGTGCACACGCTGTCGTCAGCAACAGGAGAGCCTTCTCATTTTACAAGTAACTGGTCTCGTCCTTCGAATAATGGGTTTTACCACGGTTTTGGCGCCGCCGCTTCCTACTTTAGTGCCAATAAACAAAAGCAACAGCAGCACTCACAGAAGGGGAGAAACAGTTATACTTTTTACAAAGGCTTCCAAGACATATTTGCCAAAAGCCCCTTTGCGCAATTTGACGATTTTGAAATGGAGTTTCAGCGCTCTCAGGGGAAAAGTTTTGGTAACGCAAATGTTAACTCTTACAATACCCAGTCTGCTCCAAAGACATCAAGATATCAACAGGGAACTTATGCGAATAACTACAAAACCGGTGGTCCGTACTTTAAACAATACAGCAAAACTAAAACTTCTGATCATGCGGACTCTGAGCCGAAAAAGCACAACAGTTCGGGCCACACAAAAAGAGAAAATTGGGCAAGCGTAAGTCTGGACGAAGAACTACCCAAAGACTCAAAAAGCCACTCGTCTGCAGGACATACTCCGAAAGGCTCTGAGGCGCCAAAGAGGTCAACTCCAGGGTCTCACAAGAGTAAAAGCCGTTTCAATGTAGATAATCCAAACACACCAAACCTATTTGCATCGCCCGGATTCAAAAGCACATCTGAGTTTGGCTCCCTGAAGGCCCCAAAATCACAGCCTTCTGGCTTAAGAGGTGCAAAGTTTAATGATTCAACGACTACCCCAAAGAGCGACTCCAAGATTGGTGGCACAAAAGCAGATCCTATAATTGTCGAAGAGGACAAAAGTTTTGTCAACCAGAATGCGCGAAAAACAAAGTCGCCCTTGGAAAGAGGCTTTTTCAGTAAAGATAATTTTGCATACGAAAGTTCAATGGGATTTAGCTACAAAAAAGAGGCGGTAAGGACCGAGGAAGACATTGAGCAGGAGCCCGATCCAAAGAAGAAATGCACCGGAGAGGAATCCAGTTCAACGCGACAAGAACACGATCATTCAGGCCATCGCGAAAAAGACCAACCTGCCTCAAATGACGAGTTTAGCGAAACTGGATCTCAGGATAGTCTTGATATGCAACAAAAATATCATAAACTTGAAGAGCTCCTACGCGAGAGTGAAAACAATTTCAAAAGACCCACGCCGAATGCGTATAAGCGGTCCAGAAGCAACCGCAGCATGCCAAATACACCTCTCGCGCATAACAAGGTTTTTCAAGCTCGTCCAATTTTTGCCAATTCAAAGAATTCAGAGACTAGAAAAACCGAGTCGGGTCGCCCACTTAGACATGAAGTAGAAATAGATGCCACCAGTGAGAGCGAGGATGATGGAATCCAGCTAAATGCCAACCAGGTTATATATGACAATGAAACAGTGTTTGTGGTCAACAGTAGTCCTGTGAAAAATGAAGGCGCCACTTCCCAGGATGATGGCGATCACAAGGGAGCGGAAAAAGACGAAGAAATTCGAGAATTGAGCGAGCATGAAAGAGAGACCAGGCGCAAACTATCGGACAGTCCTGATAGTGATTATGCATCAGAAATCGAAATTGAGATTGATTCTCGTACTACAGAACACCTAAAAGAGCCTAGTATTATTGACATGGAATATGATCCAGAGATTGATGGTTCGATGGACGAGACAACCCACCCTGAACCTGAAGCAAAACGTGCTCGGGCATTTAACCATTATCAGCATCAAAGTGAAGCTGAAAAGCCACAACATTTCAGCAGCGCAGGCGGTGCCCCTGATACAAACACTAATGACGAAGATAAGTTCACTTTTCGCAACATGAATAACATCCCGCCATTCACACAGGACAAAGAGACGAATTTCGATTTCAATGGCATTCTAAGCAGTTTAAACTCTGAAGAAACAGGCACAAGCGCAAGCGATCTTAGTATGAGAGCCAAAAGAGCCAAATCACCAGCGAGCCATGCTGAAGCTGACACCAGGCCGCGGTTTGAGTACATACCCAAGGGCTCAAGAAACAACATTAACGAGGAGAGTCTACACATGCCTGTGAACAAACCCTTGCCGAACGTCTATATCAGGCCAAAGACCCCCAAGCTAGGGTTGGGAGACTTGAATGCTTCAGAGGAAATTTTGCTAGTGCACCCGCCGAGCGCCCCGCAGTTCCTCACCGACCTCTCACCAAAAGGGTGGGAGATTTACCAAAAGAACGTAAAGCAGTACCAAAAAGACTGGCTCCGGTACTGTGATTTCATCAACAAGTATAACGCTGAAAGAACGGCATCGCTCATGCAAAAAGCTGATGATATTATGGGCTCGGGCAAGAACTCCGAGGTGTACTTGCTTGCACTCCAGAGAGATATCAACGTGCAAGAAGAGTGGATCTTTTCCAGAAGACAAAACATGGAGGTAATGAAACACTATTATGCAAACTTGAAGCGGATGAACGGGGGCATAGATAAGTTCATGGTTTAATGTGCCGAGAGAATTATGTGTGGTCTAAAGCTGTTTTTCATTTTAAGTGCCCTGTCTATTAGATTTTTATTTCTACGACACAATACTTTATAGATTATTTTAATGTGAAATGATGTTATGTTCAGGTAGGGGACTGTAATTTTTGTGGTTTTCACAAAGTTTCTGAGTTTTCTGAGAGATGTGACAGAGACCGCCACCAACATTCCAAGTCCGCTCATTTCCAAAACGGACAAAGACAAGGCCACTAAATTGGAAAGAAGAAAGAAGCTGTTGCCAATACTCGCTTTAATTGTGGCTTGGCTTCACAAAGCCAAGAATCAAGAGATCTTTTTTCTTGATCCATGCTTGCTCACGATAGCCGATTATCGGGCGATTACCAAGTGCCCTCCTACGTACCGAGCTCAAACTGCCGCTCTGGTGCCTGCCACAGCATGCCAATGCAAGGCAGGCTCCAGCGGAGACTCTATAACAAGCTAGCTAGTCGCTGGTGCCGCTTAATGATGTACTAGAGTGTATAGCTTGCTCTTTAATGCTGTTGTACCAACCTGTTTCCGAAACACCCTTTTATTGTACCCTAGACTCAGTGGACCCGTGAATATGGTACATCGGAAGCGAAGAACCACAAACACAGACAATTACCCCTGTGCAGAGAGAAACAGACACTGGCATTTGGTGGCATTGCCCTGCAGAATCCAGAAGGAAGGATACAGGCACATCCATGACGGAGTGTTTGAGCCTGGGAGCCGCCAGAGAGTGCTGTCGGTCTTTGAGTGCGGTAATATATTGCCATTTGGGGGTTATTATAACAAGCTAGTTGTCAGTAGAGCTCTTAACGCGGGAGATAAATAAAGCAGAGCCCTGGGCTAAGCCTGGAAATTATATAGTCTGGCGCTTCTGCCGAGGTAGTTGCGTTTTGACTTTGCTTTTTTTGAAGTTCCCTTTCTTATTGCTCTTGTGGTTTTTCCGGTACACAACCAGCACAAACGGTTTGTTTCCTTTCTTTCGGCACATTGCAATATATACCGCTGGCGGTGCTGTGGATAAAAATTTTGCTAAAAAGAGATTAAACAAGGGTTTGGCAGGACAAGTTCACTTTGCTAGGGATAATCATCACGTTTGGCTGCTATTATCACCCAGGAGGCTTGGACCCACCCTGACTATACCATAAAATACCACAAAATATTGCAAGACAAGGCCCAAAGTATCCGTTTCCAACAAAAATTTTCCCTATCTGTGCTTTCTTACCAGATTCATTGCCCTAATACTACTTTGAAAAATGCATTTCTCCCAGACACTCTTTGTTGCCTCTCTTCTCTTTGTGTCGGTAAGCGCCGCCCAGGTGTACTTGCCAAAGATTGAGTACAATGACTTTGATGACTTCCAAAGACGGGACTTCAAGGCTCCCGGAGTGATTCAGAGAGATGTCAGAGTATTAAAGAAGACACTTGAGTACGACGACTTCAACGACTTTTGAGCTGCTGGTGAGCGAAGGGGCTTAAAGCTGTTACCACTCCAACTTTGAGTTTCCAACGGTCCTCAAACCGTCCAAAAGCATTTCACTTCATTTCACTTTATTTCACTTCGTTTCAAATCCCAGTCACCATTTTAATGAGCATGCTCAAAACTGTTCTCATTTAGTTCGTTTCCGCCCTAGCATGCTGGGCTGCACTTTGGTTTTGTTTGGTTTTGTTTTGCTGCTTTATTATAGATTCATAGGTAGAGGTAGCCAAATGTTGCCTGCTTTCACAACATGATAGCCGCTGATATACAATATAAAATAATACTTCAAATGTCACCTGCGATTGTAGAAATGCAGGGTGAATAGGCGAAACAGGAGTCGCTGGAAATATGCTTTGTTTGTTTTAGTCCATTGACGGTGAAGGTCCCAGCCTGTCAATTGTAAAAGCCGGCTTTGATCTTGCAGCGCTACAGGCCCTCACCCCGCCTAAATTGGAAATTCAGACGGGCAATGTACTATTGGGATCATTCCAGGACGGGCACCCAATGGTGAGGGCAATCCCGAAAGAAAGCTCATACCTAGCTAAATTACCAAAATTGTGTCCCCTAGGCTAATCTCAACAGACGCTCCCAATCTGGAAGTCCTTCCTCCTCTGTTTTGCCCTCTCATGTGTCAAAATTCGCAGGACGGGTATCGTTTGATGATTCCTCTCCTGAGGTGCTTCCTTGTACATACCGAGAAGAGGTAGCTGCATGAACTAGTGCACCGCGTCGCCTACACATGCCTGCCAAATTCTGCGGGCGCCTGATGGGCGCATAAAAGGGCGTTTCGTGAAGCGTCTGCCGGCAGGTGAATGGAGTATGTGCATTCCCTGGTGGCAGTTTTTGATGGCCAGTCTCAATTGGAGATTGCACCGTGTTCTGAAGGGAGGAAGACAGGGCCGCATTCCCTGCAGAGGCGGTGTCAACATGATAAGTAGAAAAGGAGACAGCAGAGGACGGCTAGGCTGGATCAGAGTGGTGCCGCGAGCGTTCTGAGAGGACACTGGTGGACTGCTATTTTTGGCGGGGATTCGGGCGAATGTGAAGATTCCGTTCCTCTTTCGCGAGAGGGAGACATTGAGATCGAAAGAGAGAAAGAGAAAAAGAGAAAGAAAGAAAAGGAACTTCGGCTGAAAATTATTTTGTTTCTCTTTTGTCTTGCTGGAAATAGTCCGGGATGAGCACCGCATATTTACGATTCCTTCTATTTCGGGTCGGCCTGACTTCCTGGAGCACTTCGTCGCCCACTAATTGGCGCTGCTGGAGGTGCTACCTGCCAGCTCTGTTGCCCAATTGGTGGCAGCAATACATGTAATGAAAACTGGTCGCCGCCTAGTAGAAAACCTCGACCGTGGGTACGAGACACACCCCAAGCCTATCGTCGCCCAGCCAGCAGCTCTGGCTGAACCTGAAGGGAGATGCACACATCCACCCACACATAGAGAAAGCACAGCTAATTACTCGTCATCCTTGTCGAAACCTATTTTCTGATCCTGTCTTCAGTGTTTTCTTTTTTTGGGCAGCGCAAAGCGCTGCCCAAAAAAAGCACAAGGTCTTTGCCTTCTCTAGGTATCGTTGCAAGTGACGACGCAAAATTCCAGTAGGCGAGTAACTTTTTACCACAACATCCTGTCGGGGCCTGTTTCATAAATATAACCTGTTGCCGCCCTCCCCCTTGAGCCGCCAAACAGCAGCTCTCCCTAGGCCACCACACGCAGAAGCCCGCAAAAGCCTTCGCTTTTCCTCTTTGAAGCTGCCTTCCCTCCTTCGTCCGCAAGGTGCAACAGCAACAGTAGATTTCGCGACATTCCTTTCTTCTGTCCGCAGCACGGCGCTCTCCCAGATTGCCTTTTCCCTGTGTTCTTTCCTCATGTCTCGCTCAGGCAAGAACCACCCCGGCAGAAGCTACACCTCTTGCGAGAGCGAACATCTTCCCAACGAGCACAATAGGCGAGATGAGAGCAGTCCCGGCGGCGATCGCCACAGCGATCCTATTTCGCCCACGTCGGCAAACCAGTCGCCACTGGTAAATTTTCCTACAACGTCCGGCCAAAAATCGTCGATCAAGATCTCTTCCCTTCTCAATCCTCCCAATAGCGACAGCAATACCTCCAAGGGTACCAATTCCTTCTCGCACCTCCTCAATAATGACTCCCAGAGAGATAGCATAGGCCTGCATGGCCCTCCTACGAGTTCTTCAGCACATAGTTTTTCCCTAGGCGCTGCATTTCCCATAAACCTTCTCAACCCGAACAGTCCTGACTACTATCATCATCACCAATACCATAGCCAATATCCCGAGCAACACAATCAGTACCATCCTCCATATCAGCCCGCTCCCTACCCGCAGGCGAGCTCCGAAGGCTCGGACTTCCAGGCGGCGTGCCCCGTGCCGCCAGACATGCCGTCGTCGCCGACCCCCATCAGCCCCATCGACGCCGCGAACCCAGCCCCCGTTACTCCCGTGGCCCCGAGAAAGTACACTTGCGAGGTGTGTGGAAAGCGATACATGACAGTAGCCCATTTGACGAGACACGAGATGGTTCACACGGGCGCGAAGCCATACGAGTGTCCGTACCCGGGTTGCGGCCTGCGGTTTCTGAGAAGCGACAATTGTACGCAGCATTACAAGACACACAACAACCCTCGAGGGAAGACAACGAGACGGATGAAGAAGATGAACACAAGGGGGTCGGAAGGTGGCCCTAGTAGAAGCAGAGTTAGTCCTCGCAGAAGCGGAGGCAGTTGACGTAAAAAGGAAAAACCACTACAAAAGTAAATTCATATACGAGAAAATTTCAAAGAAATAGATTAGTAATTCATTTATTAGCACTTGCTTTGACATTGATGTTGCTATCTTTGCTTAGACTTTTCATCTTTCCTATATATATTATCATATAGCATTAGCATTTTTTTCTAGATTTCATCGCAGTTTAGTCCCTAGCGAATGAAAGGATATCCTTTGCTTTATCACTCACTGATCACTTTTTAATTGCTAGAAATTATTTACCAGCGAACGCAGCTGTTTTGCTCATTCGCGCTCATTTCTTGACATGTTTTTTGTCATTGTATTGCGCTTTACTATCCTCTCATATTTCATGCCCGCTGTGCATTACATACAGCAATTCGTTTATAGTTAGCAAGAGCTGAAGATGTAGGTATTGGCTGGTAAATTATCAAAATACCAGGAAAGATTATTGAGACGAGTTGAGGGTTCTCACTGGGACTGAGGATCCTAGCAGACCTGTCTCGCGCGTTCTCAAATATTCTGTCCACCATAAGCCACTATTTAAATTGCGCAATTGAAAATACCAGGTTTTGTTCTCTAACTACATTTGAGTATTGAGTATCTAAGCCCAATAATGCCATAATGTCCCTGTATCCCTTTAAGAAACTTTTCTGGAAGTGCTTCTGGGGGACGGGCATCTGAATGCACCTCAAAAGCCTTTTACCATTTGCCCATGCTGCCGATCTTGAAAGTGCTCCAAAGAGCGATGATTCCTAGTATTTTCCTGTAAGGGACCCAGAAAATGCTGCTGGCTCACCCTCTTTTGGGGAGCTGCTAACACAAGTTGAGAACTGATGTTGGAATAGTTTTTTTTTACCCTGGGCTTTATATCTTTCCAATTTGAGGATATGCCACAGGACTTTACGACAGTTTCTCATTATGAAAGATAATGATTGAAGAGCAGTGCTATGGTGTTTTGGTCTCCAAAAAAATTATCTAGTTTGTGAATTGGCACTTGGCGGTTCTATAAATGTTGCTTTGCTGTTTTTGCTTGGGCTGGATAAATTCTGGCCTTGATAGTTGCAGCGCTCATCTTCGAAAACATTTTCTAAACCGAACCCCTTCCGGCTTTTTTCAATCAGGCCGTTGGCAACTCCGACATCTGAAAATAGCCATTACTAAAAATAGAACTATAATAAGCAGCTCCTTTGACCGCGCCGATTATTTCTGAGAAGTTTTAACAAAGTGTACTCTTTCCGCCAATATATAGGCTAAACATCAATTTTCCTCACCCTTTTGAACTCATCTTTCTGTTGTGCTTTTTAAGCTTTGCAAATTAACCTGGGCGGCATGCGTTAAACTACATCTTAAAATTCCACGATCACCGGTAAAACCCGCCATCCTCTCGGAAAAAAGATGTCTCTCTCTGCACCCAGATCCTGCCTCAGAAAAATTGCCAAATCCTGAATCAGCAAACCAGCCTGGTTCTGTTTCCAAAAACAGCTAAAGAAGTATCTCTCCAGAGCAGCAGGAAAAATTGTAAAAAGTGCAAAAAAGGTTTATGTGGATATGCGAGAGAGACAATTATATCGCCTCTGCAGCTTCTATTAGGTCATGCAGCCCTATTGTCGGGAGCGCAGGACAGTACGTGATCGCTGCGTCTTTGTCAGAAAAAAAATGGTTTTGTGCTTAGGGAAAGATAAATACGGGAACATGGGAGGAGGAGGCAACAAGAAGAGAGAGTAGAATAGAAGATAGAGTAAGACCGCCTTTCTTGTATAGAGACGAAAATTTTTTTATTTGGTGTCTCATTTTACAGCGAGGCTGTTATTGATGGCTGGGCCAGTAATTTGTGCTGCTGTAATTTGTAGACTGCTGTTCGCATCGTACATTAACAAAATATCTAATACATTCCCAACTTTTTATTTAATTCAACCCGCGGGTGCGAAAAAGCATCCTTAATTGTTACTTCTAACGTTGAGCGGCCTCGGCTGGCCTTGGGCATTTTGAAAGAAATTTGAACATAAACAGGCGCTAATTCAAGGCATCAGTCTTGCTGAGGACCCAGAGTCACACTGTGCGGCAACCGCCTTATCAAAAGCTAAGCACACGCGAACTTTGCCTGGTCACTTACAAAATACACACCAACGGGGCCATCTCTTGTATCTGCGCAAGGCCAGTGGCAAAAAAAGTTTCAAGAACAATTTCAAGGGTTGTTTGTATAGGGCCAATTCCACAATGTGGAGCACACCACCAAGATCTAAGGTTTGGCGAATAATCTTTAAATTAACGCGCCTTAGTGCACAGTATTTGCTGTGTGGCAACGTCTTTCTCTCGGCTAATTGCGGTCTTCTCGCCCCCTGGGGTGTCGGGTATTTACGATTGATCTGTTAGCGAGTGATCTGTTAGGGAGGAATGTGGGGCGTGAATAAAAAATAAAAATAAAAAAGGGCCCCATGATGACAATAACCTCTATTGCTGGCCACTGGCAACAAGCAGTGATAGTTCGCTTTAGGTTTGTGCAATCTGATTCAATCTGAAAAGCGGGATCTCGGCCTCTCAATACAGATTCAACGTTCGCAAGAGAAAGTTCCGTACATGATGTCTCTCCAAGCCTTCGCGCCCACGAGGCACGTGATAATCACAGGGACAACGATCTTGAGCCGTTGCCGGATCTCGCCACGGCTTGAGCCTTGTGGTTGCCAGAGAGATACACACCGTGGCCGATGGCAGGTTGCTCGTATGGAGCAATACTGGAGCAATTAGTGTTCTACGGAGAAGCACGCTTGCTGCTTCATGTTTGGAGGACCTCTCGAGAGTTCGCCAAGGACAATTACCTAGCGTTGCGATCCCTGTAGCACCAGCACCAAGTCAGGTGCAAGAGCAGCGACTGAATTATGATGTCATCGCATACGCAGCGCAACTTCGCGCGCTGTCCTTGGACGGAGTGACCCGCCGTGACCGTTGCGAGTGACGCTTCGAAAGAGGCTAAAAAGTAGCAGTGCTGGATGCCCCGGTGCCGCTACCTGCTTTGGCCAGGCAGCTTCCAAGACTGAACAATACTCAAAGAACGATATGTTTTGTGTGCGCGACAGAGCCGTGGCTACAGCCTCTGTGTGCGTGTTGATGCTGGATGTTCGCGATTGTCTTCGGGGAGACAAAAAGCCGGGCAACACAGCCCCCAATCCTAGGGTGCCGGGTGTGGCTGATGGCGCGCGTGGGGATGCAGATGAGCGCAGTCACGTGCATAGGGGGCCATCAGGCGTGGCTGGTGGGCAACCAAGGGCGCATCGCGGCCATCGCCGCAGCAATTGACATTTTCCCATAACTGGCGGCCTGGCAACCTTTTTTTTCCTCTTTCTTTTTTTCCTCTTGTGCTCGTCCTTTTTCCACCTTTTGACCTTTCTTTTGGCCTTTCTTTTGGCCTGCTCTTCCTTTTTTTGTCCCGTATCACTAACAGGGCCTACTCCGTCCAGCACGCTACACTACACATATCCCGTCCTCTAGACTCCCGTCCTCCAGACTCCCGTTCTGTGACGCCGAAACCCTGCCTCGCTAAAAGTCGCAGCAGCCCTCGCCTTGTCTTCGCCCGCCCGCGCGATCCTTGTCAGTTGCACCAGCTATCCCCCGGTCGCGCCAAAGATCTCTTGTTTTTGGACGGTTCGTTGTAGTCCAACACTATTGCAAGTCAAACATACTCAGTGGAAATAACCCAGATCCAGACACGGTTTCACTATCAGCTGTTAATTTTCGAGAAAAAAAAAGTAAAGTTGTACACTAGACCAAATTCAGATTCAGTAGCCGTAACATTTAGCCAAAGCAAATTAGGAACGAGCCAAAAACACAAACTTTCTGAATGCTGCAATCTATGATGGCCACTATCAATAAAAACAGCGGCAGCACAAACGGCGGCGCTCAGGAAAACTCCGGCAACACCGCCAGTAACGACACGGGCAAGCTCAGCAGTGCCTCCTCAAATCCTGCCGGCAGACAGTCGAGAAACTTTTCGATCAGCTCGTTTTTCCCCGGGTTTAATAATGAAAATAGGGAAGACTCGTTAGGTTTTTTGCCCCAGTTCAACGAGGGCATAGCCGCCCGCAACAGCTCACTTATGAATTTCAATAACCCAGACTACAATTTCAGCTTCTCCTTAAATAACGGCAACGGAAGCTCGCACAACAATAGCAGCAATAATACCAGCAACCCAACCACCGTCAACAATAACAATAGAAATAATCAGAGCCTGGTGGGTAATACAAACTCGCCTATACAAAATTCGTCACGCTCCAGAAAACCTTCCATTGGCGAGCCGCTCACAAATTCAAACCCGAATTCCGGACCCTCCTTGTACCACCAGCATGACAGATTGCCATCTTTTTTGAGCCCGCAGAGCGGTAATAATGGCGCCGGACCGGTTTTCAACACCGACGTTTTCCTGAACCAGGGCCTGAATGAAGGCCTGAACGCGTCGTCGACAAACCAGAATGGCACCGGAAGCTCAAGCGGCGGTTCCCATTCGAGAAACTCTTCAATGAACAACATTTTTAACTATCCTGGCAACGACGTTGGATCGCCGCAAGGAAATAGTGGATCGTATTTCCAGAGACCATCATTGAGTGGCTTTAGTTTTGGCCTGCTTGGTGGTGGCCGCAGAAACTCGAGCATTTTACCTAGCTTAGCAATGTCCGAAATTACTAGCGATTTTGACAACTTTGTAAAAAGAGACAGTATTGTCCGCGGCTTGAACAACGATTTTCAGTTTATGATACCTTCAAGAACCAACTCGGATATTGGCAAAAACCTTGCCACCAACGCTAGCAATGGAAAAATTGAGGACATTATGGAAACTAATGGCACCTCGGATAACAATAAAACAAACAGCGATTTTGACAGTAGAAAGTTGTTTTCCATTGATGAAAAGTCTCCTGAGCAAGTACAAGATAAAATCAAAGGAAAGAGAAAGAGTTCTGCACTTGATAAACAACATAAGCTGAAACAAAGAAAGAGTGGCTCGAAAGGTGACAATATAGACACGTCACCACGACAGAATAACAACCGCCAAAAGCAAAAGCGTCAAGCACAACCAAAGGGACAAAAACCACAACAGCAAACACAGCAACGTCCTCATCATCATCAGCAGCAGCCACAGCAGCTACCGCATTCTCAACAACAACAACAACCACAACAGCAACAACAACCACAACCACAACAGCAACAACAACCACAACCACAACCACAACCACAACCACAACTACAACCGCAACGGCAACCACCACAGCAACAACAGCAACAACAACAATCACCGCAACAGCAGCAATTACAGCCACCGCAAAATTATGTTGCACCCAGATATCCCCAACCAGCAAACGCTGCGCCAGGTGTTCTTCCACCGCCAGTTCCAAACCAGTATTATGGCCAAGTTCCTTATCCTCAAAATTTCAATGTGAACTATGTAAACAACAACAACCAGTTACAACCACAAGTGGCCCAGCATGCTCAACAATATCATAAAAGAGCTGTTACCCCGAACAGTGTCAAGTCAGAACAGACTCCACCTACCATTCACAGTGCTCCTCCAACGTCCAATGCGTTCACTCCTGCTTCCGATAGGCTGGATTACAGCACTCCAGGTGCATACAATAAGCCAGGTACAGTATACGATTCCAGAGACAACGGTGTTTCTCCTGATGCTAATATCCACGAAATTGATCCAAGAAGTATCACCGAGCAACAGCAGTTGCAGGCGGAACAGCAGCAGCAGCATCAAATGGTGCCAGCCAAAGCTGTTGCTCATTTCGACGATGGCAAGCCTGTGTTGGGTGCCACCAAAGTGGACCAGTTGATGTTAGTTATTCAGGCCAGAGCAAAAGGTGTTAAGAAACCGATTTCTCAAGGACCAGACGGAACAATATTGAGTGACGGTGAAGTCATTCCTCCACCAATAGAGCTAGTGGGCGGTATTGACAAAATTAAGTCGAGGTCCGCTTCCAAGAAGAAGCACCAGTGTAAATATTGCTTGAAAAATTTCACCCAGTCCACCCACTTGGAAGTCCACTTGAGATCGCACATTGGTTTGAAACCTTACAAATGCGAGCATTGTGGAAAGTCTTTTACTCAAGGTGGTAACTTGCGCACTCATTTGAGATCGCATACTGGCGAAAGACCATTTATATGTGACGAGTGTGGAAGAAGCTTTTCACGTAAAGGTAACTTGGCCGCTCACAAATTGACGCACTCGAACGTTAAACCATTCAAATGCAAGTTGGACAACTGTGATAAAAGCTTTACTCAGTTGGGTAATTTGAAAGCCCATCAGAACCGTTTCCATTTGAATACTGTTTTGGAGCTCACCAACAGATTGGCCGTATTAGGCGACGATTTGGGCCATTTGCCTCCGGATGAGCGTGAGACAATTGAGTATTTTATGGATATATATAAGAACTCCAATAAGGGTATCAAGGGCAGAGGCAAAAAGGCTCCCGGTATCAAGCCGAGTCCTGAAATGCAACAACAAAGAGCTCTTGAAAGATTTAGCGTGAGCCAACAGCCTAATCAATCAGTGCCAAGCCAGCCGCAGTTTGAGTATTCAACTCACGCTGCTCCACATAACCCAGGCGTACCGAACAATTACTACAACCAGTACAACATGGGCTATCGGATGAACGGATACAATGGCAATCAAAATGGCAATTGAGTGCTCGCACCTATTCGAAGCCCAAAAGTAACGAATTAAGAAATGATGTTTTTATGAATAATTTTTTTTCTATTTTTTCTATTTTTTCTATTTTTTATTGCTTTTATGTTGAATGTTTTCTTTTTCTTAATATTTTTTGATTTGGCTATCTACCAGGTTATTTTTATTTTCTTCATGCTCACGGTTTTATGGTATTTGCTATTTTTTTTACTTTTTCTATTCTCATTAAGTTAGGGTTTCCTCAATTATCCGGCATCGTGTTCTCATGTTTCATGAATTTGTTCTGAGTTTCCGGTTTTTCTGTCTATTTTATATCCTCGACACTCTCGGTAATGACTAATGGTACATAGCATTTTCTTTCTGTTCTGTATTATCCTTATGACTTTATAGTTGAAATTGACAATTAACTTGCATCATACTAGCTAACAATGTAGGCTACCAACGTACAATAATCGGCACTTCGCAGAATTCCAAGGCGCGGGGCTCCATTATTATAATTTCCACGAAAATTTTATTCTTACGACAGCGGCTAGACAAGCGCTTCATCTTCTCGGGCCAATCTCGGAGAACTATTTCTCATATCCATCACGAAAGCGACCTCTTCATTCAATGCAGGACGTTGTCTCCTATGATATGTTCTAACGACAATCGATTTTACTTTTCTTTCCAATTCAAGGGATTACAGTTTAACGGGCCCACACGTACATGCTCGCGACTCGAGAGACAGGGTCGCTGGTTTCTAGTTCCGACAATCTCTAGATCCGACATCACCTCCTTTCCTTCCTATCAGCAATGAGGCACGGCTGTTGCGGCGCACCAGAATAAAAAACACACCGAAAGAAATATCAAAGAGACTATTATGAGTAACAAGGTGAGTAGCGGCTTCCCATTCAACCTGCGGAGAGAGCCTGAGGAAGAAGATGGCGATTTGCAGAGGGGACAGAGTCTACCAGGCAGTTCCATGAACATTGTCCACGAGCCTGTGGACGCTACTTCAAACTCAAGTATCAAATCCATTGGCCTTCATTCCAACTCCTTCAATCCTCTGAGAGCGGTCAGCGCCTGCGATAGGTGCCGGAAGAGAAAGAGCAAGTGCTCCGGGACCAGTCCGTGCACGTACTGCGCAAAACACAGGTTGCCGTGCACTTTTACGTACGTGAAGAAGATACGGACCAATTTTAAGAAGTCGTCGAAACTGCAGAGGCTCGAGGGCGCTAACGGGAGCGCAACCAGCAACGGTTCCAGTACCGGAAGGGGCGTTGCTGGCACCGTTAGTGCTGATTCAAACAAATCGAAAGGCCCACTGTTGGTAAACACGTCGGATGCTGCTAGGGGTACTGGCGGCACGGATAAGGCCATAGGTGGCGATACGAGTCAGGTCCAGGGGACGTTGCTACGGATTTTGGAAGTCACTGAGGCGCTCTGGGAGAAGATTTCCAGTCTCGATAGCAAGATGGAAGTGCTCACCGAAAGGCTAAGCGTTGTGGAGAAGAGTTCCCGCAACGGTGGTAGTTTCCTCAATGGCGGCGGATCTTTGGGAATCAACGGTGGCGGCGAAAACGCTTGTGAAAGCAACTTTGGATCAAAAATAACTACGAGAGGAGATAGCATAACTCATAAAAGCTTCAGCGCAAATAAAGAAACCTCAAAGAAGGCAAAGAAGGATCATACCAATGTCCATTTCCCGGCAGAGCGATTCATGGAGCTTGTCTCTTCCCTCTGTTCGCACTCAATCTTTTCATCAGAAACACTCAACTTCATTAAAGCCAAAACCGGCAAGAATTATGAAATATTCAAGCCGGCGGTCGACTCCCACGTCTATTTCTTGAAACAATTGGCTCATACAATCAAGTTTGATTTCAACAATTTGTCCGACTTCAACGATTACCTTCTAACCAAGCCCCAAACCGTCAAATACTTTATCAAAATGTTTTTGAAACTCCACATCAAGGCTTTCTTAATCACTGATGACGAAGCCTTCAGCTTGTGTTACCGGTTCTATGGCGAGTATATTCGTGATGCTGACTCGCCCGGGTCAGCAAAATCAAACAAAGAGTACTCCAAGAGACCCGACGAGAAAACTTACAAGCACCAAAAGTTGACTGACTCTGAGATGTTGATCTTCTCAGCCATGATATGTATCGGCTGCACGTACGTGAACTCCAAGCTTCATGGGGTGACGCTTAGCAAGACACCCAAAAGGCCAAGTAAGCTGGACTTGGAGGAGAAGATAATCATTAGCACCCCAAGGACCCTCTTGGTGGAGGTGGAATGGAACACTATGAAAAATTGCTTTTACTATTTCCTTAAAATTCAAAACAAAAATGAGGGCAAAAGTACGCTCGTGGGCATCATCCTATTGTTTTTGTATTTAAATTCCACAATCTACTCCAAATTCAACTATTTTATTTTGAACGCTGCTTTCAAACATGCAAAGATATTGGGTTACGATAAATTGGCTGCCGACTACGACAACAACGACTATGACACAACGGACGAAGAGTTTTGGCAGAAAAAACTAATGCGGGTCAAATTGTATATGTTCGATCTAGACATCAGCACAGCGGTTGAGAAGCCAACTCATGTCAAGGACCAGAGGACTATCCACGAAGTTGGATTCATTAAGCTTGCCCGTTTTTACATCTACAAGCACTGCAAGAAACACGGGTGGGATACCAATAAGGAAATTATAATGATTGACAATGATCTTGAGTTTGACAAGGAAGGAGCTCTCATCAACTCAGCTAAGTTTTTTGAGATTTTACACAACTTTGCCCAGTACGACAGCACTGGCTTCATAATATTGGTATACTATTATGCCTTTTGCGTTTTCAAGTTGATTTCTTGTTTTTCCAGAGAAAGTTACTTAAGCAACATTTTGAAAATTGTCACCGGCATGAAAGATCAAGACTCTAGTCAGATGAAGGATAATTTCTTGACTAAACTATACAACTCCTTGGACCAGATAAACAATTTGAGCAATCAGTTTGAAGAATGGAAAAAGAGTGTACCGGAAAACATTTGTCCGGGAGACAGTTTGGATATTTCCATGTACCAGTACAATAACCCTGATAATGAGGTTGATCCGGAAGTCGAATATCTTAAGAAGCGCAACATTAGAGAGCCTCTCAAGTACCAGAAAAACGATCTTTCTGATGCGGAAGTATTTCACGGCCCTGTAAGACTCAGATTTAGTGGGTTTGATGTGCAAGAGTTGGACGACTCTGAAGAATTGAGCGCTTCATTATTGATCATTTGTTCTTTCAAATATAACTTCCATTTGATGAAGTCTCACAGATTTGCCTTCCAGGCTAGTAAGCGTATCTACAAGGATGAGCAATTATTAGAAAGTATTGCCAAAGCTGGTAACGTAGAGCCAAAGAAACTTTCAGAGTCACTAAGGTCGCGAGCAGAAACATACAACCAGATGAGTTTAGGTGCCGCTAGAGATATACAAAGGTTGTCCGTGACATCCTTTAAAAGCCATCATCATGCTATTTATTGGTACATCAGCTATATCAACTTTTCATACTTTACCTTGTTCATGGAACATATTACTGATTATCCAAACAGAGATCAGGAGGAAGTATTGAAAGAAAAACTTGAAGATATTCACTTGATGCTCGACTGCTACAACAAATGCTTTTCAAAGTCTTATTTTTCTACAGAAAGAGTCAAACTTGGTGTTAAGGATATTTTCAATCGTCGCTTATTGATGCTATGCATCACAAATCTTAAAGAGAAGTTTAACTACAATATTGACTATGATGACAAAATTCAAGAGTTTTACAAGAGTGTTGATGAGACCAAAGATGAAGAGAACTGGACAACGGACCCTGCTAACAACGAAGCAAGCAAAAACTCTTCTAATAATCGCAAGAGACCGGCACCACCTATAAAGACACCCTTAGGTCATCAATCAAAGAAAAAAGCTAGTTCTTTTAATCAGCCAATTACTTCAAACAATAATGCTATACCAGCGTTTTTCAATACAAACTTGAAAAGCAGAAGCCCTTCACTTAGTACCTTTCTAGCATCGGATGCTATTTGCGGACAGGGGCAAGGGCAGGGACCTGAAGCGGTAATTGCCACTGCCACCCCCTTTGGTAACAACTCCATCAATAATATTGCAAAAAAAGGCAGCGTCTTTGGCGGCGATAATCTAATTTCTCAAATTACTGAGTTTAATAGGCAAAGCGGATGGGCGAGAAACGGTCCCATCAAGCCACATACTTCTGATGTGCGCTCTGAAAGCGGTTCTGGAAATCAGCTAGCTCCCGTGATAGCTCTGAACTCTTCAGAACTCAATATTCAAGGGACAAACAGCGGACAGGATTTTCCAGCTTTGATGCCGCCACATGGGAATAATAATAGCAATGCCATTGGGTCAAACGTTGCTGCCAGTTTAGGTGATCTTGCGAATTCGCTGGCTATTGATTTCCGTAATTTTGATAGCAACTTGTCGTTACCAATGCTAGAGCAGACATTCTTCACTTTATCAAAGGACTCCAGTGGGTTTTTTCCTGGAATAGCGAATAATGCCAATAACAACAACCCAACAGTTCCAAATGCAAATACTGTTACAAAAAATTATAATGACCTGAGTAATGCAGCCAACCAGGAGCTATTGATGAACTTGGCGAACGTGTCCACTAACATGACGCCGAGGTCCAGCTCGGCTAACACCAACACCAACGAAAACATGATAAGAGGCAACAGTAACTATCAACACAGTAATATCACTGAAAGTGATCCTTTCAATACCAATACAAATACCGATATCAGTACGAACAAAAGTAATGATACTGCTCCTGTTCAGCTGTTGTTCTCCGCTAGCATTAATCACGCTGCCGCTGACATGCTCAGAGCCCAGAGCGGCAGCAACGACATTATCGCCGCAAACATCGTTGGCGAAAAAAGTCAAGGCAGGTACGGATTCTTCCCAACCTTGAGAAACGAAAATGCGTCTGAAAATTTGTTTTCAGGATTTGCTAACCCTAACGCGAATGGTAACATAAGTGGTAGTGCTAGTAGCGAATCCAATCCGGATGAATTGATGCTAAATTTGCTAGAGCTTGATCCGCTCTCCATGGGAGGGTACTTGATATGATCACTTGTTTCTTAACATTTATTACCAGTTTACAAATGTACGTTTACAAACGCTATAAATAAAACTTTTATTACTATTATATTTTACGGAATCTTTTCGCCTTTAATTTTCTAATTATTCATTCAAAGTAATGTAGTTGCTTGGAACTAACTTACGTTTGCCGTTCAAAGTACCGAGCCACCAATCTTCATCGGCCTCGTAAATGTCTGTTATAACGTCGCCTTCACTGAAAGATAACTCATTGTCTTCTTCAGCAGAGTAATCGTACTGAGCAGTACCAGATTTACCGGTATGGATAGGGTATCCGTTCTCATCAACGTCCGTGTCGTCCTTTGGTTTGCGCTCAGAGGCATTTGGAGAAGCAGCGTCACCGTCGCCGGTCAACTCGACATAATTGGCAGGGAACTGGCCAACATTGCCTCTGGAGTTCTTACCGCGCCACCAGTCTTCGTCTTCAAAGACAATTTCTGTGATGAGCTCTTCTTCGTGTAAAGAAATTTCGTCATCGTCTTGCTTGGCGTAGTCGAATTGGGCAACGGCGGTTACACTTTTGTTGGTTTCGGAAGCTGAAGGGGCCGCCGCTTGTGCTGGTGCAGACTTTTCTTCTTCTTCAGATTCCTGTTCCTCCTCTTGCTCCGGCTCTTCCTCCTGATCTTGTTCTGGTTCAGGTCTGGCCGGCAAGTTTCTTGGAGACAAAGGCGCTGGGATGGCGGATCCAGATGCGGCTGGTGGAGGTGGAACGGCTCTAGTGACAGATTCTGGGGCATTTGGGATTGGGCGGTTAGCAGATGGCAAGGATGATGGTGCTACAGGCTTTGACTTCTCTCCTTGTTCTTCTTGCTCAGCTTCCAAGTCAGCTTTCTTGAACTTGTCAGCCAATTCACTGACGGATGGTTCTTCCTCTGCTTCAGGTTGTTCTTCTGGTTCAGCAGACGAACTCTTCACCGGTGGGGCAGGAGAAGCTGATGAATCGTATTTTCCATGCTTCTCGGCCCAGATTTGAGCTGGTGTTTTGCCGTTTTCGGCACCATAGTTCTTGTCAGCGCCCTTTTCTAATCTTTCTTTGGAGTTGTCAAAGCCACGAGGCAAGGGAACTTTGAGGCCTGGTCTAGCAGCAGGGCTGGCTACTGGCTTGAAGTTGGAAGAAATAATTGGTTTTGACTTTGGAGTGGTGGTTTCCACTGGATGTGGGGTGTTGAACAACTTTCTTTTCTCTCTGAAAGCCTTTTCGTCATCGTCCAAATCTTCGTCATTGTCATTGTTAAAATTAGGCCCTTTTGGTAGTTGATGAGTTTCTTCCTCTTTCTTTGGAGCAGGGGCAGGGATAGGGGCAGGGGCAGGGGCAGGGGCAGGTTTAGGCTTTGGAGCTTCAGATTTGGCACCGGACCTGATGGCATCAACGTCGACTTTGCCGATTGGTTTCCAGGCAGGCTTTACATTTTCCAATGGTTTTTTGGTCAAGTCGCGGACTTCAACTGCTTCGGCACCATTCCATCCGTCGTCATCGTCTTCTTGCTTGTCGGCGGTTGGTTTACCGATGCTAGTCTTGGATCCAAAGAATGGTGATTTTGGAGCAGGAGCAACCGGCTTAGGAGCAATCGGCTTTGGAATAAACTGGTTGGTTCTGGAAATTGATGAAGAGCCGGTACTTGTAGAGCTAACCGGCTTGCTTGGGGAGAATGACTTGCTTGGTGCTGGCTTGGGAGCAATTGGCTTCGAGGCTGCTGGCTTAACGCCAAAGTTTCTTGGGGCATTGTGTTGGATAGAGTAACGAGCACCGGCGGCATCACTGACTCTCTTCAACAAGTCCTGTGGGTCCAAGTCGTCTTCGTCTCTGGCAGTGACTTGCACATGGTATCCACGCAAAGTCTTAGCAACGGTAGCGAAGTTAGAGGTAAAGGACGATCTAGCCTTAATGGACACGGAATCAGGACACCATCCAATCAACAAGAGCTTTTTTACGTCGGAGCCTGGCGGGTACACTCTGATCAAGCCAAACTCGACACGGCCCTCGTTAAAATTGCCCACAAACTCCTCAATGTCGCCGTCACCCTGCTCGCTTGGCTTGTAGGAGTTGGAGCTATCTGGCGAGAAGATAGCCCAAGCAACAGATTTGTCGCCGGTAACAATCTTATTGTAGACGCTATTGATTTCGCGTCCGTGGGAGGAGAAGTCAATTGACTGCATCTTTTGACTTATTGACTGGCTGGATTTCTATCTATGACTGGTCTGATAGAGGCTTGTGGTATGCTGGAGCGTCTAGTGTGTCAAACGGAAGCAGAGGAAGCAAGCGACAGCCAGATCTGGTGCCTTGTGATGCTGTCAATGGGTTCCGTTTGTCACCTGGAATCGCGCTGTGCCTCCACTGCGGACCGGCTGTCGGACGCATCCGCGGAATCGTCGCATGCCGGCAAGCCACCGTAACGGATCCGTATACACATCTGTAGAACGCACTTTACAAACAGTTAAGATAAAGCAGGACAAAAAAAAGGTCGTTATATTTGTGTTCATATCATTAGCTATGGCTGGGTTTCCCAGCCCTACTTGCGGAGCTCAGCAAAGAAAGGATGCTCCAAAGCCTCGTCCGCAGAAAACCGTTTACTGTAGTTCAACTCCATGCAGTACTTTAGCAAGTAGAAGAGATTTTTATGCTTGTATCCAATTTCCGAGTCATCGACACTCCCACTAGACGACAAACAGTTAAGCGTGTCGTACGCAACACTATCTTCCGGCAACGTTCCCGCCTCGTGTTCGGTGCTCAAGGCATAATGCACAATCTCGCTGAAACTTCTCGAGCTATTGTTCAATGTCGGCAAGTTCGTGTCAAAACCTAGTCCATGCAATGCTGCACAGTGTTTCATTAAATGGATCCCATAGATTGAGGTTAGCTCAACTAGGGCGTCGACATCATCCTGAGATTCAAAGAAAGGAAATCTTCTTGAAATGAGCGACAATAGAATGACACCTGCTGACCACATATCAATCTTCGTAGTCTGGTTAGAGCACCTAAACAAGACCTCTGGTGCCCGAAAGCCTCTGGTGCCAGCACGATTAGCTCTACGAGCCGGTCTGTCGTCGTCCTTTGGGTAACCTTTGATATCTGTAGTATTGTACTCATCCAAGGACAAACCGCCTTGGACACAAGCACAGGTTTGCCTGAGGCGAGTTTTCTTTTGAGTCTTCTTTTCCTCGCTGCTGTCACGCACTTTCTCAGCAAGACCAAAATCAACAAGCACTCCTCTTCGAGTTATAGGGTTGAACAAGAAATTGTTAGGTTTGACATCTCTGTGAATAACATTCTTGGAATGGATGAACGAAAGACCAGAAAATAATTCATACATGTATATTTTGATACCGTCCAAAGGAAAGTCTCTGTAGTAGTCGCGGAAATGGGCATGCTCGCAGTATGGCAAGACGATGATAATTTGGTCCTGATGTCTCACGGCATCCACGATTGGTACGATGTTGCGGCATCCTGAGAGATCATGCAAAAACTTCAACTCGCTGAAGATTCTTCTTGGAGATGATGTGACATAAATCTTCTTTAGTGCTACCAATGGATAGCTTTTTTTCTTCTTGTTATTGTCGCTGCCATCTAAAGGCTCGTACTCGCCTTGTCGATGAAGTCGCACGACTTTAGCAGTTATTCCTTTCAAGTCTTCGGCTTTATAAACGGAAGAAAAAGTGCCTTCGCCAATTTTCTCCAAAAGCTTGTATTTTTTGGAAAGTCCTTGAAACTTGGTTTTAAGTTCGAAAATTTCTTCTTGCTCTATTTTCAATGCTAGCTGTTTTTCGTTTAGCCTGACTTTCTTCTTGGCCACGGGCGGTTGTTTTTCAACAGGCTTGCTTTGTGTCTTTTCTGTATTCAAACGCTTTGGATCAACCTTGATCTTGACAATGTATGAAGGAGTTTGCTGTGTGTTCTCCAATACTTCTTCTCCAGAGTGTGTTTCTTGAACTTCGCTTTGCAACTTTTCTATTCTAGTCAGCGACAGAGACGCGTTATCCTTGGCACCTGTCTGCAGTCTTTTATATCTATTATGTATTTCCTGAGTATCGTGCATTTGGCCATAATTTTGCTCCTTATGATACTCCGAGTCATAGCAAAATCTATTCGCTCCTTCCTCTTCCATCTCTTTTGGTTTATCCATGCAGCTTGAGTCATGACACTCTAAAACCTTTGCGGATGGTAGCTGAACAATATTCCCATCTTCATGTGTATTTGTGTCTTCTTTGCTTGGAGCGCAGAGCTTATCTTTTTCTTTTTCTTCTTCTTCTTCTTCTTCTTCTTCACGATTTTTATGTACACCATTTTTTCTAAAATTGCCACTAATAATTGGTTCCTGGTGTTGCTCACCTTGCCGGCGCGTACCCTCTCGAGCCGATCCAACAACGCTATCATCCCTGTTCCCCTTATTATTGTCTTCTTTTTTTGTGGTAGACGGCTCTTCCACGTCATTCAACAAGTTTTTGATTTTCAAAGGGCTAGAGCGCTTGACTTGTGAGTGCTGCTCCTTAGTAGGTGACGATGACAATAGTACAGATCCACCAGAGGAGGGAGACGCTGGTCCGCCTGTTGCAATTCTCTTCTTCAAAGGACTTTTATTACTTTTGTAAACTTTGATAAACTTTGTGTCTGAATTTGCCGAGCCACTCCGGGGTCTCTTCTTAGGCGTTACTGGGCTAAACCGGCGAAAATTCTTGGAAATGCTAGCAAACTCGGTATCCGGGAGTAATAGCTTGCGCTTGTTTCTGTTCGGGCTTATGCTTTTAGCGCTGTTCAAAGCGTTAGCGTTACTAGGCCTGAAATCGTTGATGCTGCTGGCGCTTATGTTGGCCCTGTTCTTAAGCTTGTTCTGCACCGATTTGATAGAGCTGCTGGGGGAGTATGTATAGATGGCATCATTTTGGTAGTCGTGGTGCTTGGGCTTCGTCGGAGTTTTGGGACACATCATAGGAGCGTGTGTGTCTGCGTGGATTGGCTGGTGTTGAAGATGCCGTTGCTGAGATTGCTGTTGCTGTTCATAACGGTTCTGCTGGTATTGGTTGGGTATGTGGAAGTCATTAGATTCAAGTGAAGAGGACATTTAGGCGTTTGTGTTGGATATCTGCGGATGGCAAGAATGCACCTAATGTCATTCAACTCGTGGCCGGTATGCTTGGGAGGAGCTCTGAAAGAAAGTAGAAATATTGGACGAGGCCGTGAGAACACCCTTCAGTCAGGCAAGCTAGAAGATGAGGACACTTTTTGGCCCGTAAGGAAAAACAGCGGTGATCCGCCAGAACAGGACGCGTACGGCAGACGCCAGGCGTTCATTTCGCAGAAAAAAAAATATATTCGCGCCCTCGGACATCTAGATGTCACACGATACCGAGGGTTGTCTTCAACAGAGTTTATATGCTTTGCACTCATCGATAACAGGAGTCGTTACAGAAATACAGAAGTCACTTGAAGCGCCATCTTTCTGATTCTGAAAGCGGCTACGTGAAAGCAGCAAGAAGGGAGGGTGGATAATTTACGCTTGCTATTTTGGATGTCAGCGCTTTCCCGAAGGAATATAACTTGAACTAGGGCTTGCGAGTGCAGAATGTTTAATGGGTTTTCGGCCCGTGGTGATGGGAAGAACACTATTTTCAAAAGACCTCATTTGTGCATCGCCCATAGCAGTCGATCACGACTCGTTGAATGTAACGAACTGGCGAAAGACTTGCAGCTTGCCACGCGACCTTCTACGCTCAGATGGACAAAAAAGATCAGCCAAAAACGTCAAAATGCTGGAAGCTAGCACGGGCAGTTAAGCTAGTAAGGCGGGCCAGAGCACACTGGCAAAGGCTAGTGTCCGATAGCACTGGCGAGTGCTTTTTTGCTAGACGCCAGCTGTGGCCAGATGATATACCGGAAAGTGCCTATAGGGGCTTTCTCGGTTTACATTTTTTTTCGTCAGACAATCGCACAACGTGCCATTAGTTTCTTTTTGTTTTCTTTGTCTATATTGTTGTCAAAGCGAAGGATTTTCCGAGCAGGAAATAGAAGCGTACAATAGAATGAAATTTTCAGCATCGCGTCTCTCGATCTGACCGATAAACGTCTGCCTTCGGCTAGCAAACAGTGACAAAAATACGGTTCAGGGCCGATACCAAAGCTCATCCATGGAACCAAAGGTCAACCTTGACCAGATGACACTGGCTTTTTGGCCTTAAAACGGAAGAAAGATAGATTCGGCATGTGCGCTCTGTGGGCGTCAGCTGGAATGCTGCTCTCCTAAAGTAGCATTCTGGGGGCAGTCCTAGAACCTCCTGGGGCAGGGCAACACCAAAGCCTAAATGATGTGTTTCTGCTGGTCTGTGAGAATCTCTGACTGCGCAAAGTGATGGTCTTCTAGGTTGGAAAGGCTCGCAAAGGGCGAGGACAGTGAGCTGCGGGCGTCGAAAACGGAAACCCAAAATTTTCACGAAGACCCATGGACTCATACCCGCACAGCAGACCACAGTCTAGTGCAGTGACTAGCGCAGCTAGCAGCGGGGAGGACAGGGAGACAATAGACAGCATGCGTAGCCGACGCTCGTGAGACAAAGACAGGCGTCCAGAACAAGAAAAAGACAGACAGCGGTGGATGAATTTATGCTGTTCTTCTTCTTCTCATCGCTGGCTTTCTTTTCTTTTTTTTTCTCCGGGCAGAAACAGGTCCTCTTGAGAGCCTTATATACATCTTCAGAACTGCCTTCCACTGCGGTTTCCCCATCTTGAGCTTATTGTTGGCCCAGTATTTGTTCTCTGCCTTGCAATTCTCTACATACCATCCTCGCTCAGCCTCTTGCAGCCAACTGACATCCTGTCATAGGCACATCAAGCTAACCAGGAGTCAAAAACCACCATCGTTTGGGTCAAGCTTTCCGTCCCTTATACTCACCATCTAATTGCCAAACCTTCTAATATGAAAGCTCTCTTAGTATATATTTACTGTACAGTCCTTGCCCAGATCATGCTCGCCTTGCCGGTGCTAGTAAACACTTTCCTCAAACCTGCACAGCAACTGGTTCTTGCTGGCCTGCTCAAAAGCCCAGAAAAGATCATAACAGTCTCCACTTTCCACGATTCTGCGTTCAAGCATACTAAGACATCAATTCCCTTTGTGATAAACTACTCCAGCCTCAGTTACGATTTCTCGAACGAATGCCAGACCATGTCGTCTGACTCCAATAGCATACAAATAACCAGAGAAAACTTCAACAGCGAAGAATCTGTGTTCTGCGCTATAAAGTTATTTAGAAAAGAAGAATGCTCACACTTTTCCCAATATGTCAGAATCAACAGTGAAGAATTTAACGCCGATGGCCAATGGGATAAGGATTTTGAAGAGCCTTTTGCTTCTTATAAGATTGGTTGTTCCAACATTTACGTGCTGCATGGCAAGTATTAATTTTGAATAATACTCTACAAAGGTCTAGCTTTTTTTAATTACCTACCTATCGTTGTTTTGCCTTCTTTATCTCTGTTTTTTTTTTTTTTTTTTTTTTTTTATTTGGCTTTCGTCCTAGCTGATTGTATTTTGTGTTTGATTTCTCTGGCTTACACTTTTTTTAGTTTGTCGGTATTGTTTTACTTGCGCTAGCTATCTTATACTCTACTTTGAACAAATTTGTTGATTTTCTTTCAACTTTCTGTTGCTTGCCGGAACTAGTCTTTTTTCTCATTTTCCTGATCGCCTTTTAATCCTAATTCCAATATTTTACTAATAATAATGTTCCTTTTTAGCACTTTTCATCATCTCGCCTTGCCCTCTTTTCATCCAAGTTCAATATCCATTCTGTCTCATTCCCTAATGATCCTATTTAGCATTGAAGATTGCCAAGAGTCTCAGATAATGGCTGTTTTCGATGCTACTGAAGCTGTTAAGCGCGACCTCTCCATGTTTTTAACGTTAGCAATTTCCAGTAATAAACGCGCAAATTTATCCAGATTTTGAGATATCAAGATGTCATGAGAACTTTTTCTGCCTCGGAGAACTCTTTGACAGCTTTACAGTATTTCAGAGCCCCTATTACCTTCAATTCTTATCGTACTCAAATATCTCTTAGAGTGTCGACCGTCTGAGTTCACAATGAATTTGGATCGCATCGAACATCGCACAAGCGTCCCAAAACGGACCGATTTTCACTGTGACTTTCTGTTGCACAAGACGTTTCCGTTTCCGTTCCCTGAGCGCAGTGCGCACAGCACTGCATCTTTCTTAGCGAGGGTAATGGCCGCGCTCGCTCGAAAAATTGGCACCTCTGCTTTTTTGTCGTCTTTTTTCGGGTCTCAGCAGAATCTTGATTCCGGCCATAGAGTTGCTGGAACTTTCTGTTTGACTTGCCATCGACCGGGAGGCTCGGATTGATTTATATCATTATTGAAAGTTAATCTAAAAGGTCGATTTATCAACAGCTAGCATAAGTCAATTACAATAATAATGAGTTGGGACGACGAAGATTTTGAGGTTCCTACCGCCAAGAAGGATACCGCCGTTATGGAAAGTTGGGAAGACGAAGACGACGAGCCATTGTTAAACGGCGATTCCTGGGATGTCGATGAAGACGAAGAAAAGAAAAAAAAAAACGAGGAATTGAAGAAAAAGAAGCAACAAGAAGAGGCCGCCAAAAAGGCTGCTGCTGACAAGAAGGCTAAACTTCGTGACCATGCCAAAGAGTTGGACAGCATGGACCCAGCCAAGCGTAAGCAGCTATTGAAACAGCATGAGTTGGAAGCTGACTTGAATAACGCTGCTGACTTATTTGGTGGTCTTGGTGTCGCTGATGAACATCCTAGAGCCAAGGCCATAAGAGCCGAGCAGGAGGCCGCTGCAAAGGCCAAAGAAGCCAAAACCTTGACAGTTGATACCCCAATTACCGACCACCCACTTTTCACCCCAGAAACTAAGCAAGATTACGAAAGATTGAGAAAGGAGTTGATTCCTGTGTTCCAGGAATTGGCCGACAAGTCCTTGATCAACTACAGCAACTCCTTGGCCATCGACTTGGTCAGAGACGTGGTCAAGCCAATGTCTGTCGAGAACATGAGAAAGGTGGTAAGCACCTTGAATGTGGTCATCAGAGACAGAGAAAGGGCTGATAGGCAAGCTAGATTATCTAAGGCTGGCGGTACTAGCACTGGTGGTGCTGGTAAGAAGAAGGGCAAAGGTAAGGTCAACCTCGGTGGCGCTTTCAAAAAGGATGACTTCGCAGACACCACTAACTATGATGACCTTGATGATGACGACTTTATGTAAAACTTTGATAATTCAAATTTGGCCTTCCACATTGAAAAGAATGGTCCCGGTTAAAATAGGTTTTTGCAGAATATCACAATCTTAGGCATTCAAGCTTTCGATAATACTAGGATAACACAAACAGATTACAGCTGCTTTTATATTCTATTTAGTATCATCCATGATTGGAATGAGGAACTTTCAATGCGGTAGTGATAGAATTCTGGGTGACTGAATGGTGTGTCTGCTACCTTCTCAAGTGATAGATGTTTGTCAAGTTATGTCTTTTTTCTTTGCGTGCTAGCAGCCTTTTTGTTTCTTTATCCATTTTTAATACCACCTAATTATCTTTAGTATAGGCCTTAATCAATGTTTACGAATCTTAGTGATCAAAATATTTTTCTTTTTATTTGTAAAAAAGTAACTGTTGTATGCATGTGTTATCAGTGCTTCTTTGTGTTTCATAGCTTTTTCGGTAGAGGAAGGAAGACGCATACTAGCGATGTGACGCCAACGCGGCGGAGCGTCCTTGACATTTTGTTTTTCCCAGCGCCATCGCTTTACAGCATGCTCGACACCTGAATTTGATACTTCATCACTTTGTTCGCTGTCTGCAGCATACCACAGGCAGCAGATAAACATTTCACCATACGCGCGCCTAAAGTCAAATCTTCAGCCATCTCGCCTTTAAATTGGGTAAACCAGGCCCTTACACACTGACTACGACACAATGTCAAAGACGATTCTCGTAACAACGGGAGCCACAGAGACGTTTGATACCTTGATACGTTTCTCTTTGTCCGAGGTCTTTCTCTCATACTTAGCCGCCAACAATTTCTCAGATCTTGTAATACAGTATGGCACCAACGACTCAATTATCGACAAGTGCATGGAAAGCAATCATAACACGACCGAGGTAATACAGAAGAATGACTACATTGTCAGCGCTAATATAAATAAAGCGGCCCAAAAGACAATTGGCACAAAAACCAAAGTGCGATTCTTCCTCCACAAGGGCGCTGCTCTAAACCCCAATAATAGCCAGAAACAAAGGCTACGAATTGAAACCTATGCTTTTAATAGCAACTTGACCGAAGACCTCGAGAGGGCGCAGTATATAATATCGCATTCGGGAACCGGGTCAATTTTGGACTCACTACGGTTGAAGAAGCCAACGCTTGTTATCGTGAACCTGAACTTGATGGACAACCACCAGCTAGAAATTGCACACGTGTTTCAAGAAATGAACTTGCTCCGGTACTGCCAATTGGATACTGTGGAGGGAAAAACAAAGTTTGGTACAAGAGGAAGGATGGACAAGAATGTAGTGGACATTAAACAAGAGGAAGACGTAACGAGTGAATTCGGGAGGATTGTGGAGCAGTTTGAAGAGATTGTATCGGGAAAGTGCCAGTTTGATGAGTTGGCGCCGCCGAACAGAAATGCTTTGAATAACGTTGTAGGCGATGTCCTTGGGTGGTCATGAATTTTAAATTTTGTCATGTTTTGCTTCTACAGTGGTCAATACAAGTTATAATGACACTTTTGTTGGGCGCTTGAATTAAAGCTTTCGGTACTTCCTAATTGTAGTTTACTACATAGATTGTTTCTTTTGAAGAGCCTTGGCGTACATTTTTAAATAAGATGCGAGTTCCAGCATTGGTATTTTGAGGAACTGAAAATAATTTGACTGAAATCGTCTTCCGCGCAATTAGCGCCTAGGTCATCCCTACATAGCAGGTACAAACACGTCCTCAAATCCTGGCATTTGACAAGCGCAAGTGTTTCACAATCCCCGGTTTCACTTAATGAACAGCCATCGTCAACATGGTCATGCCGCGATGGGCCACGCTGGCAATGGTGGTCCGCAGCAAACAAAATGTGTTTCTGGTGCGCTTGCAACCATCCATTCCAGAGCGTGGCTTACAATGGGCGAGGACCAGCATTCTGTGCCAATCGCACACTAGGGAATTGCCGCCCGTGTGGCCATTACAATGCCTGCATTGCTATTAGAAAAGAACCATGAGCGGGTCAACTTAGGGAGGGTAGTGGAGCATAGTGGCTTTTATTCCAAGTTCTGCCAGTTTGAACACCTTTTCTTGAGTACGAACGGATTGGTGAGAACAACTTATACTGTCGATTTATCACTAGGCGATTGACAGGACGTGTGACGTCCGCGCCAGAAGGCTGTCACACCCAGGCTCCAACTTAAATGCTACACTTTTTGTGAAAATAAAATACTCTTTCTTTTTTTTGGTGTTGTTTTTTTGCTCTTGAGCTTCGAAGTTAATAGTCCCTTTTAGTACATTTATCACACATCAAGTTGCCGACTGCTTTCTCATTTTACTTATACAAAGAAAAGCACTTCGTTAAATCTGGTTACGTTCTTTAGTTCCTGTTGTTGCTTGATCAGTTTTTCGTACGTTGTGATTTAGGTCCTGATTCCAGCCGAGACTTGAGAGTACTTTGCTGTGTTCATCCTTGGTCGAGCTTTTTCCTCTCATTCGTCTCCTCAGCTTATTCATACTCTATATTAAACAGGCCTGCGAAAGCCTTGCATTCAAGTTATCAACTCGGGCAGACGCAAGCAAGAGCTTCTCAAGCTGCATGGTTACCATCCAATACTCTATTTTCTAGACACTTAAGACACCTTCAAAGACCAGCTAATCATATAACCAGAATATTCTATCAATTTCAAGCATCTACGATCATAATTTTTGACATAACTTCTACTAGTTTCATAACCATATTCAGTCAAAATGAGCGCCACGGAAATTAGAATAAGGAACGGCCTAATAAAAGGTAAGTTCAATGGCTATAGATATATCGAAAGCCCAGCTGGGTTGTCAAAAATGTCGTTATGTGTTTTAAGACGGCTTGGACGAGTACTGACATTTTAATAGCCCTCAATGAGGCCCAGCACCAGCATCGACTAATGAAGAAACAATATAACAAGCAGAAAGGCTTTCTTCGAATAAAAGGTATGTGTATCAGTGGTTTAGCTGCTCCTTTGAGGCTATTTAAGATGTTATTCCTCTTTTCCTCTTTTGGCAGCAGAACTACCAAACTTAACCAGATTATGCGTAACAATAGGCAATTTTAAACTCGCCATTAAACACCTGAACGCTCCACTAACCCACACAAGGTATCTATTTCAAGATAAGCGATTTCATAAAGGTCAGAAGAAGAACCCGCAAGTATTTACACGAGGAAAAGATAGAGAAGAAGGAAGAAACAGCGAGAAAGAACAGGTTGGGGGATGGCGAAGGTTTCGACCGGTCTCAGTTTTACAGGCTAGATTTGGCAATCTTGTCCAATGCAAAGACCGCACAGCTAGCAAAAGGTATGTATGAAGAAAGAACTTTTTTGTCTTAGAAGGAACAGGTTGTGTTAGAAGCAATCTGTTCATTTTGAGGTGCAAACACTAACATTCGAAAATCATCTTAGAAATATCAGATCAAACTAAAAGAATCACTCAGCAGATACGAGAAGAGCAGGGCGGGTTGTTTCGAGGGTTCCGACGGTACAAGAGCTCGAATCGGAAAGCACGAAAAGAGATGAAAAGGGCCGCGAAAGCACAAAAGAGACATGATAAGCAGTTTCGAAAAAACGAAAAGAGGAAGGAAAAAAAGAGAAAGAGAATACACAAGAAGCTGGTGCAGAAACGGTTCAAAATAGAGGTGCGGGATGAGAGACTTGCCAAGTACGAGTTGGCGAGAAAGCGCAAGGTTGCGAAAGAGCTTGGCTACTGGTAATCTATAAACAACTATATACAGAATATACGGAGATAGTCTTCATATGTATATATACTTCTAGCTAGAAGAGGTGCTTGCTATTTTTAGGAAGCTTATGAGGACGTTGACGTTCCCCAGGCCTGAGAAAAAGCCTCAAAAGCGTTTGCTTTACCTATTCTTTTGGGCACCATGTTTACCTTTTGGCACGTGCTACACCTGACTGCTGTTAATGTTCGTGCGCGCGCCGCGCTGGAACGTCTTCGCAAATCGCTTTGTCTACCTCATCAAAAAGAAAAAAAATCCTTTGTCTCGCAGCTTTTGATTTCAAAGCCTGAATGTCCTTCTGATCTCTCGCCGCTATTGTCCCTGGTCACAGTTGCACTCACAGCACCGCACTGTCCACTTTTCAGCAGCAAGACTTCGTATCCCATCGCTGCTCCTGCTTAGATTCAAAGCCACGCAGCCTGTCGACAGTGTGTCCTCTCTATTCTTTTTGTTCGTCCTGCCTATTTCAGCCTGTTTCCGTTCAAGCTGTCACAGAGAGTCTGAAACCTCTGGTAAAATCCCGCGACCCTGATTCAAAGCAAACACCAACCAAAAGGCCTTTTTTATCACAGGCTCATTTGGCGTTTCGGAGCAAATACCCAGGAACTCTTTTTGGTCTGCTAAATTCAAGTATCCTTTGCTTTCATTCTTTTTGTGTTGTTTTCGTCATTTGTTGATATTGCCGCTCGCTTCTACATTTTTGGTCTCGAGCTGACTTCTAAAAAAAGAAAAAAAAATTTTTTTCAAGCCTGTGGATAGTGTCTTTATCAGCTATCATACAGTTAGTTTTGTGTGTTTTCATATTTTTTCACTAAAAACCTCAAGCTAATTTTAATGCCATGTCCAGGCCAACTTCTTTCAATAGAAATCTGGGCTACTCAGAGTTTGACACTGAGTCCGGCGTTGCTATTGGCCGTAAAAAATCCTTGGTCAAGCCAGAAAGAGCCAAGATCGATCAGCACCATCCCCAATACTATTACATGCAGGTGGCGAACAGAGAATCTGATCATTTGGAAATACAGGATTCTACAACTGGAGTAAACCCAGCTATAAATAGTGGTGCTACAGATTTGAATCGCGCCGCTTCCAAAAAATCTGTCCGCTCTTCAAAATCATTGAGACGCAAAGACTCCCATAACGCCGCAAGCCAGAAGGACAGCATACATCAGAACGATATACCGCTCAATAACTTGAGTCAGCAATCGGACGAGCATGAAAAGGAAGACGCAGAGGAGCTTGAACGCTCTGTTCCTCTTGGCGGTAAAGAAATGTACGGTTTGAATGACGAAATTGACACCTCAAAGGAAAAGTATCGCACTGTAAACGAGCATGAAGATGACGAATATAGTCATCTCAATCCTCTTGCTTATAGAGGAGGCCCAGAAACGGATTTTTACAGAGAAAAGAAAACCATCAAATCGGAGGCTTCCAAAAATTCTTTGTTCTTCTCGATATGGCTTGCATATTGTCACATTGTTACATTTTGGGCGCCTCCACCGTTATTAAAACTATTCGGTATGCCAAAAAAAGAACGTCAGACCGCCTGGAGAGAAAAAATGGGGCTCATTTCCTTGATTTTGTATTTGGGTGCAATTGTCGCATTTTTGGTTTTTGGTTTCACTAGAACGGTATGTAAAAGTCCACCTAACAAAATTAGAAATAATGAAGTCAGCGGCGGATATCTTATCATAAATGGTGTCGCATATAACTTGACCACCTCGTTGCATCCCGCCGCTGAAGGCATCACCGCTGGCGCCAATATTTTGTATCCTCCAATCAATGCTGGTGGCAAAGACGGTAGTTTTCTCTTCCAAAATGTTAATGGCAATTGCAAGGATTTGATTGTTCCAAGAGCCAACTGCTCAATCCCAAAGTCAGGAAACGAGGTTGCCTGGTATATGCCATGTAAACTTTTCAATCAAGATGGCTCGTCCAAACCAAATTTTACAGAAGAGTATTACTCTGGCTGGGGCTGCCATACTTCCGACCTCGCTCGTAGCAGTTACTATGGTTTGAAGTCTGAAGGAGATGTTTACTTTACTTGGGATGACATTAAAAACTCTTCGAGAAAGTTGGTGGTCTATAACGGTGACGTGCTAGATGTTGGTTTGATAGACTGGATTCAGTACACTGATCTCGAGTACCCTGAAATTTTCGACAAGATCAGAGATGATACCAATTTGCGTGGCAAGGATATTAGTATAATGCTTGCTTCTTCGAAAGGTAAGAAGTGTGGAAAGTGTTTGCAAGAAATTATAAAAGTAGGAACCATTGATTCTGATACTATTGGATGTATTGCCTCCGATGTTATGCTTTACTCTTTGTTGGTTTTCATTTTGTCAATCATCTTTGCCAAGTTCTTTGTTGCTTGCTATTTCAAATGGTTTGTATCTCCAAAGCAAGGTGCAAGTGTTGAAGATATAAGAACCATGAATAAAAGATTGAATGCAATTGAAGACTGGTCAGAAAATATAACATCCCAAGGCCCTCTAAAAACTGTTAATAAAAAAGACAGAGCAGATTATTACGACAAGCGTGTATCGAAGGCAAGTTTTTTTTCCAAACGCCACTCTAGAATGTCTTCCTTAGGTTCATATGATCTTCTTAATGATAGACACCTAGCGGACAATAACAATATTGATCCAAATGGTAATTTGACTTCTATGGCTTTGCAAACTTCTGCTAAAAAGCAACTTCAATTGCAGTCCAATGGTAGTCAAGACAATTTGCGTCACTCTTTTTATGCCAACACCAAGCTTTCACACTCCAACAATACTTTGTACAACCCATTTGATAGCACAAGGAATGAAGAAACAGAAGATTATAATATAAACTCTCTCTCGCCAGATCTCATTCATCCAAGAGTGGTAACGCAGCCTCCTGTCACCTATCAGCCTTTTGGATATCCATTGGCACATACTATTTGCTTAGTCACCTGTTACTCTGAAGATGAGGAAGGGTTAAGAACCACTTTGGATTCCCTTTCTACAACCGATTATCCAAACTCTCATAAATTGATTCTTGTTATCTGTGACGGTTTAATTAAAGGTTCAGGAAATGATAAAACTACATCCGATATTGCTCTTGGTATGATGAGTGATTTCGTGATGCCACAGAATGAGGTTGAGGCCTATTCTTATGTTGCTGTTGCTCAGGGTGCTAAGAGACACAATAAGGCTAAAGTGTTTTCCGGATTCTATAAGTATGATGACAGCACTGTCCCGCCTGACAAACAACAAAGAGTTCCAATGATTACTATTGTTAAGTGCGGCACAGAAGCTGAGCAAGGTGCATCTAAGCCTGGTAATAGAGGTAAGAGAGATTCACAAATCATATTGATGTCTTTCTTGCAAAAGATCACTTTTAATGAAAGAATGACCAGATTGGAATATGAAATTTTAACTAACGTGTGGTCGTTAACTGGATTAATGGCCGACATGTATGAGATTGTATTGATGGTGGACGCTGATACTAAAGTATATCCAGATTCTGTAACACATATGGTTGCTACCATGGTTAAGGATACAGACGTCATGGGTTTATGTGGTGAAACGAAGATATCTAATAAGGCTAGCTCCTTCACTACCGCCATTCAAGTGTTTGAGTATTTCGTCTCACATCATCAAGCAAAAGCGTTTGAGAGTGTTTTCGGATGTGTTACCTGTTTACCAGGTTGTTTTTGCATGTATCGTATCAAGTCGCCGAAGGGCAAAGATGGCTACTGGGTTCCTATTTTAGCTAATCCAGATATTGTGGAAAGATACTCGGATAATGTCATCAATACTTTGCATAAGAAAAATTTATTGCTTTTGGGTGAAGACAGATTTCTTTCCACATTAATGTTGAGAACGTTTCCAAAAAGAAAACAAGTTTTTTTGGCCAAAGCTGCCTGTAAAACTGTGGTTCCAGACAAGTTCAAGGTGTTATTGTCTCAAAGGCGTCGTTGGATCAACTCTACAGTGCATAATTTGATGGAATTGGTTTTGGTCAAAGATTTATGTGGTACATTTTGTTTCTCGATGCAGTTTGTCATTTTCATTGAGTTAATCGGTACTTTGGTCTTGCCGGCCGCAATTTGTTTCACCATTTATGTTATTATAATCTCAATTGTTTCCAAGCCAACTCCTGTCATGTCTCTTGTTTTGTTGGCCATCATTTTTGGTCTTCCGGCTCTTTTAATTGTGGTTACCATCACCAGAATTTCCTACTTTTTGTGGATGATTGTTTATATCATAGCCTTGCCAATTTGGAATTTTGTTTTGCCAACATACGCCTATTGGAAATTTGATGACTTTAGCTGGGGTGAAACGCGAAAAATTGTTGGAGATAAGGGCCATGAAGAGGAAGCGGGTGATTTTGATGCAACACATATTGTTATGAAGAGATGGAGAGAATTTGAAAGAGACAGAAGAAAGAGCTTTAATTTGAGTATACCTGGCCAAGCATGGAATCCCATGGCTGCAAATTACAGAATGACTCAAAGTAATGAAGATTTGGTTGATGTTAATAATAGTAAAGACCTTCTTCAAGTCTCTTCAAACAATGCTTAGGGCTCATTTTAATCAGATCTTAACCAAGACCTTAGATTTTTGTTTATCTTGAATTTAGATTAGCTTCTTTTTTGGATCTCAAAAATGGAGTTCAGTCATGCCTGATACCCGGAGTTGGAACGCTCTGTATATCTTTAAATTGCATTTGTTGTCTTGTTTTACACTTTGCATAGTAGCCTTATCCTATTTTGGGCCTTTTTTAATTATCTCTCATCATTTTGAAAGCTATTTGTAAGTTTGTAGGAGTTTTGTACTTTACGTTAAAAGTATGAACGAAAAGTAGAGTATTTCAAATAATGTCACGTGAAAAAACTGTAAGCTTTTTTGTGCCTTCAGTATATTATAATGCAGAGATGCGGGCTGCTAATTTCCACGTTGAGGTTTTGGATTCTAACCTTTTATTGTGCTCTACAGCGCAGTGAAGGCACCCATTTCCCGTTCCATAATACTCAAACTTTCGCTGTTCATTACTTTGTGTACCTCCCCCCTCAAGCTGCTATCTAAGCGGTCCACGTGCCTCAATTGAAAAGAACTAGAGTCTCGGAACTCCAGCGTACTACAGTGATAGTATCTCAGGTTGCCATCGACTGCAGCTGTTTGGCTCAGGTCAGAGCCATTGTTCTATACTTTCTCTAAACTTCTAAAAGTCAGTGGCCATTGAATAGTGGAAAAGGGTTGGATATCATATTGAAATTGTTGGTGTGTCTGTCATAAACGGTTGCGAAGACCTGGCAACGATAGATATTGTATTAACGCACCCTCAGTGGATCTTTTCATAAAGTATTAGCCGATAACTCTCCAACCCGGTGATTTTAAATTGGTCCAACCATATTGTTACTTCGATTATAACAAATTTTATGTCACAATAAAATGACAACGGTTGCTGCCCTCTCCTCTGACCTTTCGAGCTTGATTTCTGAATCAAAGAGAAGAAACAGTGAAATCAAACATGCCACAGAGTACTCTTTGAACATTTTGAAGAAATTCGATCCTACAAGGCAGTCTGAACCAGACTTCTTCAAGCAACTAACTCAAGAACCAAATTTCATAACACCATTCATATTATCATGCCAGTCCAGAAATGTTAAATTCAGTACAATTGCCATTCATGGCTTACAGCGCTTAATTTCGGTTCACGGGCTCCCATTAAGCTCTCTTGAAAATATCCTAGATTCGCTTATCGAGGCATCTCACTTGCCTTTAGAAATTCAACTCAAAGTCTTGCAATTACTTCCGACAATCTACCAAGTTTATGGCGCTAGCATGAATGGAAAATTGATATCGAAGCTTTTATTTGTGTGTGCTGTCTTACAGGGTCCGAGCAAACCACCAGTGGTCGTTAACACTGCCGCGGCAACGTTACAGCAGTTGATAATCTTCATATTTGATAAGGTGAATGACGAAGATAAATTGGACGAGCCTGACGTGATGAAGACGAACATCGTCAATGTTGACAACAACAAGCAGGTCGAAGTATCCGATAACGTGTACGATTGCTACAGAATATTCGACGATTTGTGCTCGTTGATCGAGCACCACAAACCAGCCTTTTTGCAGTTCAATTATCTTACAGAAACATTTTTGCTTGAATTGATCGAGTCTATACTCAACAACTTCACTTCTATTTTCATAAAGCATAACGAGTTGGGCTACTTATTAAGATTCAGAATTACTCCTATATTGCTAAGGTCCTTGTCTATACCTGCAAAAGAGTTTTCAGTAGTTGTCAGGATTGCTAGAATTATTTACCTATTGATAAAGAAGAACCTTCAAATCTTGAAAATAGAATGTGAAATTGTCATATCACTTTTGAACCACATGATATTGAACGATCTGGAATCACCAATATGGAAAAAAGTACTTGTCTTAGAGATCTTCAATGGCCTTTTTCATGACTTCAGCCTCGTCGAGGCAATTTTCAAGGAGTATGATTACAATAATGACAGAAAGCATGTTTTGAACGACTTTTTCATCAACTCTTTTTGTTTGATAAATTCCCCAAATTCTAAAAAATTAATCAAGTTTAGAACAGTGCTTCATCCACCTGTGACTACAATCCCAGCAAAACCGCTTGGCTCTGCCCTGGGAACGGCATCCGTCAATGATAAACCTTACAGTATTCTGAACTTGAATAGTGCTTCGTCATCTAGCACTCTGTCTTTGAACGCCACCCAACAACAAGAATTTATCATTGATAATTCTCTAGAAAAGCTTTCCTACATGGAAATGCTTGATAAGACAGAGTCTCCTCCAGTTCCGGAAAACTATGTCTACTACTTGATTCTCTCCTGCTCTACTAATTTCGTAGAGGGTATTGGCAAGTACGTAATGGAACTTTCAATGACTCCTCAAAGTGAAAACCCACAAATTGAAGGCTCGAAGCAATTTAAGTTTTTGAATAAACTAAATGAAATAGAATCACCAACTTTGAAAGCTGGGATTTTATTGTCGCAAGCAATCATTGAAAAAAATTACAAAGTGTTACTATCAACATTCGAGGTATTTTTGTACTCTAAGCTATCCAATGAAAGTTTCCACAGCCTTATAAGATCACTTCAGAAACTTTGCTACTCATCTGGCATACTTGGCTTGAAACTGCCTCGGGACAACATCATCATGCTATTTGCTATTTCAAGTATCAATAACACTGATGCTTCATACAGCCGCAATAACGGAAGCCTGTTTTCTAATAGGGCCAGTATCGATAGCCGTCGTAACAGCGCTTA
This sequence comes from Saccharomycopsis capsularis, assembly GCA_031125595.1. Taxonomy (NCBI): domain Eukaryota; kingdom Fungi; phylum Ascomycota; class Saccharomycetes; order Ascoideales; family Saccharomycopsidaceae; genus Saccharomycopsis; species Saccharomycopsis capsularis. Next base: position 102,543 of record JASTUX010000004.1, read on the forward strand.
TAGTGTTGATAGCCATCGTAATAGTGCTTACGACACTCACAGCTCCAAGGGCAATAGAATTGATCCTGTCCACGATTCGGACACAGACAAAAATAAAGATATTGCAAAATCACCAAAAGAATCTAAATCATTTGGTGAGTCTTTATTTGGCAGCATAAGCTCGAGGTTCTCCACTCATGCTAATAACATTAATCAAAATTTGAGCTCGCTAGCTACTTCAATAACGAACTCAACAACAAATCTCACGAGCCCTGTTTTGGCAAGTGGTACATCAAACGGACAATTAGTATTACATTCTCGATACATCAACTCACGTCACTTGATTACGCTTAGAGCTTTGATTAACTTAGGAATATCGTTGGGATCAACTTTGGGTGCAAACTGGAGAAATATTCTCGTCACTTTACAATGGATGAATTATTATGTGCATGGGCCTCCTGAAAATTTTGACAGAAAATTCGTTTACCATGAAACAAAGTATGGGACACTTCCGGCTGTGAAACAAAATGAGATTGTGGTGATACAAAACTCTGTAAAGAAGCTTTTTGATTCGTTAAAGGATTACTCATTATCATCATTTTTGGTAGTATTGAGAAACTTGACAAATTTATCGGATGCGTCCATCGCACTGGAGAAAAACAAAGATAACGAAAAGAAGCTATATGATGCCATCATTGCATCAGTATTTGATCCCTTTCTGAGCAGCTTGGAAGAATCTGCTCATGATAAAGAAAAATCTGAGTTTTTCCCTTTGAGTGAGGTTAGTCTAAGCGTTTGCTACTATAATAGGCAGTACTTTTTGGATCTTCTTGGCACCTTATCGAAGCTCAATTCCCCTAGATTTTTGATAGAGTGCGTAGAGGACAAAGAAACCGATTTGCTAATTCATGATGGCAGCCAGACTGACAGTATCACAGGCATAAAAGTGGTACTCGACTATTTGATGCAGCTTGCAACTAATAGATCGTTCCCGAATCATTGCAGAGTAAAAAGTGCTAACATTTTCAATAACGTTTTGAAAAACATCTCCAAAGAAGGTTTTACCAATAACAATCTTGGAGAACTTTCAAAAAAGAACAGTACAGACAATAAGACAGAGCCAGAGCGCACAATTGAGTTCAAACTTTTAAACTCCTTGCTAGAACTATTGGAATTAATCAAAAGCCTTCAGCATGGTGACAAGCATGAAGACAAAAAATTTAGTAAACTTGAAAGTGTTCTGGTGGTCAACTGCGAATTCGAAATTATTTCCAAATCATTGGAGAATTTGAGAGAACTTCTAGACATGTTTGGTGTCTATTTTCACAAAGACTCGTGGCTTTTGGTTTTCAAAATTATTGACTTGACTTTTGAATTTTTCAATCACTCTGCGGAAGATGCCGAGGCAAAAAATGCAAGTTACGGTTTTGTTGAGAAAAAGTCAGTTTTGACAAAACTATCTTTTGAGATCTTGCAACTAATCTTGAGCGACTTCTTGAACATTTTACCGTTAAAGACCGTTAGAATTTTGATCAACACCACATTCAAATTTGCCAATCAAGCATATGACATCAATATCTCGTTCAGCGCAATCAGTTACTTCTGGCAGATAAGTGACTACGTTAGAGACCTGTTGGCCAACAATATTAGAAAGGAAAATTATGCCAAAGGCAATGAACTTTTGGTGAATCGAATCCAAACCAAGGAAGATTTGGTAAACTATGTAGAGCATGATTTTGAAGACGCCAACAAACTTAACAGTGAAGAGGATTTATTTGTTGCTTACTCATGTTTATGGATTTACTTACTACGAGTCTTGGTGAATATATCGAATAACCAAAAAGATCAAGTCAGAAACGGCTCTATTCAAACGTTCTTCAGAATCATTGACTCTCATGGAAAGCATCTTTCTTCATGGGATTTATGTTACAACATCGTAATTTCGTCTCTTTTTAGTATTCGTCCAAAATTTTTGAGAAACTTATCATGGGAGGAGTTAGCACAGGTAAAGGAAGCATGGTCCGAAACATTGATCCTCATAATGAATGGTGTTGTGCGCTTTTATGGTAACTATTTTTCCAATTTCGACCAATTAGAATTGAAATTTGCTTTGAAGTACTGGGACGGCCTTATCACTTACTTTGAAGACATCTTGAAATTAAATTGGAATAATTGTGACTTGAAGTTATATGAAGCATTCAATGACTTGCTTGACTCTTTTGTCATCAAAAAGCTTGAGAATGGCGAGAAGGTTCCCGAGGAAATCGTTCAATTTTTGTTCAATTTTTGGGCAAAGAAAAATGTTTCCTACAATGTGAGTCTCAACAAGCATTATCAGGAGTCACTAACTTCGTCAATGAAAGCTTTTGTCCCATTGACCAAAATCATTGGTGAGCAAGGAATGACCCAGGAAATCATAAATGACTCTTTGAAATTGTTTAACTCTGCTGTGAGGTATCCAATATTGCCAACTTACTTCAATGACAATGTTTATCCAACTGATTTGCAGAAATCTGTTTTGGACAACTTGAAATTGGTGGTTTATAGCCAGGATCCGCAAATACAGTCTAATGTTATCTTACAGTTGATTGCTAATGTGGTACTACCGTTTTCAACGAGGTCTAAAATTAAGGAGCAGCTTCTGAAAACGCATTTACCAAAGGACACAAAGGTCTCTACATTTGTGGCTCTTAGTTATTATTCGGTTAGTATTTTGGAAACCCAAATCAATAATGTGGCAGACTTCAAGGCGCTCATTCAAAACAAATGTACCATCAAGTTGATTTCCTCGCTTTTAGAGCCAATCAAGCAAAATGCTAAAGGAATTAGCCATAAGAAGGCAAATAGTGCAAGTTCTAACGAGGCAGTTCCTTTGAAGGAATTATGGATAAAATGTGTTGAGATTATATTGTACGTATTGACGAATACTATTGTCTTGATTGCCAAAGACAATATTAAAAATGAAATTGACAGTGAAATTAAAGAACAGTTGTGGTACTTGGTTATCGAGTTATATAGAACTACGTTGAGTGTCAACAGCAACAACTTTGAACATGAAGGATTCAATGTCCAAACTTTGAAAACTTTAAAGCAGCTTATAGTTCCTTATATAAGCTTGGAGTCGTTCCCGGAATTGTTATTGGATAATTTTGCCAACTACATTTTGGAGTCGTCCTATCTCTACGAAAAAGACGAGATTGAGATTTCTTTATTGGAAGAGGATGGAGAAGTCACTGGCAACAAAGGGAGCGGTGGTTCGAGTGCTAAATCACCAACTATACGGAATCCACATGCCATTGCTGAGAAATTCACAAATTTCGATTTCAATAATCATATTCCGTTAGTGAAGCCTCTTAGATTCATATCCAAGTACAAGATAAACTTAATCTGTTTGAATGACTTGATCGAGCTTTCCAAAGTTCCAGATGAAAACGGTGTGAATCTCATTAATGATTCTGAAAATGGCGATAACCCGGGCGATAACACCACGGTTATCAAACTGAAATCACAATTATTGATCTCAGAGAAAATTTTTCCTTTCTTGATTATCCGCGTACTTTACGTTTTGCGCAAGTTCATCGCTAATGAGTCTTTGACGAAAAGCATGCCTTTACCAAAAATTAGAAAGCTTGAAATGGTTCTAGTGCTCAAAGGATTGAATGATCTATTAGAAAACTTCAACCAATCCACTGCGCACGAAAAAGCGAAAAAGTATAAAGAATTGACAACTTTGATACCTTTGGTCATCAAGTCAGTTCATGTCGCTAGCGACGTCAGAGGCATTTCATGGTTAATCGAGTCCTTCTTTTATGAGTATAACAAAAACTTGAGACTGCTTAATGCGCAAAATGATACATAGAACTATCTATGCATAGTGAACTAGAATCAGAATTCAATAGTAATGACTATTGTCAACTTTTTTGAAATAATTGTAATAGTAACATGGTTCTGCGACTACTAAAAAAATCACAATGTTAACAAGATTGAGAACAAAGAACTGTTAAAGCGTCTCGGATTTTGAGCTTTAAACACCGCGTAGTTACCTACAGCTTCAAGTTATCATTTTCTACAGGCCGGTGGGCGCTGAAGATTGCAACACAATGCTCTCAGTATAAGTAAATTTCAGTACTTCAGAGAGTTACTGACGCTATGTATCACAAGACCTCATTATTGATCCCCGTCAGTTTTCCAATGAGATGGACAAAATGTGACCAGTCTCGGCAGTTCCGGGAGTCCCTAGTTTCTAGCGAGGTAAAACTTAAGCAATTTTTCTCCCTTCTAAGGGAGAGTTCTGCATCTATGGGCACATCACACTGTCAACGACAGGCAACAGCTTCCCTTTTGGAACGTAAACTTTAACAACCGCGGTAGCAAATTCGTTGACGCAACTTGTTTATTTCCAAAAAGCAATATGGACAGTATTACGGCACATGTGGTCAATGTCGAACCATATTGAAAAGTATGGTGCCTTTGACGAACGGTATATCTCACCGGTGTGCTTGAAGTTATTTTGCCCCCCTGTTGTTTGTTCGGTATTGAAGAGCGCAATCAAAAGTTTAAGGTTTGAGGAATATGACTCAGCCGGAAAAACCACCTTTCAGAAATCTCATCTAAACGGAAAAACCTATGCTTGCCCTAAACTAGGTTTGTATTCAGCAGATTGCTTCGCCAACCGTACAAACGGCTGGATACTAACCTGTGGGACACAAGATCGTGGCACATGTCGCACAAACCCGACAAAAGGCAACACATAGGCCGCCAATGCTACATAGAGGTACATCTGTTGGAGCACAAGCACAAAGGCTTGACCGCTTTGCAGAAACTTAAAAGCAAAAGAGAGGGCAATAGAATTGAGCACTTTTGTGTTGACTGTTGCAATTCTGCGGGACGCTTGCCAAACACTGGCGCAGGCCAGGTGTTCGTATTGTCTTTCTTTTCTCTTGTGAACCACACATGTCTCGACCATGCTGTTTTGGGACTTTTTCCGACAGTAACCGGAGAAAAACATATGAGGTCGACCAAATTCCTACAAAGTTGCACCTGTGCATTGTGGAGGACAATTGTGACAGGACGGCAACAAATTTAATATAAAGTTAAAACAGCAACGACAATCATGAGGCAAAAGTAAAAAGTTTCCAATATGCGAATAGAATTGCCTTTGTAAAACAGTTTACTGTTTCGGCGGAGGAAAACTAAAGAAGACAAAAGGAACTATTGCTTTTCTAACTTGATTATTTTCTCGCCAAAGACACCCGCAAGAGTGTGCTGGCCAGCGTGGCGTGCTGTGCTACGCTTGAGCTGGATGTATTGGCAAGGCTAAGATTAGCTAAGCTCGATTAAACTATGGCAGATATGCAGACGGTCTAGGCCTTTTGCGTTTTCCTGCAAGGGGGAGGTTTTTCTACCATGGGTCTGGATTACTGTTGAGATCCAGGTGAAACTTGAGAGCTACCTATTGTTTCGAGAACACCAATTCTTGAAAATTCTTGAGACAACCGTCTACAACCGGCAAAACGTCGCCAATGTTTACTGTGCAGCGAATCAAGTTGTAGATTATGGTGCAGTCAGATGTTCTGACCTAATCAAATCGTATCCTGATGGCACCTTCTGGCCGAAGGGCTTTCAAGCGGCTCAAAGTCCTGCCCGGTTCCAGTTTGAGACACCATTCAGTCTCGGTGGTAGCGGTGGGCATTGGTGTTAATGTAGGCAGCGCCATTCATCTTTTCTGTTAGTGCAAGCTAAACCTGGTCTTCGTAGAGTGCCGTGTTTTCGCTTCTCAAAGGGAGAATTTCAGAATTAAGGATCATAAGTACGAGGTACAGGTAATTAGCGTTAGTAAGTTCACTCACGCCGCACGAGGAAAAGTTACTCAGTGAAATCGGGTGTTTTGCCTTGATCAGAAATCCCGTCATGCACCTGTGGTATTCAGAAACGACTTGAGGGCTCCTTCAAAGCTTTTTCTGCAAAAACTTTTCGCTCTCGAGACCAAAAGGCTACAAGTGAATAGTAAAGAGCAAAGGGATAATCGCCATTAAAAACATAGCATCGAAGGTTGTTATTTACCAGAGAAAACTATATAGGTTTAGCGCTCTCAAAGCAATTAATGGACATAGAGATATTATAATACAATATAGCTTATAGCCGTGAGATCAAGGCTATACTGCTTTTTGGGTAGACGGCAAATTAGACATTGCGAGCAGGCTGTAGATCATAGTTTAGTGGATTTGAAATCGCAAGGATTCCTTTTAAGTTTATAGTGGAGTCCATTGACATCTTGATTGAGAGGTGCAGGGCGTGTTTGGTCGTGATAGACCTTTGAAAATGCGCAATGGGAATGTCATTATACTCGTTAAGAATTTTGAAAAGCGAGAAATGGGAAAAAATACAAAGCAACAACAGCAGAAAAAATCAATAAAGACAAGAGGCAAACATCATTATGAGCAAAGAAAATAAACAGAAAGCTTTGAGTTCATCAAGCGCTTATTGTCTGTTCATATAGGAGGAAAGTGGTTGGTAGCAGGTGAGCTTCTTGGTAGCAATGGCTCTATTCTGAGATCTTTTCCAGTGTGATTGGTATGGCTTGAAGTACTCGAAGCAGGAGAATGCGCATCAGGCATGGCTGCCATCATGGCAGCATTTCCGCCGCTGAAGCGAAGATAATTGTGGGAATTGTCAAAACTGAAGCGGTCAGAGGCATCGCTGTAGACAGTAAAAGTTGAGTCATGGCGCGCAGATGGCCTGAGATCGTCCATGACAGAGGACACCGACGACAATGCGGTCGAGTTTGGGATCACCTTAGTAAAACTGTGGACTGAGGCTCTTCTGTTATTGGAGTCCGCGAGGCCTGAGCTGGTGTGGTTGGAGTCTGTGAGGTCGTGGTACTGGGGGTTCCACTGGGGCGTCTTGTGGATGTCCTGTTGGTGCTCAGAGCCAGATACTGAGGAATCGTGCTGTTCGCAAGCAGACTCATCAAGAGGGTCGGCGTGTACGTCTTCTTGGCGGGGCTGTTCGTGTTGATGTTGTGTCTGTTCTTGCTGCTGCTGCTGCTGCTGCTGCTGCTGCTGCTGCTGCTGCTGGAGCATCCTTTGCCTTGCTTTCTCGAGTCTCCAGGTAGTGGCGGGCTTGATTTGGCTTTTGTCGACGGGCATGGCGACTGTGTAATGTGAATATATACGAACTGAGCGGTTGAACCTAAGCAGTGTTACGTGTAGACGATGCTGGCATTGAACGTAACCACAGATAGCATGGAGAGGAGCAAAACGGGATCTGACAAGAGTCACGCCCGGCGGAAGGTTTCAGCAAAGCGTTTATTTATATGTCACTTTGCGAAGCGGCACAAAAAAATAAAACAAAAATAGGCTTCTTTCAGAGTGAAAAAATTTCACGTCCCACACGACTACACAGTGCTTCTCCCCACACAAAGCACACAGGGCCACAGGGCCAATCTCTCTTGTTACCTCCTGTTGGTGATAAGCGTATACGGCTCCAGCTGGTCTTCCTTTGAGAAGCATAAAAACAGCAGTACGTTCTGGAACCGCGGGGCAGTGCACATAATCCTCTGGGACAGCACTGAGCACAAGAGGATAAATGTACTATCCACTACAACATAAGGTGGCAAACGCAAACGAAAGTGTGCTTGCTTCGGTTTCTTTTGCCTCTGGTTCTTTTGCCTCTGGTTCTTTTATCCTCGCTTTACCTCGACGTTGGTGGCGAAAGGCATAATTAGAAATTTGGTCAAAGGTCCGTTTCGTGACGTGGCACACATACAAGCTGCGGGAAATCCCAATGCCGGGACCAACATTCCAGCTGACTGGCTGTCAGAGGCAGGCTTTTGCCAGAACCAAACACAGCAGCACATAGCTGGCTGTAGTGCCGGTCTCGTCGTAAGGCGCGCAGCGCCAATCGCAATTCGGGAGGCTCAAGAAGCCTAAAAGGACATTCTTTGCTAGCCTCTCACCGTACGGTGCGTAGCGTGATCAGCCTTGGATGGAGCAAGAACATGTGCCTAAGACCAAGCAAGAACGTGTGTCTGGGATCCCGGCACGAACAACATCTGTGTTATGGCACTGGGCCCTGGCAATGCTGTCGTCGCCCGCAAACACATGGATTGGTGGCGCTTTTGGTTGGGAGTCTCTATCTGCCTTACATGTCGCTCCATACATGATTTGCCCTGCGGAAAGACCAACCATGTTTTTGTCCCAATCTTTAATTACCATTAGGCACCATATTTTGCAGAGAAACACCGCGGTGGTTGGACTAAAAAGGCAGCCAGCTTATCGGCATTCTAGACTTCGTAATTATTGCGCCGTGGGCAGAAAATAGCGCCCCATAGATTGGCCAGGCGTAGTGCCTACTGTATCTGTCTATAGCGGCCAGTTTCTCTTTCCGGCTGCAGGCTGTTAGCATCGCTAATTTTGACGGCGCCGAATAATTAGGTTTGCAAAGCTCGGCACCATTTGCTTGACACGTTAGAAATCTCAAAAAGCTTTTGTGAGGTAATGGCTCCCTGTGTTGTTCTACAGGGCGTGCGGAAAACTTGTCCGCGCTCTTTCCCAAGTGGCCTAGGCCACCCCCAAGCTCGCATGGCAGGCTTAGCCGAGCTCATCTCAACACCAAAGGAAAATCCCAACGGAAATATTTGCTAATTAACGTCTAATCGCTTAATTTGGTTGTCTCACTAGATGGCTGTCTTATAAGCCATTGCTTGCCCTATCTTGAACGCTCACTCTGCCCTTCGGTTTTCTTGCCACAGTCTGTCCGTCGAAGATATATTCACAGATACAAGCAGACTGAACCAGCGATCCCCTATTGTCTTGCGTTCGCTATATTGAATCCAGTGCAGCCTGCCAAGTTGCACGTTCTCAGAGCACAGGCCGAACATCTAATGCAGCTGCTTATTTTGCGATTTCGACTGGGGCAGTCGTATCTTTTTGTTTGCCCTATCCAACGTCGGCCAAGCACTATCGAAAGGTGCTCCAATGCTGCTGGCGAGAATATGGCGTTTCTGGCTATTGCTGGCTAGTGCAGGCTTGCTGCAACACTGAAATTTCTCTGATCTGCCTGTGCTGACTATGCGGCTCAGACATACTGCTTGAAGATCATTGATTACAAGTGCCTATTTTGGTAATGTCAATAGCACACGGCGTTGAGCGCATCAATAGGGTTCCCAGGAGAAAACACAATTTGCGACATTCGAAAGCTAGCATTCGTCACAAAATGGCAGACACGCCAAGGTCTACTCAGTAAATATGGATGCACCCATTGCTGGATATATAATGAGGTTACAAGCCTATGTTTCAATCTATGAGATAAGTTGAGATAGCGCGGCGGGCATTAGCGTGTGCGTGCCACTGAAGCAAAACAAATTATCTGATACCTGATCAGAGCAATTTGAATTTTTCAATTTTTAGGCAAAGAGTAAGCTATTTGTGCAAGTTGAAGCCCTACTTCTAGTGTCAATTCAAATGCTGTCGGCAGCGCAGGTATCTAAGCTGCATTCCGGCTAACAGGCAAGGCACCCTATTCAATCATCATTCTTTTCGCCTTCTCTTTCCATTCCTTCTTTGCATAGAGTAGTGTGTGTTATCTTATTTATTTGCTGTTGGTATGCGGAAAGATGCGGGAAGATGGGACTTGTCCCATTACTTCTTTTGTTCTCAGGTTCAATTGCATGCCACATACGTCCTAAGTGCGTATCTTTACTTTGGCCGAGAACTTGTCTGAGTCAAGATACTTGCGATAAAAACCAGTTTATGCCTATAGAGAACGCATTATAACGCTCCTAGTGGGATGGATTGTTAATAGGCCATTGTCAGTCATCGTAAATTTGCTTGGTATTATCAGTAAGGGTTTACTGAATGTCTTTTGATAAATCAAAGGTGCCGAGACTGCCAGTCAAACTGAGTAGTTACATAGATCCGTTCTACTTCGGAAATCAGGGCCCAAACCGTCGATAATTTTTTGGTTTTTAGGTTTTAGCACCTTCCAATAGATAATTGCAAGACACCTGCCTCTTTGGTAATTTATCAAATTAACCGGTTCAGGTAGTATAAAAAATTGCACAAAAAGTTTGGCTTGGAATCGCCATACACAGCAATTAACTTATGGCCGAGAGCTTTTCGCGGCGGCTTGCTTTGTTCGGTAATTGGCCTGAGTCGGTCATCTAGGGCCGCGAGCTTACCATTTCTCTTAACAACACAGAATAAGTGCCAGGCAATAATCTCGATGTCGAAATACATACCAACACAAATTGCAGCACATGCAATTTGCATTTTCCTTGCGCGAGAATTGGGAAAACGTTTCTTACGGACAGCTTGTTAGGAGGACAAAATTAAGGATATTCCCGTAACAGTTTGTTGAATATTCTACAGCCGTGGATACTTCCAGCCGTGGAAGTATCAATCCCAAAATAGACCACCGCCTCAGCTTCGAAACCCAAAACTTACAAAGCCAAAGTTCGGAAAGACCAAAGAGTTAAGAAACTTGAAAATAAAGTATTCATATCAGAAGTGCTTGGGTGAATTTTCCTCAAGAAACGATCAGACTGGTGCACAGCATATCAAGACTCATCATATCAAGAATAACAATATTTCTCATGATTTAACTCTCCAGTCATTCTTTGCTTCAACAGACGGGCTACCAACATTTCCAATGTCGAAAAGTACCTATGCCGCTGCGGCAATCATCTTGCTATGTATTCTTGCAAGAAGGCAATAGTGAAAGACTACCATCCACTTTGTGGAAGAATGAAATGAAAAGCACATAATGCACATATCAAATCCTGAGTGTATAGTAGTTTAGGGTTTCTCCCATGAACGGTCACCGGTCACTAAATAAAGCCTTCAAACAACTCTCAAGATGGCACAAAGCTGCAATTGCTTTTGACTTTGAAAACATGGCTTCGATCCCAACTAGATGAAGAAATAAATGGGAAACGAAAAGATGAAGAGATTAAAAAACGGAAAGAGGAGGAATATTTATAATAAAAAAATCTGTAGACGAAAAAAAATTCCAACTGAGAAACATTGAGTGGGTTACCTGGTTAAAAATCTAACTTTATACGGCGGGTAGTCCCTGCACCGAAGGATCATAGTACCGTACTAATGGTATATTGTATATTCTTCTCGAGCAGACGTCCCTTGAATTCGCAAAGTCATAATGCATATATATAAGTACGGTCCGTGTGTAAGCAGCAATAGAAGAGTCATTCAGAGGCCAAGTAATTATGGAAGTCTTTTAGTTTACATCAGTGCTTACTGTGGGCTTGTAGGAGATATTTTGAGCAAAAAAGTCGTGAACGTTTTGCTAAAGAGCCTGCGCTGATTAACTTGGTATTTACTGCTTCAAATACAAATGCTTTCGAAGCCAACTTCCATAAAGAGAAAAAAAGCTGAAGAGCCTAAGAACGAGGGTTAGGGTGATTGTTTTGCGCAAAGTGTGTTCGAGCATAACAAGCTACGCGGTTTATCCGCTGGGTTGATGAAGTATTATCTGGACGATCTTACTTTTTCGAAACCCTGAGTGCGGATGAATAATGCGTCGTAAAGTATAGACTGCTAAGTCCATGTTAAAATTGGAGCAGCTGGAAAAATAAGCATTCCGAAAAGTTATAATGGCTTACAAATTTGAATGAAAGGGAGATATTCTCAAGTCACGTTTAATCTCTCCCATCCGGTGTAGGCCTGAGAGACATCTCAAATGCCAGAGACACAATCCACCAAAATCAAAAGCCCGACGCACAGATGACTTTGCGACAAACTTAATCTAAAGAGGGCTAGTTTTCTCCAGCCCTTTTCTAGACAAATCAACCGACAAATTGTGGGCGAGCCTGAGACCGATTGTCCTTTGGAAGAACCGTTAACTACTGAAGGTTGTCGATTTGCGTTCTGTTCCGCAGAAAGTTACCGCTCCGAGAGCTTATCTCATCTCACGTGCTTATCAGAAAACAGGCGATTAAACTTCCTCCTCTAAAGTCCGAGCATAGCTCTGGTTTCGGATGGGACGTTAGCAGCATATAAGCACGAAGCGCCGGTTTGTTCAGAAAACTGTGTAAATAATCCATAGGCCACTATATAACCAAGGCGGTTCCTCGGCGAGGGCAGGATTAAAATACGAAAAAGGCAGACAGAGGTGATGGCAAGCAGCAGACTATTAAACAACAGAGTACCTTTGAGCAGGGGCAGCAGCTACTTCTTCTCCAAATCAATCCCAGTGAGAACGTTTTCCAGTTCTTCAAAAATGAGCAAGCCTATCAAATCAGTGGCCGTCATTGGAGCAGGTCCAGCCGGGGTTGGTTTTGCCAAAGCATTGATTCAAGAGCACGTGTTCAGCAACATCACTCTCTTTGAAAGACGATCCAAGTTTGGCGGCTTATGGAATTATACCAAGGACGAAGATAATGACTCTAGCTTGTTAAAGATTCCTTCCGAGGACCCTTTTTTGCCTTCGACCACCACCGATAAGCACAAGGCATCGCCGTATGAGACGCCAATAAGACTTAAAAATCCAGTGTCGCCTAACAGTAATAACGGGTACTTGTGGCCCTCTGCTGTGTACAAGGAGCTAGATACCAATATCCCAAAAGACTTGATGGCATACAACAACTATCCATTTGATCCAAAGTTGCCATTGTTTCCAAACCACCGCGATGTCTTGAAATACCTCCGCAACTATTCCGATGACGTGAAAGGTCTTGTGAGATTCGACACCAAGGTCGTGAGCGTGGAGTTTATTAATAATCCAGAAGAGAGCGATTCCTGTCTCGCTGACGACGTGAAGGCCGGCAAAATCAAGCACTTGTCAGACATCAACCATAAGTCGTACACGTGGAAAGTTACGTCCCGCCCGGTGGCTGAGGCCACGCAAGGCGGTACAGTTCCTGACTTGGTCCCAGGCTCGCCATATGGAGATAAAGTTGAATACTACGATGCAATTGCTGTCGCTTCCGGAAACTACGATATACCTTTTATTCCCGAATTCCCGGGCTTGCAAGACTGGAACACCAAGTTCCCTGGAAGTGTCGTTCATGCCAAGTACTATAATAATTATACAGACTTTGACCCAAAGAAGGACAAGATTTTGATTGTTGGCAACAGCGCTTCTGGCGCTGACATCGCCTATCAGTTGGCCATCAATTTAAAGATTCCAATTTACAAATCCAAGAGAAGCGAAAACTTGCAGCCCGCTGGATCTGATGAGCACATCAAAGAGTTATCAAACATCAAACGTTTTGTTCCAGAAACTCAGACTATAGAATTTGTGGGTGGTGAAACCCTTCAGGGCATAAATAAAATCGTTTTTGCCACTGGTTACTTAAAATCTTTCCCATTTTTGAACTCGCTTTCTGTGCCGTTTTTGCCAAACTTCCAATCAACTACTACCTCTATCCAAAACAATGAAATACAACCTTTAATTTCTTCAGGTTTCAAAATCAATGGATTCTATCGTCACTTGATTTCATACCAGTTTCCAGGTTTGTCTGTGATTGGTGTGCCAAAGTATGTCTTGCCTACCAGGTTATCGGAGACCCAGGGCGCTTGGGTGTCCAGGGTGTGGTCTGGCAGAATCAAATTGGACGAGCTCGAGGCATTGAAAGCCTGGGAATTGCGAAGAACCCAAGATGTCGAAGCTAACGACTATAGATTTCATAGCATTCCATTCCCATTGGATGTGGAGTACTATAACTTGTTGAATGGCGAGATTTTGAAAAGCGGTACCGACTATGGCTTGATTCCTGTGATCTGGGATAAGAGACAAACTCAAATAAGACAGCACGTAAAGAAAATCAAAGAGGCATACATTTCGTATAAAGAGGAATACAAAAGGGCTGCTTACTCCCTTGAAGAGTTAGAAGAAAGTGGCCACTTGAGTTACGAGGATTAGATTTTTATTAAGCAATCTGCTCTGATTTAGCTATTGGCTCCTCTAAAAGTTTACGTATCTGTTCTTTTTCATCATGATTTTCCAATTCTCCCATTTTTTCTTGCCCCTTAATAGAACATTATAGAATTGTTTTGATTGTTTCTTGCGTGCCGCATCCGCATAACCTTTCGCTTTGAAAGCGGCTAGGTTTGTAGCTGCTGCTAAATGGGTGAAGTTCCCTAACTCAGAAAGATCTTTTTTATCCTTTTACAGCTTTTGAACAATAGTTGTTTCGGATTATTCCTAAGGGAAAAACTGCTCTGCAAGGTTTGGGTCTCCCAGAATATCATTTAGTAGTCGATTTGTTGACATATGCTTTTCTAATTGATATTGCCCAAGCAAATTACCATTATCTACAGGGTGACAATCGTTTGCATTTGTACTCAAAATCGTAGTACTGGTAGCGATAGGATTCGAGAAGCTCTGGCTTGAGTTCACTGTTGTCGCACCTGTCGACATAGTGTTTTCCAGACAACTGATTAGTTGATGTTGTTCTTCTTCTGATAAACTCAAATACTGTGCAATTTGAGTCAAGTCCAATACGGAGGATTTAGCTGTGGAATCTGGACTATTGTGGATTTTTTCTTTAGTTGGTTCTGGTAAATAGTCCCGTAGAGTCTTTGGAATTCGAAAACCAATCTCGTTCCAAAGGCTCACGGCGGCCTTGAGCATCTGCACGGTAGACTGCTTTCTGAAATCGCTTGCATCTGAAGTAGATTCAATTTGGGCCAATTTGGAAGCATCAATTTTACTCAATAAGTGATCTATTATGAATATTGAAATGTTCCCAATCTGTAAATTTTGACCCACTTCTTCTAATACAAATTTGAGAAAGTGATAGAACTTCTCATCAAAATTGCAGTCGAATAAGGTATCAAGGATTTTTTGTATAAGCGTAGTGTATATCGAGGCCAAAGAAGCAATCTCAGGGAAAAGCTGGCTAGATGATGCAGCTATGACTTTTGCACATTGATTGGCAACCATTAAAGAAGAATAACAAGAAACAAGGGCAACTTTTAGAAACTCAGACTCTAATGGAATTGACGAGAAGTTTAAATTTAGAGTGAGCTTATATAATATGGTCAAAGATAATCCCAAACAGTTGTAAACATAGTTAAATTTACGCAACATTGTTTGAAAATCACCATTGCCACTATCTTCTGTAAAATGCATGTTGAACTTTGGGGTTATAGGGACGAACTCCAAATTGAGGACTTTATCAAACGACTCGGGAAATTTCATGCTTGAGTTCATATGTTGAAGTATAATGCGGCTTAGGACCGAGCTAAGGTAGAAAAACACTGCTGGCAAGCTTAATGAGGAGCCGTAGTTACTGAATTCTAAATGAAATTGTAAAAAACTGTCAAAGTATTCTAATTCTGTTTTCCTTCTTTGCTGCTCTGGAAATGTTGCAGTGAGTAATTGAGCATTGATGTTTTTGAGTGATATATGTAAATAGTATAACAAATTGGCCTCATATTCATTATCATAGTCCTTAAACTCTAAAGTTTTGTATTGATCAAGTAGTTCAAAAATGACTCGAAATTTTGCCTGGGATGAGTTCTTCAACTCCAAAAGGTTTTTGCCTGTATTATATTTCTTCAAATCATCTTTTATGAATGACCTTGAGGTATTGCTTAAGAATATTTGAGACATGTTTTCGGCATAAAACGTCAAAATTTGAATCCAAACATATGTTGCCAAATGTCTCAATTGTGGATCGAGGGTTGATACTTCAATAATTCTCGATATTAATAGCAAAGTAGGATTGAGGTCATAAGAGCGTAAAAACACAAGGCATAATAGTTCCCTCTCGGCTGGCCCTGCTGATAGCTCCACATAAAAACGTTGCAAAATATCATCTATTCCCTCAAAGTTTTCACCTTTGGTGCTAAAATCTTGTATACCCTCAATGAGTTCTGCGACGAGCCTGTAATAATTGAAAAGCTTATTAATACAACCAAGAGCAGGATAAGGAAAAAGATTCTTTAAGTAGTCGCTAAGCTCGTTTTTGTTGCTGGAATCATCGGCTTGTAAGGTGAATAGCTGTTGGCAATAACCAAAAACGGAAAGGATACCTGGTCCGCTGTATGGGTTAGCCGAATTCATAGTGAGCTTTTCCCAAAGTGCATGAAAAGAGTTTTCTTTCTCACTTGTTCTTTCCAAAGTATTTTTGAACCCTTTGAACAAGTTCGAATCCACCAATGTGAGTGATGTCAAAAGTACTAACAAAGTTTGGAATTTTGGCACAGTGTCTGGACAAAATTTTGAGGCAAAACTGAGTATGATGCACAAAGGTCCCATAAAGTTAACATTAGATAGACAACAGCTTAAATAGCGGCCCTGGCCGGCTATTTGCTCAATAAGATAAAATAGCAAAGTGGTGATTTTATAATAAATGCCCAAGCAGCGCCTAATGATAGTCTCAGATTTTACTTCATCACACTCATCAACAATGGCCAAGAATCGGTTTACTTTCTTTTCTGCTAGGAGCAAGGCGGAAACCATCAAAAGCCTGATGGCTCTGTCAGAAATGGAAGGTAGAAAGCTATTTTTAAAGGAATCTGTGCTTTCACTGACCTGTTTCAAGTCTTTGTTTTTAGCTATCTGTGACATAATGGAATCTGCAAGTTCTTCAAATGACTTAAAATCTGAAATTGCTGTGCGTTCTATGTTGTTCAACGTGGCGTTGACATCTTTCAATACTTC
Source organism: Saccharomycopsis capsularis (assembly GCA_031125595.1). Lineage (NCBI taxonomy): Eukaryota > Fungi > Ascomycota > Saccharomycetes > Ascoideales > Saccharomycopsidaceae > Saccharomycopsis > Saccharomycopsis capsularis. The sequence continues at coordinate 119,151 of JASTUX010000004.1, forward strand.
TTTATATAAAGTTTTAGGTTTTGTGTCTTTTGTTTTTGTCAAAGTGTCTAAGAAGGCAATGATGCTATTGATTTCCGGACTTATTGTGGACATGATTAAGCAAATTTGTGGTTCAATTTTCTGAGCTTCGTCCCAATAAGCAATGACATTAAACAAAAAACAGACCAGAAAGTTCGATATTAGTGTGTGACCGGCAGCATAATATATATACTCTCAAATTTTGAAAATGATTTGTGTTCCTTGGCGGTAAACAAGGAAATTTAAAGGAAAGACAAGGGGCTGATGAGTCGCTAGTCTCCCCTCCTGGAAGTATGCATGCAGATGTTTTCAACATGCGTTCTAAAAATAGACGCGCTATACTGTTAAACAAGGCTTACAAAGAACAAGTAACAAATTTATTATATTTTTTACAGTTCGAAACAAATATATATATATATATCTATAGAGTTGGAATTTTATTTTTATTGCTTTGGAGTCAATATTTTTAATTCATAATATTCATAGTGCCGTATAATGAAAAAATGTGGATGACGTGTTGTGTGAAGTGACTTAGGTGGCAATTTCGTCCAAAATTTTTTGCACTTTGATGACTCTATCAAATAGGTTTTTCAATGTTCTCTCACTAGCCAAAACTTCGTTAGAGAACATAATATTGATGTTGGTAGCAACGTCGTTTTTGGAATGTTCTATTGAATTCTTTGTCACGTAACTCAAACGCTTCAACAATCTGTTAAATTGTTTCTTTTTGAATTCTTCCACATTATACGAATTCAAACTTTTTAAATTCAAGTTTTTTTTCAAATCAGAAGAGGCCAAAGCTTCTTCAGCATAGTTGTTAACATAGTCAGCTATCAAGGAAACGTAGTCAGTGTTGATATTATCAGCTTTAAGCAGTGATGACCCAGATCCTTTGCCAAAATGTTCAAAAGTCAAATAGTTGTTTCTCGAAAATAACTCAAAAAGTTTTGCTTCAAATTCTGCGACTTGGTCATTGTTTGTGAGATCAATAGGAAGTTTCACAGTGTCGAACTTGATTTCAAAACTGCTCGATATCAAAATGACATCGTGACCATCAGATTTGTGGTACCTAAGCTCATAGACGCCAGGCTCCCAGTAGAGCAAATCATCGTTGAACTCTAAAATTCCTTCCTTGTATCCATCTTGTTTCTTCAAAGCCAATCTTTCCTTGTACAATTCAAGATTCTCTTGTTTGTGCAAATGGCCAAAGGTTCTGTTATGATAGCTTTTAGGATCTAGGGCCACCCAATGATTGTTGGAAGCAACCATAGTAGTTGACGTAGAACTGAATGTGCTCAACACCTTATACAAGCCTATCCAGTCTCGACTATCGTGGTCTTTTGGAATTTTATAACGGAATTTAATTGGGCGACCAACTGGAATAGAAAGTTTGGCACTTCCATCTGATAAACTGGTAGATACGTTAAGTAGCTCAAACTGGTAATCCGGATCTTTCTTAGAAACGGTTATGAGTGGATTCGGGGAATGAAAAGAAACAGGATCATAAGTCGAGATGACTTCATCGTTAGATTCAACTGGACTTGATTCTGCAGAAGAATCAGTGACAATAGATGTTTCTCCGTTGGAAAAGCTCTTTTTCAAGTGCTTTGGCAAGATTTTCTTAAAATGTTTAGCAAAGCCGCTATCATAGTTAACTTGATTCTCACCGTAAAGTTTGATCATGTGGGGTGTTTCTATGAAGGAAATGAACAAAATCTTGCACAAAGACCAGACCATTGCCAAAATGAACAAGTAGCTTGACTCAAAGCAAATAACTGCTAACCCCCAAGCACCGCAAATGCCCAAAAACTTTTCTGGGTTATTCAAGTACTTGTAAATTCCAGTCTTAGTCAACTTCTTGTTGTTCAAATTCGGGAGCCAAAAGTCACCGTAGAACCAAGAGTAGATCCCTATGGTATTTAAAATTGAAGATTCGCAAATAATATTCAAAAAAAGCAAAAATGTTCCGACAAATAGCTGAAAGAAAAAGAGATTGTTATTTTGAAAAAGTGACACAAAGCTCTTCAAAGACAAATATTTCAAGTTATTGATAGTGATAAACTCTCTGAGAAAAAGAGAAATCAATACATTGAAGGTCAATGTGAACTGGAAGTTATAGTACACGCACCAGTTATTAAAAGCGTCCACAAAATCGAGATCATATTTGAGATATATCTTTGTGACATATTTGAACTTGGATTGGAGGTGAAGTATAGCAGATGTCAACAAAGTAAATCCCACTTTGAGTATCAAAACTATCACGAATAGAATAAAGCTAAGCTTTGTATTATTGCTTGTAAAAACTGTGTAGTTTATTCCTACAAACAAAGCTATATTGGTGGCGGCCACCAAGTAGTCCGTCGCTCTCAATGCACAAAAGTTTCCTAAAAGAATCATTGGTTTAAACTTGATATTGAAGTCGTTAGTTGATCTGCTCAAAAACTGGTCGGCCTTTTTGTCCGTGCTGTAAATTTTGTTGATATGAGGATCTTCCACGTAGTGCAAGAACAAGAACTGAGTAAAGTGGGCAATACAGCTAACTATTAACACCAAGTAAGAGTTTGAGATTAACGCAAAACCATAGTACCCAATGTAGCCTATGGAATACATTGGGTGTGGAAATAGCTCAAAGATGCCATCGAAAACCAACTCTTCATTATTGATTTTGAGGTAGAAGAAATCACCCCAGTACCAAGCAAAATCTTTAATAACATTATGAGCATCAATTTTCACGAGCAAGTTCAACAAAATGAAGGCAACGCCGAAGAACCATCTGGAGTAAAACAAGATTGGCTGCTCGTTGTTGTAGGACATTGTGTAGGCGGAGTTCTGGATCAAGCACGCCACAAAGAGAAGGATATAGTTGACGAAATCTTGCATAAGAATCAAATCCACAAAGTTTCTGAAAAGCAACCAGGTATTAAAATCAACGGGATAGTTCTTGGTGTGATAGTTATTACCATACTTGATCTTGAAGTTTAACAAAATGAACTTTTGAATACCGGTTGCTTGTTTGTCGTCGCTGGTGTAGCTGAATAGCTTGTGCTTTTGACAAAAGTTGGTTAAAGTATTGTAATTGGACTGATTGTATAGCACAATACCAATACCCAAATTGTAAGAGACTCTCCAAAAGAAGTAAGAAGCAACAAATGTTGGTATGATCAAGTAGTTCAACTGCTTGTTAGAGTACAAGTAGTAGTAGGCTAAGACATTGATTATTAATGAAAAAATGATCAAGTAGTCAAAAAATGACTTCTTTACCAAGGGATTAAGCAACGACTGGACCATGTCATATGTTTTAATGTCATCTTTAAAGACTTTCCCCGAGTATGCCTTTCCATATTGTACGTTATGGTCTTGTTGAGCTACTGGCTCTTTCTTAACTTGTTTCTTGCTCTTCATCATTGCTCCTGGGCCTAAAAAAGCTTGTCAATAGACAGTTCAATGAGAGCCGATGCCAAGGTAAAACTTAATTTTTGCTTTTTGTGCTGAATCTAAATAACAGCAGTTTAAAAAATCACAAGCTTTATAAGGCGATTCATTCGAGTCGTCGGAAGAGTAGGTTGTTCGGTGTGTTCTGTCTAACAATGGCAAATGTTGAGTTGACGGGGAATATTCCAGCAGGGCGGACCTTTCCTCCACACTGTGCCTTGTTTTGCATGTGAATTATCAGCTGCGATCACAAGACAACAATTTCTGCATAGAGCTTGTTTTGCTTAATTCTTTATTCCATAACAAAAAGGGCCTGTCTGTAATCCTCTGCTATATCCCTTAAACCAATTTCTAGTTCCTAAATGTTTAGTTACGCGATAAAAATATTCAACACAGTGTTCGTTGTATGAAGTTTAACACATAGCATAGCTCAATGACTTTTGCTTTGTCAAAACTGCGGGCAGGCGGTAAGCCACACTTCCGGCTGCTTCCCAAGGTCGGGTGAGGAAAGCGGCGTAGAAAATTGCCCACAACATGTATTGGAATAGGCCAGTTAACATAGTGCCAACGAAATCACAACTTTGCATCTCTTTATTTATTGACTATAAAAACTTATTGTTCTATTCAAAAGAAAGTTCCGAAGGTGAAAGGCATATTTTTAGCGCTCTGTCGGCATATTGCAAAAATTCTCGTATTTGCACCTAAAGGGTCACGCTATTGCTTCCAACGGTTTTGTTTTATCAGTTTCCCCTTTTTCTGTAAAGTTGTTTGAACTTTGTACGGTCTCGAAATTACTCGTAGTTGCCTTCAGTGACCACTTTTCAAGCTGATTAATTTATCTTTACATATTACAGAATTTATGTTTTGACGAGATTTTAAAAGTACATTGTTATATTATTTGAAAAGAATGTTGAATATAAAGCGATTATTTGCTCTTTTCGGTGATTAATTCATCAACCGTCTTACCATCCTTTTCCAAAACTTCAGACAAGTACTGTATGCCAGCCTGTTGTTTCTGCAAAACTTTGATTATCTTATTCACTTGTCCTTCGTTTTCGCTATATATCTCGTCTCCACCAGAAAGATTGTTTTTACCGATGACAAGCGAATTGTTCAACTGATTACGCAAAAGTTCGCTTCTTTCCTTGAGGATTGCTAGTCTAGACCAAAGCTCATTGATTCTGCCGAGACCAACTGGGTCGTTGATAACCTTGGTCAATTTATTAAAGTTCTCACTCAATATCTCTTCCTCAGGACTCAATGGGTATCCTCTGGATTTTAAAATGGACAATTTGCAGCCTAGTATAAGCAATTTTTTGGATAATTGTTGGTGTCTGTTTTTGCAGTTGGTGATCCTTGTAGTAGAGTCTAAGTCATGTTTGTCACCGAGACTCTTGGTCTTGGTTTCAATTTCTTTCAAAATCAATCTCGATTGGGCAACATGGTTGGTTTGAGCGGCGCTTCTTTTTTCAAGGTCTTCAAACCCAGAAGCTTTGACGGCAACAAATGAGTCGCCTGGCTTTTTAGAATTGGCGAGATTCCATTCTTCTTGACTCACATTTGGTGGCTTGACATATCTCAAAACTTCGTTTTCCGGCACCTTGTTGTAAAAATAGGTATTCAACAGAGATGTTGGAGAGTTTGGATCCCATGAATTCTTTATCTTGAGTAATTGCTCTATAATAGTGTTAGAATAGTTGTCAAGGTTTTGCTGCTGTTGCTGCTGCTGATGCTGTAATTGTAAGGCGTTGATTGTTGGATTGCTTTTGAAAGATGACAGCTGATTGTTTGAGCTATTTTGATTTTGAGTCCAAGCAAAAGAAGGCTGGTTGCTTGTAGATTGATTAGAGTTGAATAAACCACCAGTATTAGTCTGGTTATTGATATTGTTAGTTGCATTATTTGATCCAAACAAGCCGCCTGGGGCAGCAGTGCCTGTAGTATTGCTGCTGTTATTGTTACTATTGTTTCCGAAAAGTCCGCCTGAAATATTGGTAGTGGTGTTAGTGTTGGTGTTGTTATTACCAAATAAACTGCCAGTAGAAGTAGTGCTCTTGTTTCCAAACAAGCCACCGGTGGCGCCAGTGTTGGTAGCGTTGGTGCTAGCATTATTACCACCAAATAAACCACCAGTAGAAGTTCCAGTGATAGCCGGCTTATTTCCAAATAAGCCACCAGAAGTATTGCTCAGGGATGTATTGTTGCCTCCAAAAAGTCCGCCTGTGCTTGCAGTGTTATTCGTGTTATTCGTGTTATTATTAGCATTACCAAACAACCCACCACCAGTAGAGCCTGTGTTGGCGCTGTTGGCGTTGTTGGCATTGTTGGCTCCAAAAAGTCCGCTACCGGTGTTTTGAGATTTATTTCCAAATAAGCCTCCACTGCTAGCATTGCTGGTAGAGGTGTTATTATTGTTGTTGCTGCTGCCGAATGAAAAGCCGGACGGTTTGTTTCCGAATAGTCCTCCAGAGGCGCCGGTGCTCGTAGCAGGGGTGCTAGCGTTGTTGTTACTGGATCCTCCAAACGAGAATCCCGTTCCAGACCCACTGTTATTGGAATTATTTCCAAAGGAAAAACCACCTCCTGAGCTGCCAGATGATCCAAACATTGCTTTGTGAAACTGTTTTTGGATACACTTTTGATGAACTCTGTGAGCTCACTTGTCAATTGGTAATTGAAGCGTTGGTTACCTTTATATGGAGGTGTAATAGCTGTTTTGATATCATACCTTTGTTGATTTTTTTAGTATTTCAAGATTTTATTTTTCTAAAAATTTTGGCCATCTTGTGAAAAGCGCAAACTTTGTACCGACGCGCAGGTACCCTTATTCAACCAAGGCAGGAGGCAGGAACCAACATTGCATAATTTACAAAACGTAGCAGTACCCAAAAACTAAGAGATAGAAAGAAGCTCAAAATGGCTCATACTAGCTACAAATAAGGGGAAGATATATTATGAAGGCTGCAGATTTGTTCTCGATTTTGAATGGCCATTAAGCATTTTTCTTTCAAACGTGAACTTGACTATTAGCAAAGATTTGAAAATACAAGGATAATCGCCTTGAGCCACAAATGGGCTGCCATGTGCCTTCTCCATAACTATATGGTGTCATATCTATGCAACTATGATATAATAAATAGATAAAAGAAACAAGAAAGCTGTTATTATATGTTAAAGAAATTGATACTTAAGGAGAATTTCTCCCCTGATTTATGAAAGTATCTATGTGAATAAAACACAAGGAATTCAGTTATAATATCTGGAAAGTTAATGTGTTTTTGAATAATTGAATAGTTTTCTTGTTCTTCAATAAACACTGCGTACTTTCCATGGGGGCAGGGTTCAAGGTTTCGAATTGGGAAATTTTCTATCACTAATTAGCTTCCCAAAATACCACCAAGTAAAGCTCGATACCAACAAAAGGACATAAACAGAGAGCAAGGAAACATCATACTCAGAGTCAAAACAGGACATTAACTGGCAAAAATTGCAGAAGCTGGGGGCTTCTAGTTTATAGTATTTCTAGCTTTAATCTCTACAATGTTGTACTGATGTCATAAGTATGGTATGCATCATTACACCATAATCACATATTCCTACAGTTAAGGAAGTATCAAATTCATTCTTTTTATCTGCTTATTACCATTACTAGATATAACCTTTTTGAATCATCATTAACCATATTCATCTATAATATGCGTTCAAATCTCTGCTGAAAATCAAATTTAAGAACCAGAAGAAAAAATTGCTAAAGAGTTAGGAGGATTGGCCGAGCGGTCTAAGGCGGCAGACTTAAGATCTGTTGGGAATACTCCCGCGCGAGTTCGAACCTCGCATCCTTCACTATTATTTTTTGTTCCTTTCAAAATTTTTTTTGCATTGGTTAACATCTAAATTAACAAAATATTAGTTCAATTTAGAAACAGCCTACGTTCAAGTAAAGAAGAAAAGGTAAGTTGTTTCAATTTTGTAGAGGCCTATGCAAAATTAGGGTCCGGCTTCAAGGCGTACATTTTGACCGGGTATAACTCCTTGGGCAAGCCTTTCTGGACCTCCTGGGCAATCAATTTGAGGCCGCTCTGCTTGAAAATTAGCTTGAACTTCTCGTCAGTACGCGTCACAGAGCTATCGATCTCGTCAAAGATATCCTCGTCATACAAGGCGGAGCAGATGTTTTCTTTGACGACGATGGTGCCGTGCTCGCTCAAGGTGTTGCGCATCACGGTGAGGAACCGCACGAGGGCGGCGTCGGGCAAGTAATTGAGGCACCACTGGCACCACACGAGCCAGTACCGGCGGTCGTTGCGCCAGAACGTCTCGAACTCCTGCATTCCCGCGTGAAAGACATCGCCGATTTTGCCCGCGTCAAAAAGCGGCCTAAGCTCCGTCTGCATCTGGTCCACAAAGTGCTGGCTTGGCTCGAGGAGATCAATCTTGTCGCAGTGGCGCGCAAGCAAGTGCTTCGAGACACGGCCTATCCCAGCGCCCAACTCGAAGCCGTACTTGAGCTCGTTCTTGCCGGGCTTGATGCGCGACGCAAGCTTGCGGAGGAAAGTCTGTGAGCCGGCAATGTCCCGCTGCGGGACCACCGTCTGGTCACCGTAGCCGCCGAGCATGCCGTCGACGGAAGGCTCCACGGAATCCCAGTAGCTCAGAGAATCTTTGTAGTTTATCTGGGTGTCCGCCCGGGCGGGATGGTCATCTTGAGAGGCTTCGTCTTGGAGGCGGTTGGTTTCAGGTTGGTTGTCCTGCTGGGGCTCTTGGATGGTGTCTCTGGGTTTTGGCGACATTTGTGAATACTATAAGATAATTTATTTGGAAAAAGCGGACCAAAGTTTCGTATGCTGGGTAATTGGCGTCGCTGCTGATATTTGTAAAGTTAATGCTGTGCTGAGAGAGCTCTTTGGTAAGTGCTCGTGAAGCTTCCTAGCTCTATTTATTTTTCCGAATTTTGGGTATTATTATTATTATTTTTTTTTCTTTTTTTCGCTACGCGCAGATATGCTGCTTCAGGCATGCTCCACAGATATGGATACTACAATTTTTCAGGAGAGAAGAAGAAGGAAGTTGCAACTTGTAAAAAACATGGTTTGAAAACTGGATTTAGAAACATAATTATCAAATGAATGTTATTTTTTTTTGTTCCGCTGAGAAAAACCTCAGAAAGCCGTGGGTCTGTGTCTATAAACAAATAAAGAAAATGGGTGAATAGATAAACCAGTTATGTTTCTGATGGTTTTTTACGGCATCGGCTCCGAGGAGCTTCCCAACTTGTTCAAGTGGATGTAGGCATCGGTGCCGTACCCCTCCATGCTGATAAGTTTCAAGTCGCCGCCAAAGTACTTGGCGTACAAGCGACTCAACGAGATGCCGTAGCCGAGACCGGCCATTGGGGCAATAAACTCGTGGTTGTTAATAACGTCATTGTCGAGGTCGGGAATGTCCTTGGCGGTGGTGTACAAGTAGGTCCAGATCAAGGGCATGGCACTGCGCGGGATCCCGCCGCCCTCATCGCTGACCTTTATAGTGATGTCTTCGTTGCCCTCGGCGACAATGACCTTGACGGGCGGGAACTCGACATTGTAAATGTCGAAGGCGTCCTTGGCTATTTGCTTCTGCTTGGCAATATGGAACTCGACGGTGGCACGGAGTGAATTCTTCAAGATCTCAAAAATAATGTGGATGAGGTGGGACGGAACGTACATGAACTCAATGTTATCATTACAGTAGAGCTCTACCTTGGGAGCTTCGTAGAGGCCGTAGTACTGCTCGCAGATGAAGCGAGCATTATCGATGGCGTCCTGCGCAAGCTCGCCAACATTGGTGTTTTTGCAAATGATGCCAACAAAGTCGTCTCTCACGGGCTCCTTGTTGAGGGCAATGTGCTGGCCAATGAGCATTCTGATGCCAATGCGCGATAGGTAGAAGCGGTCCAAGAAGGCCTGGATCGAGGAGTCAATAGCGTCGGTGCGGTTCTGTGAGGCCTTCCACTCGAGCACGCCCTTGGCGATGGTAGGGACGGTGGGATCGTGCCGCTTTTTGATCTTGGAGAGGGTGTCGGTGACCAACTTGTTGTAGGCAAAGACTTCTGCGGGCCAGACGGTGTTGTTGGGCACATGAACGTAGTATTTTTTGTTTGAGACGGACGTGTTGTACAAGTGCTGGTCGCTGTGCTTTTTGTGGTGGTGGTGCTTGAGGATTATACCGTCGTCACTGAAGATACTGCCGTTTTCGCCTTCATGTTTGCGTTGCTGTTGTTGCTGCTGCTGATCGTGCCGGAGGCCGTCGGGACTGGACGCTTTGGAGTATAATAGCGTCCTTAGCTCGCTGTTGATCTCTGGCTTGGGCAAGGTGGTCAACTCTTCAAAGGACTGAGCGTACCAGTTCTTGACCGATATGATTGAAGGCGACCTGTTGAGGTTGTTGGGCAAGTTGTCGAGCTCCTTGACGCGGTGGGCGAGACGGATGGGTAATTCCTCGACAATAAACTGCGAAGCGCGAAACAAGGAGCCGGCAGAAGGGTTCAGGCCAAAGTTGACCATCTGGCGGAGAGACACGCCCGAGGGGGAAAACTTGGCATAGCGGTATATTTCCTCTAGGAGGGGCTTTGAGAGGGACCAGCTCATGAACGGTGCTGTCTATGGGGTGCGAGTGCGGGGATATGAGTTGGGAGTTATAAAGGGCGAGTGGGAGTGTGTGGTTGATGGAGCATGGAGGTTGTAATATGAGTAACTGAGAATGCCGTACACTGCGAAAACACAGGACCGCCAAAATCGAAGTGCTGTTTTGTTTTTGTTCTGCCGTTTTGTTTTATTTTTGCTGCTTTATTTTATTTTTACCGCGGTAAGAGAGGTAGCGCCATTGGAGAAGAAAAACAATGCAAAGCGAGGACCGCCTGGTATGACGATGGTGATGGCGGCCGGGTCCGCGAGTGAAAGCGGCAACTAAAAATCCGGGGAAAAGGGAGTCACAGACAAGAGACGAGAGCGTTCAGGATCTTGAGGCCGAGGCGCCCCCTCCAGGGGGTGTCCACGGCCTGCACAGCGAGGGTGTTACACCCCAGGGGTGTTTCGAAAGGTGTCACAACAATATACGCTTGCAACCGCATAACAGGGCATGAGTTTCCTCCCTCCCTTTCTCCCCGGTCTGAGGCAGCTGATGAGGCAGCAGCCTTAAGGTTGTGCTGGTTTGATCTGCCGCATTCATTATTGCATTTGGCTTTGACGTCACCACAAGCCTTGCAGGCCAGGCGCTGCGTCCTGCACTACAGCGCAGCAAGAGGAACTTACCATGCCGATGGATCTTCTTGGCGATCGGCGATGGCGGATGTCGCGGGACCCCGGCTATGGACACCTCAAGGGAGCCCAAAGCAAGGTCCGCAGCGCCAAGTGACAGGCGAGGTCCTGCCCGGGCCCGACAGCTTTTCAGTGGCAAAGTTTCAGCCAAGGTGTTGCAAAGTTTTGGGCGGCAAAGGTTGCAGAGCCCGGCTTATACGAGCGCTGAGAAATTATTGCCCAAAAGGTCCGACAACGGGCGGAGGGTTTATTGCCCAAAGAAAAAGCAGAGCCAGAAACTAGTGTTCGGGCCAGCGGACGGAGCCTGTGTGTCTGCCTCTGCGAGGAACGCCAGAGCGCAGACCCAAAATTAATGCGATGAATTTGGATCTGAGACTGGATATTGCCTTCCCTATTTTTCCGTATCGAAGCGCTGTTATATCCCCTGTGTGAGCACCCCAAGCTGGCGGTCTCTGTAAAAGCCCGGCCCAAAGTGCCTCAATTTTTTCCGATGGCCGTGTCCGACCGGGCGCAGGTATGCTATTGTTGTGGGCTGGAACGAGAGACGCTGGCGTCTGGCCTGCCTGCGCGCCGACGCCCTGCTCCATGGTAGTCGTGCCGGGCCTCTGTCTGTATCTAGGTCTCCCGCCACCTGCTGTAGCAGCGAGCCTCTGGCAATGGGAGGCTCTCCGCGGGCGAATCGCAGACGGTCTCGGACAGCACAGGCAAGGAGAGGGGCATCCGCGGACGGCAAAGATCAGATCTGGCAGAAACTGGCAGAAAATTTTTTGTTTCCTTGTTTGTCGTTCATTTTTATTTTTTGTTTCTTGTTTTGTTTTTCTATTGTTGGGCTGTGGACATGGCCTCGTAACTGGCACGTCTGCTGAAGGCACCGGACGACCATGACGACTGCGTAAGTGTTACGGAGCGCTGTAGCAATAGAGCGCTGGAGCAACAAAGTGCTCCAGTAGCCCAGGCGCTCTAGACTCCGGCAAGAGTCCATGGGCAGTACAAGCAGAGAGGGAAAGTGCAGCTGGCAACATGGTCCCATCCAGGGGCAGCCAAGGCATTGTCTTAGTGCGAGCCAGTGCCAAACACGAGCCGATGCCAAACACTAGTACACAGTGTCTGTCTGTTGGTGTCTCTGGTAAAGCTACGGCAAAGGCGAAGGCGCTTGGTTGTTGTAGCAGCGTAGTTCGCGACGAGGGTGGGATTCCGCAAACGAGTCCCAGCGATTGGCGGAGGGAGGGTCTGCGCATAGGGTGCGTGCGACTACTGCCAATTTGTCCATCTGCGACTGCGGACGCTGTCCGTCCACCACCTCCTCCTGTCTAGCACACGCCCGTTTCCCTTCCGTTGTTCTCTTTACCGCCGGCGTTGTCTTCGCCAACCACCGCCAGCTACAACACTGTCATCTTAAGTCTCTCTTCCTTCCCCCATACCCAGGCCCGACTCTGCTAGGCCACCAACAACCACACCCAGGGACAGCGCCAGTTTTTCTGCGGAACCACGTTGCCGCAGTAACACGAAACAAAACCGCCCACAACAGAGCAACAAGAGAGAAGAAGCAAAAGCGAGTCTGTCCGGCCAACTCACACTCTCGCACCGCTTTGTTTCCATCAGGCACACCTGCGGCAGAGCATTCTTCACACCATAGACAGCAAGGTTTTCCATAGCCGCCATTGCCGTAAGGCTCGCTCCTCCTGTTTGCCAGTTCTCCGGTTTTTTTGCCTTTCCCGCAGGCCGCTTTTTTCTTAAACTTTTTTTTCTGACTTGTTTCCACACAACAATATCGAGAAAATTGCACTTGGCTGCGAACAAGTCAGCAAAAAAATAACCAGGCCTAAGTGCATCCAAATAGCCAGTCCCAAGCCATCTTGTTTTCGTCCGATAACCGGGAATTGCTGATCTCCATCCGTCACCATTTGGTCCCCAGTGTCTTCAACAGAGGCTCCGCCATCCCTCACTCCGCAGCATGCCCTTGTCCTTCACGCCCCAGGCCTCCCAGCCGTCTGAGGCGGTCCGCAACGGCGTCTTCAAAAACTACCAGGCCTTGCCCATAAAGCCCATCGACATTGTTCAGGTCTTCTTCGACTTTGACAAGGAAGGCCCCCAGACCATACCCTTAGTCCAGAATGAAATCGTCTACGTCTTGTCTAAAACTGCCTCTGGCTGGTGGGATGGCATAATATTCAAGGACAGCGCCCGCAAGCAGCCCGTCAGAGGCTGGTTCCCACAGTCCTTCACCAGGCCCACCCAGTTGCTCGACTACGTCAAGCTGAGATTGAGCCAACAGGAACTCGTGGACCTCCAGCTGTACGAGCACGCTGGCATCCACGCCGCCAGCACTGGCGAGCTCAACTACCAGAGCCAATCGGCCCAGCAGCAGAAACCTCAGAGCCCGCAAAGCCTCCAGAGCCCCCAGAGCCCCCAGAGCCCCCAGAGCCCCCAGAGCCCGCAAAGTCAACAGCGGTCCGCCCGCAAAGACAGCGTAGCGTCCAGCCACCATAAGAACCCGTCATTGTCCAAGGAGAGCTTAGGCTCGTCCGTCGGCGACGCCAAGACAAAATACCAGGTAAAGGACCAGGTTGAAACAAAAAGCGCCTTTTCCGAAGGTTCCGTCGCAACCTCGGATACCTGTACGCACGACATTGCTTTGAGCCAGAAACCTTTTGCCAATAACAACAACAGCAACGGCAACAAGTCCCAGCTAGAGCAAGACCGTCTCCAGCACACGCGCTCAAATGCTAACAGTCTATCCTCCGCCAACGACAGCTCCGCCATCTATCCGGCCACCACCGCCAGCAGCGCCAACTCCAGAATCTTGTCCCTCAAAGATGCCGAAAAGCTCGTGCTTCTGAAGTTTGGCCGCGAGTCCATGGTGTATTGGTTGCCCCAGGTGGGCCCAGAGGGCAGAACATTGTACTACAATGCTGATTTGGACGTTTACTGCAACGAGTTGCCGTTCTCTTCCGGCACCAGTGACGTCGACTTTAGCTTCTCTGCCAGCCCGTTAGTCGCCAGCGACAATGCCAGCATAGTGGGTACCAACAACAATAGCAGCACCAGCATCTTCAACGAAGACTTTGGCGGCCAGAGACCTTACTCCACCTCCAACTATGTCGACGTAGTGTCTAGCAACGCCTCAACCGCTACTGCCAAGAGAGGCCAGAAAATAGTAAATTTTTTCAAAGGTTTGCCAAAGAAGCCATACGATGAAAAATCAAGCAAATATCCTTCTCATGCTGGAATGAGAAGAGCGGGCACCACCCCTACCAATAATAATAGTAACAGTAACATCAACAATAATAATAGCAGCCACAGCACCAATGCCAGCAGTGTCCACAGCAACAACAGCAACAGCAGCGTCAAAGTTGGCCTTTTAAAGAAACTCCACGACGAATCAGGTAACGAATCATCTGCCAGCATTACTCCCCAATCCAATGAACGTCCTTCCAGCCTAGGTGCTGCCCAGCAGCCCTCATTGTTCATGAACAAGCAAGATAATAAAAGCGAGGTCAGCTTGAAGCGTCCAGGCCCTTCGCCGCACGAGACCAGACACAGTTACTCGCACTCTCCAAGCTGTACGCGCAGCACTTCCCATCCTCGATACAATATCATCAACTACGGGAACTTGGACTCTTTTTCAGGCACCAATAGCAAGGCCGTGTCCCGCAACATCTACGACTTGTCCGAACTTTTTATCAAGCATCCAAAGGATATTACTACCTGGGACGGCTTCAAGGACACATTGTTCAGCTTGCTCGACAGCGCAGTAAACGCTTTGGGCCAAAATGACCAACAAGGATTCAATGTCATAATTAACTATGCTCTGAAGGTGTCCATCATCATCCACATTATGGCAAGATTGTCTCACGAAAAATTGGTCAAGTGCGGCTTTGAAGTGCCAATCAAGAGGCGCTTGAAGAAAATCTCCAGATCGGTGGCGCAAATTATAGTTAACGGTAATTTGTACTTGAATATCAGAGAGCTCGAAGAGCCATTTGATGGAGCTAGCGCCAATAATAGCAATAACAGCGATAACAACAATAACAATAACAGCAACAGCAACAACAATCCTTCCAGCAATGATATTAGTAGTGTTGATTTCGATAATGACGATTTTGATCTAGAAGACAGGAACGGCGGCAGCGAAGAGAACCTCAAAGCTGGTCAAAGAAACGATGCTAGCAGCAGGGCCGATGACGAGAGCATCGATCATTTCACTTTTGGATCTCAAAATTCTTCCAGACATCCTTCTGCTGCCCTGGCTGGTATTGCTACGTTTGCAAACATTCCTGCGACCGTCGCCAAATCTTCGTTCATCTCGGAAAGAAGTGGCGATTATGAGCTTAAACAAGCATTTGATAAATCTTCCAGTCAGTCCTACTTGGAAGTAGTGAAGATTGAAATCAAAATCCTCAAGAGACATGTCAATGGCTGCTACAAGGCTTTCCAAAAGGTGGCAGACTCGGGAGACGACAAGCAGCTCAAAATTCCTCAAGTTTACCCTAGATTCCTTGCAGGCTTTTTTAGCGGAGGCAATTGGCAGAACCCATTCTTTGACGACTACTTGTTGTCAAAATCAGGCTCAATCACAGAAACCAACGCCTCGAGTGGCGAAGTCGCCGCCATTGAAGCCAAAAGAAAAGAGCTTGCAGTGAAGGA
Organism: Saccharomycopsis capsularis; assembly: GCA_031125595.1. Classification (NCBI taxonomy): domain Eukaryota; kingdom Fungi; phylum Ascomycota; class Saccharomycetes; order Ascoideales; family Saccharomycopsidaceae; genus Saccharomycopsis; species Saccharomycopsis capsularis. The sequence goes on from JASTUX010000004.1 coordinate 134,543, forward strand.
ATTCCAGCAGCGCTCCAAGAAGCTGATCAAACTATCCAATGAGAACTTAAAGGTGCTCACTGTCAGAGTCAAGAACCTCTTTGACATTCTTGACGAAATTCTTCATCATGTCAACCAAGGTATCAATATCCACAATAATAAGGCAGTCCAGCAACGCAACATGAACATAATATCGACAACTTACAAAACTTTGGCTAGCTCTTCGATCATCCAGGATGTTTTGGAAAGCTTTGACTTGAGTATCTTCAACAGCCGGCTTTGGTATAAAGAAGATGGCTCAAGACTGGTTACTAGCTCCAATTTCACCAATTATAATATCCTGGTGTGGTCCAAAAGTGACACCGCCAGCATTCCTCTCAAGGATAAAAATAACGACAATGAAAAAGAGCGTGGCATCATGTCTATTGTGTTTCCAATACTTATAGAATTTTTTGAAGTCAGACAAGACTTATACAATGCTCTTAGTGAGTTGCTTATGGACTCTCAACTATTGAGTGCGCAAGATAAGTCAGTGTTCCAAACCATCAAAGCGAATCAACAAAAGTCTTTGTTCTCTTCTAGTAGCCACAAAAACTTGAGTATTGACGATTTGGCCAATGATTTAAAAGAAGCATTGATTTTATGTGACAATATTGATGTCTTTGATAACGGTGGCAAAAACCCGTTCGAGTCGTTTGACAAAAACTTTAAAAGAACCGTCAAAAAGATTAGAGACAGCTCGTCAATCTTGTTAATCATTATTGGTCAGCTCATTGAAGAAAAGGAGAGTTTGATTAGGTACGCTGAAAGAGTCATGCAAGGCAACTTGACTTCCAACCAGGGTGAATACGGCCGCTATTTTGCCGAACGCAAAGTGGACTTGAGTGACACTGGCTACTTGATCGACGATGAAAAAATTGCCAAAAACTATCCAACAGAAAAGAAGAAGAAGGTCACTGAGGAAGTTCCATGGTTTTTGGACTCTGACGATGAATACGACTTGTACTATGACGCCAAGGGCGAAATCAAAGGGGGAACCAAAGAGGTGCTTGTTACTCACTTGACCAACCACGAACACTTTGATCCAAACTTTAACAAGGTCTTTTTGAGTACTTTTAGGAGTATGATGACCCCTGGCGAGTTGATTGGCTACTTGATTGCCAGATTCAATACTGAAGCCCCAGAAGGTCTCAGCTTCGAAGAGTTTGACATTTGGTCCAAAAAGAAGTTATATCCGATCAGATTAAGATGTGTCAACGTCATGAAGATGTTGTTGCAAAAATACTGGATTGACGTCTTTTCTGAGGACACCGAAGCCTTGGAGGCATGGTTGAAATTCGCTGAGCATTTGGTCAAGAAGAAGTTCCCATCTCTGAAGATCATTTGTAATGAGATACGCTCAAAATTGGATGGCATTCCAGTTGTTAGACGAGGGGCTAGTGGTATTGGCAATATTTCTCAAAGCATCATTCCACCATCTTTGGAGGCTGCTCCTGAATCAATTATTCCAAAACCTTATGGTGCTCACAAACATTTGAAATTATTTGATATTGACCATGTTGAATTCGCCCGTCAGTTGACTATTAGAGACTTTGCGTTGTACTCGCAAATAACATTGTTGCAGTGTCTTGATAAAGTTTGGAAGAACAAGTATGGCTCTTTTGGTGGGTCAAAGCACATTGCTGAATTCATTAACAACTCCAACAGATTAACTGACTATGTGTCTCATATGGTTTTGAGAAAGCACGATATCAACAAAAGAGCAAAGGTAATTAGCTACTTTATCAAAGTTGCTGAAGAATGTTTCAGAATCAACAATTTCAGCTCCATGACTGCCATCGTCAGTTCTTTGTACTCGTCCGCCATTGACAGATTGCACAAAACGTGGGATCTTATTGACAGTAAGTCAAGATCAATTTTGAAAGAAATGAGCAATTTAATGGACCCCTACAGAAACTTCTACAGATATCGTGAGATTATAAAGCATATCCAAGGTGTTCCATGTGTTCCGTTTGTTGGAATCTATTTGTCTGACTTGACTTTTATCATTGAAGGTACTCCAGATTACTTGAACGGTGACCCCAATGTTATCAATTTTTACAAGAGAGCCAAGATGGAATCTATCATTGGCAACATTCTAAGATATCAAAGTATTAACTATGCCTTCAATCCTGTAAACTCAATCCAAAAGTTTATTGATAAGGGATACAAGGAGTATCAACCTTCTGTTGACTACCAGTTCAAAGTCTCCTTGATTTTGGAACCTCGTCAAAGCGCTTCTGCTCAATGGAACAATATCAATGCTTTGAGAGCCGCCAAAATGAACTTAAAGAGCGGACTTAGTAGCAAAAATGCTGCTACTACTAGTGCCGCAAACAGTACTGCGCCGTCAATCTCTTCTGAACAAGATACCAATTCTGCTGATGCTAACAGTACTTCTTCAAAGGAGAAGGATTCCAAAGCTTTGGTTAAAGAGTACATTAATAGCGGATTGTTCTCTTCCGAAGAAGTGAAAAAGTTGATAGATTACTTTGATGAGGAAAGCTCCGATGATACTGATAACGATAACTTTGAAGATAACGATAACTTTGAAGATAACGATGTTGAGACTAGAGCCGACGAAGCTTCTGCGCCAAGTACCCAGAATAGTAACAAGGAGAATACTAATAACGAGTACGGAAATGAAGAAGATGAGAATTTCAGCAAGTTGAAGGAAACCCTAGCCCTAAGTTCCACCACGACGGAGAAAATCAACCCTTGAATTATCCGCATTATCTGAGGTGCCCGAACACTTGACTAGTTTATAAACTACAGAAAATTGATGGAAAAAAACATCAAGCATCTACTTATTTCCCACTCATATTCATAGCCATTCACACAAAGACAATCGATCTCCTGCTCAAACTCTTGTTTTTTTCTTTAAACATATTTTCCATTTGTTTTCTGTTTTTCCATTTGCTTGTTGTTTTCTCGTTCATTTATATTTTTTATTTCACTTCTTGTGGATAATATTTTCCAAGTCATGTTGTTATTACGTTCTAATATTTTTTTAATTTTTTTCTATGTTTTTGTCTTCTATCCTTTTTGATTCTAATACTATCTTGTTTTAGGCGTTGGCTATTCTTCTAAGCGAATGTTAAGTTAGAGAATAGTGTTTTTTATCGAAAATCATGTCTACATATTTGTTCATCTTTGAACGGTTTACTTATTTACCTACTTACCTCTTTAAGCCACTTCATAATTTGCTTTTTTTTTGTTGTCTATTTTTTCCCTAGTTTAGTTTTTTTTTGTTGTCTATTTTTTCCCTAGTTTAATTTTTTTTTATTGTGTTGAGAAGTTTAAAAATGTTCCGCAAGTCTCAACTAGACTTGTCGATATTTTTTAGCTCGATTTTTCAAAAGTAAGAAGGTAGTAGCTTACTACATGCCAAAGTCCTTACACTCGGTTACTACCATCTCCATTCAGCGGAGACCAGAAAGAGAGCGCCCGTTTTTGCAAACTTTTCTTGTTATCCCACTTCCAATGCCAACTAGAGCGACATCCCCTAAGATTATCAGGCACATCCGCTGACCACCTTGAGCACTGTGCACAAACGCCCAGCAGTCAGCAGCCCGCATGTGAGCGGTATAGTTGTATAAGCGGCATCTCGTCTCCGGGGACGCAGTACTGGGTCAACGCCCACGGGCTGGAAGACGTCGGCGGGCCCAAAGGCCGGGGAGGGGACGGATAGCTGGTACGTATGCTGTAGTCTAGTGTATTACATATTGCGTTTACTTTCATGATGGTTGGTCAGTGGGTGCGGGTTTATGAGCTTAGGAGTCACGAATTCGAGTTTTGGTACAGGGTGCGCATATATGTCGCGTCAACCAGCTGGAAACGGAGGGAAAAAGTTGTGTGTGTGCGTGGGGAGGGGGGGGGGGGTAAAGAATTAGTTTCTGATATAGATATAGGCAAATAACGGAAACACGAATAATAGAAGGAGAGGCGTGCTTGTATGCCTAGTGAAAGATATTTCTTTGGAGAGACAGGTATTTATCGAAAACGGAAGGTGACCATTCTATGGACACAGATAACGAAAGATCGCCGGTTGCGGTATAAAACGGGCCGACGATAAACGAGCAAAACTCTAGTTTCTTTGGACATCGTAGAAAGAGCTTATCGGAGGAACACAAATTCGAGTTCTAGATTTGAGTCAAGTGTGCTCATTCGGTATGCTGACTGGTTTCTGTCAATTCTGTATTATGAAGTGTTGGAGCTAGTTATTGTTTCTGACTTTGGAGCGGTTGTTAGCGGTGTCCCTCGTGAAGCACACTGGGGACTCAATTTCAAAATGGCCCTATCAGAACATTGAAAAGCCGGAATACCAACAAACTACTATCAAATTGTCTGCGTTCTTACAACTTGTAAGTGTCTTGCGACTGTAACACTGCCTAGGGTGTAAGGCACGAGTAGTAATATCGTACGCGCCACCTCAGGGCGAATTCTAGACCTTTGTGTCTACCATACGCTCACTTGCCCTGCTATTCATTTAAGCTTGACCAAAATTTACTATGAAACCCAAATTCAAAATTGCGTAGAAGAAAAACCTTATGGGAACGAACGGCAGGTGTTAGTACTAACTGGTACGAGCTTGCACCGGAACAACCACGACAAAACGTTCTTTTTATGCCTTTATTTTTGCGTTAAACTTTAAGAGCCGAATGCTAATCTAGAAGACGCAATCAAGGAGAATTGTCTGCCAACTTCTAGAACAGGTAGTATAATCGCATAGGACCAAAAAGCGACAATAGCAAGTGGTTTTTGCCACGTCACTTAGCATATAATGGTAAGCTGGTGTGCGTTGTTCTATGCCCTGCGGTGTGAGGGTCTATTCGTGTAGTTCCAGTATACATTTTAGAGGCTTTGCGCGGGTGAAGTTGTCTTCTAAAAAACAGCTCTATGGCGAAGTAGCACATTACCGATGAAGGAGCTGGGCGTTTACAGCCAAGAAAGCTATAAGTCAGTCCCACTAAGTCTTTATTTTTCTCTGTGTTGCTTTGTTTCGCTCCCGTTTCATTTGATTATTATTCGATGGGAGGTTTTTGAGGGGCATCGCTGCTGATTGACTGCGAGCACATCCGCAAAGTGCGCTATTTTTGCAACTTTTCTACAAGGAGGAGCATTCTTGAACAGGGGCACGAGCATGCCGTTGCTGGGGGGATAGAGCCTCACGACGGCATATGCCGTTTTGCGGCCCCCAAGGTTTAGTTATACACCTTGACTTTCTTTTTATGCTCTGCGAACACATTCAGATAATAGACCTGAGCACGTCCGGACCAGTGACTGCTGCGATGGCTGTTCGCGCTGAGTGGTTGGGCGGAAGAGGTGGACTCGTTGGCTGTGCAAACGAGGAAGGGGCGCCGCCTGTGGGCGGAGGACAGCTCCAGGAAAAAGAGAGAAAAACGTGGCCACAATGAATACGTTTTCCGCGATGATTAAACATCATGTATTTATTTTGTCTGTTTATTTGTTGGTTTATTTACTTATTCGTTTATCTGCTTATTTACTTATTCGTTTATCTGCTTATTTACTTACTTTTATCTGGCGCCTGACTTTGGCCTTGATTGCTCGAAACCGGAATAAACCGTCAATAGCGCATGTACAGTGCCTTCGGGAAAGGCGGTGGTTCACAGCCAAAACAGCAAGAATGACAACAGCCACAAGGAAGGTTGTAGAAAAGCCCTTCCCCGCTGGCCCCCAGCCTTCAAACACAGCAGGTCGTAGACAGCTAGAGCTGTTGGGGGGCAACTGAGAAATAGTGTTCTCCAGAGGAAACGTGTGTGCTTTCTGATGTATCATCAGTAATCTGCCGCTTTATCGGGAAGGGGGAGACACTCTGCACCGCCCGGTTGTCACAGGCATATGTCACATGGAAAAACCAGATTGACAGCTGCCAGATGGCGTATGGAAAAGCGTGGAAAAGTGTAAAGGCGCGCAATACTGCTTTATCATGTTTAATTCTGTGTCTGTGCGCAGTGTTTTGTGTGTTCTAGACCGCGTGTATAAGCTGTGCTCTCTTTGTTGCCGGCACGCCCAGGCGTCCTCCATCTCTCCCAACCATGGTGGTGGCTGTCATTTGTTGTGATTATCAACCATTTCGTGGAAGTTATATATACACTTCTGCGTCTTCCTCTTCGCCTACCATTCTCTCGCTACCATCACAGCTTTCTTTGCCCGACACCGCCCAATCCATAATCTGCTACCAACCTCTGGCAATCTCCTCACAACAGAAGAAAAAAATACATACATCTCGACAAAAGATACAAAAAGTGCCGGCGCTTAGATAATAATGAGCTACAACCACAGTTCGGCTAGCTCCTCCAAACCACTGCACCAACACAAGCGCCATCTCCTGGCGCACTCTGCCAGCTCTGGCCAGCTATCGTCCTCCATCGACACTCCCTTACCGGACTCTGAAAAGGCACCTGGGCTCGTCAGTCAGCTCAACTCATCCTCGTACTTTTCCCAATTTGCCCTGACCAACAGTACCTTTCCCGCCCTCTCACATGCCAGTAGTGAAGGCAGTGTTTTGTTAAATAACTCTCACGCCGGGTCTCCAGACAAAAGCAGCATTGTGATCAGCTCTCCTATCAAGGGCGACAATTACACCAGCACCTCCGCGAGGCTAAGAAGACCGTCGATGGGTCTGATAAGTGCCAGCAACAGCGCTGGTGGCGCTGCGGGGATCGGAAACCCTAAAGTAGACTCTTCGTCGATCTTCAATCTTAGTCCAAGAAACTTTGGAAGCCTTTCTACTAGATCTTCTCCGAGAAACTCTTTTTCCAACTATTCTCCGTACTTTTCAACCCCCGCCTCCGCTAGCAGCAGTTTCCAGCAGATGATCATTGATACTAAGCCAAGCTGCTCTTCTTCAAGGCTATCTAGTGGTGAGATCATTGACCTTATGGAAAAAGAGCAGGATGCGATTGTGCTAAAGCTAATGAAAGAAATAAATTACCTCAAGGAGGAAAACAAACTACTCAGGGCACATGTAAACAACTCAAGCTTTGACCGATCGAGATCCTCAAGTAGACAGGCCTCAAAGGTTTCAAGAGATGAAGAAGATTTGGCAAGGGTTTCAAGACGCAGAACCTCTTGTCAGAAATTTAGTGGCTCGCCCTCAAGTTTTGAAAACTATAAGCTTGACAACTCTTTTGTGTCAAATAGCCAAGAGACTATGAGTAAGTTGAAAGCAGCTGACAATGGTGAGAAAAATGACACCTCTCCAATAACAACGCCACAAACCGCCAACAAGTCGTTCAAAGTGCTCAAGCCAAGTCAGACAGCAAACTCGCTGTCTTCTAAGCAAATTCCTCGAGCAGGATCTTCGTTTTCGGACTCTAAACAACCAAATACTACAGTTCTTAGTGTCATTTCGCCCAGTTTACAAACAGGAGAGTCTTTGCAGCAGGATCTGCGCTCCCAATACAACTATCACTGAACTTGATTTGTTTTCACGTATAAACCCATTTTACAATTGCCCCTCTCCTGAGTTTTTCGGTGCACACTGATATTAGTGCTTCACTTTAGTAGGAGAAGTTTCTATATACTTTAACATTGCGCATAATATAGCAAATATAGCTCATTTTCAGTTCAACTTTTTAGTCCTTTTCAAGCTTATGTAGTTCAACGTTTTACGGTACGACATATTTACTCCTATTTTCGTAACACGTTGTTGCTTTGAACGCGAGTGGTTTTTCACGGAAGTGCAGCACCATGCAAGCGCTTAGCATGCATACCAGCGATCACAAAACGAACAGTAAACTTGACAGACACATACAAATTTCTCCTTTTGTGAAACTTTATGATAGCGACAGTACTGATAAGAATGGCCTTCTTCCCTGAAGGTGATAAAGGTTTCGTTTGTCTTTACATTCACAGAGAAATAGAAAATAAGCATATTGGAAAAAAATACATGGCAGATCCTAATATTGGCTCTCACACACATACAAAATATTCCGAAAAAAGGAATCAGTGTATATAATAAAAGAATAAACACTACAAAAAAAAAAATAAAGCCAATTCATAAAGCCAGTTAAAGAAGGATAAGAATAGAAGTTGTATCCCCATGATTCAGATTATACAACTTCTTTCCTTGGCTTTAGCCTTGGTTCAATTTACAATATCAAGTCCCGTTTCAGATTCCTTGCCTGGAAAGAAGAGAAAATCAACCGCAATAATTAAGAAAAATGACCATAATGCTAATACTTTGAAAGGAAATGCTTCCAATAAAGGCAAACCTTTTGAAAATGCCATCCCACCCGTTGGTTACAATGCAACCGCTATGGCGCAACAGCCTTTCCCGCAATGGCTTACTGATTTTACCGGATTGACAGAATGGCCAGGTATTGACCCACCTTATATCCCCTTGAGCTTTATCGATTTGAACCAGGCACCGGCCAACATTTACCCCCATGAGATGGCAGTGTGCCCAGTTGACAGATCAAGTTGCTCATTTGACTGTTACAAGTGCGTAGCTCAAGATGATGTCTACTCTTGTCCAAAGTTATCTCAAACTTTTGACGATGGCCCTTCTCCAGCAACCCCAAAATTATTAGAAAATTTGGAGCATAAATCTACCTTTTTTACCTTGGGCATTAATGTTGTTAGATTTCCAGATATTTATAGGCAGATTCAGGCCGAGGGTCATTTGATTGGTACACATACTTGGGGCCACAAATTCTTACCTTCTCTTTCGAATAAGCAAATTGTTGCAGAAATTGAATGGTCCATTTGGGCAATGAATGCAACTGGTGGTCACATTCCAAAGTGGTTCAGACCACCATACGGTGGCATTGATAACAGAGTTCGCTATTTTCTGAGACAGTTCGGTTTGCAAGCGGTTTTGTGGGACTATGACACTTATGACTGGCAATTATTGAGTAACCAAAGAACAGAAAACCAGATTTATGATGAGGTCCAGAGCTGGTTGGACCACCCAGGGCCAAAGAGAGGTTTGATCTTGGAGCATGACGCCCATATAAAGACTGTGAATGTGGCTATTGAGTTATCAAAAAACATTATTGGAAATGATCAAATGACTGCTGCTGAATGTGTGGGGGGCATTGATTATATCAAAACTTTCAACAAAGATAATGAGAAACCATCTATATTTGGCAGCCAACAATCTTCTTCTGATTATGTATTTGCCGCCTGAGCTGCCATAGAAAAACCCGGCCACGAGTGCCCTCACCAAATTCTCTATTTGTGAAACTTTCTTCCTATTTTCTCCTTTTATTTTTAAATTTTAGAATACTGTTTATAGATCTGAGGGTTGTTGAATCTCTGTTAAATATCATCCTAGTTGTGCAATGGGCGCTTTGTGTCTGATAGTTTACATGTAATATATGAGGATTGTATATGACTAGCGCTGATCACTTACGTAAAAAGCAAAAGCTACAAGAGCCCTCTGCGTGTAATATTATAGCTCCACCAAATAAATTTATGAGAAAATAGTTCAAATGACAAGGAAAAGCAAAGCTTGAATAGAGAAGAAATAATAACCACTTAACAGAAGAAGAAACCGAAAAGAAACGAAGCAATGTAAGGGAAAAGATGAATGCACTATATGATAATGATGATAAGTAAGCGAAGATGCCATATGCGAAACAACAGCAGAAGATAGTTTTGTGAGAAAAATAAAAAACAACAAAGATTTTGAAACGTTATTATAAAGAGTAATAATCCACATCCAAGAAGAGAAAAAGTAAGGTTAATTAGTTGAGAAGAAAAAAGTATTATAAAATAACAACGGTACCAATCTGTAGAATCAGATATGCCCATGATCGCAAGAAACCAAATAACAACCAATTACTGTGTATGCTGGGAAAGACAAATAGAAAACACGAAAAAATACTGAGAACACCATGCGTGAACAAGGAAGAACACAATTTTGAAAACAACAACAAAAAGCCAAATGTGCATGGAAAAACAATCATTAAAACTTGAACAAATATAATTAACTGGGGGCAGTGTATCTGATCGCTCGAATCATTCTAAGAAAAGCGGTGGGGTCTTGAGCCCGAGGTGGAATAAAATCTTCTAGTTCAATTGCTTGCGTAATTTTACCTGAAGGCAGACACGCCGGAGCCAGTGGCAGATGACGCTTCTTGGACAGGGTTAGATCCCGAAAGAGCAGAGCTGCTAGCGCCGGAGCTTACGCCATTGGACGAGCTTTGTGTGGGCTCAAGGCTCAAGCTGTTGCCGAGCGAAGTGGCGTTGGCAGTGCTGGCGACGCTATTGAGGCTCTTTTCTTGGAGGAGCTGGCTTTTCAATAATTCGAAGTTTTTTTCGCTTCTGGAAAAGCTTGCCTCCAAAGTGTCTATCTTGCTTTCCAATGTTTTGATATACTGCACCATGGAGTTGAAGTCGTCTCTTGTGATCTGCACCACGCTGTCCGCCAGAGAGGAGGCGAGGTTTGGGTTGGTGAAAGTGACATTTCGTGTGGACTCTTTTGCTAAGCCCAAGTTGCTTGTTTTGGAGCTGGACGATTCCTCGCCAGGAACTTTGGAGATGATTGATAGTGACGAGGAAGTGGCCGATGAAGGCGATGATTCCGGCTGGTCGGCGTTTAGCACGACCGCATGAGGATCGGCGTTAGGGACAGCGCTTTCCACAGGATTCATGTTAGTGTTTAGCACGTTGGCGGGTTGACTAGTGTGGTTTATCGTTCTTTTGGTAATGAGAGACGCTGGCGGTACAAAAGTGCTTTTAGGTGCTGGCAGCTGCTGGTACTGGTGCCGCAGTAGATTGTTATTTATATGGGGAGCGCTCAAAATATTCCTTGGCTTGTTTTTGTGAGATGATGTAATGAGCTTGGAAGGCTCCGATAGTATGAGCGGGCTATAACTTTGTATTATAGAGTGATTGCTGTTGCCATTACCGCTGGTAATACGGGGGCCATGGGCGGCGGTGTGGACAACAGGGCTGTTACTGTAGCTGTTAAAGCTCAGCGGGCTATTAGCAGCCGGTATGACATTTTGGGGAGCAAGGGCGGCGCCTGGTTTGTTATTGCGCAACGCAATCTTCCACAGGGTGGTCTCGTAGCTGGGCCTCTTGAAAGCATCATGGTGCTGCTGTTGGTTCTGGTGCTGCTGCTGGCTCTGATGTTGTTGCTGGCTCTGATGTTGTTGCTGGCTCTGATGTTGTTGCTGGCTCTGATGTTGCTGTTGGCTCTGATGTTGCTGCTGACTCTGCGGCTGGGCGTCATGTTGCGAGTGGGTTGCCCCGTTACTCGGGCCGGTGGTTGCGTTGCTGTCCTCGGAAGAGCTGCGCTTGCCCCTGAGAGCGCTTGGGTCGGGGGTCGTTGCTGCGCTGAGCGGCCCCGGAACGTTACTGATGCTACTACCGGTGCTAGTCCCGGTGCTGGCCCCGGCGCTGCTGAGACTGCTGAGGCTGCTGAGACTGCTGGCGCTGGCGGAGCTCCCCGACGCCGATGGCGGTAGCGGTAGCGGTAGCAGTGGCGGCTGCTGCTGCTGGGAGGAAGATCCGGCGACGCTAGGGGTAGCCTGGGTGGCTCTGAAGCTGAGGTCACAGCCAGACTGGGAGTTGTTGTGTCTCACCAACGCATCGCTTCGGGCAAAGGTCCGGCCACAAGTGGCGCATTTAAAAGGCTTCTCGCCGGTGTGTAGTTTTTTGTGCCGCTTCAAGTCGTGGGAGCGTCTGAACTTGGAGTTGCAAATAGTGCAGATATGAGGCTTCAGCTGGGAGTGGATCAACAAGTGCGATTTCAAGTTGTGTCTTCGCGTGAAAAGATGACCACACTCGCTGCAAGCATAGCGCTTTTCCCCGTTGGCGCCTTCGCTGGATTCAGCGTCCGGGGTGCTGGCGGCGCCGGCGGCGCCGCCATCTTTGGCCTGGCCGGCTGGAGCACTGCTGGCGCTCGCGGCTCCTGGGAAAGGGGCCGCAGACGCCGCGCTGGTTGAGCCAAAGGGGCCGCTGGGGTCTGCGAACGGGCGGCTGCCGGTGGGCACTGCAACCATTGAGGGACGGGCATGAGCAGCCGCGAACTGGTTCATGGCGCTGCTGTGCCTTTGGTTCTGTAGCACCAGCTGCTTCTGGAGCTGCAGGGAGGAAGGTGTGGTGATGTTGTTGTTACTGACAGAGGTTCTGTAGTTGCGATCCATAGAGGCCTGCGGAATGTCTTGGATCTGGGAAGCGACGATGGCTTGATCAACAGTCGCAACCGCTGCAATCATAGGGACTTGGGGAAGAGGGCTGGAGAAAACCAGACACAACGCGTGCACATATATATCCCAGGTGTAAGTAGGAAGCGCACGGGTGGGTTCAGACGGGCGGCGAACTTGTGGATCTGTGCGCGAGAGGCTTGCCAAACAACGGCGGATAGATGGTAGGTGATGGCGCCTGCTGTGTTTCTTAGATTTCCAGCACTTGTTTGAGCCGACCTGTTTTGGGTTCGCATTTTTTGTGTGGTGCGCTGCTAATTTCTGTTCACTATCGTTCTTCGCAGAAAACTCAGTTTTTTTGCTGTTTCTTAGCGCTGCGGAAGGCGCTCCGCTCCACGCCGGTGTCTGCCGCCTAACCGCCCGGAACCGCGAGCCTAGGCCGTTCTAGGCCGCACGCACTGTGGCGGTGTTCGCCTACTCTCGATGGCGTGCATACCACCTCAATGAGAGGAGGGTAAGGCAGCAACACAAGGATGCATTCAAGGTGTCATAGCGCAGCCTGCTGCCCGCGAGCAGCAAAATACACCCTCTGGGATCGGGAAAGCGGCCAGCGCACTCCTTGGAGCTTCCTTGGCAGCAAAATGCTGGTTATGAGCGCAGGCTCCGGTCGATGAGCAGTCTAGCGGAGACAGGGAGACAGGGAGGCGGGTGCTCAAACCAAACAGGCAGAGAGACAAGCAAAAAAAAGCGGTGGGTGTAAAAAACACTGCTGGCCACTCGCAAACACCTGGCGGCGTTGCTCTGCCGGACATGGTCAAAGCTCGCCATTCATCATCACCGCCCTCACCACATCTGTCTCTCCGTGAAGCCGCTTGTGGCTGTCAACAACTGTTGCACGCTCTCTAAAAGAAAATACCACTAGAACACCTGGTCCTGAGCGGCTTCGGCGCACTACCACAAGCAACCTGTCAAAGACCACGCACCAATTCTCTGCTTTTCCCGACATTGACACATACAGGCAAACAAGCATTACTCAGCCGGACAGTGCTTGTGGCCTTCCATCACCACAGCAAAAGGGATACCCTTAGTCGAATAAAACCAGCAAATGTCCTCCTTGGTGCAGCACATCAACCGAAAAAGGCCCAGGGCTTTTAGAGGGAACCACTCTGAGACGTCCAGCCCTCGAAACTCGTCGACCCCAATGTTCCGGTCCTCAACAGCCGCCACAACAAACGTCGCGATAGGGCTCCCTTCGTCCACCAGCTCGGCTAGCAATCCCTTTGTCAAGTCTGGATTCAACTCGAGCGACCCCATATGCCTCGACTCCGAGGACGAGCCGGAAGACTTGTACAGCGCAAGCCACTCGAAGTTGGGCCACGGCAATTTCCAGGCTTCAGCGTCAGACGCCAGCCGGAACGTTGCTGGCAGAAACGCCGACCTCCGCCAGGCAGGTGCCAGCGTTGGCGATGGCGTCAACGACCCCAAGGCCGGCGGGCACTACGACAGCGACGACAGCATCATCATTGTCGAAGAACGCAAGCTATCCCACCCCTCTGGCGGCGGCATGGAGGATTTTGAAATAAACCCTTTCTCCAACCAGCACGCCATCAACGAGTTTGGTAACCAGACGAACTACTCGAGCACAAACGGGTCCCTCAACGCTGCCGAGGATGCGTTCATGAACCCTTCCTCGTACCACTCGGACTCCAGCTTCAACCCTGCGTTTTACCCGATGCAGGAGACCGCACACGATCACCACAGAGGGCCCCACAGCTTTGAAAACAATGACAGAGGCTATTATGACCTTTTGCAGAACAAGCTCGCCAGTTTAGAAACCGGAAACATCAACTTGAACAATAACAACAGCTATTCGGGCATAAAAAATAACTATAACTTTGCCGACACGTTCTATGATGACGGCGTCGCCAAAAATGTGTTTGAGCCTGCTTCTTATGAAGATGCAATCGACGCAGCCGTTCCAAAGAAGCAAAAAAAGACCATTGTCAGTGGCGAGACTTTGCCGAGAATATCTTATACAAATATTGGCTATGAACCCATAAACGAATTTCACCAGAAGCTTGACGATATACGCGTTCCTGTGGTGGCATGTCTTAATCACAAGAAAGACTGCGACGAGGATAACGGCCACTACAAGGCAACCGTTGGTAAGACTTACTCGAATGACCGCTTTTTGATAAATAGAGCTTTGGGCCAAGGGACTTTTGGTAAAGTCGTGGAGGCATATGACCGCCAGACTCAAAAAAGTGTTGCCATCAAAATCATAAAGGCTGTCCCGAAATATAGGGAGGCCGCAAAAATTGAACTCCGGGTTTTGTCAACACTAAAGCAGTTTGACGCCCAGAATAAGAATTATTGCATTCATTTACGCGAAGTGTTTGACTATAAAAACCATATTTCGCTAGTTACTGATTTGCTCGCGGTATCTGTCTTTGATTTTTTCGACACAAACGGATTCAAAAGCTTCCCGGGATCGCATATTCAGTCTTTCGCGAAGCAGCTTTTAAAAAGCGTTGTTTACTTGCATGACTTGAACATTATTCACACTGATTTGAAACCAGAAAATATCTTATTGTTTAGCGACCGGCATACCAAAAAATACTACTTTGATCATGCTGCAGACGGCAAAAACAAGAAGCCAAGAAGTTCGAGCAAGAAACTCGGCAGAAAAAATAGCGCTTCTCCGGACACTTTATCCCAGTTGAACAGTAGCGACGATGGTACCAACTTTCGCAAGGTTTTGCAAGACACAAAAATCAACTTGATCGATTTCGGATCTGCGATTTTCAACAACGAATATCATCCTGAACTAGTCTCCACCCGACACTATCGTGCTCCGGAGATTGCATTTGGTATTGGTTGGGGCTATGAGTGCGATTTGTGGTCAGTGGGCTGCATTCTTGTGGAATTGTTGATCGGTGAAGCGTTGTTCAACACCCACGACAACCGTGAGCATATGTTGATGATGGAAAAGATCACCAATCAACGTTTGGATTTAAATCTAATAAAAAGCTGCTGTGTATCTAATCAAAAAGATTTGAAAACTATCCGGGAACTCAGAAAGCCATATGAGAGTTACGGAAATCATTATGGCTCTCCTTACATGCGTGACTATGAAGACAGCAATTATGATAATGGTTATGGCTCCACACCAATACGGTTTAGCTCTCATAAAATAAACAAGGATGTTTACTCTTTCTTGGAGGAAAGAGGTGATTCGTATTTGAAGCTCAACGACAAGGCTGGAGATCTGTGTAATCTTGCCAAAGACAGAAGCGGATTTCCTACTGATGACTCGTCGGGCAGTCTCGCAGGGAGACTCAAAAAGTCTAGAAGCAGGATCTCCAAAAAGGTATCGAACGGGATTGATTATATCCCTACAGGTATAAGACGAATCAAACAAAAGTTTCCAAAGGATACTAGTAGCAAGACAAAGAAGGTGATCGCCGACATACTACCAATTGAAGAAATGGTTAGCCGCAAAATAGGCGTTGATGTTGACCTAACTCTTTCTTTAGATGAAGCCTATTTCAAATACTGTCTTAAGTTTAGTGATTCGCTGACTGACAAAAATTTGGCTCGAATTGTCACCGGTGCTCTGCTAAATGGAGCATCAACTTCTGATGAGACTGTAACAGTCCATAATAGCTCTTACAATGATTCTGCTAACCGTGTCAAAAACCTTAACAGCATCAGCGGTGGTTGTTTCAACAGTAGCTGGATTGAGCAAGTGAAAAATAATAACAAGGCCCAATTTTTCCGCTCCCTAAAAAGAGAAATTGAGGCTACAAACAAGGACTCTAATCCTAATATTCAGGCTAGCTTAAACAATCTCATAGCTGAATCTATCCATAAAAGGAGCACCGGCGAGTCCAGCGGTATTCTGAGCTTGTCTTCACTGATTGGCAACTTGGAAACAATACAAAAACAATACGAAAGATACCCTGACGCTATTGCTGTTGGTACTGAAACTCACATTAATGGCAAAATTTTGCACATCAAGAAGCTTTGCGGACCTGTGGACAAGGATACATTCAGATTCTGGTACAGTTTTGTTGATTTATTGAAAAAGTTATTAAACTTCAATCCTTATAAGAGACCAACAGCATTTGAAGCATTGAATCACGAATGGTTTTCGTGCGGTATTTATGACGATGGCACTACGGTACAAGACTAGTGCCTTGTCTTTGTTGTCACTTACGAATATTTTTTTCTCTCTTTTTTCTTCCATTTCATCTAATTTAATTATTTTTGCTCATACGGTGCGTGGTTTTTTTTCATTATTTATATTTATTACTATTGGCGTTTTTAATTGAGGGAATATCTGGTTACCTAGCTATGGCGATTTTTGGGTTTACGGTTTATTTTTTAAGAATAACAATTGACTCACACATTAGTTTTCTTTGGCGGCGCTAATTTTTGGACTTTTGCTTATCGGGTTCTCACCAAAGTTTATTACTATTTGGCGTGTTTTCTTGCTTACTATTTCTCGTTATATTTCTAGGCTTATGTCAACATGCCTTTGATTATTAGATTATAATATTTTTTTGCTGAATTTTACCTTTGTTTTTCTTTTTTTTCTTAGACTAGTCTTGGTTTCTTTTTGCACGAGTTATTTTAAGAAGAGACTGAGGTAAGTTTGCTGACGGCCCCATTTAATTATGCTGTAACGCCAAACCGTCTTTACGCTACGATTTTTAGAAAAAGAAAAGAATTTTTAATGATTTAGATTTTTGTACAATAGTTTTTTCTACGATAATAAAATTCACGAGTTCATGACATGGGTGCTATTAATTGTAGAAGAAGAAGCAAGACGAACAATATTGTCATTTTTGTTTCGTAGTATCGGAACGAACGCAAGACTCGTCCCATTTCCTTCGAGATACGGACCAGGCAAGGTATATGTCTAGATCCATAGTAAGGTATATCCTGCTCAGAAGATGACGATGGAAGACTATTAAAATGCCTCTCGGGAAACGACAGTAAAAATTTACTATTATAGTTTAATGGCATTTCTAGGGCTTTTGCTCGAATTTTTTTGCATCGACATGGTCGGTAAGGGCTGGTCTATTTCTAGATACTAGTGGTGATGCTAGTTGTATGTTCTTGGAAGGATGATTCAAAAAGTGGCGGTCAGGACCTCTAGGCACTGTCGCCGAAGTATTGGGCCAAGTGTGCTTCTGTTTTCGTTATTGTTCTAGCACGAAACGTTTTTGGTCTGCACCTATAGGTCCTGTGGTGCTAAATTGCAACTATGGTTATCGCTTCCGGTTGATTTATATGCTGTAAGGATTGTAAATAGCCGGCTAGCTAGTGATACTCTACAATGGTTGCTTACGATAATTGGAATATAATTTTGGCAATTACTCCAGGTACGCGAGGTGTTTGGGTGTTCAAATTTACCAGGAACTTGAAAACTTGGGTTTAATTTAGGAAGGTTATGGTATCTGGGAATACAAAAATTTTTTAATTTGGAATGACAGAGGATTGGAAACAGAAAACGACAAAAGCTGCTGCTCTTGTAGCTTTGAGTACACCAAACCCCGATGCCGCTTTAAAACGTGAACTAATTTGACAATTGCGTATGTGTGTTGGCCAGCGCTTTGATTTCTATCCTTTTTTAATAAACTTGCTGACATAATTGAGGTCTGGTATAAACTCGTGCCAAAATTGATCCTTACCCCAGATGTCTGGTCAGCTGCTGTTCAACGAGCGAGTATGCATACCAAAGGTTTTGCATAAACTATACGCAATAGGATTTAGGGCCACTAAACTTAAACAGGAACCCATATTAACATCGTCAACCTTGGCGGGTTGCAATTTATCGTGTAATGCTAGCATGTCAGGCCCCAGCACCCAGGTTCATACAAGCCGCAGACTAATTTTGATGGCGACATGAATTCCGTAATTAACACATTTGATTTTAAATTGTATTCTAAATATTCTTAAATATTGCTGCTTAAATCAGCGATATTCGCAAACTTATAAGCGGGTTATCAAAGAACCGCGAAAAGGACTCTACAATCCTGTGATATATTGGAATTTTACCCTCATTATAAACCGTTTTTGTATACTTGTTTTGTCGAAACGTTGCACGGATTCTTAAAGAAAAGCTTATGAAGCTCATGGTGGATTTTCTGTTGTCCACACATTTTCTATGGACATTTTAGTACCCTAAGGTGCTTTCCTAATGCGGGCGTGTATCAGATTGGCCTACCGTGTATAAAAGCATAAAAATGTATCGCTATGTATCCTAAAACGCTCTTATGTGCGCTTTTCGTATCTCTCATATGATCCCCGCATATATATACGCAAATTTACATCATGCATGAGATGTCCCCCTTCCGCTATGTGTCTCGCCTTGCCCGGGAAGATTTGTCACTTTTTGCGGACTGCCTGCACGCAAACGGCAAAGAATGTGAAAAGCTTCGACGTTTGCGATTCAGGTTGTGCCCTGCAAAGACACGGCTTTGAAATAGGTTTGGCTTTAACTGCAAGATAGAGTCTCAGAAAGAAATGTCATGCTAAAAGCCCGCCTTTGTTGAACTCTTGGTTGGCTCTAATGAGCCATTGACACTAAAATTTGGCTGTCGGCAAAGGTTCAGTCAAACACTCTCGGCGTAGATCCCTCAAAAATGTACAGGCATCTAGAAAAATAAAATAATAGAGACAAAAATAAAAAGAAAAAAGTAAAACAGCTTAAGCATGTTTAGTTCTTGTTTACCTGTAAAAGCACCCTTGGGTGAGAACTGCAGTCCAGTTTCTGGGCCTTTTGTCTACCTTTTTGCGCAGCGGAAATAGTCGGCGAGCCTCATGATTGATATATTGAAATGGATTCTTTGCTCCTTGAATAGAACTGCCAACTTGTTTATTTTTTTTCCGTCTGCCTCCTTTTCTTTAACATACTCTCGCCAATTTTCCCAAACTCGTTCTTTCTTTCACAACCTTTGAAGAGTTAATAGACCTATCATTAACCTTTTCAATTGATACCGACTTTTACCTCTTTTGTACCTGTGGGTTTTTCTTTCACTCCAAATTTAGTTTTACTCTTTGTCCGTTTTTCTCCTGTTTGGCTCAATTTGATTGTATTTTCGCAGATCTATAGTAACGGTCAATCCATTTTTTTCGTTCCAATAGCCGGCTGATCTAATATTTCACCAGCGTTTCACAGCCCATATAACAATAAGGCTACATCCAGTCTGTTACATCAGAAAACAGAAGATCCCAACGACTTTTTGCGGTATCGAGCGTCAAATAAAACTGACTAAAAAGTCTTCCACCAGCTTTAGTATTTGCCCGGCCACGACGTGTTAAAATCTTTCACTGCTGACATATCACTTATTTAGGCAACAGCATATTTTGTCACACTTGAAGCTGACAGTTTGTTATTCTTGCCGTCCCGACTGGTTAGCAGAAAGGTTACAGCTCCCTATTATATCCTGAAACTAGCTGGTTTCTCACAGCTTAGCTTACTTTCACATCTGTTATATTCAAGCTCTTTTTCCCCAACTGACAAACCCATAAATTGGAATATATTCATAAATACAATGACTAACGTTGCAGCAAACACTACTCCAGTCATTGGAAGTTCAAACTCCAAAAGTGCCACAAGCATTGCTGAAAAAGCTTCAACCTTTCAAAGTTTTAGCGATAATAGCGAGGTTCTGTTTAGGCCTGCTTTCAATCGCGCTTTTACCACTGATAGCCCAAGCTTATTCGTCAAGCAGGAGTCTTTCGATATCGCTCCTGACGAAATTGGCATGTTGCAACAGCGCTCCAGATCGCAAACTTTGGTCAGTAATGGCAGTATAGGCTCCAATGGCAGCGCTATAAATGGAAATTCCAAGATATCGTCCTCATTCAAAAAGCTTTTCGTTAAACCTTCCAAAAGATATTCCAACGATTCTGACTCGCTTACCGTTATTGATAACAACGAATATTTATATCCAGGTTTCACCAACGGCAATATCAATGGTAACGCTAACAGCGCTCTCAATTCTCCAGAATCTTCTTTCCGATCCTCGTTTAACAATGGATCTGCTTTGTCCACCACAACTTCTATTGATACTTTTGATGATTCCAGCCAAACCAAGGGCATTGGTATAATAAGTCACAACAGCAGCACCGGATTCTCGGTGGAGAAGGAAGAATTGGATGACTTGGTAACATCAAACGATGACTTGTTTGAGGATTTCGATGATGAACTTACATACAACAACTTTTTAAAAAAGTGCACACAGAAAACCAATGATGCTAAATTGAAGTCAAAAAAATCTGTGTTCAACTTTAGAAGAGTCCAACCCCAATACGAACAGGCTAATAGTTTATCAGAAGCTAACGAATCAAATGACACTCCGCAGTCAAAAAAAGAAAATGAAGTCAAAGGCTTGAGAACTATTATGAACGTTAAAAGACAGCAAATGGAAAACCACAGACTCAAAAAAATTAAATCAGTACCAGCCTTGAGAATGCCGTTAAACTCAAATTCCCAAAGCCTAGCTATCAACAAAAATGAAATCAGGCTTCCTATTTCCCCGCCTGCTTATCAAACCACATTCAGACGCAGCAGTGGCGGCCTCGGCAATATCAACAATAGTAGTCCGATGGCACACTACAATTCAAGTCGACCGTCGTCTTCTTCTCTTGCGAGCGACGCTCTCGCTAGCACTGGCAACGCTACTGCCAACTTTTACATTCCAAGTCAAAGAAATTCTAGCTCCTCTTCTCACCAATCACACATCACATCGTTTTCCAGAAATTCTGTCAGTTCACAAACATCCCAGAATTCTCTGGTCAGTCAAATTTCTCATAATCAAACGCCAAGCTTGTTGAACAAAAAATAAGCGAGTACACTAGTGTGCTTTGTCCTTTTAGTTGCTTTACAACCATGACACGACATTATTCTTTCAAATTTTCACTCCTATTCAATTCGTTTCGATCTTTTATTTTGGTTTTCATATTATTTCTCAACTCGCTATATTATTACTGGATTTTCCTAAACCAACACATCTCGCAACTAGGTTTAAAGTTTCACGTTAGGTTTTCATAAAAGCGCTTATTCTGGCTCGAGCAATTATTTGCTTCACCAAAAGCACTTTATTGGTTTAAATTAACTGCCTCTCGAAGCCCAATCTCCAAAACAATCTTTCAACTGGAACCCTTTTTCCTTCTTTTCTATTTCAATCCCTGCTACTTTTGTTACACACTTTTTCTATTTCATTTGCTGAATTTTGCATGATGTTAATGATAATAATGACTATTACCACCTTGTTACCTATCTTTTTTGTTGTTGTTTTCTTTTGTTTGCTTACTCAAACATACCGCTGTGTTTACTCACCCATATGACTCGTTTTAAATGCCTTTTTAGATTACAAATGGAAACATTTTATGATATTAAAATATGCATGTAGCTAGAATGGTCACCATGAGGATGTACCCGTATAGGCTATACCGGCGCTTGTTTTCGGGGCTGTCCGCGCTTACGAGCGAAGTATGAGCCTTTCAACACAATAAGAGAGCGCTAGCACATCACTTCTCAATTTTTCAGGTATATGTCTTCCAGCTTCTTTTCCATTCTGATGAAATTTCAATAAATGCTAAAGTACCTCTGTAGAAAAACGTTGTCATGACTTTCTCACTTGTAGTCTGGCATGTGCCAACGAGAGCTGCTGTTTCTGAAAAAATTCCATGCCGTTGGCAAATTGCTGTGGTACACCCCAGAAAGATCGGCGCCTGTGTGCCCGTCTCAACGCTGATACGGCAATGATTAGCATACTTAATGTCTGCGTTGCCTAGACGCGTCTCATTTTGTTCGATACTTGTGGTTGTCTTGGGACCTAACATTGTACAATGTTTCACCGAAAGCAAAATAGCAACTTTTTTGATTTTACATAACGGCGTTCTCTAGCAACAAGCAAGGCAGGCAGATGAAGAACCTCAAAATAAAATAGAATTTGATAATCAAAGATCTGTCTTGCATTTAAGGAACGCGGCTGAACTTCGACCAATGCTTAGCCGATATACACGTGAAGCGAACACAATTACTGCATATCTAGCTAGAAATTGGAAGCAGATCTTACAGAAATATTTGTGACATGGATGAAAACAAACCTATATTGCAGATGTTCAGAGTGGCGAAAGATGCAATAATATTTGAGATGCTCTATTTGTGCGCTGGAGCTTCTGCATTCAAAGTGTCTAACTCATTTGATCGTTGTTGTTGAGTGCCTGTTTTGGCGAGCTTATCGGCACTTGCGTCACTTCTTGGGCAGTTTGCTTTGTTTGCTGATCTTTTTTTTGCTGACGCTCTTGCTTAATCTTTTTACATTTTTCTTTCCATTCAAGCACTTTCGGATCATTATCATAGTCTTTGCCATACACGAATGGTTCCGTAACCGTAGACTTAAACCTCTTAAGCTTGATATTACCAAAACCTTCAATAAGCTCTAACTTTCCTCCACTGTCGTCAATCAACTCTTTGAAATTCTTAAAATTGCCGCTACTTGCCACTTTGCTAACATCCGTCTTGTTAATAGACCTAACAGACGTCAAGGTCTCTAGAAGTCTCGAGTAATAATCTGCTTTTTGGACACCCTTGATGAGGTCAAACTTATCATTAATACCTTTCGTTTTGAGCAATGCTGTCGAGTCAATATTTTTCAACAAATAAATGTAGTCGCCTGCTTCCTCAAATGACCAAGCTGCTAGTAGGGTGAAATCATTAAATATGCAAAGCTTAGTCAATTCTTGCAATGAGTCCCAATAATTGGTTTCGGAATCTAGCAATAATAGAAGAATCTTTAGATGTGTGCTTTCTCGTCTCGAACTCAGATTATCGTCCACAATACTATTAATACCAAATTTTTTCAACCTCTCATAAATGTAATCCGGTCTCAATTTATGATACTTCAAGGAAAGAAATATAACCGATATGTGAGAATTGATCAAATAGTCTGTTTTAATAATGGAAGTGTATTCATATGGGATATTTCGAAGCGATTTGATTAGCGGGTTCCCCTTCTGTGATGGATGTATCGCAATTTTTGACACTGGTGCCTGCGCTTTATTCTTGCTTCTCATATAATGATTTTGATATAACGACGTTTTCGTAAACGAAGACAGCTGCTCTTTGTTGCCAGTATTGTAATTTGCACTAGTTTGATTGTCATTTTGGCCAGCATTTACTTGGTTGGCAGTTCGAAATGTTAATGAAGCAGCAGTTCCATCTCTTGCTCGCTTAAGGTTATTAAACGTCTGGGCATTGCTGGCATTTACATTCATTCTATTAGCGCTTGTAGGCGTTATTATGGGCGTCATATCATTTGAATGTCGTGCTTCTGAAGAAGTTGTAGCTCTATTATTTTCAACTTGAATCTTATTAGCAGAGTCTCTTAACTTTTTGACATTCGCCAAAATGCTGGCAAATGATGTGGTATCGTCTCCTCCATCCTCCAGACTCATTATTGTCTATATATTGTATGATTATTTTCGACGTAACTTGATCTTTGATCATTTGGTTAATCATCCTCAATAGTTGCCTCTTGCTTATTTTGCTACCGATGAGCTTCCTATTTTCATGCAGAGCGAGGAGCATCCAAGGAGCATGATTTGGTGAGTATTTTCCTATTTTTAGAGGGATAAAGCGAGAATAGCTTACTTTCACGCTTCCTATTTCCCATCCATACATTAGTTGCCATAAGCAGTAAGATTGGACACTTTAACTACTAATACGCCTCAAAATTGTGAGCGATTCTCCATGTTTTACTCTTATGTAATTTACATGAGGAAAAAAAGGATAGAATTTTTAGACTATAATGTAGATATCTTGAATTGTATGTTATATAACATCATTTGTTAGAGAGTAGCAGCCGCGAAACGCGAAAAGTCAACGAAAATCATCGCGTAATAAAAAGACGCGCTACAGAAAAAAAAAGGAATAAAAATTAAAACGCCAAAATTGTCAGTTTTACGCTCCTCATTTGTTTTCATAATTTTCGTGCAACTTGGGATTTTCTCTTCTTACTTTTTTACACATTTTTTGTCAGTCACAAACATTTTTGACATTTTTTATCATATTTTCACTAAAAAGTTTTAACTCGCACAAATCTATCGCTCTCATATTTGTCTCAATCTGATCTAGAAATCTACAGAACAGAGATTTAACATAATGGCTGCTGTTACTCCAGTGAGAAAAGCTTCCAGAAAGGAAGTCACGGACTCCACTGGAAAGAAGAAACAGGCCTCTATCTTTGACTTCTTCTCAAAGAATGCTGCTAAAAAAGCATCATCTAAGTCAATAACCCCAACATCTCCACCGGGCTCATCGGCCAAAGACACCTCCAAAGTTGATCCCGAATTAAGCGCCGACACCCCGGATACTACTATAGATCACGACAAGCATAGTCCTACCCATCAATCAAAGCAGAAAGCCAAGCAGGCAACACATCAGAAGCCGCCAAGCCTTAGCGGACTAAAAATTACCAAAGAGCATGCTCTTAGCGAGCACAGCCAGTGCAGCAATAGCGATACACATTTGTCAACCCCTTCTAGCTCAAGCCAGGAAAGAAGCGATGGCGAAAGTGGCAACGTTGGATCCAGTCCATTGGGCAGGGTTGCACGTCGTAAAGTCAATTATTCAGAGCTCAGTGATGATGATGATGATGACAATAGCGACGGCGACGTGAAGGTGAAACCCAAAAAGAGAAAACAGGCAAAAGCGCTCGACTCAGATCTGGAAGATGACTTTGTTCCTGACGCTTTCAGTGAGGATGATGACGATGAGATGTTTGAAGCTACTGCTGAAAAGGATGTTAAAAACATTGACATCGATGACGACGTTCTCGTGAGAGATGAGCTAGATAGACTTTTAAATGAACACGAAAAAAAAAGCAGTGAGAACAATACTGATCATGATAGTGACGATAACTTTATTGAAGATGATGAAAAACCAAAGCAGTCCAAAAGATTATCAAAAGCAGCAAAAGGTTCCAAGTTGTCTGCCAAATTTAACGCTTCCTCTACGTATACTGCCCTGAAACCAAAAGCACTGCCAGTCAAGAAAGAGACGTCTCCGTCCACAGATTCTGCTGGCAAAAACTTCAAAAAGCAAAACGAAGAAAGATATCAATGGTTGGTCATTATCAAGGATGCTGAAAAGAGATTAGAATCTGACCCTAATTACGACCCAAGAACTTTGTACATACCGTCCTCCGCCTGGGCTAAGTTCACTGCATTTGAAAAGCAGTACTGGGATATCAAGTCAAAAATGTGGGATATCATTGTGTTCTTCAAAAAAGGAAAATTTTACGAGCTATATGAGAAGGACGCATTGTTAGGTCACTCGTTATTTGATCTCAAGTTGGCTAATACTGGAAGAGCTAATATGCAGCTTGCAGGCATTCCTGAAATGTCATTTGACTATTGGGCTTCCGAATTCATCAAAAAAGGCTACAAGGTGGCAAAGGTTGATCAAAAGGAAACACTTCTAGCTAAAGAAATCAAAGACCGTGATGCTGGTAAGAAAGACAAGATTATTCAAAGAGAATTATCTTGTGTTTTAACGGGCGGTACTCTCACCCAAGACGGCATGTTGAACGATGACATGGCAACTTACTGTTTAGCTGTGAAACAAAATGCTAATAACGACGGCTCCAATGTTTTTGGTGTGGCATTTATCGATACCGCCACTGGCGCAATAAGGCTATTGGAATTTAATGATGATTCTGAATGTACCAATTTGGAAACCCTTGTGAATCAAATCAAGCCAAAAGAGATTATTGTTGAAAGAAACAATTTGAGCTCATTGGCGAACAAAATCATAAAATTCAACACCAGTGCAAACTCTCTTTGGAACTATTTGAAACCAGATGCTGAGTTTTGGGATGAAGAGACTACCTTAGAACAGTTTTCAAAAGCCAGATATTTTACTGCCGAGGATCTTGATGATAAATCCAACTGGCCGGATGTTTTGATTGAGTATTCCGAAAAAAAACCTATTGGTTTTTCTGCTTTTGGTGGTTTATTGTGGTATTTGCGCTCTTTGAAGCTTGACTGTGACTTGATCTCTATTGGCAACATTGAGCAATATGATATCTACAAGTCCATTTCTACCTTGATCCTTGATGGCCAAACTTTGCAGAACCTTGAAATCTTTAGCAATGCCTTCGACGGCAGCGACAAAGGCACCTTGTTCAAATTGATCAATCGCGCATTGACTCCATTTGGTAAAAGAATGTTAAAGAACTGGATTTGCCATCCATTATTGAACATAAACGAAATTAACGAAAGACTTGATGCTGTGGACGGTTTGTTGAACGATGGTAACCTATTGGATATGTTGTCTTCTTCCTTAAGAAGTTTGTCTGACTTGGAGAGAATGTTGTCAAGAATTCACTCAGGAAATTTGAAAGTCAAAGATTTTGCAAAGGTAATTGATAATTTCGACAGCATTAAAAAATTGATCAAGAACATCAACAGTGAATATGGAGATGTTGACAAATTACCTGGTGCTCTTTCAAAATTCTTCCACGCTGTTCCGACTAATTTGGGTCCATTAGTAGATAGTTGGGAAACCGCTTTTGACCACGAAAAGGCAATGAATGAAGACCTTTTGATTCCTGAACCAGGCGTCGAGGCCGACTTCGATGAATCTATTGAAAAACAAAAAAGCTTAGAAAAGCAATTGAACGATTTACTCAGGCAGTACAAACGCGAATACAAATCACAAGAGATATGCTACAGAGATTCTGGAAAAGAAATCTATTTAATTGAAGTTCCGACAAAGATTGTGAAAAAGATACCTAAAGATTGGTGTATTATGGGCTCTACCTCCAAGGTGAAGAGATACTGGTCACCTGAGGTCAAAGAGATTGTACAAGAGCTCATGGAAACCAAAGAATTGCATAAAGCAATTGTTGAAAATTTGAAATCTAAATTTTACGCAAGATTTGATAAGAATTATACCTTGTGGTTGAATACCGTGAAGGCTATTGCTAATGTCGACTGTATCATCAGTTTGGCCTTGACATCTGAATGTCTTGGCCAACCATCCAGCAGACCTAAATTTATCGAATCTGACCGGGGACAAGTTGATTTTGAAGAATTGAGACATCCATGCTTCATCAATGGCGGTGTGAGCGGTACTAAAGAATTTATTCCTAATGATATCAATTTAGGAGGTGACAACGCAAACTTGGGTTTGCTTACCGGTGCCAACGCTGCTGGTAAGTCTACCGTTTTGAGAATGACTTGTATTGCCGTCATCTTAGCTCAGCTCGGTTGTTACGTTCCGGCGGCTTCTGCTACTTTGACTCCAATTGACAGAATTATGACCAGATTGGGTGCTAATGATAGCATCATGCAAGGTAAATCCACCTTTTTGGTCGAATTGTCCGAGACCAAGAGAATCCTTGAATCAGCCACACCCAAATCCTTATTGGTTTTGGACGAATTAGGAAGAGGTGGCTCCTCTTCCGATGGTTTCGCTATTGCCGAGGCGGTTCTCTATCATATTGCTACACATATTCAGTCCATCGGCTTTTTTGCTACCCATTATGCCAGTTTAGGTCTACCTTTTCAAAACCATCCTGCTGTTAGACCAATGAGAATGGCTATCTTGGTGGATCAAAATTCAAGAAACGTTACTTTCTTGTATAAGCTAGAAGACGGTGCTGCTGCCGGCTCGTTCGGTATGAACGTTGCGTCCATGTGCGGCATCAACTCCGATATCATCGATCAAGCTGAGACAGCCGCCAACGAGCTTGAACACACCTCTCGGATCAAAAAGTCCAACGAGCTGGCCCAGCTTACCGAATGCGGCATCCCTCTCGGCTTACAGAGCGATGTTGCCTGGTTGATCAGAGGCGGCTTGAATAACACCGACAAGGGTGCCGGTGAAGGATGCAGAATTTATGACGGTACAGTGAAGGCCAACGTCATGAAGCTGATCCTTTCAATGATTGGCGGTTTATAAGTTTGATTGCAAGCTCTATTCTTGTTAATGGTTTTGCTATTTCGTTATTACTGTTTCTTTAATCTTGCTCATGTTTGTTAATGTTATATTTTGTTATGTCTTATTATTGCCTTTTGCTTTCTTTTTCCTCTTAATTATTTTTAATTTATAGTTTCTATATATTTGGTTGAGTATATTGCGGTTTTCAAAGTTTAGAAATCTAGTTTATGATTGATTTTCTAGAGCCTTGGGCGTATAACGGATGTGCATTAGTGTAAGTTGATAAACCCAGGCCTGTTAATCTGCCTCTTTAGAATTTGGCGCCAGCGACGAAACGCATGTCATTTACAACCACCAAGTAGAGTCTTTAGTTTTTTAATTTATTTATTTCTTAAAAGCAGAGCTAGAATTATAATTATTATTGAGAAAAGAATTAAATCAAAAATACGGAAAGCACAAGGAAAATTAAAAAAACCAAAAATACTGTCAAAATTAAGATTTATATAAGTATAAGATGCATATAAATCTTATTTCAAGCGGCAGAGTTGTAAAGAACGTGCAACTGGGCTCTAACCACTTATTTCTTTCCTCCGGATTTATCTTCGACCTCATTGATCAAGGAGCGGTACTCTCTTTGTTTCTCAGCCATGTCCAAAAAGATCTTGTATTTGGCAGCCAACAATTGTCTGTCATCATCGTCTTCCTTCGATGGGATAACAACTCTGCCTGGGCCAGACATCTTTTCCATAACGTGCCATAACTTGTCACCTGGTTTTTCGGCTCTCTTGTTGATGGAAGATCTTCTAGAGACGCCTTCTTTTTTGAGCTTCAACTTGTCGTGGAAAACTTTTTCAAAATTTTTATTTTGCGCACCAAAGGAGATGGAAGCGCCCCCTTCTTCTTCACTGTCAGTGTCTTCTTCGGACAATACAGGCTTTGCGTTCTTTGGGGCATTTTCAAATTCAAACTCATTCTTCTCGTCCATAGGGGTCATTACTGGGAATGGATAGCTTTCACCGGCAACCGCATTCATTGGGGCCATAGATGCAATGTTACTGGAGCTAGCAGTAGCAGCTGGAGCAGTGTAGGGGGATGGAATATCTTGGGAGATTGGTTGTTTGACAAAAGAGTGACCTGATCTAATGTTGACAGAGTTAGATCTCTTCAAGCTTTTCGGGACGTTTTCTGCGGCAACAGCACCCAAAAGAGCAGAGCCAAATACCACGGCAGCGTCAATGTAACGTGGGATAATAATAGGTTTGCCGGCACAGTCTGCCAAAAGACGCATCAACAAACCATTTCTACACTGGCCACCAGACATAAAAATGGCGGAAATAGTATGGCCAGCTTTTTCCATAGCTTCGACAATCTGTCTGGTTTGCTGGGCAATAAACTCACAAGCAGCCAAGTACATGACAGCCAAGTCTTCCAAGGAGGTGTCCATGGATTGACCAATAATTGCGGCTCTCATTGTTGGGTCAGCAATTGGAGATCTGTTACCGTGGTAATCGCCGTACAAAAACAAGTGTTTGGCAAGTGAGACAACAGATCTTTCTTTCCTTTCAACCCTCAATCTTTCCAACACAGAGTTCAAGTAATCAAACTTAGAGATATTTGAGGCGTCAGCCTTGGTAGATAATTCACCATAAGCAGGATGTGTAGATAGAACGTGGGCTAACAAGGCACCGGTACAGGACTGACCACCTTCAGCTAACCAATAGTTTGGAGCCATAATATCTTTGTAAGGGCCCCACACACCCGGAACAAAAACTGGGTCCTTGGACATCACACAGTGACAGGTGGAAGTGCCTGCAACAGCGGCTAATCTGCCAATTGCTCTGTCAATGCCGTGAGAGTCGTGATCTTGCTTATCCAATTCAGGGATTGCGATGTCAGTCTTACCGGCAATCGTGCCAATCCAGCCGGAATAACAGTCAATGACACCGGAGCCAACATAACAGTTAGTGGTAAGTCCTAATTCTTCAGCAGCCTTTTGAGACAATGGACCGACAGCTTCACCGGCACTGAACCACTTTCCAGTTGAGCCTGGGGCGCCGCCGAGTCTTTTGAAACCGTCCTCAACTAATTCTGGCAAATCAATCTTTTCCAAGAAGTCCTTATCCCAGCCGGTAGTGGAACCATCGACGCCAGGGGGGACTAAGCCCTGTTTGCACACGGTAGAGCAGAAACTTCTATGGTTCACAGAAGTAGCCTTGTACACCAAGAAATCTGGCAAGTCAAAAAACAAACTGTCCTTAAACTTCTTGGCAGGCATGTGGTTCTTCAACCATTTGATCTTTGGGATTTCCATTTCAATGCTCATTTGACCACCGACGTATTTCAACCCGAAGTAGCCGGAATCGTTGATCTCCTTTGTTTCCTGAACGGCTCTGTGGTCCATCCACAAGATGATATTCTGATCATCGTTCTCGAAATCTGGACCAACGGCAACAGGGTTGTCGGATGTGTCGAGAACTGCCAAGGAGCAGGTGGCATCAAAACCAACACCGTAGATAAGGTTAGGGTCAATTCCGGAGTCTCTGACCACAGTCTTGACGGTAAAACAAATGGCATCCCAGATTTCGGTGGAAGACTGGGTGATGTAACCTGGTTTCAACTCCTGACGGATGATTGGGCGTTCGGACAAGGATAAGATAGTGCCCATAGAGTCAATAATACAGGCTCTAGCACTACCGGTACCAATGTCGACACCAATGTAGAAACCATTTTCCATAAGATTGGAAAGGTTCGAGTTAATCTTTTGCAAACTGGAGTAGGAATTAAAGCGAGACATGGTACAATTGGCTGCGATGGGATAGATTCTGCTTTTCTGTCGCAATCGTTCTACTTTGTAAGAGTGCCTAGCGGCGTTTATAGAGTGGTGTATAGATTCTGTGAGAAGAGATTGAGAGATAAGTGCTGAGCCCTAGAAAAGGAGAAGCGTAGCGTCTATTTACTGTAATAGCTTGCTTGCTTGCTATGAAGTCTTGAATTTTCCAGCGCGGTGACAGGATGTAATGGACAAAATGGGGACGACGGAAGGTGACAAGTGCAGGTGGCAATGGCACTACGCACAAACAAGCAGCATAAAAGCTAGGAGGAAGAAGGGGAAGAAGGAGATAGACGAGAAGGAGGACGCTTTTTAAATAGACGCCGGCAGAGGATAGAACAAACCTTCTGGCTCCTTCCCCAGAAAACCGCCGCCTCCAGGAAGCGAACCTTGTTGGCCAGATGTCGGCACACCGCTGCGCTATCCTGCGCGCTCCTGCGTACAATAAGGTCTCTCCACGAATTAGCGCCGCCACCTGCCACCATTTTGCGGAGGCGCTGACAGCACTCGCCGGGTAATCTAAGGCAGCAGGCTTCGACCGCCTCGCGAATCGCCGGCCTCGTCCCAAAAGCGGTGCAGAACCTGTTTTCGAGCGCCTTGTGAAAATTTTACAGGATCTACTTCATATCCAGAGCCTGCAACCACGAGATAGGATTTTCATCGCCGACCGCACCGCTGAGTGAAGCGTGTCGAATCAGGTGACTGCCCGACGGTGCTCGGAAAACATTGCAGTCATTACCGTCTTGGGCATGCAATGCTTCATACAACGGTTGCTGCATTACTTAATGCTACATATGTTGTGACCCTGGCTCTCATTTTTAGCAGCATCAGGGTTACTTTTTCTCGCACCGTATTCTGGAGACTCACAGAAAAAAAAAGAAGCTCAACGAAAAGTGCTTACTTCTGCTCTACTTTGTGATCCTCACAAGTTTTTCTCAATCACTCGTTTTAGGCCTGATTCACCAAATGAACTTTGAAAACGTCAAACTATCAACAAACTCAATAGAAACGCTTTCTATCACATACATTTTACAACAAATGTAAGGCAACTCCAAAATTTTGTATCTTTCTCTCTTTCGCAGTACCCTCAAAGGAATGCTTTTATTCCAACCAAATATATGAGCAAAGCAACGACGGGCGCTGGTTTGACACTTTGTACCTGTCTAATATCCTTTTCATTGTGCTTTCGTTTTGAAAGCCTTCTTAAGGCAGCGTCTGTTGTTGTGGGATGGTCGCCATAGCGCTCGTGCTATACTCCTCCGTCCCAGAAATACTTTGTTCCAGATTAACGGACTCTACAATCCAAGTGCATCATAGTACATCGAGGAAGCGGCCACCGTGCCTACTAGTCAGTAACTTCGGTGTCTCCAAGAACACAAACATTTTTTTCAGTTTTTAATTGTTTTGCCAAACCTGTATTTTTTTCACTTTGTTGCCGTGACATTCTGGCCCACCTGCAATTTGATCTTTTGATCATGTAAACACAGCTATAACAAGGGTTTTCATCTTGGCGCACAGTACAAAAACTCAAAGGCTCAAAAAAATTATTTCTGTATCATGTCGTGCCTTGACGCGACTTTCTGCAGCGTTTTTGATTTTTCACACTTAAATTTACCGTTCTGCGCCCTGTGATTGGCTGAAATGATGTTTTTCGCGCCAGAGCAGGGCCGAAATATAAAAAGCTGGTGGCCCGCCCACCTTCGCTTCCCACTTTGCTTGCTTTGCTTCTTTTTTTTCTTAGAAAGTTCTCTGCTATTTTGAGCACGCGCACCTCCGAACATCTTTTCTGTTATCACAGCACATCCACACATCACATATCTCATCGTGCCCTCACCTGGCTCGCACATACAGTACAAATTACACATACAATTTCGTCATTTTAGCATCTCTCAGAAACACCCAATATGTCAGCAGACCCAGAAACGCAGAAGGTTCCAAACTATGACCTCATAAAGACACACTTTCCGGCTGCTAGAATCAAGAAGTTAATGCAAAGTGACGAAGACATTGGCAAAGTTGCTCAAGCAACTCCTGTGGTTGTCGGCAAAGCCTTGGAGATCTTCTTGTGTTCCCTTGTTGAAAAGTCTTGTGACGAAGCCAGAAAATCAGGCGCCAGAAGAATAAGCGCTCAGCATGTCAAGACTGCTGTGGAAGTCAACGAAAAGTTTGACTTTTTGGTCGAGGTGGTCGCCAAATATTCCAATGAAAGTGAAAAATAAAGAAGCTGACCACAGTCTCTTGTACTCTATTTTGATTTTTGTGTTCTCTTGTTTTTACGGTGTGCTATTTTGTTACTTTTCATAATCATTTTCTTTTCTCTGGGTGTCTTATTTCATTACTAGTTATTTTTTTATAACTTTCTAATTTTAATCTTTCAATGTGCCTTTGTATTTTTACTTTTTTTTATCTTCCTATTTTTCACTTCATTCTAACGTTTTATCTCAAGACTGCATTTCTTTGTTTGTTTATAATAGTTTCTGTTCTCTTTCCTTGATGTACATTTCATGCTCTGCTTGTCTCTCCAAATTATTCTTTTTACTAGGTTCTTTGGGACTGAAAAATGTCTTCTATCTTGCATCTATATTTCTCAAGTCATGCACTTATCACGATAGAATATGTTAGTGCTATGAATCTTTATAATACCATAGTGGCCATGACCATGGCGATTGTGTGGCCAAAATGATTCCATTAATATTTTGTTTAAACTGTATTTTCAGTATGTTGTCTCAATTGCTGCGAAGAACATTTTGTATTTTTCGCGCATGTTGAGATTTGAATCTCAAATCTGACATTACATTCTGTTTTCCGCATGTTTCTTACAACTACGCGCTGCTCTGCTTACAAATAGTACACATAACCTCAATTTTTATTAGATGTGACTCTTCAGACTTAAAGTATTAGTTTCTCAAAGTTTAAAAAGAATGTACGAACTCTAGGCAAAAAAAATAATCGACAACGGCAGGACTCGAACCTGCGCGGGCAAAGCCCAAAAGATTTCTAATCTTTCTCCTTAACCGCTCGGACACGTTGCCAATATAATTTTTGTTTTTCTCATCTGGGAGGTCATTAGAAAGCGAAAGGTTTTTTCTGAAAGAACTGGTGCTTTCTTGGATTTTCTTTACAAGATTTCTATCTGTTTGGAGTTTTCTGGGATCACCATAGACCCTGGTTTATTTGATTGCAAAAGTTCTGGCCGGTATGCGTCGTGCCCGTGACTCTATGGTCTGATATATACGGAACTATAGGAGAATAACCTGATAAAAGAAACAAGAAAGTTACTATCATATGTTAAAGAAAATGGTTTTTAAGGAGCATTTCTCTCCTGATGTATAAAAGTATATATGTGAATAAAATAGAAGGAATTTTGCTACAATTTAGACAATATAATGACTTTAGCACTACAAAGAGAAATCTTTTTCGCTCATGCATAAGTATTCATGGCGATTGTCAAGAAAAATGTTCGTAGCTTCAATGTCTGATTTCTCTAAATTGATCTTTTGCTTATTGATGATCGGTGACACTAAAATATGAGAGCTTTTGCCAGGCCCCTTAGACGTGATTTACTCTTTGTAAGTTATGAACAATTCATGTAATGATCTTCTGAATAATTATATTCATCCTTTCCAAATTTTTCTTTTTGCACAATAGGCTTTCGATATCTCACTTGCTATTTTTGCTGCCAGCGAGTATCAAAAACGGTATTGAAGAGCGCGGTATTCTACATGGTTCCAGAGATAGTATCTCATACCAAAACATCTATTTTTCAAGCATTCCTAAGTATCACTATAGATCACTAATTCTAGCAATAAGACCAGCAATCTGCAAGTACGATGACACACCTTCCAAGACCCTCATGTGAGTTATTCCAATTTCTCTTATGATATCCAATCTCTTATCCTCATTAATCTCGAACAACGACTTGATTACTCTGAAACTCGTAGTAACAATATCAATTGGAGAATAGCCTTTCTCCCAAAGAGCATTCAAATGCTTTATGCTTTCATCAACATTCTTGTTATTAGCATGCACAAGCATCTGCTTCACCACCAACGGGTGCGGCTGGTCAACCACCTTAAATACGTTCTCCCCGTTAACAAACCCAAACCCAGACACGGTACTTTGTAAATTATTGATCGCCTGTCTCATGTCACCTTCCGCAGTGAATATGAGCGCCTCAAGGCCATCATTGCTAAATTTGACGTCTTCAAACTTGGCTAATTCTAATAATCTCTTAAGAACCTCACTGTCGGCAATTTTACTGTATCTAAGGATGGCACATCTGGACTGTAACGGTTCAATGATCTTGTTCGACTGGTTGCAGGCGAATGTAAATCTGGTAGTGT
Source organism: Saccharomycopsis capsularis (assembly GCA_031125595.1). NCBI lineage: Eukaryota > Fungi > Ascomycota > Saccharomycetes > Ascoideales > Saccharomycopsidaceae > Saccharomycopsis > Saccharomycopsis capsularis. The sequence continues at coordinate 169,826 of JASTUX010000004.1, forward strand.
TGGAATAAATTTCCATAGTTCTTCTCAACGCCTGCTGGGCCCCTGGCGTCATGGAATCCGCTTCATCCAAAATGATAATCTTGTGTCTGCCAGCCGGCAAATGCACTTTTTTCTGTGCAAACTGTTTAATCTTGTTCCTGACAACATCAATACCTCTGTCATCGGAGGCGTTGAGCTCGAGGGTGGCTTCACCATACGCAGAGCCAAGAAGTTCGCGGGCAAGACAGTGGATAGAGGTGGTCTTACCGATACCTGGAAGACCAGAGATGATCAAGTGGGGCATGTTGCCATCTTCAGCGATCACCTTGAGACGCTCAATGGTTTCACGATTGCCGACGATATCTTTAAGGACCTTTGGTCTGTACTTTTCAACCCAGGGGAGCTCCAAAGTCAAAGGTGGCGCCATTATGTCGTGTTTCGTGTGTTTGTTGGTGAATGAAAATTTGATTTATTTTTTTTGATTGGCACTGCTTTTGTAAGGATGTGATTCACCAGCTGCAAAGTATATTATAATGGAATTAACAAAGCCAAGCTTAAATGATCATTTAAATTTTGTTTTGAAGGTCAAGAGTTTAATAAGTTCTAAGGAATATTGGAAGGTGTTTCGTGAATAATTGATTTATTCAAAATTCAACATTGTGCCAAAGAACAAGAATCGAAAAAATGCGACGCGTGCAAACAAAATTAAAAAGAAATTGATTCAGAAAGTGCGCGTTGGAAAAAATCCACAGCAATGGTGCAGCGCGGTCCTCGTCGCCGAAGTACCCAAGTATTTCGATTGCAGTGATTCTAACAATTGTAACACATAGCAGAAAGCGAGAGTAAAAGCTCCAAAAAGATATCGAATAAGAATATGAGAAAAAATTACGGTAGTGTACAATAACTCATGAGTCAAATACGTTTCTGGCTATGTTTTTTTCTTCGAGTTTCTGATGTGCATCTTGATTCTTTGCTGGTTTTTGTGAGGAAAACTTATCCAGCTACCCAAACTATGCTTGGCTTGTATTTCGTGAAATTACTTAACTTACTTAAGGGCCCCATTATCACCAGCTTGTTTGTTTTAAAGTGTCGTAGATCGTACTGAATCTTAACCATAGTGGCAATTTTCATGACTAATTCGGACGACTAGCAAAAACTTTGTTCAAGCAAGCATGATTATGAGACGATTGAAAACTTGAACAAGCAGAAGTTTTGGACTTGGCTTGACTTTAAAGCCCCTCCGTTGAATTCAATTTTATGAAAATTTGACTAGGAACAAGTTCTCACCATCATGTGCTGAGAACAGGAGAATTTGGGAAACATGATGGTACAGCATCAAACCATAGGAATCAAACGAAACGGCATGCAGTTTTAATTTCTTGATACATTCCATTGATACAGATATTTTGGTGTTACGAGAATACTTGCTGAACCAGTTCGAGTACAAGATAGTGATTTTGATGTAAAATAAGATGGTATTTATTAGGAAAATCTCTCAGAACTTAAATTGCTGGTTTAAAATGAAAAATAAAATAAGAATAAAAATAGAGTTTGAAATCTTAGCTGTATATAACGCACAGTAAGAATTAACAGAGGACATGCTGAATTGTTGATGTAATCCGGATTTCTAATTTGGGGTAAGGTGATTGTGACTTGTTTTTCACAACTGACTATTAATCCATAAGTTATCTAGTGTCGCTCCCAGAACTCTATAGTATGATGAGTGTTTAAAATTACAAACAGATTACTAGAACAGTCCAGAGAATTGATATCAGATAACTAGAACATTCCATAGAATTGGTATCAGAATGCTAGAATATTCTATATGAATATCTAAATAGGTATATAAGAAGAAAGCCCCCCTTGGATTTGAAGTATATATTTGAATTAAATATAAGCAGGGGATTTTGTTACAATATCTAGGCAAATATCTAGCTGGTTATGGTCTGATTCTGAAACATCTTTCCCAATCGTCTAATAGGATGAATTTTTTATGTTAGTGCGTAGATTCCACCAGCTGGGATGTGTGGAATATTCTGGCATTTGTGAGCAAGGAGTAGTTTGGTTCAGAGAACCATTCTGTTGATACATAGATCAAAGTAAAATGTACAACATTCAAGATTATAGCAAAAAAAAGTAGCAAGTTTTCCTTTTTGAAAACCTTTCTCTTTCTAATGACCTCCCAGATGAGAAAAACAAAAATCATATTGGCAACGTGTCCGAGCGGTTAAGGAGAAAGATTAGAAATCTTTTGGGCTTTGCCCGCGCAGGTTCGAGTCCTGCCGTTGTCGATTATTTTTTTAGTATTTTATTTTGGAAGCATTGAAACGTAAACTTGTTAGCATCAACTAGGTTCTAAGTCTAAAGTTAATCTTATAATGATGCTCTCTGCCATTGATGTACCGAGGAGTACCTCTTTTGTCTTTTGTCTTTAACATGTGGGCCGGTCCTTATTTTTTTTAACTTGGAAGGCAGTTCTTTTAATTTATTACCACTATTATGCTGACCGCCTCATTTGTAACAGGCATAAAAGTCAGCAGATTGACTGTTTTTACCTAGTTCCGAGTTCGAACCGCCAAAATTCACAGACTTGATATGACATATATTGTGTGGTAATTATTATTGCCTGAACCCATTGCAAATTGTTTACTTGTGGACAAGACATTATATTGTTCGGCCTAAACCTAATGGTGCTACCTTGAAGTTTATTTGGAATTTGTTAGCACCTTAAGAGATAGGCTATACGCGTGACAAAAACATGAATCAGGGCAAAAAAAATGCTCTTTAACTCTAACTGGTAGAAGGAAGTTGCTTACGATAATAGCTGGTTTTTTAGCTCGAACTACCTCAGCTCCAAGCTTTTTTCATTACGCAATTATCTACGGTATTGGAAACTAGTTTACTTAATATCAAGAAGCCTGTTGCAATCTTTAACAAAAAAAAAAATAACTAACGTCTAGAGCCTATTAATACCAAAAGCTTTGCATCTAAAGGATGATATGATCGGTTAATGATGAATTGAACTAACAACAGAAACTAGCAACAGAGAAAAGAATTCCATGATAAAATGTCAAGCGAGCTAGTGATTTTTGCAGTTCTGTTAAAATTGTGTTTAATATAATTTATTGCAAACTCTCGATCATCAATGGAGAATGGGTTGAGATATAGCTGATGTATGTCGGAGAGATATAATTCCACGATAGAAACTCCTTCATCATCTAACTCCGCATAATCCAGATGGCTCAGCAATGATTCTGATGCTAAATCATCCTCATTTAGCAAGCCTTCGTCTTCTGTTTCATAGTAAAAAGGGTCTATACTTCGTTTAACAGCAATATCCTCATCGTTGTTTTGGATAATATCACTGAAAGTTTTGTTGTAGTGATCCAAAAGTTCGCTAAAATGTGATTTTATTCTGAAATCAGTTAGCATTTCAGCGATTGCAAAAGAAACTTCATTCTGGAAAAGCTGACCCTTTTCATATTCTTCATCTTTCAGTGCAGTAGAATTGGATGAGCTGGTACTGGCGCCAGCAAAGGCCTGTTTGGGTAGATTCTTGTTGCTGTCAGGGTCTCCACGTTTGAAGTCTTTGTATGCTTTATTCTCATCAATGAGGCCGTAGCTGTTAACATTGAGTGATGATGCCACCCCGTATATCCATTCGCCGAGCAAGGTTGACCAAGAATTATCTATCAAAGATCCCCAGTCTCTGTAAATGTGGGAAAATAACTTGATGGCGCCTTGCTTGTCAGATTGTAGTCTAGTAAAACTTATTAAGTCAGTCTTGGAAAATTTGAGGTTTTGTATTTTGAATGACTGCAAGATACCCGTGTTGCTATTAGCGTCAGCTTGAACCAGAGGTACAACCTTTTTCAAAATTGGCCTTTTGGATAAAGCATCAAACTCTAGTATATAATCAAAAAGAGATAATTTAGTCAATATAAGGTCATCTGAGGTACAAGCAATGAAACCTCGCTTTTGTTTGGTCAATTTTTTCAAATGATCCAAATCCTGGAGAGAAATATTATATAGCGATAGCGAAGGCTTGCCAGTAATTTTTGAGGAATCACCTTGGGCTGATTTTATTGCGCTTTGTGTGACATAATCTAGGTGTTTAATTAACATGGTATTAATATTGATTACGTTTTTGTTCCTGGCGAAGTTCATCTTTCCAGACTGATTTTTTATGAGTATACGCTTGTTTGTTAGCAAGTATCGCCAAAGACTGTAGAAGTAAGGCCCCACATGATTTAAAGAGATTTCAAACGGCAAGCCGTTATTGAAAGCGCCAAATATTGAGGAAGGATCAATAGGTGGAAGGTTCCCACTTTTTTGCTCATTCACGATCCTGTTTAAAGAAGAATTGAGCTGGCTAAGAAACTTTGACTCATCGTCAATCAAGGAATCAGTTGGCACACTGATAAACTTGTGTAACACTGTGTCTAGCTGTTCAAGTAAAAGAGAAATGATTGTTTCGTTGGTTTCGCTTGTGAAGAGTAATCCTACTGAGTACATTTTAATGCTTTTTCTGTCCGCTGAGTCGACGTCTTCTTGAATGCCATTCTGTCTGAAAATTGAGATACCATCGTAAGCAATTTGATCAACGTCACCGCCATTGGTTGAGACAAAGTGCTTGAATCTAACAATGTCAAAGGATGATTGGTGTAAGCCAGAAGGGAGAGCTTTATACTCTATACCATCAGTAAGGCTAAATTTGTTAGCATTGGGATATTGATGGATCAACGAATAACCTTTTAGTATATCAAATTTCGTGACAAATAGCACAATCTCAGGTGTAGCAGTTGCTTTGCTCATCTTGTGTAGCTAGTGATAGAGAGGACTGTGTTGCAACTTGGGTTTATTTTGGCGTATAATGGCTTGCCAGGCAACTTTAAGGCAGAGTATTCTTCTCATCGTCAGTTGCTCTTCTGTTGGGTATTTGGCATGGCATCACCAAAACCTGCTTTTGATATATACCGCTGTTGCGGATCTGATGAAGGGAATATTGTGCGCGGGTAAGGCAGAAGGCACGGGTAAATCTTGCTATGAATCTGGCCCGCGAAAGATGAAAAATTCAGTATTAACAAAAAAACAAACAAACAAACAAACATAGACAACAGCCAGGGCTGTAGTAAATACACAACTACCACGAGGCTACTCTTAACGAGAAATTCAATTTTTTTCATAACAATATGTTCAAAAATCAGAATAGTCCGAGCTCTCATGCTCAAGGAGCCAGGCTTGTCAGGGAGCTTTTAGAAGCATCGAGAAATTTGCCAACCAGCACCTCTGAATTGGGATCTATTGAGCTTGGATCCAGTGAATTGAAGAAAAGGATTCAGACGCATCGTAAATCGAAGACTCTGGATGAGGCTAACTTTGTCAAAGCGCATTATTTGCTTGCAGGTAGTGGTATTGCCATTGACGATCTCGAAACTGAGATTAGAAGCATTGAATTGCCAAACTCATTATCAAGTTCCATTCTTCCAGCTGCCCATGCAGCCAATAATGATTTTGATACCCAACTAAACAACAAAAAAGAAGAAAACATATTAGCTGCAATTGAGCAGTCATTAAATATTGCCACTAGAGACTTTGACAACTTTATAAACCAGAATATTGCGATTGATTGGAAAAAACGTAAACATGAAATATATGAATCGTTTGGTTTTGAAACCAAGGCTTCGAAAAGCAATGCTGGCACCAAAAGCAGATCTTCGTCAAAGTCATTCAGCCGTGGATTTCTGGCTCCAACTTCTTCTCCGCTTCCATCTTCAGCCTCATCATCAGTACTAGGCTCTGGCGATGCCAGCAAAGGTGCCTCTAAGATTTCTAACTGGGGTAAGTCTACAATTGGGCATTCTGTTTTGGGCCCTAGACTAGGTGGTGGAGAGTTTACCGATTTACCCGAAGATGCTAAGTTGTCTAATGTCAATGACTTTGTTCTTAGAGAAAAATTCGAAAAGTATTCCATAATTGTTTATCAGTTGAACAACTACCGTCAGCAATTGAAACCATTCCCAGTAGCAACGTGTTTTTATAATGCCACCAAAGGAGCCACAGACAGCAAAACAAAACAAATAAATGAATGTTGGAAAATTATTAGCAGCCTTGTTGATGAGTCTGAAACCAGCATTTTGCCAGCACAGTATTTCTTGGACCAGTACGACGATTTGAAAAGCAAAAGTTCTACCAACTTGAGACTTAAAATTATAGATAAGAGCATAAAATATCTCGAAAATCAATTTTTGGATCACGTTAATGTGATATACCGCAGAAAAAATGATGACAACGAGAACGAAGATGGTTTGCCTACAAACTTGAACAAGATAAAACATTATGTGAAGTCTCAAAAGCCAAGGTTGTTTGAAAAAGATGAAATCAGTAAGCACCTTCTAATTATAAATGATGTTCCATTATGGGCATTAATCTACTATTTGCTCAGAGCAGGCTGCTACACAGAAGCTTTGGAAGTGGCCCAAAATGATGCTGTCACTTTTAAAAAAATTGACTCGAACTTTGCAACTTACTTAAAGAGTTTTGTCGATTCATCTTATGAAAACAGCAATGATAGCCATTCTTTATCCTCTTCTTTGCAGAGCCTTATTCGTCAAGAATTTAACGATAGTCTCAAAAACGCCAGCGATATTGATCCTTATAGATATGCCGTTTATAAGATCATTGGAAAATGCGACGTCTCCAAAAAGTCTATTCCTAAGATCTTTCAGAGCACTGAAGATTGGTTATGGGTCAACTTCTTGTTGCTTAACGAAAACAGCCAAGATTCGACTTTGTCCAAGCACGAGTCCTATGTCTTGCTCGACTTCCAAAAGAATTTGGTGCAGTACGGTGCTTCATACTTCAATAGCGCATCCAGCAGTAGTAGCAGTAGTAGCAGCAGTAGCAGCAGTAGCAGCTCGAGCAGTCCAATATTTATTCACATCCTATTACTTTTAGGTCTCTTTGAATTGGCTGTGAAACATGCCTTTTCCATTAGCGAAATTGATGCTGTCAACTTGGCTATTGGTTTGACCTATTACGGTTTTTTGAGAGTGAGCGATTATGATTCAATTTTTAACGATACTTATAACAGCCAAGTTTCTAATAATTTGATTAGATTAAACGCCAAGGGATTGTATGAGGTCAACTATGCAAGATTGATAGGATACTACACAAGAAGCTTCAGAGTGTCTGATGCGAAAGTCGCTTTGGAATACTTGCTTTTGATAAATCTTGCTGGAGGTGCCGATGACGTGATCAAAAGAAACAGATATTGCAAGTTGACCTTGGAAGCTATAAGAGAATTAGTCATAGAAACCAAAGAATTTGCTTTACTATTAGGAACCGTTAACAAGGACGGATCACGATACCCAGGAAGAATTGAAAGCCGTCAACAATTATTGTTTCTTGGCAATGAAGATGGGGTTAACAACAAGAAGAAGCTTGCCAGCGGCGGCCAGAGCGAGGACACCGGCAGCAAGAGCTCCTATCTTTATGAAATCATTGAACAAGCCGCCAAGAGAGTTTCGGAAGAAGGAAGAATCTACGACAGTTTGTTGCTATATCAATTATCGGAAAACCACAGCCAGGTAATCAGCATAATCAACAGACTTTTAGGAGACTTGTTGAGCAGCATGGACATTTTCCAGCCAATTTCCAAGGTGAATGAGCAAGAATACTCCCTCATCGAGACCGGGCAAAAGTTGCTTGGCACCTACAACTTAAACCCATCCATAATATCCTCATCATCCAAAGAAATTTTGAAGAAGTTGTTGTCTATAGCTAGCATCAAGACAACATTTGTCAATGGAGACTTTGAAAACACCCTTGAGTCCATCAAAAAATTGGACTTGATTCCAATACAGAGCAGCAGTGCAGGCAGCGCAGGCAGTGACAGCAGCATTATCGCCGCCATCAAAGCCCGTTGTCAGGAGATCAACCAACAGCAGCTTGATTACAGCTTAATGAAGAATCTTGGCAACTTGTTACTTATCTCAATGCACTGTATCAAGCAGTTGATCTCCAAGTTTGGTCACAGCGTGTTCTACGATGCGGTCAAGAAGGAGAAAATCAACGATTTGCAAAACATTTCGAAGCAGATTATGGTGTTTGCAGGGATGATTCAGTACAAGATGCCAAAGGAGGTGTATATCAAGTTGACCACTTTAGAGTTGCACCATGATTAATGGGTTCGCGATTAATATGTTAATGAATGAGAAAATTTTATTTTCAAATGAGTTTGCAAAGATCTCCTGTAGATTGCGTGTTCTAGAAGTATGCGTCAAGGATGTAAATAAAGAAGCAATTATGCTTTTCCATAGCCATAGTAAAAGCTCATTAACTAGCTGGCTTACAAACTGCACCAAAGAGGAATACAAAAAATAATCAACTTAGAGATTGAAAACAGCATCTAAGTTTAATATGTAAAGCGAAAACGTGAATGAGCTATATAAGTAAAAAAAAAAATAAGAGAAAAGCAAAATAGTTGATAGGTGAGAAAAGAGCAGATTATGAAAATTGCGAAAAATGGATAAAATTGGAGATTGAGAATTGAATGAAAAATGAAAGAAGATGAAAGATAATCGGCGAATAAAAGAAACCTATAATGCAATGCAGTTGGAAATTAAAATGAATGGAATAAGAGGGAGTTTGTAGTGGGGAGTAACTACCAGACCCTTAATGATGGCCTAACTTATGAAAAACATTTGTAGTTCAGATGAGATGTGAGCGAAAAAGAAAAAAGCAAGAATGCAGTGAATAAAATAGTAGAAGAGATGCGGTGGATGTTAAAAAAGACAAGAGAAAAGTGAAGATGACAGAATAGTTATTGAAAGCTTTGTAAGAAAGTAAGATTCAGTAGTCATTCCTCCTCGCTACTGCTCAAATCCTCTTCGTTACGGTGACCGCCATCCACCAAATCTCTCAAACTAATAGGGCCGCCTTTAGGCTTTATAAAAGAATTATCTTCCTTTTTATTATCCTTCCTGGAGCTGCTAATTGGGTCTTCCTCAATCTCAAAGTCTGAAAAGTATCCACCTTTGCCCGCATCAAAGTTGCCGTTTGCGTCGCCCTTGTTCTTTCCTTCTGCTGCTGTTCCGCTTCCACCTTCATAAACATCACCCTTATCGTCGTCGTCGTCGTCGAAGACTTGCTCGAGCTCGTCTTCCAACTCGTCCTCAATTTCCTCCTCGAAAGAGTCAAGGTCTAAGTCTTCGGTGTCGTTTGTTGTGGTTTGCTTGTTGGGTATTGGAGAAGTCGACCTCGTTGGGAGTTTCTTGGAAGCAACCCTTAGAATTGGTGCGGCAGAAAGTGGCTGTTCGCCCTCGCTGTCATTGTCATCAATTGCAATGTTATCGTTGATCAGCGGGGTGGCGGTGTCCTTGGAAAGCTCATCGTCAAATTGGTCAAAGTTGTCAAAATCAAAGTCGTCAAACTCGGCGTTACTTTCAACAGGAACGTTTGCTGAAGAACTATTAATAGCGGCAGCATTGGACGCTGCTGCTGCTGGTTTGGACTTGCCCTGGAAACTTTCCCACTTGCTGCCAGTATCAGTGTTTTGTTTTGCAGGCTTTGCCCTTGTCTTCTTTGTCTGAGCTGGTGCGATTGTTGAAGCTTGTGTGTCAGCATCACCAGCGATAGCGTGCGCACCAGACTCAAGCTCCCCATAGTGAGCCCGGAGCTCCGCTAGCTCCGAGGCGTTCTTCTTGGAGCTTCGCGGCTTGTTGGCTCTGATGATGGAGTTGAGCCCACAGAGCTTCAAGCTGCGGGACTCGCCGTTGAACACGAGCATGTACTCGGAATCCTTTGCCTTGATGGCGGTGCCTTCCAGAATGAGCTCCTTGTTGTTCGTGGTGGACGTGGAGGCGATCATATAGTGGGAGCTGGAGGACTTGCGGGGGTATATGTGGAACTCGGGGTTGGGAAGAAGGTTGGCAGGGCACTGTGAGACTGAAAAGTTGTTAGTACTAGTATAGTATGGATTTGGATAGTGGCGTACAAACAGTAAGAGGGCCAAAGGAAGAGGAAAGGAACATAAACAACGGTAAAAAAACCTGCCAGCCGCCGCTACCAGATAGAGGTGACTATAATTCATTCGGAGACTAACATGCTCTCATACTTACACTTTAGTTGGAAAAGGTGCTGGTCGTTATTGGGTTCAGCATAGGTGACTGACGGCGGAGGGCCGTGGTCGCCTGCTGCTGCCAATGCGGCGATGCGCTGACGGAGAGAGGTGGATATCTCGATGTCATACTCGCCATCCGGGAGCTCCATGGTCGGGTGTTGGGCAGACGAAGCGTGGTGCTGGCGGTGCTGGGCAAGAAACAGCAGCAGAAAAGGGTTCACCAATGTGTTTGGATATACACGGTGTATAGCAGAAAGCAAGTCGCGGCGTTTCTTTTCCCGCGCCCGCCCGCACCCGCCTTCGCCCCCAACAGGCAATCGCGGCGCACAGGGGGTGGCATCTTACACTCACGGAACAACAATTACGGTACATTGCAAGCAGAAACAGGGAAACAAGGAAACAGAAAAAAGCAGAGCACAGACAAAAATGTAGCTTCGTATATACGGGACAGAAAATAAAAAGAGAAGGGCGGCTGCAGGACAGCGAGGCACGGCAGCAGGCCAGAAGGGAGAGGCGACAGGCGGCCAGAGGAATCTCACCTCATCGCGGGGCGGCGCATCGTAGCAACTGGACAGATCACAGCAACTGGACAGACCACGAACAGCTAGCACTGACAGGAGGGCTCGCTGGACTTGCGGCCGAGGTCGACGGTACCACTGCTGCTCTGAGGGAAGGCCCGCGATGCCTTGCCGGCCTCTTGCACCGGCAATTTGCGTGCCACCAGCTCGAATACGCTGCGCACGCCTTCGCCGGTCTTCGCACTGGCCTCGAAGAAAAGGAGGCCCTCCTCACGGGCATATTCAAAAGCCTGGGCGCGGTCGACCGCACGGGCGTCGACGAGGTCCAGCTTGTTGCCGACGAGGGCAATGACGATGTCACGGCTGCGCATGGAGTGCTTCTTCAACTCGGCAACCCAGTGCTTAGCCCGGGCGAGGGAGGCAGAGCTAGTAATGTCGTAGACGACGACGGCGCAGTGGGCATTGCGGTAGTACATGGGAGCCAACGAGCGATAGCGTTCCTGGCCGGCGGTGTCCCAGATCTCGAGCTTGACGGTGGTGTTGTTGTCGAGCTGGATGCTCTGTGTGAGGAACGCGGCGCCAATGGTGGACTCGCGGAACTCGTCAAACTGGTCCTTGATGAAACGGTACACGAGTGAAGACTTGCCAACCGCGCTCTCTCCTAGGAGTACCAACTTGAACTGGGCAAAGACAGGCTCTGGCATGGTATATGGTGGGGCCTTGGCGGTGGTGGTGGTGGTGTCGATAGAAGCGATGGTGGTTGTGTCTTGCCGCCGCCTGTCTTCTTCTCTTCTCCCTTCGCGACTCAAAGAGAACAGGGGCAGAGGGCACAGGGCTACTAACCTCTATCACCGTCCTCCTCCGCCTGTCGCTTCCCGGAGCCTTCAAGGCGTCCCAAGAGCGCATCACGATTGCCGTCATCACACACAAAAAGACCGCCACCAGACTATCGCCATCAAACTGCCGTCAGCCACGTTTTCTTCAACCTTGTGCTCCTCGACCAGCACTATTCTGTACCACACACCGTGACCGCCCATTGCCGAGAAGATGCTTTTCGCTTCTTGATTTTCCTGTACGTTTTTGAAATGATATTAACACGTTGAAAAAGCAAACACATAACAAATAAAGTATCGTAACAGAGGTCAAAAAATCCAAGACAATGTCGACAACCTGGAGTTTGAGAAATCGCTAGAATTTTTTCAAAAGCTCAACTTTATTGATGAGGTCTCTGGATTTTTTGAAAAGTTATTGCTTCTTTACAGACACTCGAGTTTCCGTTTATCTTCCCAGTCGGGGCGCTCACGAAAGCCCAAGTTATTAAAGCAATTGAAAAAAATGAGAGAAACATTTTGGTAGACGATAAGAGTACCAAAGTTAGCTTGCAAAAGCACCAAAGCGTCAAACAACGCCATCCAAGTATCAGAGGTCAAGCGCAAGAGCTCGCCCTAGTGTCAGTTCCCACGATCATCACAAAAGATCTGTTTATAACCTACAAGATTGCTCAGAAAAGTCATTTTCACCTCCCGAAGACCCAACAACACTAGCACTTTGGTGGATTCTTCTAAAACTTTAAGCGAAGAGTCCCACAAGTCGCTGGCAGTCTCTCTTAGGATGCCTCCAAAAAATGCTGCTAAGGTGCATGGTACCTGAGGGTTTTGCAGTCACCAGTAAAAGGATTGAGAACACCTTAAAGGCCCCAAGATTTTAAAGGGTTGCCTGCTATTAACAATATCTTAACGATATTGAAAGGAAAGCGCCAATTATGCTTTTTCAAAGCCCTTTTAAAAAATTAGGGTTTAGTCCAAAAATTACTTCTGAATTTATACAGCAAGTATGGGCATCTGAGAAACCAGTCAAAGTCCAGTAGCATAATGAGGTCTGCTTCAGGAAACGCGCATGGAGATAATCTTAATGACAACGCAAAGTTGCGCTGCAATTTAATACCATACAGCACTCCAATTTATGGCAATCTCTATTTGAAAAAGTCGACCGGTTTAGTGACCATAGGCGACAATCTAGTTGCTCAGCAAAAAGAAGGAAATCATCTTTCTTTAAATAATTTGCAAGCCACGGAAAACGAGACTCGATGCCTTGTCGAACTCGAACAGAGGAAAAAGGAGCGCGAAATTCTCATTATTTTGAATTGCAATTCTGGCAATAGTTACTCTCATTAAAACCAAGAGAAAGAGCACACAAGCTCAGCGAACCATGACAGAGCCATTGTGAGAGAAAGTAACTATTATAAGGCTCTTATAAAGTACTGCAAGGGTCCTTTTGCTCCAACATCAATAAAACAGTTGATTATATAAATTTATTTCAATTTGATAACTGACTACACAGATGTTGAAGAGGACTCAGAACAGGAAGAGTAAGAATAAGAGAAATGTACAGAAATCAAAATATTTGGCATAAGTGCTCAGAAAGCTTCCAATGATACTACAGGCAGCAAGAAAATACCCAAGCTGAAAGTGCAGGTCTCGGTATGACTGCAAACATCTGCAACGGATCTCATACGGATAGCAGCGCAAGCGAAAGCGCCATCAGCAAAAGACACTTGCTTAAAAAGTTGAGCTCTCGTTTGAGAAACAAAAAGTTAGACTTCACTTTGGAAAAGCAGTAAAGTTTAAAGCTGATCAATAGTGACTAATCAAGTTCGTATAACAACAGAAACTCAAACGGAACGCTGAACAACTCACATCCACTTGATAACAGACACAATAACAAATATGAGAGATTCAGTCACGCAAGTTCTATTTCCGAAAGTAAAAGCAGCACTGAGGACAATATTTTGGTTTGTTAGCTCAGTAAAAACGTTAAAAAAAGTTTCATGGATCCGAACGAGAAGCTTAATGTATCTGAATTTGCTAGAACTCATTCCGATGATGAGACCAGACTAAGGAGCGATAGCAGCAAGAGCACACTCATCAATGGAACTTCCCAGAATTCGACACTTTCACAACTTGATGAAATAACAAAAGCCAGTACGGTTAAAGACTCTTTCTTGAAGTTTCAAAGCTTGAAAAACTTGCAAAATCTTTTAATCATGTTTTTAATAAACGTTCTTTTTTTACTTAATTTTTCTGTTTTTCAAAAAAGTTCAACATCAGCGAGCAAGGGTTGAGAGTAATTACGGAATATTTACATCTGAATTACAAAGACCACAATATGCCCCAAGCGTATGAGCAGAAATATATAAATGACGATAGCTTTCAAGGCAGCTATAGCGGCGGCAGGCCCAAACCTTCTTTGAATGGTACAAACTCTTTCAAAAAAACTTGTCCATGTTGTCAAACTTTGCTAATCCGGTAGAGAATGATAACATTTTTAATAAAGAAATATCAATTGAGAATTCTCAGAATAATCTGGAAGTGTTAAGTTTTGAGCTTTTCCAGGTTTCAGATGGTAAACAAATTCTTTGACCAGGACTATGCTTCCAACAGCAAGAAGAATGATAACATGCTTGTGAGTAATTTTTCAAAACTCTCATTTGCTGAAACCAACATAAATTGTAACAATGGCAAAAGCTTTGATGAAGAGTTTGCAGAAAGACAACAACGTGGCACCATTAGCGCCAAGCCCTCTCTGATAACTAGTCACACAAAAGGTTATTAACTTCGAGAACGCAAAAGGGCACCAAAAAGTCTGTTTTGAACATTAGCAGCAACAACAGCTGCTATAAGGAAAATAAACCTATTATGTCTAAGAACGACAGTCCGGATCCGAGCTTTTTTTTAAATTTTAGAATTCTGCTTTTGAAAAAAATAGCAAGGAAAATAACAGCGCAGTCTGCATTAAATGGGCCAAAGGACAGGAAAACTTTTCGTAACACTAGCAGTGGTTCAAAGTTTCCCGCTCTTAGCAAAAAGTCGATTGGCAATAACAGCCATAACATAGCAACAGTTTTACCGACGAGAGCAAAATTTTGAGCTTCAATATGAACTCAGCTCATCTAAGAACGGTCTCCAGGTCTAGCTTGACATAACTGGAAAAGCACGTGAAAGTAGAAAAGTTTTTTGGACTTATTGAAAAGTTGTCTAAAAAAATGAAAAATTAGACTTGTTCAAAATTTGCTTTTTTTTAAAGGAGATTGTATTTTTTACAGCTCAGCAAGGATTGAAGGAAATGGGCATAATCGCTCAATTTTCATTCTACGCACCATTTATTACTATAGTATGTTCATTTGCTTTATTTCCCAAATTTAAAGTATGTTCTATTTTTGAGCTCCCTAAGGCAGAAAAAAACTCTGCCTTCCTTTTTTTCTTCCATTTTGTTATCATTAGTTCTTTCTTTTTGTTCATACTTTTAATTTTTAATTTTCTATTTTATCAGGGTTTAACGTTGCAGTCATGTACAACCTGAATCCTTTCCAGAAATTATCAGTTAATCGGCATGCTTGCCTTTCAAATATTCAACCTTTTGCTAAGTATTGGTCAATTTGAAAGACATTATGTGTGATATAGTATAGTACTAGCTCATGTTGGGGTTCGCTTACACATCCAAGTTCGAAGCCCTGGCGCACACACTGGAAAAATAGAAAAACACGAAGTCGAGTGCAAAAAATGGCCCAAAGACCCTGGAAAATACACGAAATACGCTTACAAAACCAGAATATAGTTCATTCAATTTCAGCAGCATTTGATCGAATTTACGAAAAATATTTAATACAACCTGATAGTCACGCCTATAATGTCAAATCTCTCAGCTGCGCCGCAGGTGTACGGCGGTGATGAGGTTGGGGCACTCGTGTTGGATCCCGGCTCGTACTCTACAAGGGCAGGCTACGCTGGCGAAGATGCTCCACGATACGTTGTGCCTTCGTACTGCGCTTACAGCAACAGCATAAGGGAAAGCATGGACAAAGGAAGCAGCGAAGGAGCAGAGTTAACAAAGAAATCAGAAGAGAGTAAAGAGCCAGAGGACGCTGAACAGATAGATACAGAACAGCAGGGGCAGGAGCAGCAGAGTAATGATAGTAGCAGCGAGTACAGGACCAAATTCAAGAAGCGGAAATACACATACTATGGCGATGAGTCTATCCACTTTCCTAGAGACAATACCGAGATCAAGCCGATCGTCAATGACGAGATCATCGGGGACTGGGACTCTGCCATTGAGCTCTTTGACTACCTCTTCACAAGCCTTGACGCCGATGTCGAGGAGCAGCCAATACTCCTTACCGAGCCCGTGTGGAACACCAAGGCGAACAAGCTCAAAGCGCTTGAGGTGTTTCTCGAGTATTTCCAGACGCCGGGCTTCTACCTTGCGAAGGCGCCAGCGTGCACGTCCTTCGCCGTAGGGCGTCCAAACTCGCTCATTGTGGATATTGGCCATGACGTAACAAGCGTGACACCGGTGCTTGACGGCATGTGTCTCTCTAGAAACGCCATGAAAACCCACTACGCGGGTCGCTTCGTGGACTCCCAGTTACGCCTGGTATTTGCGCAGCGAAATATCGACCTTGTGCCACGGTTCAAGGTGAAGAGCAAGGAGGTGGTGAAGTACTCTTTCGGCCAGTTCCAGCAGACGCTGCCGGAAGAAGTGAAGCCGATATACTCGGTGAAGTCGTCCTTACCAAAGACCATCACAAAGTCGTTCGAAAACTACGAGACACAGCGTCTCTTGAATGAGATGAAAGAGACATTGATCGTGGTGCCAGAGACCCCCATCTCTGACTCGCAAAAGTTTGACTATCAGTCCCGATACTTTGAGCTTCCGAACGGGCTCCATGTCGAGTTTGAGAAGGAGCGCTACGAGATCGCCGACTCCTTGTTTAACCCAACTAACTACATCAACTACTGGAAGAAGCACCCTGAGCACCACTTTGAGGACGACTTGGAGTGGGAGGAAGAGAACGGCGACTTGGCGGAACTCGATATTGACAACGACTACGTGCCGTTGAAGCGCGGTAAGAGAAAGTTGGATAACGAGACTGAGGTCGCTACGCCAATCAAAAAGACCAAGCCAGAAGACGATCCAGGCGCACAGAACGATGAGATCGCAGACAACCAGAACGGTACCGCCGACGGCGACAGCACTACTAATAGGGACAACCAGAACGGCTCAACCAGCAAACCTACCGCTTCCTCTGCTTCGTCTTCGCCAGTTACGGTCCGCGGTCTTTCGGCCCTCATCAACCAGACAATTGCGAACGTCGACGTCGATATCCGCCAGCAGGTCGCACACAACATTGTTGTGACGGGCTCGTTATCGCTCATCCCGGGCCTCAACGACCGCATTTTCAAGGACTTGAGCGAGCTGAACCCGGGCTTGAAGATTCGCTTGCACGCGAGCGGCAACACCAGCGAGCGCAAGAACCAAAACTGGATCGGCGGCAGCGTGCTCGCAAGCTTGGGTACTTTTCACCAGTTGTGGGTCAGCAAGCAGGAGTACGACGAGGTTGGCGGTGATAGATTGGTGATTGAGCGGTTCAGGTAGGATGGAGAGAAAAAGCGGCTCAAAAAGTCAAATCTATACGTTTGTGATGTTGGGGTGTTATTATATTAGGTTAATGTTTTTTTTGTATTGTTCAGTTTCTTTCTTGCTTATATAGTGGATGGCTTGATAAAAATGTATTTTACTTTGAAATTGCTCACTCTGCGATGACGTCCTGCATGACTGTGTAGCTCATTGCAAGTTTTTCTTGCAACGTTACATTAACAAAATAGCATAAAGAAAACGTTTCATTAAAAACTTTTGTTCGTAAATATAAACTCTATCGTACACACATAAAAATCATTTCCTGAAAGCCAATGAGATCAAGATACTAATATATAGCAACTCTTAAACGAGTCAACAGCATCACCGCTTGTTCTTTTTGTGCTGCACTTTAGAGATCGAGTCCTCTGCCGTTTCCGTATCGAACACAAGCGCGCCCTTGACCAAGCCTTCCTCCGCACAGCTAATCAAGCTCAATTGCCTAGAGACGCAAAATCTCGCCTTTTGGATAAACTGTAGCCTCTCGGCAATAATCTTCTTTGGGTCACTAATCTCAAAGAGCTTAGATAAGTCCTCTACGGCGTTGCTGAGACTGGTCTGCATCTGCTCGAAGATTATGGCCGAATTCGTCCGCACGTCCTTCAAAAAGTACGAAAAGGCGTAGGACCATTTGAGAGTGTTTCGTGCCTTGAGCAACGTGGAAATGGAGTTTTTCAAAAATTGGCCTTCGATCCAACTAATCCCCTGAGTGTTCTGGAGAAGCTTGATCTTCTTGGAGATTTTCTCGTAAATGCGCAAGTCTTGGTTCATAGAAACCTGGTGGATTTGAAATCTGTCAAAATAGTGCAAGTACTTTGTATAGTTTTTTCTAGCATTGCTGAGACTGTTTCTTGTCTCTTTGGCCTCGCTTTCGTCGTACCGGTTGCACTTATAGTATTCGTTTGCGTGGAGCGACCATGGTCCCGAACAAATCCAGCAAAACTGGTGATTGCACTTGTTGCACGTCATGTGGTTGCACCCACCGTTCTTCTCAATAGAAGCGAAGCACTTTGGACACTGCTTAGTGTTCAAGTTGATCCAGTTGGCAGTCTCGGAGTCGTTGTTGCACTTCTCAACCCACTTCTCAACAACGTGGCATGGCACAGGGTAGTGGTTCTCGTACTTGCAGTTAACGCAAAAGTTGTGGTCTTTCATACAGGTGATTATCGGTAGCTGAGTAATCTTGGTTGCACACTCTACTTTATCTGGAACGTATTGGTTTAACTGGACTAGGGTATCGCAGTCTGGAGCAGGACACCAATGGATATTCTTGTGGGACTCAATGTATTTTTTCGCCACAAACTTCAAGTAGTCGTAGCACTTTTGGTGGTACATCATTGTTTCTTCTTCCTTGATTAACTCAGTGTAGTTTTCGTTATCGGCCACATCGTACAAAAAATCAGGGGCAAACGACTTGACGTCGCTGCCGCTGACATTAGAGTCCGTCGAGGCAATGGTGACATTTTTGCGTCTGGGGCTCCCGGTATAAATGTCTCCCGATTCATCAAAGCTATCACTGAAATCACTGCCGTCGTCGCTATCGCTATTGTCACCCACAAATTGCCCAAATGACACAGAATGATACTTTTTGAATAGCTTTTTGTACTTTTTCCGTTTTGTGTCAATATCAAAATTTGCTTTTGCCTCGTCCATACACTCCTGATATTCGTCCTGGAATAGAGTGTTGAGATCCTCTAGCTGGAAGCGCCTGCTGCAGTCAAAATCAGGGCACTTTATCAATGTGCCCAGGGGTATTTGATCATTTACATAGTGCTTGTAACAGTCTTGGCAGTAATAGTGGTCACACGTAAGCGCAAATTTTTTGGTCTCCTCAAAAGTTTCTTCGTCGTCATTGCAACATATCGGACATACAAAATCTTTGCCGTGGTTTTCTAGCTTGCCCAAAGATTTTGATGTTGCTGATGGGGTGCCATTGAGCGTAGGTGTCAACGCTGGGATGATGAAAGGGGCGGTATCCAAGGGTATTCCAATTTCATCAAGTAGGATATTGTATTTCTCCATATATCGTTCCACTAGTCCTTCAAAGTTCCATTTAAAGTGTATCAAGAGGTAGAACGTCTGGTTCTGGGTGAGGTTTAGAATCGAGGACACGTTCGTGGCGTTCGGAAAGAGCACATTGTGGATAAACTGGATTAGCGTGTACTTCGAGTAATTGTATAGATTTACTTTAACATTGTCGTTGTTGTTGATGCTTGATAGAACAGAGTTCTTTGAGGCGCTCTCGCCGTCCGATGGGGGCTTGAATATGGAGACATCGTTCTCGTCGTTCAGGTCGTCATCAATGTCCACATCGCCATCGCCGTCAATATCTAAAGAGCCATTATCTAGAGAGTCATTATCTGATTCAAAGGAAATGTCGTCGTCGTCTTCGTACTCAAAGTCGTCGTCCCCGAGATAGTCGCTTTCGTTGTCGGACATTTGCTCTCCATCTGCTTGTGTTCGTAGAAACTGTAGTTCTTGCGCAATGATTGATCACTAGAATTGGGGTGGCGCACCGGTGCGTTGCAATTAGAACGGAGAATATAAATGAAGAAATCTATGGGATAGAAGGGCTATCGAATATAGTCAAGAGGTGTAGTGCCAATGCAAGAAAGAAATGGCCTTGAGCTGATGAGGGAGAGAAGTGTGACCGCAGACTGGCGGCAACGGGCGTTGGCGGCAACTTTGGGCATTTTTTATACAAGCATTGTGCGCCGCTCTGCTCGCAGGCCGCATGTGACCGGGGCTGCGGGTTCCCCAGTTTTCCAACATAATAACTACAAAAAACGATATTTGGACAGTGGTTGAAACAATCGTTTATAGAGACCAGAGTATATGTCTACGAGAAGTAAAGATAGAGAGACTAACTCTTGCAGGAAGTATCTCTTGTAAGCTATTACACATAAAATGCTAGCCTCTGGAACAAGAACAAAAGACGGTTGCCCGGCACAAACTCCAACAGCTTGACACCCAAAATTCCCACATTTATCAATATGAATACATTTAGCTGGAACTTCAAGCCGCTTACTAGACTGCTGATTAGAGAGTTTCTTGCAGGCCACTCGCTCATGACTTTGATATTACTAAACGTCATTGTTCCGCCCAGTTGCTTTTTGGACAAGAAGGAAATCTGGACATCCTTGGACGTAAGCTCACACAACACGTTGTAGAGCATTTTGAAAATCGAGTTCTCATGGGAGAGAAAGTTCATGGAGCTATTGACCGAGTCGTCAAGGTTGGGGTACGCGAATTTTAAATTGTGGAATACCTTGTACTGGAAGGTATCGTTAACATTGGGGGTTAGATAGTATAGGTGCACAAAATTTATATTGACTGTTTGATTACCGCACTGATGAGTGTTATAAAATAGGCAATCCGAATTTTGGGGTTCCAAACCTTGCTCAAAGTCGAAGTCAATGTTGTCTGATTGAGGCTGACGCTTAAGTGGCAAAGCTCCAACCAGGGGATTCTCACAGAACATGGAGCGTATTACTTCCTCCTGCATGACTTGTTCAGAATTGGTCTCTTTCAAAAGCTTAAAGCTTCGAAATATTTTCTTAACCTCAGGTCTTCGGATCATCATCTTCAAAAACATATCGGTGGACTTGTTGATCCTCACAATGTTCATCAAGTCTTTGTCTAGTTTGAGTGGCTTGGTAGGATTATCGCCATTGAGCCTTTTCAAGTACTTCACAAGGCAGCGGAGTACATTGTTATAGTCGTAGTTCAATTTGGTGGTCTCAGAGTTCGAGAGTAGTAGCGACGGCTTGGTGTAGATGTGTGAGCTCTGCTCATCGTCAAAGTATGAGTCGGCGGCGGAAAGGCATAGCCGGACGTGCTCCACGTCTTCTTCGCAGAGGCTATTGAGAGTGGGAGTTAAGCTGTTTTCGTTGATGTAGAGGAATCTGGAGACGTCATACGTTATGTAGTTGTACGTTGTGATGTTGATGGGTATGGCATCGCACGTCAAGGAGGAAAGAAGTAGAAGAAGAGCAGCCAAGGGTATCTTCATTGCGTTGTGTGGTAGGAGAGCTGGCTGGAAGTCTATTCAAGGGATTGCCATTGAGGCTTGAAAGTCTGAAAGAAATGCTATTTATATTGATACTATGGAGGTGGTAAATAGGAAGGAATGTGTATGCAAGAATATCCACTCCAGGGCGCAAACCGCAATACGAGCTGCCGAAGGAAAACGAGAGACAATGCTAATAGAGAAACTACTGTATATTATATGAAAAGCATTAGAACAAATAAAGCCAAAAGATCAGGAAGCTACTATTCAGCAGACAGAGAGTGAAAACGAGAGCGTGTATAGCTACAGGAACTTCGCCAAGCCCAAGGAAAATAGGGGCTGTCCCGACATTTCCAGCATTAAAATAGGGGGGTTCGCTCGGCATTTAGCTATTACGATATCGCCGTGCCGTTGTGCTGTGCGGACGACGCTTTAGTGCCACGAATTCCACTCCAGTTAGAGCAACTAATAGGAGAAACGCCTTTTGTGGCCTGCTGACGCCTTGGGGATATGCAACTTGAGAGGAGACTTGGTTTACTGGGAGGATACCCATAAAAGGCTTTTGTGAGATAGGGTGATTTTTGCTTGGTAGGAGTTACTGCATTATGGGTCTATGCTCGGGTAGACGTAATATGACGTTGGTTAATGCGTTCCAATATATATGCAAGCACCTATGTGATGCTTCTTACATAACACTCAGAACAATACATGCCAATTGACTTTTAGGTGTGCATGATGAGAGCTCGGGTATATTAAATGAGGAATGTTGGTCTTAAGATGAAATGTGGTAGGGAAATATGCGAATAGAACTATACCAAAGAGACAGAAAAGCGATTGGAATGCAGAAATTAAACCAAAAATATAAAAATCAAAAGCAGGCATCTATAATTTGCAAAAAACGGTGGAGATATAAAATGTTGAAAAAAAGTTTGAAAGAAAAGAAAAGTTGGACTATTCTAGATAAAATGAAAATATGAAAATAACGAAGCTGTGCCCAAAAGCAAAACCGGAGCAGAAGGTATCAAAAAGAACAGCGTTATATTAGAAATCCTCCTCCTCTCTATCCTTCTCGCTCTGATTCTCTTTGTACAGCTGCTCTTCGTACTTGCCATCGCCATACAAGTTGTATCCATTGATCCAAATCTGTCCAAAATAGTCATACAACATCTGCTTGGTATCATTAAACCCAACAACGGCACCCTTGTCTGCGGCAGCGTCGTCATCGACGTACGACAGATCCCTCGCACAGTACTGGTACCCGAAACACTCGGTGGCCATTTTCCAGCCCTTGTGCTGATTGTGGCCCTCGATGGCCTCCTGCGCCGGCGGGATGAGCACCCCAGCAATGTTGATGGCGCTGTTGTAGTACCGCTTGAGCATCTCCTGGTTGTCGACGCCGAATCGGTTCTTGTACTTGGTGAGCAAGATGTCGGCGCCCCAGGCCTCTTTCTTGCATCGCTTGAAGCCGGAATTGATCCAAAGGAGCGTCGCGTTGTCCTCGGAGCTAAGATGCGCCGGCTGCACCGAGCATGCTTCGGCCTTGTATTTGGACTTCTTTGCGTTATATGCGAGCGTAGCGGTGGCATTCGTGATGATGGCGCCAGCGCCGTGCGCATTGAACTCGTAGTTCTCGTCGCCCATCATCGAGAGCCCGAGCCAGTACGTCTCCTTATCGCCCCACGTCTTGGTTGACACCGGTTCCCAGAGATTGAGCTGGATTGAGGCAAGAATGCCGCTAAAGTGCGTGGAGCGGCGATACGCAAAGATGCCCGACTCCATGAGGTGCTTCAACTGGTGGCGGAAGAACCGCTGGTTGAGGGTCCTGGCGGTGGCTTGCGGGATGTCGAAGAGTACCTGGTCGATTACTGTCGGGAGCAATTTTTGGAAGACGTACATATCCTGGTGGTACAAACGTGCGTCGTTAAGACGGTCCTTGAAGAAGATTGTTTCGGTGTTTTGGTACGCCTCGGTGCTGAAAAAGTCGTTTGGGTTGATGAAAGGCACCGCATCAGCGTCCATGAGAAGCATCTCATCAAAAGAGTTGAAAAGTAGCGCAAGGTACTTGTTTGAGTACGAGTCGAAACGAGATGCGTACTTTTCAGTGATGCAGTTAGCAACATTGACGAACCACATTTCTTGTTGTGGAAACAGAGACTCGACCTTGAGTTGGTTCAAAATAGACGAATAGTTTCGGCGAAGCTCGCAGAGGAATGCGTTGGAGCGACCATCGATAATATCGTTTCTACCGACGTGTATCAACTTTTGGATAACATCTTCAGAAAGATCGCCTTTGTGGATAAACTGAATTGGCAACTTGTTGCCTAAGGCTCTAAGAATCTGTAGCAATGCAGTTAAGTCGTGAAAGTGGTGGTCAGAGGCCGATATCACAATTCCTCTGCCATTGACGGAGTGCTTGAACTTCTTCATGAAACACGATGAGAAAGACGCAGACACAGTGTCTGACAAGGAGGTAAAGGTCGATCTGAAGCTCGTGGAGTTTTTGTTTTGGTTCTTGCTGGTGGGTATGCCGCGATCCTTGTTGTACTTGTGCATATTTGGCATGTTTATCTGGACGGTGCCATCCCATCTTGTAAAAACCGGCAATCTTTTGGATAACCACGGGAAAAGTCGGAGCTCAGCATCGGAACACATTTCGAGATAGCCTTCACTTTCCCTCTTTTCTTTTTGTACTTCTTCTTTTTCTTGTTTCTTTGCATTTGAGCCTCCCTTTGCTTTAGAAGTCAACAAGGTGACCCTTTCATGTATGTAATCTCTAAAAGAATCAATTTTTCTATGAAGGTTCTTGGTCATTTGAGAAAACTTCACAGGGTGCCTGTCGTGCTTCATGTAGCACTGGTCAAACACTCTCAAATGCGTCATGGTCTCGATCATCTGCTTTTCAGTCTTTTCAGTATTGTCAAGGGCCTCCCTATACTCCGCCATGACCCGGTCCATCTCCTCGTCGCTGATTTCCAAGAAATCTTTTAAGACCTTGCCGCCTAACGTGCCGTTCTTCTTGCCCTCCTTGTACTTTTCCTTCTTCTCTCGCTTGAGGCCCTGCACCTTGGACTTGATGTAGCCCTCCTTGAGAAATACGCCGGCATTGTGAGGCAAGTCGTTGATGTAGGCGGCCTGCCAGCCGGGATTGAGAGTATACAACTCGGTGAAGTAGAGCTCGCACTTTTCGCTGTAGGTGTACTTGCTGGCAAAGTCAGGGCCAAACTTGGTGACAAGATGCTTATAGTGGGGCGATGCGAACTTCAAGTCCTGGTCCACGAGGATCGTCTTGACGAGGTGGGACGTGACACTGTCCTGGGTGTGGAGATGTGAGATGATCGAGCGGAAAACATAAAAGACGAAAATCTGCAGGCATATTATGAGGAAGATCACAAATCGAGTGATTTTCTTATTGCACGAGAGCCGTAGCATAGCGACAGCTTATAGTAAAGGGCGAATTAAAAAGATATGTTTACGATGTAGGGACTAGATGTTGGGACTTGAGGTTTTGGTGTCTGTTCCCGGATTAAAACTGCAGATAAGATTGGTCAAAGCCACCTGAGAGAGCGACAGTAGCAACTGATTTGGAGTGGACGAAGCTTTGATACGTGCTACTGGGCTGCTTTCATGGAACAAAAAAGGGAGTAGCTTTGGAATTTGAGGCAAAGAGTGGACGAGCAGAAAGAAGGCAGGCGACAGAGTGAGCATTAGGAGAGTGCTCTTGAGGTCTAGGGAACCAGCATCTGCTGAAAAGCTTGATTAGAAAGGGCTTTTTCTTGGAAGGGAAAGCCGCCAGTATTCTGTTCCATATCGGCGGTACATGGTCCAGGCTACCCTGAACACCTCGTAAAAACACAAATTTCGAGACTTTTTAAGAAACGGCTGGAAAATATTTTCTTTGTTCTTTTCTTCAGTTTTTGTTCTTTATGATCTAACTGTTGAAACGGTTCATTTTAACACCAACCAGTGGTGGCAAAGAGCTTCAGGAGCTCTATCTGCTCCGTCCTGTGCACAGACTGTGGTTGGCCAGTACGAGGCCGTGCGCACAGCGACAGTATGCCAGGACGGGCTTTGACTTGTGCTTTTCATATTTTGACAATTTCCCCCGCTAATTGTTGCTGATTTCATAGCTTGCGCTAATTGAAGAACTGTCTATTTATGTATTCTTTCTTTTTCCTTGGGACTTTATCTCCATGGCTTCGACAGACTTAGTCACATAGGATGCTGTGGTAAACGAATCCCATATAGCAGAGCGACCGTGCTCTCAGAGAGATGCAGTCTTTTCTCACACGGCATTCTTTTTGAAGGCACGGAACATTATCCGTAAGCTACTGTAAAAATTAGTATATTCTTGTGTCTATTGCTGCTCTGCATTGTCGACTGATCTGTCTGCTGACCTTTAGCCATACTGACTTGTTGTTTTCTTCCTTTGCCTTTAACCAATGGGCGGTGTGCCCTTTGCAAACCAAAGCCCAAGGTTACCCTCCGTTCTCATGGGATCGAACCATTGAGCACATGACCACTCGGCAGCCAATGGGAGGACGTGAATAAGTAAAGAAAAATTTCGCGCACTGGAAAATATAAAAACACTTTTTTGCCAGGCGCTTTTTCACCGGCAAACCAGACAGACAAACATAGCAATATTCGCTCTTTTCCATAACATCCCCTTGCGCAACTTCATTAGATTGGCGTCCACCTACACACGCACATAGCACACAGCACACAGCACACGCAATGTTCAGACAATCCCTTGCCAGAGTCGCTGCTCCATCCCGCGCCTTCGTCGCCAAGCGTGCCGCCTCTTCCCACGCCTTGTCCAATGCCGTCGTTGCGGACTTGAACACCAGATGGGAGGAATTGCCAGCTCAGGACCAGCAGGAAATTGCCGCCCAGTTGAGCGAGAGACAAAAACTCAACTGGAAGGAGCTCACCCCAGCCGAGAAGAAGGCCACCTGGTACATCTCTTACGGTGAGTGGGGGCCAAGAAAGCCGGTCCACGGCAAGGGCGACGCCGGCAAGATCTTTGGCGGTGTGATGATTGGCTTGGGCATCTCTATGGGCATATTCTTGAGCATTAGAGCCGCTTCCCCTGCTCCACCAAAGACCATGTCCAGAGAATGGCAAGAGCAATCCGACGAGTACCTCAAGTCCAAGAACGCCAACCCTTGGGGTACTTACTCTCAAGTCCAGTCCAAATAAATGCTATCGTAAAACGAGCTTTTACTTCATATTACTATCACTATTGACGCGTGTGTTTCAATGACAAGCAGCAAAGTTGTACACTATCCTAATATTCCGAAAGATGAAAGATAAAAGAAAAAAATTTCAATAGCAGATTGGCGAGAGAAACTTATCAAATGATACATTTCTGTTTCAGCAGTAGGATGCTTTCCAGTAATGTCTTGTGATCTTTTGAAGCAGCCAATATCTCAAATTCCAATCAAATTTACAAAAATTAAAAACAGAAGTGTCAAATCTTCAACCCATATAGAAATGTCAATTGAATTTGTGGATGCGAGATCTAAAACCTAGATCTAGGTACAGTACACATCTGCAGCCAACCACTGGCATTTTGCTTTTTCCTTTTTTATACGAGTTTTTGTTTGTTACAGCTTATTATATCAATCTTTTTTTTTAAATCTAATTCTTAGTCTTTTTTTGCATTCCAGAGATTATCCACCTAGTATCATCAAATTACTATTCATGCATTGTTTTTACAGAATCTCCTTTTTTATTCTATGTCACGAGTACACTCAATCAATGCTTTATTGTTATTTGCTATCTCCGTATGCCAGTATTATTTGAGTCACAAAGTTTTTAAGACAACAGGCGGAGCGTGTACCCCAGGGGGCAATACTGTGGGGAACTACATTTGCAAAAAAAGAGTAGCCATCTGTAAGGCTTCAAATATTAAGAAAAGGGTGCCGGCAATTGGCTGGTTCAAGTGGCCTGTTTTTTTCTGAGCTTAATGACTAATTCGGCAAGGCCCTTATGTGATGCAGAGAAGGAAGAAAAGAGAACGAGATTTCGAAAGAAGAAAAAAGAAAACGAGATTTCGTTGTTTGTCTGGGGTGCGGGGGTGCCGTAACGCTTGGAGAAAGGTGATAAGGGTGCCCAGACTCCCGGGGTGTCTTTGCGATGTATAGTTTTATATAGAGATGGAGAACCCGCTTACGGTGGTGATTGTGCGTAACGTATATTTTATAGTATAATCTAGGGTTTATAAAGAAGCATGCAGCGCGACAGAAAATATCAGAACCATAGTATATGGTTCTAGCGTGACTGGGTCTTAAAAGGTGCGATCAAAGATGTTCTTTCTTTTGCCATTCTTTCTTTAAACTTATTTTTCCTTCTTGACTTCTACCTTCTTACCGCCCCTGGCCATCTTCTTTGCAATCTTGATCATCTTGCTGAACCAGAACAAGTTGAGAATGTCCAAGGAAAAGTTAATGACCATCGCGAGCGACGCAAGCACCTTCAAGAGTACGCTCAAGTATCCCCACTGCGCATATAACAACGAGATCACCAAGCCGATGGCGTAGAAGCCCCAGACGACCCGCACGCCAAAAAAAGATACCATCAATAAGAGACCGTTAGCGACGTTGAAGCGCATGGGAACGGCGCCCGGCGGGAGTTTGGTGATAAACCAGTTGACGTTGACAAAGGGCGAGCTGAGTTCAAAAATCAAGAAGCGCGGGACCCAGTACTGCAAGAACGGGATCAAGGCAAGGAAGAACACGAAGAGCGAGGCGATGGCGTGGAAGAGGAACTCGAAGCCAAAGAGGTCAAAGTAGTAGAGGCACACAAGGAGGTCCCAGACAAAGTAGCCAATGGTGGCGGCGGCGACAAAGGCATGGTTGTAGCTGTAGCCGAACAACTGGGCGTGCTGGGAGTCGCCAAGGGAGCGGTCGGCAAAGAGCCAGAGGCAGGCGGCGATGGAGATGAGGCACTGTACCATGGCAACGACATGGATGTCGAAGTTGACGCGGCCCCTGCGGGTTTGAGAAGTGTAGTGGACGCCAAAGAGGCGCGTACAAACGAGCGGTGACGCGAAGAAAAGGAGGTTGTAGAAGATGAAGGCGTAGAAGGCCTCGTGGAAGTGGACGGCGTAGTAGCTCGTAGGGTCCACGTAGGGGTCCACGTAGTGGTCGAGGAAGGTGGGTCTCGCAAGAGCGGATATTTTCTCTATCATGGTGGGAGAGCTGTTGAGGAAGGCCACTTGGCTAGTGCGGCAGTTGCTAAGATGGACTTTTTACCTTGAGATAAGTGTGTTATTTGGGTGTGATGACAAAGTGAAACGAACCGTTGCACTGGGGCCGCACAGGCGGATGTATTTATTTCTTCCGACCCGTGATACTCTGACTCAGCGCGAAGCAGCTGGCTTAAATAGCTGTTGCGGGTATTCAAACCAACTATAAGCAGGAGCTATCTTCGCTGTGGGAAAGAGATAAGTGACTTTTCTTTAAAGATCTTGCTGATGAGATTTACCGAGTGGTTGGCAATGTGCTTTTGAGTGTTTGCACTTTCTGCTGGGCGCATGGGGGCCCTGCTGTCTGTCTGCACATGGCCTGACATGCCGCGCTAGGAAGCGTCATATGGCCACGAAGGGACACTTTAACATAAGCAAAGATAAAGACTAGAATATATATAGTATATTACGTCTATTAAAAAAAACTAGTGGCAGAGAATAAAAAATAATAGCGCAAAGTAGAATCCGCAGGCTATGTGCCTAAAAGACCGTCTCTTCGTAAGTGAGCTCGCTGTTCTTGAACTTGAAGAATAGCTGCTCGAGCACGCCCATGGACTCTTCGACCTCGTTGATGTACTTGACATCTTCTTCGAGCGGATTCGCCCTACCCACCGGCGCAAGCTTAATCACCTCATCGATAAAGTCCTGTTTCACAAGGTTCCACGGGCTGTAGTGGAACGCCATGTGGTTGCCAAACTGGTTCGCCAATTCCTGCTCCCACGCAACCTGCTCCTCCTTTGGTGGCAACTTTTTGGCATTGCTCCAAACCCCTGCGATGGCTGCGGCGCCCGCCTCGATGGTAGGCCACTTGAGAGTCGTGAGCTTGACGCCCACGAACGCTAAAGTCGGGTCGTTGATGGCAAACAAATGTTGGTAGAGGCCCTTGAGTCGGGATGAGGAGGTAGGCACCCCCTGAGTGCCATCGCTGACCGATACGGTAATGTACTTGTCAGAGTTATCGTTATTGCTTCTATCGTCAATGTTTGGAATAAAAGAGTAGTGCCAATGGTAGCCGGTCGCGAGGATCACATTGTCAATGTCGCCCACCTTGGACCCGTCCGTGAACTCAATCTCCCTGGTCTCCGGGAGGAACTGCGCGATGCCCGGCTTGTTGACAATGCCCTCAGACTCGGCCGCAGCCTGCAACCAGGGGAAAATCTGCTCGCGCTTGCGGCGCGAGATGTACGTCTTGTTAGCGATCGGGTAGATGTACTGCAAGATGTCCAAGGAGCTCAAGCTGCCCCCGACAAACAAGACGTTCTTGCCGGCGTATGGCTTCGGGGAGCGCCACGCCTTGTTGTGGATGATGGAGCCCGGATGCTGAAGCTCGTACTCCGCGAGGCCCGGGATCTTAGGCACAAACGGCACCGAATAGTGACCCGAGGCCACGATCACGGCGTCAAAGGCCTCCTGGTACCACTCGTCCTTGCCGGTGGCGGCATTGTAGTGTCTGAGGGTGAGGATCCACTTACCTGCGATGTGGTCCTTGCGGAGGGACTCTACCTCGGTAGACAATCTAATGTGTTGACGGAGGTTGTACTTGTCGGCGAACGTGAGCAAGTTGTCCTGAATTTCCTTGTAGGGGATCAAAGGCTTGAGCAAGTCATAGGCAGCGCTATTTTTTGGGACCTTCCTGGCAGCAGCCGCGGCTTCCTGATAGGGAATGTTGGAAAATCTCAAAAACCGCTTAGGAACGTTAGAGAACAAGCCATCGTAGACTGCGCTCTTGCTCCACTGCAACTTGTCGCCGTAGGCCTCGGTGACAACCGGCTCGCTGACAGAGGACTTCTCAAGGAGCTTCTCTTCCGGGGCCACGCCGTCCTTTCGTGGGTGGATGGCGCTAGCGTCGTTGTAGTTGTTGTTGACCAAGTTTTCCTTGGGCGGAAGCCCGAGATCGGGGTCGTCGATCTTGGTGTTCCAGATCCCGCCGATTTCAGACTGCTGCTCAAAGGCAACAATCTTGTCAAAGGCAGGTGTCTCCGGCAAGTTCTGGTCGCTGATAGTGCTGCGGCCCTCCTTGGAGGTGTGAAGGAGTTCGAACACAGACGCGAGGCCAGCGGGGCCGCCGCCAATGACGGCAACGGAGGAGATGTTGAAGTCTTGAGTCATCTAATCTTAATGTCCGAGGAACGGGCTGATTTGTCGGGAGAAAAGAAAAAGAGGTCCAAAAGGAGGCGTTTGGCGGTGCCAGAGGAAAAGCCAACGGCTATTTATATCAAACGGCCATGAAGATTAACGAATGTCCATGGCATTGTTCGCTGGTGGTTGTGCTCTATTCGTGTGAGGAAACGCTATGGAAAGGCGCAATCACGTAATCCCATGTGGCTCTGACCAAGGTTCTCGAGGAAATTATTATCCAGAAGCTTGGAGGTTCTGCAGAAGGGCTACCTTTTTCCAGTTTATCCGGAATTGCAAAAGTTTTGTAAGAAGAGTGACTAGGAAATCTGGAGGAACTCGACAATGCTCAAGTAAAAATTAATTGCCAGGGATGCCGTTACGCGATAAATTAGATTCATTGACCGTTGAGCTTTTCTCGGAGAACAGCCATTCCACGAGAAAAGATCCACCAGCGCCTCCCGATTACAGTAGACATACTCATAAAACGCTAACAAATATATCACTCTAAGTATGCCGCTATGTTAATTGTGTTGACGAGATTCTTGTGCAGCCTGTTACAGGACTATAGTTCTGTTAGTATACTGCCGTGAGCTGCCTTGAGACTCTCGCTAGTGCTAGAAGATAGAGTGTCGCATCATTATGTAAAAACATGCTTTCGCATGTGACTGATACATACACCAACAGCTTATATAGAATAAGGATTGTTTAACCCGCTGATATATTGTCGTGTTATATCCGGGTGATATGTATACTTCCGGGTAGGGGCAAGTCTGACGGCTGAGCTGGCTCTCTGGAGTAGCGCAGAACTGCGACAAACAGAAGGAAAAAAGAAAGAAAAAAAAAAAATCAGTGTTGAAATTAAAACAAGGCTATCCCTCACACACAGAGGTAGCACATGCCAGCATCGCGTTAGATGCCCTCTGAACGTACAAACGACCTAGCCCTATTCTGCTTGCTGGCAATTCCATCTTGCTTTCCCATCCACCACATCAAGGGTCTGTATAAACTCATCAGTGCATTCACAAACGGCCGTCGTGTCTTCTTTCTAATCTTGCGAGCCTCTCTAGTTTAACATCACTTGTGACAATTCTTGCCCTCACAACATCGCCACATCTACATGCTGGAGGTACAGTCCAATTATAGTTCTCCCCGAATACACCCCCAACAAGGCTATTACATCCATCATAGCCCACTATCTAGCTACAAAACACGCCTGACCATTGGTACCGCCTGCGCAATAGCAGCTTTCACCGCAACCGTCCAGCAGCACAGCGGACTACAGCCAGTCTCCACTACTTGTTAAAATCTGCAGTAACAAATGGGTGGCGGTGATTACAGCAACAAAAAGGATCACTACAAGCCTTACTCATCGTACTACTCGGGTTACTCCAGCAAAAATGACGGCAGAAGCAATCCAAACTCTGACAAGCGCTCCGGCGGAATGAGGCCATACTCCTCTGGCTCCTCTGCCAGCTCCTACTATCCTCCAAAGAGGCCTTCTATTTTCCCAAAGTCCCAAGGCAGCCACTACTCTGGCAGCGGGTACAATGGCTACAGCGGCAATGGCGGCTCCTCAAGCTCGATGTTCCCTAGCAAAAGAAAGTACAATTCATATTCTAGTTATGGCCCCAGCAGATCCCGGGGGTCGGTTTACATTCACGACTCAGGCAAGAGCAAACATAGCAGAAAAGATGAGGAGGACTTGTTTCCTGAAAAAACTCGCCTTACTGCTGGCAGCGGCGTAAACGACGGCAAAAGGCCTGTGCAGGATTTCAATAAGAAAGTGCCTGAAAAGGAAAAACAAGTGGCGGCCGACTCCTATAGCCCCAGCAGGAATGAAAGCACTAGTGCGAAAAGCGCAAATGACTTTAAAAGCTGCCACCACGACCGCTCTCCCTGTGTGAATACTGAGATAAGATCTGAAGTGCGGCAGAAGTCCGTTGTTTCAGACTCCAAGCAGCTGTCTATTACTACTCAAAAGTCGGCACCACCAGTGCCCGCAGAGCAGAATGTAGTGACACAAAAGCCTTCGTCTGTGAGTTCACAAAAGCCGGCGTCAACACTCACTAGTAAGCTGGCATCAGTACTTCCTAACAAGCTAGTAACAACATCCGTTACCAAGCCTGCTCAGCCACATATACAGCACCAGACTAAAACCGAGCCAAAGACGCAACAGACGCAAAGCAGCGGGAACAGCGTTAACACTAAAAGCGTCAACAACACTAATAACACCAGTTCACCAAAGGAACCAAAGCCATTGACAACACCAGAAACAACGCTCAAAAAGAATAAAATAGAAAGCGCCGTTGCACATCAACGAGATAAGGCTCCACTCAAAAGCAAGTCAGATCAAAGATCAAATAGCCCCAGTGCCAGTACCGGCGTTTCTGCACACTTAAAGAAACAAAGTAGCGCTGGAACTTCGACGCATCCTTTGAAGAAACAGGAGATTAGTTCCGAAAAGTCAGAACTTTTGTTAAAGCCACAAGAGGAAAAACAACAAGACAGCTTTAAAAAACAGGAAATCAGTTCCAAAAAACCAGAAAACAATCATAAAAATTCCTCAAGTGAAGCCAGCCCAAAGCCGGAAGCAAAATCAGACACATCAAAGAGGTCTATATCAACGACGTCCTTATCTATTGAGAAGCCATTGTCGATCTCGAAAGACGCTCTGTCTGTTTCAAAAAAAGCCAAAGTAACAACAGATTCTACAAAGTCAAAAGACTCATCAATAACGTTAAAAGACTCTACTATTTCTGGTAAAGCACACAAAGAATTGAAGGCAAAGAATCAAAGCCCTAGTAGTAATAACGTCCCTACCAGTAATGATGTCCGCAAGCTTAAGGATAAAGGTCAAAGCCAGTCCCCTTCAAAAGATTCAAAGCAGGTGGCAAAGCACCATGAAAAGTCTAAGAAAACAGACTCAAACTATTCGGAAAAGTTTAAGAAAACAGACACAAGCCATTCAGAAGGATCTGAGAAAAAGAAGCAAAAGCTTAAAGAAACGATTAAGAAGATTGACCTGACCAAGGAGCAGGTCAAAAAGCATAGTCTCTTTCAAGATTCAAAAGCAAAGCCAAAATCCGTAGCTAGCTTAATGAAGAAGAGTGGCCTTTTTGCTGACAAAGCTAAGAAGAGCCCTCTTTTTAAAGACGCAGCTGCTAAACACCCAGAAACGCAGAAAACTGAAAAAGATAAACCTGTCATCAAAGAGCATAAAAAGAGTTTGGACTCTGAGTCCAGGCTCGTTAGCAACCATAAGCCCGATCCTGGACATCACTATACTTCAAGCAAATCAGCAGATGTTAAAAAGCATAATGACAAAGGGCTTTCTGCCAAAGCTATCTCTGGCTCTTCTTCGCCTTCCCAAAAGACTGAAAAAAGCAGAAGTGTAACACCGCATAGAGAGGAAAAGAGTTTTGGACCGTTGAGATCTAGTTTGTTTCCTGATAATGATCATGGTTCAAAAAAGCAAAGCGTCAAGGCTAAAGTTCTTGAGGGTTTGGCGCCAGCGCGCAAAGCTGACCTTCAAACCAAAAGCAAAATTAGAATTATTGATGATGACGAAGAGGATGAAGAGGAGGAGCAGAAGCGCACTGATGCTCTTTATGGCGAGCCAAAAACAAAACTTAAGGAAATATTTTCCAGCCATCCATCAGACCTAAAAGAGGATTCACAAAAATTTAGTGCTTTAGGTGGCCTGGAAAACAATTTTGATACCAAAGGCGTCAAAGATGATAACAAAATAAAAGAACAAAAACCAACAACTGACTTGGTTCCACCTGTGAATGAAAGGGTGCAGAAAGCCGATAGTCAACAGGACAAGAGCAAAAGTTCAATTAAAGAATCTAGAACAAAGACAGTGGAGGGTGATAAAGGCGTCAAAGTTAAGAAATTACCAGAAAATTTGGAAACCAAATATATAGATTCTAAAGCTCAGCTGGTGGTCGTTGAAAATGCTCATGGAGAAAATTTGCCACCTGGCCGAGCCGAGAATGATCCTGATGGCTCGCAACATGCAAAAGAATTATTAAGCCCAAGACCTTACATGGACGCCCAAAGATCATCACCACTCAGTGATATAAACATTTCTCATGATCAAAGCAGTGACGAAGGTAGTGATAAATTTCTATTAGACCGGAAAAATGCATCAGATAGAACTGATTTAGTTCTGTTAGATCCTCTAAACTACAAGAAAAGACACTTGAATGACTCTATCGAATCAGAAACACCTTCGAAATTGTTTAAAAAATTTGCTGAACGAAAAAAGTCTAAAGACATGGAAGTTGGTGAAGATGACAATGGTGAGTATGAGGATAAACAGGAGATAAACGATTATGAGGAAGGTGAAGATGATTATGTTACCAGAAACGCTAAAAGAAGTAACAGAGCTTCTCTTCAAGTTTCGTCTGATAGTGAAGAAGAGGAGGAAGAAGATGATGATAAGAATAACGATTCTGAAGCCGAAACTGTTATTGCTGATTATCCTCCTAAATCCAGACGCGGCAGAGGAAGATTGGTTCGAAAATCTGACTACGATACAGTTCCAAAGCGCACAGAACTGTCCACTTCTAGAGAGCGCAAAAAGCCTTCAAATTCAAGCGCAAATACAACTTTAAACGCTAACGTAAAAAAAACAAGAGTAGGTCGTGACGCGAGTGGCAGACTGAAGTTGCAGAGAGCCTGTGATAAAGGCAAGTACGAGATTGCTGAACAGTTGATTGAGGAAGGCGCTGATGTCAATGATACTGATTATGCCGGAAATTCATCCTTGCACGAAGCAGCATTGAAAGGACATTATGGTATAGTCCAGTTACTCATTAAACACGGAGCTGATGTCAATATTCAATCAGGTCCAGAAGATTTAGATACTCCTTTGATTGATGCTGCTGCTAACGGCCATTTGGATGTTGTTAAGTTGCTTTTAGATAATGGAGCGAACCCAAACATTTCTAACGCTGTCAATGAAAACGTATATGAATTGTTGAAGGACTCTGATGAGCCGGAGAGCAAAGAACTTCTTGAAGAAATTCTCAAAAAAAGAGACGAATTTGCAAAGATCGCACTGCATCAGAATAGCGCTGCTGAAGAGCAAGGAAGTGGTTTGAGTTCCAATGAAGCAGATTCTGACGATGAAAGCAGAAGCCACAAGCGTCTTTCCCGCTATAATCAAAATAGAAGCGATTTGTTCTGGGTTGATCTCACTTCCCGTTCCGGCAGGAATGAAATCTACCAAAGAGCCGCAGAAAATGATTTTGCCTTTGTGGGAAAATATTTGTCAGGAGGTGGCGCTCCAGATACTGACTCACTCATTATTGCGTCAAGACATGGTCATGAAGAGATTGTAAGTCTTTTGCTTGCGTTTGGAGCAGAAGTTGATGGAGTAGCCGAGGACGGGGCAACGGCATTGATGCATTCTGTTGGAAGAAGGCATTTGAACATTGTTAAAATGTTATTAAATGGTGGTGCTGATCCCATGAAAAAGAGAAAATCGGATGGAAAAAACTCACTTGAGATTTGCCAAGATAGCCTTTTGGCTGATCCTGCAGAAATTGA
This sequence comes from Saccharomycopsis capsularis, assembly GCA_031125595.1. Classification (NCBI taxonomy): domain Eukaryota; kingdom Fungi; phylum Ascomycota; class Saccharomycetes; order Ascoideales; family Saccharomycopsidaceae; genus Saccharomycopsis; species Saccharomycopsis capsularis. The sequence goes on from JASTUX010000004.1 coordinate 205,849, forward strand.
ACTTTTGAAGAGCAGAATGCCCAATTACCAGAAGAATTTGGATGAACCAGTATCCAAATCAAACGCTAAGTCCAACGCTAAGTCCAAGTCTTCAAGCCAGAAGCCGGAACCTTCTATTGAATCTTCTCAATCTGCTAAAATTGCAGATAAAGAATACGTCAAGTCAGATAAAGGGTATGTTAAGCCAGATAAAGAGTATCTTAAGTCAGATAGAGAGCATGTCAAACGCAGAACTCCATCAATACCTCCTGAGTTGTCAGAGCCTACTAGTCAGCATAAGGCCAAAAAGAGAAAATTAGATGATAGCGCTAAGGAACTGAAAGCGCAAGATGATGCTGATGTCAATATGAAGACCGAAAAGGAAACTGAGGACGAATCTGAAGCATTGCGCAAGAGCAAGATTGAAGGTAATGTTAAGAACTTACACAAAAAGAGCTTGGCGGCTGTTGAAAAGCCTGTTTTGAAATCCAACAAAAGCGGGTCATCCAAAGACCTCCTGTTGAAAACTTCTAAACTTTTTGGTTCCAAGGATGATAGAAGATCTAGTGCTGGTGATGCAAAGCCAATGAGCGAAAAGCATGAGAAGAAGCAAGAAAAGAATGATATTGTAAAGCCAAAGGACCAAAGCAGCAAGAACAAAGAGGCTTATGAACAACAAAAGGCGGAAAAGATTCGTGCCAGACAGCAAGCGGTTTTGCTTAGAATATCACAAGCAGAAAAGCAGCGTGAAGAAGAGAAGAAGTTGCAAAAAATCCAAGAGGATGAGAAGCGCAAGAGAGAGCAATTGGAAGCCGAAAAAAGGGAACAGTTGCTCAAGGAGCAGCTCATTGAAGAGCAAAAGCAAAAGGAGATCTCTATGAAAAAGAAGATCCGTGAGAGTTATCCATTGAGCTTGCAGAGTATCAACTTTTATGATTATAATTCAGTTGATGATTTGGATGATTCTATCAAGCAAGAACTTACTCTCAATGTTTCCAAGTACTCTCCATTGTATTATGTTGTATTTGGTAACGAAAAGTGGGTGGTTGATCTACAAGTGAACTTGCTTTCTGGACTTGCGAATATCTATGACAAGGTAGCGCTGTTAAACGAGGACAAGGTTTTGGTCAAGGATGGGCAGCAACGGAAGTTGTGGAACTTTTTTGGGTCTTTATTGCTCAAAGACTTGAACGACTTTCCTTTGAGTTTAAGAGGCAATAGCTCACTAGACAGTTCGTCGCCGTCTATGAAGACTGCGCTCACAATTGACAAGCGATTAGAAATCTTCAAAAGTGAAGGAAAAAAGTTTGAATCATTGGTTCTCAATTGGATCAAGTTATCTACGGTCAAGAAAGAGGTTATTGACAAACATGCGTTTTTGAAAGAAAGGATTACAGACGACAGTATGATTGAGATTGACTTGTCGTTTTTGGACGGTAGTAGCTCAGCTAATGGCGGCAATAATTCTGTTGAGCTACCATTGAGTGCAGGAGAGAGGGGTAAGAGTCCTTTTGTTCAGCAAAACGGGTCAGCATTGAACTTCAAAGTTCCGAGAAAGTTCCAGGGCCGTGGACGAGTTTTGAAGGTGGTTGATGCTACAAGGAAGAGAATGTGGTGAGAAGAGGAGGCTGACTATTTGTAATTATAAATTGGTGTTTATGTTGATTGATAGATTGACTGTGTATTTTATATTATTTTTTTTTTTTACATGTTTATTTGTGACATTTTTTTTAATGGGTGGGTTGGACAAGCAAATTTTGTTCTTTTTTACTGTGTTTTTATACTTGTTTTAGTTTTTTAATTTTCTCTTTTTGTCATGTCTGCTCTACGATGTTATGCACAAGTAATAATAATAATAACGAACACTATTATTAGATATTATTATTAGGTGTGATGTTTTACTGGTATATATTCAACTAGTGACTTCGAAGATATTTTTTTTTGAGTGTTTTACTAATGATTTAAAAGTAGATTAAATGTTTAACGGTTACTTTTCAAGTAAACGTTGTACTAATATGACGTTTATCTAGTAGACTGTCCTACTAGATGTTAGATATATCGAACAGTAACGTTTATTTTTCCATTGATGTTCACAAGTAGTATTTACAAGCTTGGATCCATTGGCGTAACTTCATTATTGGTGGATGATTTTTGTTGAGACAAACAAGCATAATTTTCTTAACCTATCTTGTCAATCTATTCTCGACCTAAGTTCTGGACCTTTTTCAATCCAATTTCTAGTTGTCCTGGGCAATCTTTGCCAAGATCTCGTGGTCTCTGAAGATAAAGTACTCCTCCTCGCCAACTTTGACAGACTGGCCGCCAAAGGAAGGGATCAAGATGTTGTCGCCGGCTCTCACGGAGGTAGGAACAACCTTGCCGTCAGGCCCAGCGACGCCCGGGCCGGCAGCGATGACGGTGCCCTGGGACAACTTTGGGAGGTTCTTCTCTGGGAGATAGATGCCATTAGCGGTCTTGGCTGCAGCCTTAGCTCTCTGGACGAGGATTCTGTCGAAGAGAGGTTGCAAAGCTTTGACGGACTTGAGAGTGGTGGACTATAAAGAAAAGGAAAAGGAATTAGTAATAGGGAACATAGAGGACGGACGAAGAGGCTTTAAGTGGTGACAAGAAGGGTATAAATGCCAATTGGATTGGTTTTGTTGTGAAACACAATTTTCCATTTCCTGGTTTCCATTTCGCATTTCCGACATGACTGATAGATCCTCCAGACACAATATTATCAAGAAAACCCCGCATAATCACCGCTCGCAACGCACCGTAGTCATCACTCATCATCTACTTACCATTGTGGAAGACGGGTATTGTGGGATGAAGCACTAACGAATATGGAGATAGCGCAATTTGGTCTAAATCTGGGGAGAAGGCGTTTCTATTAAAAAGCGAGGACAAAAAACGAGGACAAAGACGAGAATTTTTCTCGCTATATAAAAGCAGAGAAGAAAGAGAGAAAAAAGAAGAGAACCTTCGAGAATGCAACGGGGCTCGCAACATCCCGATGGTGCGGATCCGTAACGGAGATATACACCCCCTGTGATACCCTATATGGAATCCTGTTGGAACAGAAAATGCAAAATAACTCCAGCTAAAGTGGGTGCCCTTCCTTGACACAGCTTCTCTACTCTACACAACCCTTCACGCCCTAGCATCCTCAGTGGTATGTCTTGCAGTTCGATAACTTGGGGCCAGGGGCTGTATTGCAAGTTGGGAATCTGTCAAAACATGCGGTCATATGCTGTGCGCAGGAGGTAACAGTTTAGTTTGCCTTGGTGCGGGCGTTCTTATCAAGGGTAGACTTCCTGAGAAGAAAATACAACAAATTTCACTAAATTCTAGCAGCCACAGAGAGGATTCGTAGCTGGAATTTTTTATCTTCAAACGCTTAATCCTTTGATTTTCTACGGCCGCCAAAAACTCACCATAGGTCCGTGTATGCCCCGAGAGACAGGGCCGAGCGCTTTGCGTGAATCCAGAAGATCGCTAGCAGCGGACCCTGCCCCTCCCAAGGTTAGCGGGATTTGTGAGCTGCTGGTAGCCTCCTTTAGAGTATCGTGAGCTTTCTCTTTGGGTGTTTTTGCGGTGGTGTCTCTGATTTGGTGCTTTGAAGGTACTGCGGACGGTGCGCACTACTAGCGTGCGTCCTGCAAGGCCGGCCGCGAGGACTCAACATCAGCCTCCAGCAGGATCACCGTCTGTCCTGAAGATGTCTGGAGATAGCGTAGGTGCCATTAATAAGTGACTATCCGCAGATGGTTCAGAGGAGACATAGTATAAATGAAAGAAGAAAACTACAATGGTTAAGATCTGTTTATGGTTGTCTACCACAACATACCGTCACATATTACCAGTCACACATTTAACCGACTACACCGTTCATAGTTGTTATAGAACGCTCTTAGGCAGCAATCACCGCCCAACACCAGTTTTCGAATCAACGAATTCAAGACCCAAGTTAAATAAAGATACACCGCATGCTCTTCTTGAAGCCCTTTCTTCAGAGAATTATATTCCTCTATTACAGCTGTCTTCTGATCATGGCCGCTCCGTCAATGATCACCAAGCGTGGGGCTCCCACCGCCGCCTACTTTCTCGACTGGACCAAGAATGTCGACCCCAACCAGGGTTTCTACGGTGATTTCCACTCGTACAACAAGAATAGCAGCCCCATTCGTGGCGTCAACTTGGGCGGCTGGCTCTTGTTAGAGCCCTGGATTAACACGGACCTCTTCAGCAAGGCTAACTTTGCCGACGGCAACATCCCTGGCGACGAGTTCAACTTCTGCGGCAAGTTAGGCTATGCTAAATGTGGTCAGCTCTTGGAGAGTCACTACGCCTCCTGGATTAGGGCCAGTGACTTTGCCCAGATGAAGAGTTATGGTCTTAACGCCGTGCGCATCCCCATTGGCTACTGGGCCTTCAAGTTGATGGGCACCGACAAGTACTACAAGGGCAAGCAGGAACAGTACTTGCAGAAGGCCATATCCTGGGCAAGTGCCAACGGCCTCAAGGTCTGGATCGATCTCCACAGCTCCCCAGGCTCGCAGAATGGCTATGACTCCTCAGGCCACAAGGACTTCCACGACTGGCAAGGCTACGACAACATGGATCAAACCAAAAAGATCATTAACTACGTGTTCGGCAAGTATGGTGGAGTCACGTACAAAGACACCGTCATCGGCATCGAGATGGTCAACGAGCCTCTTGTGGGGGGCAGTGGCGTCTCCAAGGAACAACTCAGCTCCTTCTACAGCGACGCTATCTTCCAGGTGAGAAACAGCGTCAGGTCCAAACAGAACATCATTGTCCACGACGGGTACCAGGCCCAGGGGGTCTGGAGCTCCGACCCCTGGGTCAAGGACCAGAACGTTATCATGGACACCCACTTGTACATGTTGTACGACAACACCCTCAAGGCGAAGTCCTACAATGACAAAATCTCCCAGGTGTGCTCCTGGGGCAACACCATCGGTGGCCTCGCGTACAAAGAGGTCGTTGGTGAATTCACCGCTGCCTGGAACGCCGACAGCGACTCGGTCTACACCAAGAAGATCTCTCAGTGGTCCAGCAGCGATAAGGAGAAGGTCAGCAGGTTTGTACAGGCCGAGTTCAACGCTTTCGAGAAGAACTATGGCTGGTTCTTCTGGAACTGGAAAATGGGCGGTTCCGACCAGTGGGACTATCAGGTCTTGACTAAGAATGGTGTCATTCCAAACCCGGTTTCTTCCAGAACTTACAATGACTGTAAGTAAGGTAACTATAGAAATACCCTTTTTGTTGCACTTTTTGAACCATTGCTTGTTTTGAAAAGCCTTTTTCAGTTCTTGCCATTTGTTACTCATTATAGATATCACATAGGCACTTTACCGCTAGACCTATTACTTTGAGTAAACTAAACTTTTTAAATAATAGTAGTTGTAATTTGTTGAAGGACCCGCAGAAGGGTCTTTCCAGGACAAAATTACGGTTGACAGTTGTGGTTGTTTGTCTTTGGCCGTTGTTATGTTCAATGTAAGGTTTTCCAGAAATGATACAACTGAACAGTTATAACAACTACAATTTTTTATTTATGTGTTCCGACCTTCTTGAACACTGGAAGATCCAAATATCTCTGCAAGGCATCCTTGCACACAAAAACCCACAAAACACGCCTTACAGCTTGGTCTTAGAATCTCACTAAGAGCTACCACTGTGAATACTCAGACCACCAGCTTCGAAAGCCAAGTTTCATCAAACGTAGGCACAGCACACAACATGAAACCGCCCTGGTATTGTCTCTTTTGTAAAATAAGTGATCTCGCTTAGTGCTTTGCCTGCATGTATGGGAGACACTGGTGGTGGTTAGAATGCTTAGGGGCTTAGTTACTGATGGTAAAGTCTAGTAGATGTCAATTAAGAGGGAAAGACCAGAAAAAACTCTGGACAAAAATGTGTTTAAAGAGATTGGTACATTGAAATAAGGTCTAGACCTGGAGTAGCCGGTGTGTACCGTTCCTGATGCCTGACCTTTGACAATAAAATAACTTGGCACACTGTTCAAAATTTCCAGTTTGGTTGACTATGAAAGTATGATTATGCTGCTGATGACTGACTGTCTGCTCTTCTGATAAGAGCGCTTATAAACTCTCCTGCTGGTTTCTCTAAAACAGCTATATCTCAAATCCTTTACTTTGAATTGTGTTTTGTACGATAATTAAAAAATTGTTCATAAGCGTTTATTGGAAATGTTTTTAGAGGTTCGATAAACATCCCAGCAAGCTCTTTAGGGAAACTAAGTTGCGACTCTGTATATTGAGCACTAGATACGAGGCATGCTTTTTAAGCTTTCCACTTGATATATATCGGGGACAGGAGATCTGAGGGCTTTACTTCATGGCTGTTATGGTTTGTCGCCTTCTCAGTGTTGCTAACTTTCTGGTCTTGGATTTAGCAAGAAGTTTGGAAGACCACACTTCTGAATCTCTGTTTTTGTGTAAAGTACCCCTAGGGTCTACTGGCATGGACGACTTAGAATAATGTACAATCAAAATTAAACCTATAAAATATACCATTAAGATAAGATAAAAAGCGAAGAGAAAGAAAGATTGTGGGCAAAAAAAAAGCAAATGCAGTCACTGGAAGCCGACAAAGAGAGAAAGAAGCAAAAAAAAATAAATAAAGCCATGGTGGTTCTTGAAGAACATCACCCAAAAGTATCGTAAGCGAAATTAAAATGACGTAAAGGGAAACCAAACACAAAAGCATGAGGACTTTAGGTATAAAATGAGAAACAAAACATAAAAAAGTTTGGCGGAAAAGAAATTGAAGAAGTAATCAGTAGAGATACTCAAATAATGGGTTCTTGTCCCCGAGGAGAATCTGTTCTCTTTCAGTGTAGTTGAAAAAAGTTCTCTTGTACTCACCAGTTCTCTTCTTCTTGTTTTCGCGGTAGATAGCAAAGTTGTACACGACAACACACACCATTGTGAAACCAATGAGCACTGCTGCCGGGGTAATCCCGCTCTTGACGAGCCCGTTAGGGTCTCTGATGTCCTTGTTAGTGTTCATGGCAAAGACCGAAGCTAAGCCGCCTGCGTTACCCATGGAGACCAAGATAGCAGTGGCGATGCTCTTCCGCAAATGGCCTCCCAAGTTCAAGGTAGCCCAGCAGAGAATGACCGGGATCACGGAGTACGATCCGCATACAATTAAGTAGCAGGCCGCGTACTTGTAGTAGTCAACGCCCGGTGGGGAGACTTCGTAGATGAGGATCAATGAGCCCGCAAGCACAAGGAGACAGTTGATCATCACGAAGGGTGATCTACAGCGGAATAAGTCCGAGAGGAAGCCCACCAAGTTACACCACACAAATGCGACCAACCATGGAATGATGGACATCTTGTTGGTGCTGCTGAGGCCTAAGCCCATTAAAGTCATCAACACCGGCTCGTAAAAGGCGTAGGCATAGCTGACGAAGAAGGCGCCGAAACACGAGAGAGCGGAGATGATTATCAAGGGGTCGAGCACCGCCTTGAAGATGATATCGCGAGCGGAGGAGTAGATTTGGTAGCCAGACTTGCCCCCGTAGATCTCCAATTTTTTGACCACAAACAAAGTCTCCTTGTCGTTGAAGAAGGTGGCGCCCTCAGGAAAGTCAGGGATGATGAAAAAGAGAAAGAATGCCATGACCATGGTAACGGTGCCCTCAATGGCGAACAACCATCTCCAGGTCTCTAAGCCATGCACACCAGACAAGTTGTTCTGAATCGCGTAGCAAATGCCGCTGCCAGCGGCGCCAGCAATACAACTAACCGAGTAAAAGGCACTAAATCTCTTTTGTGCCTCGCCCCTGGTGTAGTAGTGAGCTAAGATGTAGAAAATGGCGGTCTCTGTACCGGACTGGAACAAGCCGTGCAAGAACTCGCACCCAATGAACTGGCCATAAGTGTGGACGAAACCAGTGGCGAGGGTGGCAGCACCATAGAGCAATACGGTGATACTGATCCAAAAGTGCGGTCTGATGGTCTTTAGGAGTAAGTTGGAGAAGACTTCGAAGAGAATGTACGGGGTGAAGAAGGAAGCGAACCCGCATGCCACCTGGAAGGTGTTGATCTCCAATGTTATTTCGATGCCGGTATTTCTGGCGTACCCAAGATTGGTTCTGTTTAAGTATGCAATGAAGAACAAGATGGTGAAGGGGAGCACCACACAGAGGTCGATCTTCGCCATGAGTTTTTTCTGGTTGAGCTTGTACTTTCTGGCCAAGTCGTCCACCATGATCTGCTTAGACTTCTCGGAGAGGTACTCCATCTGGACGGGGAAGTTCAAGGACATGTCGAGGGACTGGTCCGAGGAAGTATGGGAATGCTTAAAGCCGTCCATGATGTTAGGATCCATGAAGGTGAAGAAGTCGGCGCCTTCCTTGGTCGGCTTCTGTGACCCATAGTAGCTGTACTGGCCGTAGTTCATGCTGGACATTTGCAATTATTTTGGAGTATGGTCTTTTGATTTGCCTTATGTTTGGATAGGCTCCAGTGAAGTGACACTTGGGCCAGTTGATGTTAGTAAATGGCAAAGCAAAGCACAGATTCTTCCACAACTTTTCAAAACTAAGATGGCTATCCAAGGATTGAGGACATACTTATACATTACAGGAAACGGGGTCTGTCTCAACAGTATCCTAGTCCACACTATGCCTGTCGTAACAAGTTATATCTGCTGCAAAAGCAGTAGACAGAAGAGTGTCTGCAGCCCTAACAACAAGAACGACACTACTCACAACAATACGTGTTTTGAAAAAAAGACATAGAGTAATAGCCAGTCTGTACACAACCTACACTGCTCCATTGGGTAAGACTGCGGATTTCGTAGTTCCAGGTGTATCAGGGGAGAAACGACCTACGCTACCAATACTTTGCTTCTCTCTGACGGGCGTTTTGCGAGAAATACGGGCTGGGCATGCAGTAGCTCGTGTTTTAAGCACTGCAAAGCCATGCGCGCAGACCACATGAGAGCTGATTCTTTGCTAAAGCGCAGCCTTATGTGCCTGTTGCAGTTTCAACTTACAATCTTATTTTCCTAGCGCATGGCCGTTTTTTAGTTTTTGCCGTTTTTCCAAGCTCTAAGAAAACAAGCTAGCCTGTTTCCCCAGCGAAGAACACAGGATGAGCCCACTGGGGCGACCTGGAAAACAAGGGCCCAGTGGCTTTGAGACCGGCTCTTTTGGATTGCTCTCGCTAGGAGGCAGAATAGGGGCCTCTGTCGCTCGTAAGTTTTATCTTTGAGTTGTTATCTGGCTGACCCTTCGGTGCTTTCTCCCCTAATTCCAAGTAACACTAAAAGATTATTGGCCTTTCTTTCTCTCACAAAGGTTCCCTTTTGAGCAATGGTGTGAACTGCGGAACTATAGTAAAGGGAGCCCTCTTCTTGAGGAAACAGAGCTCTCTCGGTCGTACGTGCTGGTGCATCTTTAGTTTGTGCATATGGGAGAATGGCTGCCCATCTTCGTGTTTCCAGGTAGCATCACGATGCATGATGACCACGCAGTATTCCAACATTGACAATGCAAAATGGCTAACCAAAGAAGCTACTGGACACCTTTTGACAGGTTTGGATACCTCTTGGTCGCGTTGCTGGGGGACTTACATAGCCTGGTTGTCTCCGTTACTTTGCAAGCAGGGCACGGCAATGCCTGCGGGCAAGACAGCTTAGTGTTTGTGCAATCTGGCCCGATGTTGTGCCACTTAATGCTGCTATGTGACAGTTTCACAATAGGCCATGTTTTTGTAACTACAGAGCTTTTGAGACAATATAGAGTATTCTGCCTAAAGTTCACCGCCTCTTCTTGAAAGAGCACAAACAAAAGAAGTTTAAGTTCTCGCTTTCATTTCCAGGTGGCACTATTTGGTTATTGGAAAGCTAGCAATCCACTATTTATTTATTTTTTCCTTGCCTAATACTCAAACATGTACGGCTTGAGTAAATAAACATCTTGGTGGTCTCTCTTTGTACTGCAATATTGTGAAGGCTGGATGGGGCCCATATCACGGGAAAGTGCTAAATACCTTTTGGATCTCTAAGCCATAAGACACTCTCATTCCTCGGTTTGAGCCCAGATATCTGAGCAATTCAAAGCGACAGATTACGACCAGATGTGCTGTGTGGACAGAGCAGCGTGCTTTTTGAGGGATGAAAGGTGTATTGGGAATGGAACTAATGTCATAGTGTCTCACTAGGCCAAAAAGGCATTTTAGTGACAACGCAGAACGTGCTCCAGGGCTTAAACGGTACCGGCTTGCCCAGGAGTCTGGGCCAGTTTCAAGAGCTAAATTTTGGGTCCCCAAAATAATGGTGTAGCGCACAGCGTTTAACTGCTGGGGATTTATTTGCCGGTACACTTCAGGCGAGTCAGTGTGTCGGATACGAAAAAACTTTGCCAGCTCAGGCTTGACAACTGAACCCCTTCAAAAGCCTACGCTACGGGATTTTCTCTTTCAGATGCTTGCTCCGAAGTAGCTCAGAAGAGGCTAAATAAGACCGCACCACAAACTCTTTCCTTTTGGGGGGCTGTAATAATCCCAGAGTGCATAGCTTGGATAAGAGCAAGAAAAGGCCATAAACTTTCGAACTATAGTATCTGTGGCCACTTCGAATTGCAAGATAGCTCGAGCATCTTAAACGCTCAAAAAATGGAGTGAAATGTTGTTTTTCTCAAACTATTGTAGAAGCAAAACGAGTTAATTATTGAGGCTTACTGTGACTATTTTCTGACAAATGCATAGTACAACATTTTGTGCATGTGCTTATGAGGTCTGGATCTTTTTCTATCTGGTATCACTTCTTCTTCAAAAGTTGATAGCCTTACGAAACGTTAGTTTAACAAGATCCACTGCCATACAAATCATTGCCTAAATAGACCGATTCTACCCCCTTCTTGGCCTTTGGGGAACAATCGGCTTCCTTTTTTGTATTTCCCAAATTCTGTTTGGTAAAGTTATGGGAACTGTGGAAGTTGTGGATGCAAAATTTGGTACCGTCGGAAACACTGTCATTTAGCAGATAATTGATCTGCCTTTGATTAAATTAAAGTACTGCCAGTGCAAATTGGTTCACCCCTCTATACTTGCGTATAAATATACAAACCATTTTTAACGAAGAGTAAGACATAGAGAGGTTTCTCTCTTGATTGCTGCTCTGTTTCCATCTGATTCCAATAATTAGTGCGCTTGTGGTCCAAGGTGGCTGCGCCTTTGCGTTGACGTCTTTCCCTTCAGAGGAGTCGCTTTATCCCTTGGAGAAGAGCCCACTCATATTGAAAGGAGCTTCTGTGGGAAACAGTATCCAGAGAGCTCGTTCCTGTCTTCGCCCACCTACTGAGAGCATAGAATAATACCCTCACGTAACTACAAAATACAGCATCATGGAAGGTACAAATGTTCAACTGTTGTACAGCTGCTGTCCATCGGTGTTCAATGCGACCACGGGGCCACTAAGCGCACTACACGGCGTGCTCCTCCAAAATTTCGGAAAGCAGCCACGCCAACAATAGAATACACATCAACAGACCAAACAGCGCCAGCAAAGCGCCCAGCCCGCTAAAAGCATCCCCCTTTCCTGCTTCTTCCACTGCTGTCTGCCCTTTCCCAGTCCGCTTTTCCGCTGTCCGCCCCTCATGGAGAACTTAGAGGTCCACTCGAAGGACTTTTTGATCAAGTGGATCAACATCCCTGACGCCTCGCTTGTCAGCTGGCAGGTCAAGCCCTTAAAACGCTCCGTCCGCTTCTGCATCTACCGAATCTCCTCGAATGCCTTCCCGGCTGCATCTGCCGACAAAAAGTCATCATTGGAAGAGAAGCTCGCCCGCTCAAACTTGCAGCCCTTGTACGATGCCGGCCGCGTGAATGCCGACGAACTTTGCCAGAACCACTTCACTGTCCACGCCAACGAAGGCGGTGTCTATGCCTTCATCTTCGACAACACCTTCTCCAAGAGCAATGGCAAGAAGGTGCTCTTCAACCAGCACATCACGCCCATTGACGAGGAACCAATAGCAGATAATGGCGGCAAAAGCACCACGGCTAACGATATCAACAACAATATCGGCATAAACAACGCGGCTACCAGCACCTTCCGATCCGATGCCAATTCTAAATCCGTCGCCAGCAGCATCTACAGCCCTGCCGCTCCCACTACTGAGGGTGCTTCTCCTCTCCTACCGTCGACCGTATCCCACAACAATCCTACCCCGTCAGCACCCGTCGGAACAAACACCAACAGTAATACCGTCCGATCATTGAGGCCGCCTCTAAACCCGCGCTCCCACAGTGTCAACAGAGAGCGCTCCTCTTCAGTGTGCACTCTCACTGACTTGCTCAAAGAAGAAGACGAGAACGACTTCCAGATATTGGAGAAGTTGCAAAAGTTGCAGTTGTCAAACACCACTGGCCAGCCCTTGCAATTTCCGCAACCGTCATCCAATTCCATCGACGCCGACAGCACCAGCACCAGCTCAAAGTTTCGCAAGAAGCCAAGCCACTCTTCACTCCCTTATAGAGCAAATAGAAATAGATCAGACTCGCAAACATCGGTAAGGACCGCCAGATCAAACCTCCATCCCAATGACAATGCCAATACTTCATCATCATCGGCTGTCCAGAGCTCAAGCAGCACCATCCCTCTGTCTAAGCAGAGTCTCTTGAAAAACACCGTGGTCACCTCCAAAAACGGTCAGTACATTGAAGGCTTTCTCCTCAAGAAAAAGCGCAAAAAGGGTTCAAAGTCCTACACCAAGCGCTTCTTTTCATTGAATTTCAAACAGGGTGTCCTTGAGTACCGTCTCAACAATCATACGTCATCTACTCGTGGCGCCGTGCACATCAAGCTTGTTGAAATTACTGCTAATAAAAAGACTAAGGAAATTACAATCGACTCCGGTTTCGGCATATGGCATTTGAAAGCTTTGAATGAAGTAGACTGGGAAATTTGGGTCAGTGCATTGGACATTATCAGAATTAGAGCCAATTACAGTAATAATTTGACACATAATAACAATATTTCTAATACTTCAGTGATCAAAAGCAAGCTCGGTCACTCAGTAAACCTGTCGCAGCCCCACAACTTACTTGCTGATTTGGACGATTTGCAAAATAAATTGGACCTAGTGCAGAAGAATTCGTTCAATTTAGTAAACGATTTGAAGGAAACACAGGCGGTTTTCAATCAGTACAACAACGGATTGGGGTCTTTTGCATTAGGCTCATTTGCCCCACCTACTTTTGGCTTTCCTCGTCAGCTTAGCCACAAGGACTCCCAGGAATCTGCCCTTTCTCTCAACTCAATTAACTCAGACACATCAAAGCAAGAGAAGGCCAAAAGAAGAAGATCGATTTTCCGGAGACATGGCAGATCAGCAACAAATTCTATCTCTAACAGCAATAACAATCACGTCGACAATAATGGTAACAGTAATGGTAGCTCAAGCGCTGTCAATAGCAGTTCCTCGCTAATCCCAAAGGGGCTCGCTAATTATTCTAGCCTGTCCTTGGGCCAAGTGGGTCTGGCCGAGTCCCTATCTTTGAACAAGGCAAGTGGAGTAGCTGTCGAAAAAAGACTCAATGTGTCAATTACAGATGCTAGGGAAGTTCTTGATACAATAGCTGTTATATCTGAGCATTTGTCAAACATCATCTCTATAGAGCAAGAAAAGCAAAAGGCGACTCCAGTTAGTCCAGAATCTGCTGCTACAGTGGCATCTGACGATGATGCCAAACTACGCAAACGTCTTTCCGCGTCTTCGCTTTTCGATGACAACTTTTTCGACGCCCATGAATACATTGAATCTATCAAATCTAATGACGGCGTTATTCTTGTTGATGACAATGACACTGATTTCAATGATGATGTCAGAGAGGATGATGGGGCAGCTATCCGTATAAGTAATGAGAAAAAGTGCAAAAATAATGTCATCGGTCAATTAATCAACCAAAAGCGGAAATCTCTTGGAAAGAAGCGTGGTTCAGGACTGATATCTTTATTGACCGAAGGAAACGAAGCTGTAACTGATGAAGGTGATGCTTCCACAATCACATCCACCCTTGCAACCAAGAATGTAGCTACAGCAGTTCCCGCCGACGACTTGTACCCACTTTCTTCTCTTATGGCTCCAGTAAAGAGAAGATCAACTATCAAAGACAGCACCACCACCCCACCTTCCTTGCTTCAATTCTTTAGAAAAAATGTTGGTAAAAATCTTTCGTCTATTGCCATGCCTGTCACCTTTAATGAACCTCTTACGATTCTCCAAAAGTTTGCTGAAATCTTTGAATACACTGACCTCATTGATAGATCGATTGCTTCGTCAAACTCCAATGGGGAAAAGATTCTCTACATTGCCGTATTCGCCATCAGTTACTTGTCCTCTCTCCGTTCCAAGGAACGTAGCATCAGAAAACCATTCATGCCGCTCCTTGGCGAGACCTTTGAACTTGTCCGTGATGACCTCCAATACCGTCTCATTCTTGAAAAAGTGAGCCACAAACCGCCAATATTCTGTCTCAATGTGGAGGCCAAGGACTGGGAAATCCAGTCTACGATCATGCCAGTCGACAAATTTTGGGGTAAGTCGTTGGAAATCATTAACAAGGGCGCTTTCAAGTTGGCAATGAAACGGACCGGTGAAATTTATGAATGGAATCAGCCAACAGCCCACTTGCGAAACTTGCTTGCTGGTGAAAAGTACTTGGAGCCAGTAGACACCATCACGATAAACTGTTCCAACGGTGAGAAAGCGGTGGTGGAGTTCAAAGCCGGTGGCATGTTCAGTGGCCGTTCGGAGGATGTTGTCATCAAAGCATATGACCGCGGCGAAAGATTGCGTAACGTGATTGTCAAGGGTACCTGGACTGAGCAGCTCAGCTTGACCAACACTTCCAATTTAAACAAGAAGAGCAAAGGAGGCGCAGAGGACACGGAAATTTGGAAAGCTCACCCGCTTTTGCCTAATGCGTCGCATAAGTGGGGCTTTACCAAATTCGCCGCTGAGTTGAATGAGATCACGAATATTGAAAAGAACCGTTTACCACCAACAGACTCCCGTTTGCGTCCTGACATGCAGTGCTATGAAGAGGGCGACCTGGACAATGCCGAGAACCTCAAGCTTGAGCTCGAGCAAAAGCAGCGCGAAAGAAGAAAAGAGATGGAAGAGAAGGGAGAAGCGCATCAGGCGGTATTTTTTGCGAAGAATGAGGAAGAAGTAGAGTTGAATGGAGGTTTGGGAGGAAGTGAAGACGAGATCTTGCTAGGATGGAGCATTATCAAGGGCGAAAGAGGGTACTGGGAAAGAAGAAGAAGGGGAGACTGGTCAGGCTTGTTGGCTTTGTATGACAACAGTCTGTCATGAGCTCGATTTTTTGTTTTTGAAACGCCGCGTATTTACGGTCTGAATCATCCAGAAGCCCATCTATTCGTCTACGAAACTTGCCACTCCTTTTTTTGCAAACTTTTTGAAAGCCTAAGCTAACCGTTTTCAAAGTTGGTCCTATTTAAAGGACTGTGCATTTTTTTTTAATATTATATCTTTTTTACATAAACTTTTTATCATTTGTTTGCTCATTTTACAAGTTGTGAAATACACTGCATAACAGAATTTTTACTCTAATTATAATCATTACCGTTTCTTGTCTTATTAGTTTATTTGTTTAATTGTAGTTATGGAGAGTAAACTTCGAACTTACAGCCCTGAAAAAAAAGATGTAATTGAGTAAACTGAAGTAAATTTTGTAAAATTTTTCAAGGAGGGCAGTAGGTAATGAAGTTGATGACAAAAGACTGCTACAATCTTGAAACTCCACACTATAGAACATAAAATTGAAAAGACTGAGGAACAAATTTTTTATATATGAGATCACGGCTACCCTATAGTAGCTCGGAACTCACTGGTACTACACGCCCTGATTTCCGGTATATGGATTTGTTACAATTTATTATAATAGGATAGCAACCTCCTATCGCCACCCTTCTGCCCGTAAAATATAAAGGGGACAGGACAAAATACCTTTTGTTAATGGTTTAATGTTTATCGACACCGGCATTGAAACTCTTAAGCAAGATATAGGTAGAACATCTGATTTTTATCTGACTCCCTGAGAAAGCCACAATTTTTGCCGGTAATTACGAGCAGCCATTCAAGTTGATTACATTCTATAATGTATCCTCGACTTCCTAGCCTAATTTCCATCAATATAAACACAAAAAGATAAATAATGCATTGGTTTATATTTTTTTTTCTCAACTTATGCTAAAAAAGATTCGTAACTCGTAATAAAATAGGATCGTACTATGGACACAAAAAGGGGCTTAAAAACAAAAAGAGAAAACAATATGACAAGAATGTTAGATGATAAAGATAAAGGGCAAGTAAAGTGGAGAATAAGCAAAACCGACAAAAAACGATACAAAGCAAATAATAGGACAATTTGGGGAAAGGAGCCAAAATAATAATGGCGAATGGTGATTAAGTTATAGAAAACAGAAAAATTGTAGGAAAGGCCCCGCTTGGTTGTGCATTAGCTACTACTCCATCTTTCTGATGCTTCTCTGCAACTGAAAGTTCTTCATCACCAACAACAAACCCTGGCGCGACTTTTTGATATTCTCGGCAAACTTGTTATGAGACCAATTCTCGATCCGGTCCTTGATACTCACACCATACAACTTTTTGAACCCTGAGCTGAATTTAACCCTGGATCGGACCACCGTTCTATTCTTCTCCGCGTCCCACCGGTAGTCGTTGTATTCCTCAACGCGGATCACCGTCGTGTGATCCAAGTTCCTAGTATATGTCAGCATCGTTTGGGCGCGCGGGTCCACTATGGCCTTCTCAACAATCCAGCTATCTGTGATGTTCTTGAGGAACGGTTTCGCCCAGCTAGGCAAGTTGCCCGACTTGCGGATGAGTCTGATGATGTGGAGCTTGCCGCAGGCATCGACGGTGCTGTCCATGGTGTCGACGGAGATGACGTGCTTGGCGAAAGGATTCGGGTACCGGTTAAGCCATGAGTAGGTGACAATCGGGAAGTTGTACTCGTACTGACTGCTAGACTTGTACCACAAGACCATCTTGACTGGTGAGAGATTATTGGAGATTAGAAATATGAAAAGATTATTGTACAGTATGATTTGAGATGTGCTGGAGTGTTGTAGCGGTAGGAAATGTGACAATGGGCTGCGTTAAAGACGATTAAGGGTCGCTCAATGACAAGGGAAAAGATCCAAGTATCTAGCCAGTGTATTACCTTGCCCTAAAAGCAACGAAGCCTGCGCTCTGTGCCTCCTGTAAAATAGAGGTTATATTATTTTGTAAATTTTCACATCCCCAGAAAACAGCATCCCAGTGAATTTTTCCTGCTTTTTTTTTAATAATCGAGGAAGTGTCAGTGGCTGGCCGGAATTCTTTCTCGGAACCTAGAGCGCTTGCGTTCCGAGGGGAAGACTTCCAGGGTTACCGACCCTTGCTCTGATCACACCTCCTTACCGCACAACACATAACACCAAGGTCGATATATTAATAGATGCAACGGTACTTGTTATTTACATCCTATGTCTCTCATTTCCGCATTTGTAGTAGTGTTATGTGGGCTTTTTCGCGGGCCAAATCGTTTTGTGGGCTCGAAAGCTGGCTTCTGGTATAGGATGGAGTTTTAAAGGAAAAGGCCTTTTCCTTTGGGACCTGCGGGGCTGGAGCAAAGTCCCAACATGTGCGAGGGGATTGCAAGGAATACAGAAGTTTATGGAGTAGATACACAGAGATAGCGAAGGGGGAACTTGATGTCTGGTTGCAATACTAGCAACCAAATAAAATTAATGGATCCGTTAGTCTTGATTAAGTACCGCTCACTTGTCGGCCTGTGCCTTTTTTCCCGTAGAGCGCTATTGGGCAAGTATCTTGTAATTGAAATTCTTCAAGCCAAAGGATGGCACGAAACTAAGAACTTCGGGAAAACAGTAAAGGTTACTCCTAAGGCACAAAAGCCCCTTAATAATAACGTTTTTGAGGGGACAGACCTTCAAGATTCGAGTCTTGGCAGGGAGTACTTCCTAAGAAAAGCGACTACAGCTCTAAAGAAACTGGTCAAAAAGTTACACTTGTTATATATTATACGACCACTGTCTATATAATGGTCCTTGAATTTTCACTAATATCAGTCCTCAAATTTGATATGAAATGTCAACGCATTATAGTATATTAACTCTTGAAGTTACCTTCACCTCAACGCATTTTTTCCAGCTCGTCATCTACTCAGAGCTATCGGAACCAGCATCATCTCCGTCGCTCATTTCCTCATCTTCTTCATTATCCTCTTCGCTTTCGCTGCCACTTGCGCTTCCTTCTTCCTTTCTTTGCTTACGGCGCAACTTTTTTGCTTCTTTCTTTTCTTTCTTGGCTTCTATGTTAGCGTCCTGCTCCTTCTTACGCTGCTGCTTCAACTTGCGGCGCACGGTATGTCTCTGTTCCAACTTGTTAATCTCTGCCTGCGTCTTCTTCACGCGGCTGTGGTAGAGCACTTTGCCCTCGCAGACACCCTCTTCAATCTTGATCAAATCGAGCTTGAGCCTTGGACCAATCTCAGTCAACCTCACTGCTCTCTTTCTAGTGATTTCCGAGCCAATGCTGCTTGATGGCTCCGGTCTAGCATTTGCCTTCTTCGCGGCGCTCTGTTTCTTGTGGTCCTGGCTGAGGCGTGGGTTGTTTTCGCTAATCTGCACGATTTCGTCGTCTTCGATTTCTGAGTCGCTGGTAAACCCGGCTCCGTTGGCGTATGGATCCAACACAAAGTCTGAGACGTCGTGCACCCTGGCCAAGTTTGGGAGCTTCTTATGGACATTCTCCTTGACGGTCACCAACTTCTTGATGGACTTAGAGATTTCCACCGGCTTGGTATCAATCGAGTAGTGTCTCAAGTCAATCTCACCATTGTTGCTTCTGTTTAAGACCAACACTCTTCTTATGGACGATACCTTGGTGACCTCGGGAGATATTGGAGGGAACATACTCTGCAAGAGGGTAATCAAGACCTTCTCATGTGGCTCGGCGTTGGCAGGAGCGGTAAAGCCGTTCAAGACCAATAGCGGCGGATTCACAAAGTCTTTGGAGTCCCTGCCAACAGATTTGGGATGCTTAAGGATTCTTTTGACGTCCTTGATGAGCGAGAAGTTTTTCACCTTGAACGCTATAGTTGGGCCTCGTGGCAACCTGCTGAGTCTCATGGTGACGTTGCCGGACTCTGATGTGCTAAACACCATCAAGTGCGACACGCCCAATGGGCCCGCCATCACCACAAAATCCTTCAACTTATTCGCCTTGCGCTCTCTGAGGTTGATGGCGGTATGCGGTTGCATCACATTTCTCATGTCGACAACAAGCTGTGTGACAGAGTGGTTCTTCAAGGCTTCGCCCACGGAAATGACCATCGAGCGAGGGATCTTAGCCAATTCCTCCTCGGAAACTGTTGCGTGGGTTCTCGTCTTTCTTCTATGTCTGGCCATTGTGTCTGATATTTGTATATGTTCTGAGGCCTGAGCTAGTATAGAGGAAGAATGATAGTAAACTTGGTACCCCGAAAGAAGCAGCTATTATTATTATTATCATTACTACTGCTACTACTACTAAATCAGATTCAGCTCATCTCAGAAAAACGAAAAAAAAAAAATTTTCAAATTTCTGTGCATATATAGCACGTGATAGATGAGCTTTTTCTGACATACATCACCTTTGCACTGTACAACCTTTGCTGGGAAAATCTTCTACAACACAGGTTTTCTTTTCATGGAAAAACAAAAAGTACTCAGACATCATTCTACATTTGCATTTTACATTTCATTAAGACCGTTGCCAATTTCTTAACGTAATGCATGATTTGTTAAATTGGGAACAACAAATAACAAAAATATAAAGTACAAAAGCTTATAAACGCAAAGACCATTCCTTAAGCCTCAACAAAGGCACGGTATGAGATAAAGTTATCCTCGGTGGCAATGAGCTTGATCTCGGCACCTGGAGCAATGAAGAACACGTTACCGGTTCCAGCCTTAAATTCGACGCCAGTATTTTCTAAGCTGATGGTGCCGGCACCATTGGTCACGATCACAATACTTGGGCCCTCGACGCCTTTGAAGAACCTGGTTTCGCTGGCCTTTGGCAAGACAGTTTGCAATACGGCGAATTCCTCAATTGGCGGGTTGTACAAGATGGACTTGCCGTCGCCGGAGGATTTTGGGAACTCTTCAGGGACCATTTTTTGCTTCTCGACAGGGTCGTAGGAATACGTCAACATCTCAACTAAGTTCTTAACGTCCTTAAACTTTGGAGTGAAACCAGCTCTCACAACATTGTCGCTGGCGGCCATGCATTCGATAATGTCGCCAGAAATGTAGGCGTGTGGGTCCTTGGCTTTCAAGAAGACTGCTTCACCAGGCTTCAAGGTGACGTAGTTGAGCAACAAGCCGCCGCAGAACAAGCCAATGTCGCCAGGGAACTGCTTGTTTAATCTCTGGATCAAGTTGCTCAACTTATCGCCCAAGACTTCTGGCTGGTCAATTGTTCTCTGGACCAAGGACTTGGCTTGAGCGGCAATCGTCTCCTCTGGGCTAGTCATCACTTTTTCGAACACGCGCTGCAACAACTTCTTGTTAGACTTGTCGCAGATGGATCCCTCCAAAACGTTTGGCTTGATGCCCTTAATGAATGCCTCGCTGATGGTCTCACCAATGATAGCCGCTAGTTCGGGCACATTCTGCAACTCCTGGGCAATCTCCTCCAATGGCTTGAATCCACAAAAGCCTTCAAACTCCGTGACGGCGATGGCCATCTCCGGCTTATGGTTATCATCAGGGTAGTTCTTCGGGTCATTGGCGTGCAACTGTCTGGCCAAGGTCTTGTCTGGGTGGGCCTGAATAGACAAGACCTTCTCGATGGAGAGCACCTTGAACAAAAATGGCAACTCTTCTGCAGAGCCAAACTTGTCGATGATAGACTTGGTCAAGTAGTGTTCTGGGGATGCGGTGATCAATTCTCTCAAGGTCTTGCCATTGCCAAGGTTGAAGGATGGGACTTTTGGGTGAGTGCCCATCCATAATTCGGCGTATGGTGCAGACTCGTCGATTTTCAAAGATGGATCAGAGCTGGCAGCAAACCGAGCGACCGAGGAGGATGAGCCGATTTTACCCCAGGCGTAGTTTTGGTAGCCTGTGGAATGTTAGTATGATTTGTTTTGCTTGTCGTCGTTGTATATATATTATACCGGAAAAATGGCTCGCGGCTTTTATTCTCAAAACTGGGATATAAATGCTAGTGTTTTGATGGCATGCTCGCAATTTGACCTAAAATAAGTCCATGGACGTGATAAAAGATACTGGCCGATAAGGCTGTTGTCTTCTGGATTACTTACCTCCTTGGACTTGGAACAATTGGTCAGACATTATGAAAAGAACAGTAATTAAAATATTTCGCGATGTGCAACGTAGCAGTATGGACAAACGCGGTATCAGCAAGCCGAAAAGAGATGGATAGCACAAAGACTAAGGACTAAAGGGTGGATATTATGAAGACAAAGAAAACACTTGAGTACTAGTCAACGTGGTCTCATAAGGTACAGGACAGCTAGCCAGCCAGCCAGCACGCGGCAACTGATGATGGAGGACAGTGTACAATTGCCAGCTAAAGCAGCGCAGCGGCCGCCCACAAATTGCAACTGCGCGGTCCGTCAGAAACACGTGTTGCTTGCAGGTGTATTGCTTGGGAAAGGCGCAGGATTACAACATCACTCTTATGTTTCGCTTACAAGTAAGAAGATTTTCTACTTTCACTCTTTTCGCAATCCAGTGTTTATTTTAAACTCTTTTCAGAGCAGGCACTCTCAATGCTTCTTCATTGGCCCCACGTTGCTCGCATTTAACTTGATAAAGTTGAGCATGCCGTTATCCACAATCGCTAACAATACACGGTCCCTGCTGTAGCAGTTGCGGAAAATTGCCCTAATGTCCACCAATGACGGTAGTTTGGTGTAATTAGTGTTGACAATAATGACCTGGAAGTCTGGTCTCTGGAGCTGCTCGACCCGGAAATGGTTGTTCGGTTTCCAAATATTGTAGACGATTTTGTATTTTTCGTTATTATTATTGGACGTTATTGGCACGTCTCGTTGAGTGTGAGTGCGAAGAACCATATCATCAGTGAGAGTGTCGTACGGTATAATTTGCAATGTCTTGTAGAAAGTGGTCCACGAGTACCTTTGCTTCAAGAACGTCAACGTATTAAAAACCCTCGCAACGGGCCTGAACAATCTCGAATTGCAAACCGTCTTCATGGCACTCGCAAGTGATCCACTAGAAAAAAAGCCAAACACTACGCCAAATGCACACTGTACACCTTTTTTGAACCTTCCTAGGCTGCTTATTCCACCCCCATTCGTGAATTTTCGCACGCCAAGGTCCTTGCGGTAGGCATCCGACTCCGACACACGCCTCACAATGTAGCCATACCGCTTCAAGTAGCTGTACACGTAGAACATATCGTGATCCATCACGTTCTTCAAGAACATTGCATAGCACATCTGGAGACTCATGGGCACAGTCTGTGCCACTTCGGTGGTCGCCATGAGCGGCTCCCGGTGCGCCGCCATCTCCACCTGCTCCTTGTTCCGCAATGTGCCGAGCATGTAACATTCGACGTTTCCGCGCTCCACAAGGTACAAAATCTCCTCGAAGGACACGTAGATGTGGTTCTTGGAGCTGTGGATGCCCAAGTTGTTGAATACCGCGCCCTTCGCCTTGGTGACAAGAGCGAACGTTCTATTGCTGTTGTCTCTATCTTCATCCTCCTCCTCTTTCCCGTCCTCTTCCCCTTCTCCTTCGTGGCCAGCCTCCATATCCGCCAAGTAAAACGCTTCGACGCGCTGCTTGTGGTGATGCCCGCGGATAGAGTCGCCGATGGTCGCATACATGATATCCCGCTTGTTCTGCAACAACAAGTTATCGTAGTTGTTACTCGTGGGCTCGAACCCTTTGTCACCCACACGCGGCACCACCGGTCCAGCTATACCACCGCTACCGGCACTGCTATTTCCTGGCTTCCCGTTCTTGGTGCTATTGCTATTACCGTTCAGTATTCCGGGAATCACGATATTAATAGACTGGAGAAACGCGCCCCAGTCCTGGATGTTGTCGTCCTCGTCTTCATCGTCGGAAGGCCCATTAATAGGCTTTTCTGCGTTGTCTGCGCCGAGCTTCTCAAGTATTATGTCATCTTCTTCTTCCATATTTGCTATTGCCTCGGCGAACCTCCTGTGGGCTTGTAATGTTGATGTAATTCAGATCCAAATTAAGTGTCACTGTGAGCGACTTTAATTAATGTGGAGATGACTTCCGGTGCATTTTAAAGAAAAAATTAAGAAAATTGTACATACATGTGCGCATAGTCGTAATGGTGTGCAAGGAACTGTTGAACATCTCTTCTCTTATCTCGATGCCTATAGGTCTCGAGACCAATTACTCCTTGGATAAGCTCATCATAATATTTAGAAAGTTAGTAAAGCTATGCATAGCCTTTTTTTTCTTGAAGCATCAATTTTTTGCCAACTTAGCAAATTGTGAAAACGGCGGTGTTTGTTCCACCATGTTCAAAGGTGTACAGCCAGACTTTTTCAAAGTCAAATAAATATCTCCTATTTTCGTAAACTACTCTTGCCATTGGTGAGCACTACTATATGTCCACGAATCCAGTCATATAAAGTAAAAAAATGTTTTTATATTAGTTTTCTAATTACTTGCAATTTTCTTTTTTTTTTCCTTTCTTTTTTTTTTTTGCAAAGTGAAAAATCAAGTCCCAAAGTCCCCAAAAAAAACGCCAGTCTCAATTTAAAACATTGGACCAAAAACCAATAACATTAAACAAGGCAATTATCAGAAGAATGAAAAATTTTATAAGAATCAAAGGTGCAGAGTATGTATATGTCGAGTAAAAGAGAACCGAAAACAATTCGAAAAAATCAAAGAACCGTCATTGTAAGTACCATGAATCCGTTAGATTATAAATGGTGCTAATATTAGGTCAAACAAAAAGTAAGTGTCAATCCAACAGAAAAAAACTAGTATAAGTTGAGAAAAAGAAGAAAGCGAGAGAATTGTCTTTAGTCTTTTGCCAACCCTCTATGGGATATAATTTAGTGAGCGAATATTTTTGAATTGTGGAATGTTAAGGGAGCTGGCGTCAATGCTCTGCATGTTAGACATCACCGGCGTAATGTACGGGTATCTGGCGCAGTTGACGTCCGTCAACATCTTCACCTGGCCCAAGTCCTTGGAGAACTGCGAGTATGCCTTGACGATCCGGGCATATAGAGCCACGCGGTCCGTATAGACTGTCAGTGCGATGGTGGCATCCCGAAGAGCTGCCCAGTCAGCGTTATGGATAAAGGTGGCGCCCTGATAGTCACTAAACCGGATGAGCTCGTCCCAGCGGTGCACAATCTCCTGCTCAGAGACGTCGATGGCGCCCATCGCCTTCAAGCCGACGCGATACGCGACCTGGGTGCGGTCGACGTTGTAGAGCGCATAGCAGTCGAAGACCTGGTTGATGATGTCGACGTCAGCCCAGACGACACACTTGCTCATGACAATGTTCAAGAATGGCTCATCGAGAGGCTTGATGCTGGCGTAGACCTGGATGATCTCCTGCAACTTGACGAAGCCCGCGACCTTGTCGTTCTCGTAGTGGGAAAAGAAGATCGACAAGAACAACTCATTCAAGGATGAGGAGACGCCCTTGCTGACGGCAGTGCCGTAGTTCTGCCAGCACTTGATCCAGAGGTCCAAGACACGGTCAAAGTCCCTGGTCTGGTCCCAAGTGTTGACAATGAACTTTTTCACGTACGGCACCTGCAAGTCGACCTTATAGGCCATCTTGTCGTAGAGAGCGGCCTCAAAGAAGGTGTTGGCGACACGCAAGTCGTTGGACTCACCGATGAAAGAGAGGTGGATCTCCGTCAAGTAGCTGAACTTGGTTTTCTGGGAGGCATCACAGAGGAACTCGAACAACCTCAAGGCAAAGTTGATCTCATTGGCGAGCAAGCAGGCCCGGACCATGCCGACGGCCAAGTTTGGGTGGAAATAGTCGACTTTGCTCTTGGAGGTCTCGTAGAGAATCTGAATGTCGCTGAAGGCGTAGCCGTTCTCGTACATCAAAGGCAAAATGACACCAACGACCCTTGGGTCGATGAAGACATCACCTGAGTTCGAAGCTCTGGCGTTCTCCCAGACGGAGATGGCCTCAGAGCTTAACTGCAACTCCTTGAAGGAGGTGATCAAATGCATGGCACCGTACTGGTTTACAGGGTTGCGGTTTGCGATAATGTCCTGGGCAATGTCACGTAAGGACAAGCAGATGTAGTCCATCATGTCCCTGTGGAAGTTGCGGGCATCAAAGTCCGGCTTCTTGTCAAGCTTCAACGTCTGCTGTCTGTTCTGTCTGAGGCCAGTGTGCAAAAGATAGATCAACTTGCCGACTCGCTCGGCGTTGAAGTCCGGGGTGCTGGACAACTCCTGGTAAAGAATCATAGCCCTGTGGATGGAGTCCCAGAAGTGTGGGTCGTGGTGGGACGAGGCAGCACGGGGGTTAACGTGGATATTGACGCAGTCCTCAAAGGCCATAAGCTGGTGATACAACGGGTTGTCCTTGCCCTGTGGGATGGCTTCGACGAGATTAAAGCCCCGGCCTGCACTCTTTCTGGATCTGAGGCTGTGAGCGCCGCGGTGGCCATAATTATTATTGCTATTGCGGTTACTGCTGTGGTCGTTTCGGGAGCTCTTGTTGTAGCGGCTGCCGGGGGCGTTACCGTAGTGGGGCTTCCAGATATCCTGCTCGACGGTGTTATGGAGCGTCGTATTCAAGCGGCGAGATGAGAGATTAAGGTTGTTGATGCCGTTGCGGGAGGTGGCCTGGCCAACCTGGGTGCCGACCTTGGTCTTGATGGTGGAAATACCCGAGGAGGAAATGATTCTGAACATGCTGGAGAAATATTATAGGTGGCAAGGGAAGTGCAATGGAATAAAGAAAAAGAAAGTTGGCGACAAAAGAGACGATAAGAAAAACATTGACAATTTCAAACGTCGACCGGGAGCGGCTGTCCTTATATACAAATGTTGTCTGTCTTGTCTGCGAATATCCTCCAATGCATGTCCAGTCACTCGACTCCCGGGTGTCGCACCCCCTGGGGGGCTCCTTCGCCTAAAAGCATACAAAACACAAATACCCCCTCAGAACCCCTATTCTTGTCACCCGCATGCACCCTCTCTATCTCCCTCTTGCGGCACTTTCTGCGAGATCGAGGGTCCCGATTATCTGGTAAACGCATGCAGGTGGCCGGAAAAATTCAAAATAGATGAAGAGAAGGAAGGGTATAAGCAAACACCGCTCTTGCTTCCACTGTTATCGCCCCAGCTCCTGCTTCTTCAAAGTGCCCTCTAGTTGGTGCTTCTTCACTCTTCTATACGACTCCACGACGACATCCGTGTAGCCGTTGGTGTCTCAGGCCGCAACCGGCACCCTGCCTCGCAAACCCGGGCCATCTCGCACCTTAGAGCAATTGCTCTAGGACCTCAGCCTCGCCAGCAACACCGCCCCACGTCCCTGTAACATGGTATGTCCTCTCGTACAGACGGCTGCGACCCTGCCAGCGTGGCTCGCCTTCCGCAGTTGGACGCGACGGGATAATGCGACAGTAAAACCCCGGCCAACAAAAAGTGAAACTTCGAGATTAGCAAGCGCTAGGTTTTTCCGTAACCGCATGCTCCGTCCTGCTCTCTTTCTCTCTATTCTGCCCTGGGCCTCCCTGCCAGTCCAGCTGGTGTGGTTCCTGCATGTATCCTCTCTCGTTAAGCCTTCCCCTTACGCGCACCGTACACGTGGAGGGCTGTCCAGTGAAACTGACCTTGTTGTGTCCCTCTATGTCCGCCCGGCCTCAACATTTTCTCTGGACTTTAGGAACGTATACACAGAGCCGCCACATTGACCCCCTTCACCCCCTTTCTTCGTGTATGGACATTGTGCGGTCTAGACTAAGAGGACAGTATGTGTATGCTGCTACGGTGGAGTTGAAGGCAGGGTGCACCCTACATTCCAGTGTCTTTCTGGTTGGGCTCTGGTTTTCCACAGACATCCTAGGGCCATACAGGTTATACAAGTTGCACAAGTTACGACCGGAACGACACTTTGTACTGGTATCCAGGTTGTTACCCTAGCTGACTTGCCATGGTGGAATCATAGCGCAGCTAATCATAGAAGTAAGAGGAAATGGCGGCATCTCATGTAATGGGTATCATTGGTTGAAATTGTTTTTTTCATTATCAATGCCCCCTTTTATCATCTACAATCTCAATGAATGTCTATGGAATGTATTATAATGGGATAGAAAATGCTGCAGATAATGAAAATGAAGAAACGTGGGTTATAGAAACAAGTAAACAAGCACGTATAAGCGTATCACAAGGTATAAGCTTGAAATGAAAAAACGTAAGCTATGAAAACAGAGAAATTTGAGCTTAAAACGTAAGCTTGCAATGAAGAAGTGTAAAAACGTATACTATGGACAATTATGTCTAGTCAAAATCCCAGAATCTCTTTTGTTTGGTGGAAGTGGTGCTGCTGCTGGCGCTGCTCAAGGTTGGCTTCTTGACATTCTTGGAGGCGGCGTACCATGCAGTCGGGGTACCTAAGGCACTGGCGTAGTTGTAGTCCGAGGTTCTGGTGTACGACCAACCCGGGGTGATGGTGGAGTGGCACACCGGCGATGGTCTGGCGGCGGAGTAATAGGTGACGGCACTGGTAGGGAACTGGCGGGACCAGGTAGTGGCGGTCACAGTGGAGCCCGGCTGGGACTGCATTGGGGCAAATCTAAAGATGCCGGTCTGCTTGGTGTAAGGCACAGAAAACGACTTGGATACGTCCATAGTGGCAGTTGGGTTGGCGGTGGTGACATGGAGCTCGGCGTCTGGTGGAGAGTCGCCGAGGGAGCCAGAGGGCTCGGTAGTACCGCTCATGCCGGACAACTTGAAACGCTTGGTGTAGTGGGTGGTATGGCCGCTGGAATAGACAACGTAGACCTGGATAAAGTAGACGCCGTCGGCACCTGCACTGGAAGGAATGGTAGCGGTGTAGGACTTGTCGGTGAGGGACTTGTCAGAGGCCAAAGTTGTGGGACATTCGATTTTGCTGTTGGAGCCGGTACATAAAAGGAAGGTATAGGTTTTCGCTTTATCCACGTTGGGGTCATTGCCATCGTCGGACCAAGCAATATCGACTGTCGCAGAGGAGCCGCTCACCTTAAAGGTCTGGCCCGAGGACGGCTTTGAAATGGACACGTCGGCGACTGAGAAGCTGAACTGGCAGAGAAGGAGCAAGCAGAACTGTATTATACTGAGAAACTTCATGGTGTGCTGTTATGATGGTGTATGGTGTGGTTTGGCACAGCGTGGCTATTTGAGTTCGGCGCAGTATTAATCGTGAGAACCCCCTTTTGGGCTGTTCTGGCGTTTAACTACGTGGGCTATGACGGTACTGTTGGTCTGATAATATCTGCAGCCAGTATTGAAAATAACAAAATGCTATTTCGCTGGATTTACTGTGTAATTATGGTAAATATTGATAAATATGGCTGCACCTTCTCTCTGGCAGAGGGTATAATAGGCGAGACAAAGAGTCGCTTCGTAGATAATAGATCGAAAAAAAGAAAAGGCCGTTTTCCTTTGTTGCGATTAGACTCAGAGTTTGGCGCTCTGCGAGGGACCAACGGTGGTTTGTGGAGATGGAGAAAGGATGGAAGGAAGCGTATGGGCAAAGGAGGGAAGTATATGTGAACTAGACAGAGCGAGTAAGAGAGAGAAGAGAATAGAGAAGACGAAAGAGAAACAGAAGAAAGGGAATATAAGAACAAAAGGAGCAGACCAAAGGAAAAAGAAATTTCAGGAAGCGAAAAAATTTGCGCGCGCAGAGAACTTGCGGCGTGTCTTCCGCAAGAGCCAGTGTAATATATATAAACTGCACTTGCAAACATACAGATAGTTCTATAGACAAAAACTCAGAAAAACAGACAGATAACTAAGCCTTCTCACTTTCTCTGTTCGTCCGTTTCGTTCGCTCTGCCCGAGTAAGTCGTCGCGTCTGCCCTCGCTCTTCTATGTATAATTCCTTACAGCTTCGGCGCCCGCAAGACTTAGCGCCACACAGCTGATAGCCCAGCGCCCTTGGGCCATAAGCCACCAGCGTCTTCTGGCTGTCCGCCAATTACGATCTTACAGGTCCCATGGCCTGTGCAAAGGAGGCTGCAGGTGTTCTCTCCCAGCCAATGCTATTGTTTACTGCCAATAGCTTTCTCTCTTTCAGGCTCCTTTGTCTCTTCTATGCTCTGCCTTCTGTTTCTTTTTGTTTTTTTTTACTTGGTCTGGCTATGCGCGAATATGCGTCTGGACGCGTAAATGTACATTGTAGCGCCTTCTAGCGCTTCCATATGCGTCGACCCCCCCTCTCTTTTCCGTGTCGAAAGCAGCCAG
This sequence comes from Saccharomycopsis capsularis, assembly GCA_031125595.1. Lineage (NCBI taxonomy): Eukaryota > Fungi > Ascomycota > Saccharomycetes > Ascoideales > Saccharomycopsidaceae > Saccharomycopsis > Saccharomycopsis capsularis. The sequence continues at coordinate 235,420 of JASTUX010000004.1, forward strand.
GGGACGCTATACACTATACTGAAATGCGCTTGTATCCATATTTACGGCCCCTTGCTTCCGCAAGACTTCGCAGCCTCGCTCATTCCCTTTTTAAAAAGCACGAAGTATATTACACGGATAGCTGGAGAAAATAAATAAGTAGTCGCGATAAAGACGAAAAATCAAAACAAAATCTGGAACCAAGCAAACGGGCAAGGGTAGAGAAAAAAAAAATCAAAAACAACGAATAACAAAACATTTTGAAGGAAGCAGAAAAAAGGGTTATCTTTGGCAGTGATTGATTAAACATTGAAAAAGCAAAAGGGGGTAAAAAAGTATAGGAACTCACGCCTTTTCTGGCCTTTTCTGGCCTTTTCTGGTCGCCTTGCCATGTAATATGACAGCACTCGGAAGCAGAAAATGAGACGCAAAAGAAGAATGAAATAACTGGTAATCGAAAAAAAAAGCAAGCTCTAAGAAATAAAATAAAAACGAAAATTAGGTTGTGTAAACACGAAAAAGAACAGTGCAAAAGATAAAATAATAAACAAAAATCAAATGGCGTAGAAAAAAATTGTAACAACTATCTAAAACTCTATTCTGTGTGTTAACGAGCCTTTTCGTTGGTAAATTTGAACCCCTCCATCTCATTCAACAACTGATCAGGAGGCACTGTCTGCACCATCTCATCCTCCTCGATTCTCTGCTTGTCGTCGTAAGTGCCGTCGTGCTTACGCTTCCAGAACAAGACCAAGAGTGCAAACAACACTAATAACATCATCGTTCCCACAGACAACGCGAGTCCGATAAACACTATCCAGCCTCTGTCGAGCTTCGCATGTTTCACGCTATTCTCCTCCACAGAGTCCACGGAGATTGCTTTATTGACCAAAAAGTCGCTGAAGCCCGAGCCGCTGCCCCCAGAGTTTTTTGTGGTGTAAATGTACGGAAGCCAGTTGGTGCCGTTGAAAATGGCCGCGCTCATACTTATATTGTCGTAGTTGTTGAAAATAATGTTTCCCACAACCAACAACATCTGCTGGCTAGCGTCAAAATACTTGTTACTGTCACTGTTGGATCCAAAGCTGCTATTCTTGTTACTTTCAATATTGATAAGCTGAAACTTGTTAAAAGTCGACGACGAGCTGATCTCATCAGTGAGACGGTCCAATCTCACCCATTCCGACTTGTTGTATCCGCTCACAAAGTTATTACCAAGAACTAACATACGGTTTCCAGAGTTGTCCGAGTTATCCACTAAAATGTATTTTTTGATCTCGCCTGGGATACCAGTTTTGTTAGCCGAAGCGCCCTGTGTAGAATTGCCTTGCACTTCCACATCCCTCTTGCTGTTGCTTGAAGAAGAGAAAGAGGCATCATAAAGGGAGTGGTCAATAGTGAAAGACTCCTTGCTGAAATCATAGGTTGCAAAGTATCCTTTGGCGTTGTTCATGGCAAAAGATCCAATTAAGAACAACTCATTGTTGGTCTCATTCATATAGTTGACAACACCGCTGCTGAAGCCATTCGAAGCATCATTTTCCCATCTGTTGCTGGTCATATCGTAAAAGCAAAAAGAATTGCATGCCATGGACGAGGCAGTGTCAAAGTCACCGGCCACAAACAACTTGTACTGTTTCTCATAAAAGTAAAATGCATTAATTTTGGCATTATTAGCAGAGGACTGTTTGGTGATGGCGCCGGGCATTGTAAAGTTATGATATTCCAAGTCATAGATAATAATATTCGAGTTCTGATTGTCTTCAAAAGTAGCAAGCCCATTCAAACCAACAAACAAATATCTGTTGTTACCTTCTTTGGAAATGGAGTTAACAGTGGAGTTACCCCACTTGATCTTGTCGTCAAAAGAGCTAATCTTACCATTATTGTTCAATACCAAGTTGGTCATGTTGTTAGAGGTAGTGAAATTGCCTCCAATTACCGTAAAGGTGTCATTAATATAAAGCACTTGGGACACGCTATTCTGGCTTCCTGAGCTGAAGGAAATTGAAGATTTGGCAAATTTGTTTCCCTTGTTCAAAGAAGCAGTGTTCGACGTCATCAATCCCAAAATTGCCAAGTGACCAGAAATCAATGATGAATTTGTGGAAGAGGACTTGCCTGCAGATGTAACATTTAAAAATAAACCAGTGTTATTGAAGTCGTCGTTGCTGTACCACTTTTTGTTCGAGCTGTTCCAGACACTCATGTTCTCAAAATCTTCGTCATAAAAGACGAAAAACTCAGAGCCGTCAATAGTGACAGTATTGATATAGCTGAGCTCATTGGCATTGCGGACTCCAGAGTCAAGGGCAACCCAATTATTGTTTTCCAAAGCTGCCACTTTGGTCAAGGCATTGTTATCTTCGTTTGAGGAATATGACAAACTGCCCAAGGAAGTTTTGGAGGTAGTATTATTAAACTGTCCAACAACAAAGAGCTGGTTGTCAATTTGCAAAATCTGATTGACGACACCATTCAAGCCGTTACTAAAACTTTCCACGTTAGACACTTTTAAATTGTGGTTATCGTCGGTACCGTCAAGCTTGAGACCTAGAAAATTAGTTCCATCATTGTTCGAGTCAAAATCGCCAGCAATGTACAAAGTTTCATTCAAGTATTCCAAGGAATTTATAATAGAACTGTTGGACAAGTTCTTGGCGCCAAACTGGTTAATAGACGAGTTGCCGACAAACTTGTTCTCAAAATCCTTGGAGCTGAAGTTATACGTATCATAATCAGTAGGGAAGCTAGTAAAGTTCTGTAACGAGTACTCAAACAAGCCATTTAATGGAATTTTATAGTCGGTAGAGTTGAAAGTCACTGTATTGTTGGTTTTTCGTCTGCCAATAGTTGAGTTTGTCGAATTCAACAAGTCGTCTAATCCAAGAATCGTGACCGCAACTTTATCAGCGACAATAGAAGCAGATCCGCTTCCTGAATTGGCAACTTCGATGTGAACCTTTGGCCTACCAGAGGTAACGTTAAGATGACCGTTCCACAAATTTTCAATTTTCTCAAACTGGTTAGTCTGGGCAGAAGTAAATTGGTTGATAACTGTGCCCTTTTCATCATACATGGAAACATCAACAGTACCTCTAGAGCCACAAGTGCCGTCGCTCTGACAACCTGGAGTAATATAGTTGATGGAATAGTTACCTGAGTAACTAATGTTAGGGTAGAATGTGACGCCGACGTGGTTCGAAGCGGCGGTAGAGATATCGTTGACATTGTTTATGATGTATTGGCCGGTAACAGAAAGCTCCCAGCCATCACCAGTGGTTTCAGAGTAACTGCTGTTGCCGTAGCTTCCACAATGGTTTTCATTAAGGGTATTATTGGCAAAGGTCGAAATCTGCCTAGTAAACATCTGGATACCGTTTAAACCGGCATTAGAGCCGTAATAGTCAACAATTTGAAAATTCAAGTAATTGACTTCAAGGTCGTTGACAAAGCCAAAATCTTGATAACTATCTGACCATGACAACGATGCAGCAACGCCGCCATCATTGTTGAAACTAACGTTCGTGACAGTGGAGTCGTTGATATTAGAGTAAGCATCATACAAATCGGAATGGCTTATAAGTGGGCACCAGGCATCGCAAGCGGCCAATTCTCCAGTGCTAGGGTCTATATAAGTCAAATTCATAATGGAATTGGAAGGGGAAGTGTATAATCTAAACATTTTGACACCAGTATTATCTTGCTTAGAGTTGTAAATTCTAATTTTGGATGGAGAAACAGAAAATGGCAAAGCGGCCAACCAGGCACCCAATTGGTTTGAATTGGCAAGCCAATTATCAGAGTTGGACGGACAGATAATACTGTCTGCGTCAAGATGACCAGATTCAGTGTTGTCTGCTGAAATACTAGCATATTGGAATGACACTAATTGCTCGGTCTGAATTAAAACGCTTTCTGTGGAGTTGTCTTCACTTGATGAATTTGAAAGAAGAGAGTTTTTGTGAAGGAGGAAGTATGTCTGGTTGGTGAACTGCAACTGAGGAACACCCAATTCGTAAAAGTAACCACCAAAGATAATTGAGTCTTGATCAACTTGAGAAATAGTATTAATTTCTGAATTTTTGTTGAAGCCTTTGAATGGAAGCTTTGCCAAGGAATGAGACGTAAGGTTGTATATCACCGCACCATATGACTGTTTGTATGAGAGTTTACCTCCAAAATATATCAAATTGTTAGAAGAATCACCAAAAACCGCATTAATGTCACCGCTTATGTCACTGTTAGGGTCCAAATTAAAAAACTCATTCAAAGTGCTATTATATAAAAGTGGTGAGCTGACGCTTACTGAAGAGTTTGAGTTTTGCGAAATCGATAAATCGAGATTACTAAAGTCGCCTACTATTATGAAAGAGTCTTTGAACGCTGAAATCAGTGATACTTTACCGTTTATGTCACCAAGGGGGACAACGTTTGATGAGCTATCCTGGTAGTATAACGTATTTGACGAGTTATTGAAGCTGCTGGTATTGGAAGTGAGCAAATACTGCTGGCCTGGGTAATCAAAAAAGGACACAGAGTCAAAATCGCCAACAAACTCTAGCTTGTTGCCTATGGACGCATAATCTATGGACGGTCTTGATATGGCGGACAAAGCCGAGGGCGTGCTGTTGGACGAGCTCTGGACGCTGGAAGTCGCCGCCACAAGCAGTATTGGAAATATTAGAAGCGACGATAGTATTATGCTGAGGTTGACCATATTGCGCTATATTATGATACAAAGTAGTGGTACAAAGTGTCTATGGGAAAAGAAGCGAGAAAAAAATTTAGCTTTTTTTTCTCGTCAAAACTTTATTGTGAATCGAATGATGGATAAAAAGCGTAGTTGAGTTATAGTGAAGGAAATTGCAAATTCACTGTTGGGGTGTTGAAGAGTAACGACTGAACTTGGTGGGTTGCCAGTATGTCGATGAGAAATGGATAATTGTGTGGATGTTTGTGAAGATTCTGGGTTGTGCCTTCTGTTCTATTTTTATTTGTTGTTGTGGCTGATGTGGGCCCCTGATGTGTGGACAAAAAACACACGGGCCTTGGAACGAAAAAGAAAAAAAATCAGAATGGTAACAAGTAGTGTTCAGGGAGGATGCAGTGGTGATAGGAGGAAGCTGGGAAAGGATACAGGCAAAAACCACCTTCTGGAGGGGAAAACGAAGGTATGAAGAGCGTAAAGAAGAAGAACAAGGATAGGAAGAGGGCCGGCAGCTACTGGCCACCACAAGAGAGTTTTGCGTATAGTGAGATTAGCGGCTAACGCCTGTTTCTGAGACGAGAATACCACACACGCATAGGGTAATCCCGGTTATGCTTCAATGCATCGGTATGTCCCGCTCTTGTCAGAGAACGCCAGGCCACGAACACAGTCTATGTCGAGCGTGCCAGTGCTACGTTGCTGCCTAGCGGCTCTTACTGGTAGGGCCAAGGACAAGTATTCGCTAGAGGACAACGTAATTACCGGTTATCACAGCATACTCCTGCCTGTTTGTCGAGACCCCGTCCCTAATCGTCGGTTAGCCCGATCCACAGAATGTGGCCTCTCTCCTCATGAGTAGCAGCGCTCAACGCGCAATCTCGACCGAGACAGACACACCAGCATTTCACGCCAGACGATCCAGATCGTCTGGCGTGTTTTGTTTGCTCTTTCTCTGGTTTGAGCTTCTTTTAAAAAATGTCTTTTGCCCAACTCTCTTTACGCGCGCCGCGCGTCCCCAAGCAGCAGCCCATTTGCGCGTCTCCTGCATAAACAAACGTTCCGGCGCGCGTAATCGCTCTTTTAGGGCAGGTTACGATCTATGGCCTGGTATTCCTGATGGACGGCCTGTTTCCAGCATATAATAAGAGTGCAATGCTGGAGGTCTCTGGTGAAGACAACCAAAGCTCAAAGGGAAGTCTAAATGTAGACATTTTCCCCGCTCTCAAGGTTCCAAAGTCAGGACTATTTCGAATACTTTATGAAAAGGGATGCATTAACGTTCTATTTGATGATCCAGTGGATCAAGCATAACCCAAGAAAGGCGCCCACCATCAATTTTTGCACCCGTCCTATTGGTATATTAAACGGCTTTCCAGAATAGATTTTTTCAGCTCTATTCAGTAGTCCTCTTAGAAAAGCTATAAGCTACACTGGCAAGAAAATAAGAAGTCCTATGTATCATTAGCTGATTGGACTAACACGGCGCTCTTGGCGCCAAATTGGAACCAGCAGTTCACTGAGATGGTCTGAAGAATTTGTCCCCGATGCCTAGCCACAAAATCCCATGGTTCATGACCGACATGTAAAAGTTTCTCTGCTTTTCTCCCAGAAAAGGTATTAGCTTGCTAAATTTTTAGAATGGCAGAGATTGTATGGTTTATGGTTTCTTTCACTTTGAATGAAATGAGTGCTGTTTTAAGTCATGTGCTACAACTTGGAAGTTTGCGTTTTCTAGTTATCGCGCAGATAATTCATGATAATTCAAATTGCTCTGTAAAAACTTTTATCGCCATGGAAGAGCAGTCATGCTTATGAAAATTTCACAAAAATATAAAGAACTTCCGAGTTTATACTTTATCAAAGCCTTCCATAAAAGGTATTAGCATCTTGTTTCTTTTTTCTGAGCTGATTAGAAACATTCAACAAGAAAACAGTACTTTCCAGTTTCCTATTTTTGCGAACTAGAAGGTGTCCCAAGTACTAAGATGATGTGCTTTTTTTCTTTCCTTGTACTATCTTCGTGTGAACCTCGCCTTCCCTAATTTAGTCATCCAGGCATTACAAGCGACACTGCGCCATGGTGGGGCTGGTCAAAACATTACTGACAGCCATTGGGAGAAAAAGTCTAACTTTACGGGATGAGATCGAGCATAAAGTAGATTTAATGTAAAATAAAGCAATATTTAGTAGGTAAATTCCCAGTACCAAACTCGCTCGGCGAGAATAAAAGATAAAATAAAAATAAGAAATAGAGATTGAGCTCCTAATTATTCAATACGTTTGTGTTCTTTTTTCATAACAGGCCAGTAGCTAATCAGTTATTTCAGGTGATTAGCATAAGATTAGGATTGCATTACCTGTTGCTTGTGGATAGGACTCCGCTGTTGGGCTGCATAGTATCTTCTTTGCATTTCCGGAAAATGCTAGTTGTTTCAGAGACCCAAAGCTTTGGCACGTTAATTAGAGCACAATGTACGGCAGAAAATGAACAGACACAATTTCATGCCAATAGGGTAGTCTTAAGGAGAACATGTAGTCCCCATGACTCTATGGTGTCATACCTACGTAGCTATGAGATAATAAGCAGATAAAAGAAATAAGAAAATTGAAATCATATACTAAAGAAAGTCGAACTTTTGGAATTTAAAGATGATGAGAGGGTTGATTTAATATAGAATAAATCAATGTTTATTAGGAAAAATCCCAAGACTAAAATGGGTGGTTTAGAATAAAAGATAAAATCAGAATACAATATAGAGGTTGAACTCCTAGCTATATATATAATGCGCAGTAATAATTAACATAAGACATGTTGAATTATTATTGTGTATGTTCGGATGTAATTCGGGTTTCTAATTTGAGTAAGAAGTTAGAGACTTAGTTCCATATATGACAAATAATTGATTATAATATGCTTCTAAAACACCTTTCTCAATAGTCCAATAGGAGTGCATTCATTAATGTTAAAGGGTGGGATCTCGCTAGCTAGGTTACCTGAAATCTTCTGGCATTGGTGGTCAATGAGGAGTTTGATTCAGAGACCCAAACCATTGGAACATCAATCAGAGTACGACGTACGGCAATGAAAGTATATATGTGAAGAAAATACAAGGAGTTTAGTTACCGTATCTAAAATGTTAGAACCGACTTACTTATAGCAGCCCTTAAAGGCTAAACTTAGTAAATGGTAAAAGGCTTGGGGTTTTGGAGTGGGTATGTAGCCCAAAAAATTGAAATTGGGATTAAAGAAAAGAACTATATTTATCCACTACCCTACCAGTTTAAGACTCCTATGAAATCCGATATAGTGTAACGGCTAGCACGGTTCGCTTTCACCGAGCAAACCCGGGTTCGACTCCCGGTATCGGAATTTTTTTCCATTATTTTTGTTATCCTTTATTTTTAATAGACTGCATGTAACCAGTTTGATCTGAATTTTATTAAGCAATATAACCTAATTAATCTCAATATCTATCACAAAGAAGATAAGTGCATCATAGCAAAGAGTATTTTCAGTGGCATAAGGGGCTGGCGTCCTGTTAAATTTTGTTTTCTTGACTAGAGAAAATGAGGTAAGTTGTTAGTGTAGCCTGGCGATCTCTGGACATGACGAATAGCGCTGTCATAGCATTGTCTTCGCACATCCTATCCCCAACGAAGCTCTTACATCACAGCTCAATTGAAGACCGCTATGTGGTGCTGGTATGCAGAGAGGAAGTCTTTGTTCAAAGATGAAATTTTCTAGGCTCTGGGTGCTGTGTCTTCATCACTGGCCCTTTTTTATTCTATTATTATTGTTGCTTCAACATAATTCTTCTGTATTACCATTGCCAACACAATCAACCTGGTTTAAGGAGAAGAACCAGCTGGATCAATTATAAAAGGCAGATTAGGTCTTTGAATCCTTTAGTATCTAGAGTCTCTCTTTTTCTATTTTTCTTATTATCCTCATCAACAAACCACCATTCTTTTTACAAATCACCATAACTTCTTCACCCTTAGGCTACTCTTTCAAAATGCAATACTTCACTGTCCTTGCACTTCGTTATTCTGCTTCTGCCACTCTTCCAGCGGTCTCTGCCAAATCTTACGGCACTACCAGTGTTGCACCATCTGGTTCTGCTTCCTACTAAGCGCCATGAAATTTTTCATTATAGGTACTTGTCAGAGGCTACCTTATGAAACCATTTTTTAGGACTATTTTTTGTGTTTACTTTGAAATCATTATTGCCTACAGGTTAAGATAAAGATAAATATAAAGATAAAGACATATAAAATAGGAATATAAACTTATGGATTGGCTTTTTTGATGCGAACATTAAGAAAAAAAATTTTGATGCTTTATTGTAAGAATTGCAATTTTTTTTCATTTTCTTCAATCATTAGCGTTGTTTTCATTGGCTTATCTTTGAAACATTTTAAGAATCTTTCAGAAGTTTTGAAATATAGCCACTAGGACCATCAAATTTTGAGACAAAATGCGGTGATGTGTTTTGGTTGTGAAAAAGGTGCAGAAATTGGTATGTAATTGTGGATTGTGGGCATCATGTATGCTCAAAATGGGGCTCAGTTTGAAGGCTTGCATGGGTTGTTCGTGGAAACTGCGATGGGGCTCATGATTTTTGGAACTACCAACATGCTTTTAGCCGCTACATCGCGAAAAAAAAAGCGTTCTTGCTTTTTCAGGGCGCTGGATGGTAGACAAGGAGCACACGACACCACTGTCTCGGACCTGATATACAGATAAAAAAGAAGTTAAATCAGTCCAAATTACAAAACAGCAACATAAAGATATAAAACGGTTTATTAAGAAAGTGTCACTTAATAGAGTGAGATGAAGTAAAGTACAGCAAATTAGGAATTAGGACATAGTATTTAAAATCATAAAATCATCATATCAAAAATATCATATAAGAAAAAAGGGCACTAATATGTGCAAGCCAAGGAAGCAGATTACAAATCTGGTCCAGCTTTGATGACATCAACGGTACATCCGTCGGCGTAGGTCTTGAAATTTTCCTTGAACAACTTGGCCAAGCCCACAATCTTATCAGTGAATTCAGACTTCTGAACGTCCTTGCTTCTGAGAGGGTTCAAGATCTCAGCAGGCACAATGCTGCAGCTCTTTGGAATCTGCAAGTGGAAAACTGGGTAAGTTTCGTATTCGGCCTTAGCGAGACTGCCGTCGTGAATCTCATTCAAAATCTCTCTGGTGAATTTCAAAGGACATCTCTTACCACCTTTGTTGACCGACTCACCGACCCAACCTGTATTCAACAACCAAGCGTTGGTTTTATGCTGCTTCATTTTTTCAGCGAGCATCGAGGCGTACTTCATTGGATGCAAGGCTAAGAATGGCTGGCCAAAACAAGAGGAAAAGGTGGCTTGTGGCTCCGTGACACCTTGTTCGGTACCAGCCATCTTTGAAGTGTAACCAGAGATAAAGTGATACATTACTTGCTCCGGTGTGAGCTTGGAGACAGCGGGCAAAACACCTCTGGCGTCACAGGTCAACAACACAATATTGGAAGGATGCTTATCGGCATAGCATGGAAGCTTAGCATTTTTGATATAGTCAATTGGATAGGCGCATCTGGTGTTCTCAGTAATGGAAACATCATTGTAGTCAACAACTCTAGTCAAAGGATCGTAGATAATGTTCTCTAAAATGGAACCAAATTTGATAGCATTGTAGATATCTGGCTCCTTTTCAGCACTCAAGCCAATACACTTGGCGTAACAGCCACCTTCAATGTTGAAGACACCATCATCAGACCAGCAGTGCTCGTCATCACCAATCAACAAACGGTTTGGATCAGCAGATAAGGTAGTCTTACCAGTACCGGACAAGCCAAAGAACAAAGTAACGTCCTTATCACCAGTGGCAGACTGATTAGCAGAAGAGTGCAACGTGAGCACATTATGATTTATTGGCATAAGATAAAACATCACAGTGAAGATACCTTTCTTCATTTCACCAGCATATTCAGTGCCCAAGATCACCATTTCCATTTCTTTAAAGTTGATTTCCACGGAGGTAGAGGAGGTCATGCCGTCAGTGTATCTATTAGCTGGAAACTGTCCGGCATTGTAAACGGTAAAATCTGGCTCACCAAAGTCAGCTAGTTCTTCATCAGTTGGTCTGATCAACATATTTCTCATGAACAAAGCATGATAGGCTCTAGCGCAGATGATTCTGACCTTTATGCGGTATTTTGGATCCCAGCCGGCATAGGCATCAACAACGAATAACTTCTCTCTAGTTCTCAAGTAGTCCTTAGCACGTTCTCTGGAGATTTTCCAGACATTTTCATTAACTTTTCTATTGACTGGTCCCCACCAGATGTTGTGAGTCGATGACTCCTCATCAACAATTCTCTTATCCTTTGGAGATCTGCCTGTTTTCTCACCAGAGTAGGCGGTCAAAGCACCGGTCGAAGAGATAATAGTACCTTTTTCTTTGAGACCATCCTCGTACAATATAGGCACAGCAGCATTATGGCGGACAGTAGCATCAGTGCTAAGCCCCATCTTGGCTTTAAATTCCTTTTCGTTAAATGACATGGTGGCGTTTCATAAAAGACAAAAAAGGGATAAAAATAAATTAGAGAAATAGAGAATGTGAGAGTGTAGAAAGAGCAAGAAGACCAAATATGAAAAGATAATAGTTTTCTTGTCGAACAAATTTCTTTGTAAATTTCGTAATTATTTATGATTAATAAAGAAAAAAAGAAGACATTAGAAAAGTAACCACAAGCCAACTCCATGTTTTGAGGAAAAATCACAGTATTTATACCAATCCTGATGTAGAAGCTAGCCGCTTGTAAACAGAAAAGACAGCAAGAAAAGTTTTGAGAGCCTCCTGCAAGGCGCCGCATGGCGGTGTTCTCGGTTTGGAACAGAAAATCTGGGGTACTGGATGTCCCTGGCCGAGATCTCGGAACCATCCAGCACAGCCAGTCCTACTCTCCGAGAAAACAAAAATAGACACCTAACTTCGTCTTATTCAACTTTTGCTCAGAACAGTAGTCCTCTCCTTAAATATTTCGTGAAGAAGCTCGAAAGACAAGATGTTCAAAACGCCCTGCTTGAAAAGCAAGGCAATGACGCTGTTCAAAATTCCCTCAACTCTTGTTGTCTCTTTTTTAACAAACGTTAAGGCGTACCATACTTGTGTCTGAGTGAGCGGCCGGGAGACACTATTACGTATGACCTTGCCTACTAGACTGCCCTCCCCAGGCTCCCGAAAGCCTAAAGCCTATGCAAGCTGGAAGTTCGCAGCGTGGAGACTGCACAACGGCGCTTAAAGTGGCCACAGACAATTGCTGTCTATGCAGCTCCCACAGCAGAGGGGGGTAGGTAGGGAAACACTTCCTCGGGGTGTCCCGGGGACGCCTCCGCTGCTCCAGTCCAATCACAACGCTGAAGCTATGTTATGGCTTTGTGTTCCATCGTGTAACGCAGAGGCAGGCAGGGGCATGTCTGAGGCACATGGGCGGCCGGGAGTTGCCATTTGGCCAGCCAGCGGACATAGACTGCCCAAATACATTTGAAATTATGAGCATGTGCCTCCCGGAGTTTTTAAAGCAATGTGGGACCTTTTGCGTGGCTCGGATCAGATACGGGACATATCTTGCTCAAAAATCAAAAGCAAAGACGGCGGCTGGTGTTTTAATATCAGGTGTGCTATCTTTGAAATTACCTCGTCCTTCCTTTTGGCATGGATCAATAATTATTAGCATATTCTTTGCATCGCCTCGGCATTTACCACAAGCGATATAAAGGTACTTGTTCTTCTTAAAGGGTGTGCTTCTATCAATGTCTTAATATGCTATGGATTAGGCTGAGAGAAAGCTTTGTCGCTCAGTATGGCGTGCCTTTATTTCAGAGATAAATAGGATGCAGGTGCATAACACTACTGTTTTCTAGTTGGTCTTTTAGGCTCCTATGAGACGCGACAAGATGCAATGAGATGAGATGAGATGAAGCCAAACACGGCTGGAAAATATGGGCCATTTAGTATACATATTAAACGCTAACAAACACAATCAAAATCATGGTTTATCCGGGAACGTTCCAAGCTTTAGTCTACTGGCAGGCTTTCTGTAAGAGATTTTAGATGTTAGCTTAACAGAGTTTCTATTGTCTTTCTACCAACTGTATTATTATTTTACGGATAAAGGCTTCCTTCTGTCATCTTTAAAGAAGCAAAGCCTCTTTCCTCTCCCGCAAAGAGATAAAACCTACTCTAACAGTTTGCCGAAATTCTCGTATAGCAGTCCAATTTTTAATCAAAAAAGAAAGCATTTCGCGCTCATTTAAGCTAGAATTATCTCCTTCGGGGAGTTTATTACCACTGGTAATAAAGTCTAAAAAGAAAAGCCCAACGCGGGGCTCGAACCCGCAACCTTTCGATTTCACTCGTTATTAAGAGTCGAATGCACTACCGATTGTGCTAGCTAGGCTTATTACGTTTAATGGTATAATTCTTTGTTTTTGTCACAAGTATTGTATGTGTTACCATACCATACTCACATTACCGTACAGGAAGTCACGAACATAGATCCAAAGGCCAAACCCTACATGAACAATAAAGGAAGGGCACATGTTTACAAACCACAAGGCAGGAATAGGATAATTACCTTTTTCCTATAAATATGTGCTCAAATCGTTTCATACTATCTTAGTTTATATAGTTTACAAATAACAAATATCTTCTTACTTATAAGGATATAGTAAATAGAGCTTTAGAGAATAATGAAAATACCGAGTGTTTTAAGCTGTCTCGCAAGGGTCCGAACAAAAGATATTAGGGCCAGAGAACGCCCTAATACAAAAATTTTCTTTTTCATAAAAGAAGGTAGTTAGTATATCTTCCATAGATGGGTCACCCGGGTGCTGGCGGAATACCATGTACTAATATCAAGGAATGCAATCCTATTGAACAATTAGGAAAGATGTTATTTAACGGTTCAGATATTGTAACTAAATTCCTTGTTTTTTTACTCACATGTATGAATTCATAAACCAGGGAAGAAATGTTCCTTAAATACCATTTTCTTTACCATATGATAGCAACTTTCTTATTTCTTTTATCTGCTTATTATCACATATTTGCGTAGATATGACACAAGAGTTACAAGGACGACAGCATTACATATAGTTAAGAGTTCTACATCTAATTTTAACCAAAAGCATTTTTTTAGTTCTGGAAGGTTTCCTAGTAAATGTTATCTTATGTTATTCGAACTAATTCAGCAGATTCGACTTGATCTCTTTTTCTTGTTCCTAAATCACGGCTGTAGACCCCTAAAATCTTCTTAAAACTCACTCTTTGAGTTGTTTTGGTAGAAAAACTGATCTTAGAATCCAATTAGGTGATATTGAGGGTTCAGATTTTATGAAATTTTATTTAGCCAATTATGTGGCATGAAAAATTAATGTGTTCCTAATTTATGCTTATTATGCTTGTGTACTGTCGCGATTACATTATATAGCACTATCAGACCGCTGAATGCTTTAATAAGATGGCCCTTTGTAAGCTTGATGGCTAGTACTCTTTAATTTACTATTAAATAATGCTTCCTATAAAACATCTGGCCGTGGAATGGGTTCAGAAGGAATGAGGATTGCTGTTTATAATAAAAATTAATATCAAGAATTAAAAGTAGAGGTATACCTCTCTATATAGTTAAATTTCATAATATCTTAAAAATGACATTGGCATGTTGAAGTATTAGCCATAAGCATGGATGTGTCCTATGCATTCTAATCTGGGTGGATTGGCTGTAATCGATATTTTGCTACTGACCAATCACTGTATTATAATACCCCTCCTCATGAGACTTGGCTCCTTCTGGAAGACCAATCGGCAAAAATTTTCATGCTATTGGCCAATACGTTGTGTGTTTATTGGGCGGTGTTTGTGGAGGTGATTCTAGAATGCTATGTTGGCTTTGTAGCTTGGCTGTGCTCAAGCGGTCGATGCATCAATAATGATCCGAAGTACAACATATCTACTGTCAAATTCATCATTTAATTGAACCTATTTTGCTTCAATTTTATTGCTTGTATATTAAGATAGAAGGTCTGCTTATGGTTACCTCACCCATATAATACTTGAACTCTGCTTGCGGAGGATGGTGCTTACAGCCAGAGAAACGAAGGCGCATGTAATAATCTAGGATAGTTCATACAGAAAATGAACAAAAGCTGTAATCTACTTCCATGAGGACAAGTAAAGTGCACTTATTGTAGAACTTTGCGATCTCTAGGAGCTATGTTGAAAAGTAAGCGCCAACAATTTGGCTCATGCTCTATCAGTAGCAACTTCTTATTACGTAAGCTTTACATTACATAACAACTTAGTCACCCTAACTTAGGAAACTAAAGGAAAAATTTTGATTTGAAAATTCGCAATTGGAAAGAAAACCAAAACTGGAAGCATGGCACTCACTTACAAATCGTCCTGCGATCCACTTCTCACTTACCAAACCTTCTTTGCAGTCATTGACAGTTTCTCTTATTTAGTCAATTATAAACGCAGCTCAAGACAGCTCATGATTTTTCTTGTACCCATTCGCATTCACTAGAGCTTTTTTTATCGTTAATCATCAAACAAGATCATCGCAAATCGAATCGGCATTACATTGCTTATAACCCATTGCATTTGTTCACACATAAAATTCATTTTTATCACCAACTTTCCATTTCAAAGGTTTATGTGTCAAACTTGAATACAATTGAGGCCAATTAATCAGTCAACCTTCTTTTGGCGATCAACCATTTTCTCTAGTATTTTTTTATCGTTGAGTACCATTCTTAGAAATCTAGTCATTTGCTTTTTAATCATAATTTATCACAAAACAATACATTCTCAAATTCAATATGGAATCTTCTCTACAGAGTACAGACTTCAATTATCCAATATTTTTCAATACAACTGAATCAGACTTCGAAAAGAACCGACAGAAAGCCAAAGACTTTCGCCTTCAGTTGAAGAACAAAGCGGAGAAAGGTACCAAACAGGTTAGTCTGGCGCCACAAAACATTATATCTTCTTCCGATCACATTAAACCGCAAAAATCCCAAGCCATAAAGCCTCCTACGGAGCCACAGGATAGTAAAGAAAGCTTAGTTGTAAATGACACTCAAATACGTCCTCTGCCTGCGATTTCGAAGAGCGCTGGCAGTAACAGCGCTTCAACCCTTTCTTCTCCAGCTCAAAACTTTTCTCAGAAGCTTTCGTGGTCTGCTATGGCCGTAAAAGGCTTACGCACAGGTACAGAAGGCTTTAAAAGGTCAAGGATCCTTGAAAATGGCTCTGGAAAAAATATTAAAGCGGGTGAAAACGCCAGTAGTTTAGCTGCCTCCCAGAATACACCATCTCCGGCACCAGGTCAGCAGCATTCACAAAACGAACAACAAAAGGAACAGCCGCAAATACAAGCGCAAACACCACCACAATTACCGTCTCAACCACAGAAACTAGCCCCTGCACACTCAGCGGCCCCTGTGATAACATCCTCCATTGAGCCGTTGTCTGTTGTTTTAATCCGTATCTTATTTCAATCTAATTTTGTTCCAAAGGCAGTTCCAGCGATAAGGCCTCGCGGTCTTGTGAACACAGGAAACATTTGTTTCATGTCATCAATCTTGCAAGTGTTGCTCTACTGCCCACCATTCTTCAATACATTGAAAATTATTGAGAAAAGGGCACAAAGTACATTGATCAGAAGTGCGTCATCAACCCCTTTATTGGACGCCACTCTTGATTTCATTGACGAATTTAATAGAAACAAAACTGCAACCCAGACCATGAGCGGTATAGCCAACGGCGCTGCTAATGGTAATGGCTACAAACACTCCAGTAATGATTTTGGCATAGCTTTGAATCCTGAGCAGTTTTATTCTGCTATTAGTAAGCATCCAAGATTTCAGCATTTAAGATGGGGTCAACAAGAAGATGCCGAAGAATTTTTGGGTTACTTTTTGGATGGATTACATGAAGAGTTTTCTTCAGTTTTGAAGAACATCAAATCTGACGACAGAGACAACTTGCTCAAAACTATTAAAAGCGAAACTGTCAAGAACCAAATCTTGAATACATTGAGTTCGTTTAACCAGGTCAATGGGAGCAGCATATCAACAACTACCACTGAGAGTGACACTAGTGCGTTAGAAAGCAGCGAGTGGCAGGAAGTCGGCTCATCCAGCAAGAAGAACAAGACAGTCAACAAGAGAGTTGTGGAAGTCAAATCAACTCCAATCAGCAATTTATTTGGAGGTCAATTCAGATCTGAGTTGGAAGTGCCAAAGTCCAAGGAGCCAAGATCAGTTATTTTAGACCCTTTCCAACACGTACAATTAGATATCAGTGACGACAGAGTGCACTCTTTAGAGACTGCTTTTAGTGTGCTTGCCGAACCGGAAGAAATCTTGTACAAGTCCAGCCAAGACAAGGAGATTGTTGCCAAGAAACAAACCTTTATTGATAAGTTGCCGAAAGTCTTGGTCATTCACTTGAAAAGATTTTCATATATTTCAAACAGATCCTCTTCTTTCTCGTCATCATCTTCTTTCAACAATAATGGCCATGAAAACGGGGAGGTCTTTGATAATGCCCATTTGAGTGAAGCTCTCAATGGGATGGCCTCTCCATCATTCTTAAATGGAAGAGTCGAAAAGCTCAAAAAGAGAATATCCTACTCTCACAAACTTGAAATCCCATTACACTCACTTTCAAAGACCTTGAAGCTCAATAATAATGTTTCTAAAGAATATAAACTAACCGGTGTTGTGTATCACCATGGTTCGAGTACCGATGTGGGTCATTATACCGTGGATGTTCTTAGACCAGATAAAAACACCTGGATAAGAATTGACGATACCAAGGTGGATCCAATCTCTTCAGAGCAGGTAATTAGTGGGGACAAAGAAGACGCCAAGAGTGCCTACATTTTGATGTATCAAAGAGTTTAATTTTGAAAAGCTGATCCTTAAAATACATTGAGATACGAGTTATGATTTCGGTTTTGTTTGCTTTTGTTGGTGCTTTTTCTGTCTATTATTTGGTTTTGCTTGGCGTTTGCTGTGCTCAACTTTCTGCTGTACGATTCTTTCGTTTCTTTGATTGACCAAGACGCTGGTCCTGTGTCTAATGCTGTATTTTACATATTGAATTTTAGATTTTAAAGATTGGTTTTTTTTTCTTTTTTCTCTTTTTTTTCGAAAAAATTTCTCATTTGACTGGCATACTAGATTTTCTTTACTCATTTTAATATTTTGTTTCAAAGATTTCACTTTAGCATTTTACCTTCAATTATCTAAGGTTGTAAATAATACATTTCACAAAACGTTTAATCAAATCTATTAGCAGACGCTTTCAAGTTTTCAAACTAGCGGACTATTTACAGACGAAAATCTTTTAGGAGCAACTATAGCTTTTTCCTGAAAGATAACGAGAAGAACTTTTAACAATCTGAGAAATTAAACTTGTCATATTTTCATAAAACTTGTGTCAGATAAAGGCCGCAGAAGCTTAGAAAAAGGCTCAATCTATACGCATTTTACTAGATAGATGGAGCATCAGCAAATATTTCACATGACTTATGGTCACATGAGAAGTAATCGCCTTCTGTTAGAGAGACTTCCTGTATCTGTGATTGGTCGCATTTGCGGTTATGGCCCACCGCTCCGTTTGGCCAATAGTGGAAATAGAAAAAATGTATGAAAAAACACCCCAAAGAAAAAAGTCAACGCCAGCAGAGAGAGAGAGAGTTACAACAAACCTGTTGATATCTACTATTCTTCCATTGACGCACACATACGTATCAATAGACAGATTCCAATTCAATTAATACGTAATACAGTTTTTTATCAAGATGGCTTCTCGCATGTTCTTCAGATCCATGGCCACTGCCGCCAAGTCCGTCAAACCACCGGTTCAATTGTTCGGTTTGGACGGTACCTATGCCTCTGCCCTCTACACTGCTGCCGCAAAGGAGTCATCCATTGAAAGTGCCGGCAAGGCATTGAAGTCTCTTTCCTCTTTGTTACAATCTGACAAGAAAGTTGGCGAAATTGTCTCCAACCCAGCCTTGTCCCTCGAAGACAGAAAGGTTGTTGTCAGCACCATTGCATCCAAGACCAACGCTGATGCTTCCGTCTCCAACTTGTTGAAAGTGTTGGCTGAAAACAACAGATTGACATTGTTACCGGGTGTTGTTTCCCAATTTCAAGTCTTGGAAGACGCCTACAAGGGTATCATTGAAGCTGTTGTCACTTCCACCGAGCCATTGGAATCCAAACACTTGAAGAAACTTCAAAATACTATTGCCAACTCCAAGTTTGTTGGTGAAGGCAAGACTTTGAAGTTGGTCAACAAAGTCAACCCAGATATCTTGGGTGGTTTGATCATCGAAGTTGCTGACAGAACCGTTGACTTGTCCATCAGCGCCAAAATCGCCAAATACAACAAAATCTTGAATGAATCTATTTAAGTTACATTTTCTCCAGTAAAACTGTCAACAAGTGTTTTCAATTGCATGAGATAAAATGTGTTCAAAGCAAAACCAAAATAAAATTAACAATTCAAAAACATTAATAAAAAAAACTTCAAATGGATTGACTACTGGTGAATTTCGTGACAATGGCAATGTGTGCTTGCTCAATGAATTTCTCAAAGTTCCCAGCACTCTATTTTTCAAACTTTTAAAAACCAATTCATGAGAAATGTATGCTATAGGATATATTTATAATACTTCATGGATCATCATTACATATTCAAGTATAATCAGTTACTTTCATTTTACTACATTTGAGATTCTCAGGCTTTAAAGCTATTCGATTACGCAGAAAAAAGAATGAAATTGTGTTGTAGTCAGATAAAGGAAAGGAATAGCATTTTGCCTTAAGCTTGTGTGGGTTCTCTCGTAAAGGTAATTTTGAGTTTGGATGATTAGTAAGTTTTTACTGTGACTATCACCTCATCCTGCCAATAGAGCCAAGTTGGCAATAGTAAAGAGGCAACGCTTTTCGAGAACCCATTGGTACTTGTGCGCCTATGGTAGACCGTAACAGCCATCAATTAGCCAAGCACCTTTATTTCCTCTGTAAAATACTATCACAGCTAATCTGTCCATGGCTCGAGAATGTGCCAGCGAAAACCACTCCTGCATGCATATCAAAAAGGTGCCTGCTTGTGTATTTGCTACGTTGTAATTTAAATGTGAAACTCAACTCAGGTCAATGAAAGGGTTATTTAAAAAGGCGTCTTTATAAATACTTTCCGAACATGCACTTTGATATTGCAGCTTCTGTATGCCTTCGATTTTCAACATTAGAGAGAGCCTGCCCGCTTTCAACAAAGCCCTGATTCTCAATGGGCTCTTTCGGTGGAATTTCACATATACAAAATAAAAAGAAGTCCCGCTTCCTCAATGACCGATTGCACAGGCTTTCTCACGCTAAAAGTACTTGACAACCAGCACCGTCTTGCTGCCGCAAAAGAAGATAAGATACCAAGCACACTACGCGAACCGTCCAAAAATTTGTAGATACTGAATCTGTATGTTTAACCAAGAAAAACACTAGAAAAAGAAAACTAAAGAGATAAGAAAATCTGATTCTAACTGTAAAAACTACTGATACATTAAGTAGTAGTCCATTTAATATTGTAAACTGGAAATTAAAAGTATTGCACAAAGAGTCCGAGAATTATAATACAAAAGTACTGTACAGAAAATGTATAAAAGAGAAAAAGAAGAGAAAAGGAAAGTTAAAAAGATATCCAAAAAGAACCGTTATAAAGAATTGTCATTGTCGTTGATTTCGTCACGCTGGGCCGGAAAAGTCCAACTTCCAGGGCTTGTCCGGGGTGTTTGAACATTATCAGTGAGTTATTTGTTGCCTATATAGCACCAGAAATAAAAGAGGACCGTTTCTGTTTGCCGAGCTGCTGCGATGTTGAAGCATTAATAGATATCGCTGGACCCTGCTCAGCTTTGCCTCACTTTACCTCCACGTAGGAACCACAGCGCAAACACTTGTAGTCCTTGACTTTTCCTCCGGCCTTGCTCTTGATCAAGTTGAACTCGCCCTTGGCCGGGATCCGCAAGCATTCGCCGTTAAGACACCGCGCATTCGTCTTCTTGTAGCGCAACCCACACGAATTGCAGAGCTGGCCTTCTGCGAGGGACCACGATGGGCGCCAGCAGGGCGACTGGCTGGAGCCGCAGGAGAGACAGGTGCGCTTGGCGTGATGGGAGGATTTGGAGCTGGCACCGGTGGAGCCGGTGGCACCAGAGGCAGAGGAAGAAGAAGACTTTCTTGGGGAGGGCTTGGATGGCGACTTTTTTGGGGAGGTGTACTGATATGGAGAGGCAGAGGATGGGAGCTTGGGTGTCATGGAGTCGGGAAGCTTCTGGTAGCTGGAGACTTGTGTATGAAGATGAGAATGGACGTGGGAGTATGGGTGAGAGCAGGAGTCCTGGGACTTGAAGGCAATCAACGGCGGACTAAGGCCGTAGTGCTGCTTGGTGGTGTTGTTAGTGGAGGAGAGACCGTCGTCAGCGAGGATGGCGGAGGAAGACGACAGCCCAGCACCAAGGTCGGAGAAGACGGAGTTTGCGGAATCGACCGAGGATGACGAGATAGATCTTCTGTTGCCGGCGACAATGGCGGAATTGATGGATTTTGTTGGAGAAGGCCCAGCCTTGGCCACGGAGAAGGGCTCGGAGTCGAGGATCTCGTTAATGGAAGGAAGGCGGACGCTCGAGATGCCCACTGGCTTGGAGTGTGAGTTCTTTGGTATTGTCAAGATTGGGGAGAGCCTGACGGAGGAGGCAGAAGCAGAAGCAGCAGCATCGGTAGTGGTGCGGTAGGAGACAGCACAACTGGACCTGAGGATATCTGGAAGAATATAACTTTTTCCGGAGGAAGCAGCAGCAGCCGCGGAGCCCTCCGCGTCATGCCTCTTCTTTGTGAGACTGTTAAGAATAATGTCCGTGCTCTTGTTCTTGAACTTTCTGGAGATTTTGGCGTTGAAGACCGGTTTCTTGACCAAGTACTGGTTGATTTTGTGGCGTATGGAGGAGTCGCTAGGACGCGCGCTCGGGCTCGAGCTCGAGCTCGGGAGGTTGGAGACCTTGGGGTACGCCTGGCCGTGGGAAGAGCACTGCTGAAGGGCGTGCTGCTCCTTCTGGTGCTCATTGAGCCGGCTGGCGGTGTTGAACTTCAAGAAGCTCTTGAACTCGTTGTACTTTTTCGGATTCTTGGTGAGTAACCACTTTTCAAAGTTCTTGCGCCAGTTAAGGTAGAAGCTTTCTATCTCCTGCAACTCGGCAGGCGAGGCTTTGCTGGCAGAGTGGCCGTCAGTCTGCTCGGAGTGCTCCTGGTACAACTCATGGCAGTCGCAGTCGCTAGCGTCGCTGAGGTCCCAAGGGTCGTGGTTGGTATTGCAGAGCTTGTGGATGCTGGTAGGAAGGGTGTCCAAATACCGGAGGGAGCAGTCAGTGATGACCGAGGAGGAAGCAGAGCCAAGGGAGGAAGCATTAGGCCCAAGGGACGAGGCCGAGGATTTATTGGAGAGAGACTGTTGACGATGGTCGCCGTGCTGCTGATGCTGCGAAGCAGACGCGTGGTGCACCGGGGAAGCTGGGGGTGTGTTGCCTATGGCTGTGCTGAGGCTGCTGGGGGCGGCACTGTTCGCAGGGTGCTTCTGGGTGGCAGAAGAGCCGACGACACGAGGCTTCTTGAAGTCGTGGCTGTAGTGGCAGGCGGTGGAGAACAGGAGCCTTCTCTTTCTAGATGCGCCAAAAGGGTCCGGGGAGCCCAGGCGTTGGTCGCCGAGGTCCTGGGAGATCCCCTGGGAGGAGCGCGGGCTGCTGCGGATGCTGGAAGTGGGCAAGTAGCAGCTCATGGTTGGTACAGATATTGGACTCGGGCAGCTGTGACAGGAATTGAGGCGGCTAAAAGGTATCCCTGACTTTCTTGAAAAGGGAAGCGGGTTGCCCAAAAGGTTGCTAACTGGGATGGATTTGTGAGGGAGTAAATTAGCGTGAAAAAATGCAAACGGAAACTAGAAAAAATATGAGCAGTGGGCTGTATCTAGCAGCAGCAACAACAACGAGGAGCGACAACTAGGAAACCAGTAGCACAGAATCAAAAACGAATGAGCAGTGTAGCGAGTGTGGTGGATGTGGGTGCGTGCTAGGGAAAGAATCAGATAAAGTCAGATCAAGGTCCAAAAGGGAAGGAAGCCAGCTCAAAAAAGCAAGGACAGAAAAGCGCCGACCGCAAACGGGGAGGGTCCATATATATACGTAAGGGGAAAGGTGTTCTGGGTAGATAAAGGTCTATACAGGCTGGCAGCGTGAAACAGATCAAATCAGCGCTAGAACGGTCCAGGATAAGGCTGAGCGGTCTGCGCAGACAGAGCGGGCAACAACGCTGTTCAAGGAACGCTGATGTCCAAAACAGCGGCCAGCCAGACGCAGAGCAAACCCGCACCGCTGCGAGGAAATCCACTTTGGGAGTTCGAAGGAGGGCAAGGGCAGAGGAACAGCAGAGGGCTGGGAGAAGAACGTCAGCGAGGCTGCCATGAATATGTCCGGCAGGGGGTGCAGCATTGCGCGTCCAATTTGTGCCCAAAAAGCCAGTCTTCCCGCCAAAAACAGCACGCGTGCGCACACCCGCAGGAGCAATGACTCAATGAGGAAACCTCGGATATGACTCTCCCGGGATGGCTGGTACCCCGAGAATCTACTTTGGGAAGGCGTCAGCTGACACCCGACCAATCGCCAAAAAATTCCACAAAAAAATCAGCGGAATCACCAAAAATCACCAAGATTACCAAAAAAAGCTCCTTTTTGTGCTGGCTCGTCCCAATCCATATCTGATCCGCCCCGATCTGTCCTTTGACGGCTGCTTGATCGCTCAATTGCCTCACACATCCTCCAGCCAGCCATTCGGGTTTGTCTCTGTGCTCCACGCTGATCACGCTCTCCCATGTCAGACTACTTTATCAAAACCCTCGTGGAGAAGGTGCTCGACTCCCTCGACAGAAAGCCAGCCCAGCACGACATCACGCTGCCCCAGTACACCGTGCTTCCGCAGCTCAGCGCCGCCCACGTCAAGATCCTCGTCAATTCCAGCCCGCTCGCCAACAGCCGCCAGTTCACCGAGTACTGGCTCAAGTTGCCCGTGACACAGCATCGGCTCCAGTCCTACGACTTCCACGCGGTGCCGGGGCTCAACTTGACCAACGTCACTATCACCGGCAAAGTGCGCTTCGATGAGAGCGGCAGAAACAAGTTGAACGAGTCCGCCGACTTGGTGGATAGCACCAGCATCAACAATAGCGGCACCGCCGGCGCGCCCCGCGCGATATGGGGCTCGTGGTTCGGCTTCACCGTGATCCTAGTAGTGGACGCCACCAAGACCGGCAGCGTCCAGCAGGAATGCATCCACAGCTTGAACTATAGGATCACGTATATACCAAAGGACAGCGTTATCGAGGTATGAGCGTTGCCGAGCCATGAGGGAGGGGAGCTAAGAGGAGATTCTTCCATGTGGGTTTGTTTGGTGGAAAACTGATCGGAGCAGAGGTATCCTCCTGGAGCAACGACTATCTATCGCCCACGTACCTCCCCTGTCTAATCTATCACTATCGTCTTCGCATTGCAGCCTGCCATTATTGGGCTGTCGTCGGAATCGACGCATTTATCTGATCTGATCTGGTGATACCAGGTTGGGGCACCTTTCCTCCTCATTGGACACCAGACATTGCATTTATAGATTTTACATTCCAGTCCGGTTGCTTGGCGTAATTTACCAGCTGCTCCCTTTGCACTTCTCGCAGCCAGTGTGCTTTACGTACGGGCCACTCACTACCTGCTGCGCATTGTTATATAAACCGGCTTACTGTCTCTTTAATTAACTTCTCATTTTTTACTATGGTTAATCTCGTGCAAAGAAGCTTGTAAGATTCTCAGAATATATACACAATGTTGCATTTTCGTAGCGCATATAGTCGGTATGAAGTGGCTGTCGAACAAGAATCAATTATAAATCGCACGTTAAAATGAAACTACATTAGGAAGCCAAGATTCAAAATGGAGCTACAATAGAAAGCCAGGATTCAGGATGAAATTACAAGATAGCAAAATACGGCAAAATTTAAAATTAGACAGTTAAACTTTATTAATAGCGGATAACAAAAATATAACAAAAATGCAAAGCAATATGAAAAGCAACCCAAGTATGTAATGACCGGAACAACAAAGAAACAAGACCGGAAGCAGGAATTAGAACGAAAGATGTGGCGTAAACGTTAGCGAATGAGAGTAATGCAGCATGGGAGGCTCCAACCAGAGGAAGGGCCTTTGTTAAAGAATGGTCGCGAGGAATTGCGGCGTTGTTTTCGAAGTTTCCGGCAGCTGGCGATACCGGCAAGATATGAAACTATTCCTTGAAGTCCTCGACGTACTCGTGGACGTCGGTTCTGCCGCAGCAGATGGCGAACATCCAGCCAATAGTCGAGAGCAACGCGGCGCCGAAGGCGCCCCAGATCAAGCCATAGTACACCGGGTCGAGGATCACCTTGATGCCAAGGCTGCCCAACTTTTCGTGGACCTTCTGCTGGACGGTCTTGTACATGGCGGTAGAGGCGGCGGCAGCCAACAACAAGGCGGCGGCGCCCGCGAGGCCAAGCAAAAAGGACAAGACGCTCAAGGCGTGGGACCTCTTAGCAAAGTGGTCGACGAACAACTGCACCGCGAAGACGCCAATGCCAATGAAGGTGCAGATGAAGATGAGCTTGGAGACGGACTCGATGGTGCTGTTGTAGTCGTTGTAGCCGTCGGGGAGGGCAACTTGCAACGCAGCCGAGCCGACCAACTCGGACACGACGGTGGAGTAGTAGTTCTTGTTCATATGTGCCTGGAGAAAGTCCTGGAGGTCAAAGTGGTACAACGCCTTGGGCTTGGTGCAGTAGTCGTACCTGAGCTGGGCGCCGGTGCCGCGGGAGGAGCAGTAGCCCCAGTAGGACAAGCCATAGGTGTTGGAGAAGCCAAAGTCGGAGGCGCTGATGCTCACCTGCTCGCCAAGGCTTCGGAAGATCTGGGCAATGCTCGAGTCGGCGAAGGCCTCGGTGAGGTCGAGGTTGGAGAGGTCCAACCGGACGAGGTGGATTGTGTCGATGGCCTTGGACCTGTTGGTCACGGAGCCCACCGCCGCGAAGATGGCCAAAGCGAGGGCGGACAACGCGGTGAGGAACGAGACCCCCGTGAGAAACTTTCTAAAGGTTCCCAACGCCATGGTGAGAGAGCGGAATGTTATCTATATAGACGAGAGAAACAACTGCAGATGGTGAAGAGAAATCCAGGAGCAGAGTGAATGGTGGATCCTCTGGAGGTATTATAGTGGGCGATGTCGTTGGAGGCCCGTCAAACCAGAGCAGGGTTTCCAATTGTCCGCCAATGAGAGTGACGTGGGACCAAGTGTCGCTAAACGGGATACCTACTTGTACCCACCTACACCTTCACGCCGCGACCACCGGCGGGGGTCCAGTAGGACACCCTCGTCCTTTTATTCCTGTTTCCTACGTTGCCGCTACATCGGTATCGCCTGGGCCGCTATGGTCTGCAAGCTGCGCTTCCATTGGCTTCCAGGACGACGTCATGTCCCAGGTCCTGGCCCGCTGGCCCGTGTGTCCCTGGTGGCGGCCTGCACTCAGGCGCTAGGGACCCTGGAATATGGCTAGACGGCGTGCTAGACGGGCCCTGTTATGTCTGCGATAATAAGACGCTCAGCCACCGTGACACATGCATGTGGATGCGTGAAGGAAAGCCGGGTTTTCCTGCTTATACCAGATTGGCCTCCAAAAATAGCAAACCACACAGCAGCCAAAACCACAGAGCAGACAGCACTGGGACAGAGCCGTAATAGACAGCGATGTTACAGTAGTACACGAGCCAGACCACAAGTGGCGGAAAGTCACGTCCAACGGCCAAACGAAGCGCACAAACGCAATACAAAAATAGGTTATCCGCCAACCTTATTCTTCCGCGCCCTGTCACAATTCCAGGCGGCGCAGAAAACGCTGTTGAAACGCTGCTATAAGCCCAAGTAGCATTCAGGGATCACAGCGATGGGACAGTCTACCAAAGGGGCAAGGTTATCGATTGCTGCGCATGCCCGGGATTGGCAGCCTGCTAGCCGGCACGTTAGCGAACCAGCACAGCCTGAGACAGACTGGAGATGGATAGCAGTTCAGGGCTGTCTGCTTTGTGTTGTCTTGCGCGTTGGAAGCGATGGGCGATGCTGGCTCCTGGACAATCAAAGGCGTTCCGAACCAAATGTAGCTGATTGCGAACCCGGTCAAAGCGCTGTCCCAGTCTGTGGGCAGAGCAAGATTTCCAGCTAAGATTACTGGAAAGAGCAAGGCTGAAAGGCCCTTGCCTGTTCAAGGAAAGTAGAGTTGCCGAAGCTAAACCTTGCACTTAGCTGGGAACAAAAAAGCATCTCGACATTGCAACAACCCCTTGAACAATCTCTTGCTACTTTGCAGCTTTTGTTCTTTTGAGCTATAACTTCCTACAGTCTGTTCTTGCCTCCTTACTGGGGGCGAAAGGGCTCTCCGGGGGTTCTCCAACTGTTTCTGCAGCCATTCCAACGCTCCTCGTTGTAATATTCGTACCCTTCTCAGCCTTTCAACAGCTCGCTGACACCCGGAGAGTGTACAACCAGCGTCCACGGCCAAACCCCTTAAACGTTTTGTGCCCGCGAAACGTGCCCCGCTGCCGGTATAGACAGCGCTCGCATAGCCGCGCATCATAGTACAGCTGCACGGTTTTCAACATTGCTGAGAGTAATTTTTAGCAAGGGGCTCAGTGCTTTTGGCAGGAAAGCTCCCATAAAATCCAGCGCCATTATATTCTGCCCCTCAAAGCTGAAGGCATGGCAAGGGCTGTGGATACGAGGCTGGAAACGGCTTGGGTGAGAATATAGCGGGCTTAGTGGCGGCACGTATATCTGATCAAACTCGCTGCCTAGATGCCTTTTTTTCATTTGTGAGAACCATACCTTACTCTACCATTTTCAAGGCTGAGTAGTGGGCAGAGGCTCCAACATGAAGTTTGTCCCCTCTTTTGGCTTTATTACCTCTGGCGGAGCTGCCCCAGCAGCTCTAAACAACAAGGAAGCAGAAGTCAACCTTGCCATAGATAACTCCCAGTCATTGTCAAGCTTTCGCTCTCTGTCACCACCACATCTTATTCAGGCCTGGCTGCCGCCACCATTGTGCCATACTGCCGGGCGGATTTGGGCTGTCCTTGTGATGTCCCATTAATGTACGCCATTACCCACGACACCATTCTTAGCTACTATATTATGATGTTGCCTTACGGTACCTACAGGATCGGCAGGTTCTTTTTGTTCTTTAATAACCTTGATATTGATTAGAAGCACATTGGGTTTGAGAGAAGCCACCGCTCCCGGCTCATTATCTTCTCATGTGGCTGGGGCTCGCCTTTCTTCTACAGTTATGTCGCAGTATCATGGGTGGATCTGTTCGCTCAAAGATGGGAGTTCACCTTGAAGCCAGGGGATGAGGGCAGAGCCTTCTTGAGCAATGATTGCTCCCAGAGGCTCCTTGGCTGCAAATGTTGCCTTCGACTACACATTTTTTGCAGGCAGATACTTTTCCAACTGCACTTCGGGCTACTTTGACAATAACACCACCCCTTTCGTTTCCTGAATATCTAGTGACTACTACCTAGTGAAGGCACCAACTACTCAGCCCCAGACACCACTCCAATCGGGACCTTGAGTGCTCCAGAAGGCACGGGCTACCTTGCCCCTTCAGGAGCCGCCCTATTAGACAAGGCCGGCACAATGAGCTTGCCGTAAGGAATCGAGTACCCAGGACCTTCTCTCTACCCATCAGCGACATCCGCAGCTGCTACTATACTGACCTACCCTCCGGTATCTAAGACACCACTCATAACACAGGCATCTTTGAGGCTCCAACTTTGACTTATGCCTCTCTGGCTGCTGCTGGCAACAGAAACAACTCGAGGAGCAGCAACTTGGGCGGTACTGCGGGAACCAGCTCCTACTACAGCGGCGGTACCAGTACCGTGATCTTGAGATTCTCATTATTGGTTGCAGTAGTAGGCATATTGTCTTTATAATGAAAGATTGTGTTTTTTGGTTTCGGTTTTTTCCGGTTATTTCAGTTTCACTTCTCTCTAATACGATCCAATTAGCTTTTGTTGGTTTTGTTTCTCTGACTTTTGCTATATCAACATATTCAGTTCTTACTGTGCGATACCCAATGCGCTCTTTCTCTGAAATGGTTACTTTATCCTAACCGTAAGAGAAATTTATTCCCTCTTTCGTATCTTTTATTATAATTTACTAAACAAGTGGCGGATGCAACTGTTTAAGCCTATGAAACCCAAAAAGTTGCCTACCTCATGCTGCAGCGTATTCGAAATAAAATAAAAAAAACCTATTGCACTCCATCTAACACTTTTCTAAAAACACCATATCGTACCATGATTTCCTGTCTTTACCTCATTCAGAAATTTGTTGACCTTTTGCTCTAGAGGAAACACACACCATCGCCATTTCCAATATATCGTATACGGCGTCGCAAGGCGGGAAGACACCAACTGGAAACAGACACAGATAAGAGTTGGTTTTTGGATAGAACCTGGACATGTATATTGAGGTACTGAGCAGACAGCTATCCATAAAATCTACAGTCACTGATCTTTTGTTGATTATGTCTTATTATATGATACAGTGTCAAAACTACTAATATAGGCAATGACTGTATCAATGCTTACTGGTGAGTCTATTTGTTATTAATCATTATGCTTTATTCATCTTCCACTCACCCTTCGTGGTCTCTTGCTTTATTGTGCTTTTTCACTTCGTCGACTGCCAAATACTTAAGTAACTCCGCTGGTAGATTGCATGCTAACCAGTGCAATGATTTTTTTGCTACTTTCGCAGTACTGAAACTTGTTTTGTCTTCAAAATTACCACTTTGTCTTTTATCGGACTCGTCTTCCTTCGCTCCGCTCGTGGAATTTTGAAATGTACGGTACCGTTCTAGTAGGTCAACACATTTGTCCAAGGTAAATTTCCCTGAGGGATCGGCAATAGCGCGCTCAACACTGTTATAAAGAAACTTTCGTCGATTATACTTTTTGGAAATTGAATGCTTGGACCCACCGCGCCATCGGGCCCCATATTGTCTCTCGAGAGATTTAATCGATGGGTGCCCTTCTAGTCCATGAAAGTACTCTTCAAGTAGGTCCCTAACAGAATTGACAGGGGAAAAGTCGTATAGCGGCTTTTCCACGGTCTTCTTTTTTAGTGTAGCTAATTTGGCCTCGGCATTTAATATTGATGTCTCCTGTTCCCGTCCATTTTCTAGAACTTCTGAATTTTCAACACTACTTTTCTCAGTACCTTCAGGTTCATCTATTATTGAGAGGATTGAGATGTTTCTGCTACTTTTGTTACTGCTTTGTTTATCACTTTCATCACTATTATCGGCATGATTGTGATATTTTCTTTGATTGGTAAATTCACGACTGAATTCTGGATCTGTCTCATGATGTTGCTCAGACATCGCCAGTGATCGATCAGTGTTGATGCTCCTTTTCGCTGTTCTGCTGTTATCAAAATTCGGGATGCTCATTGCAAGCTCTTCATAATCATTGCTGCTTTCGTTCATATCGCCAATCTTGCGTTTCTTCAAAACTTGAAAAATATTTGGATTTATCGACTCTTGTAGCGGGGGCAAAGAAACATTTTGAGCGGTATTGCTGTTCTTTACTAGCGAATTAGAATCGAGCATGCCATTCATGCCCTTTCCAACGGCCGCGTTACTGTTGATAGCGCTTGAGCTCATGCATTCGTACTCGCCATCATCATCGTTCAACAAAGCGTTAATGTTTTTGATACTTGGTTGCGAAGCCATAGGAAGCGATAAATAGTCTCCAGAGACTAGGTTATTCAATGGTGGATTCAAAGTAGAGTTGGTGGAAAACTTTAGCAAGTCGTAGTTGGTAATTGGCTTTTGCGGATAGTTAATCGAAGAATTCTGCAGATCTCCAAAGCTGATATTATTGTTTCCAATGGCGGTTTTGTCGCTGGAAACATTGTCTTTAGAAAGTAAACTGGCCGCTTGACTATGGTCGTAACTGTCATAGTCATGAGTTGCATTGTCATTGTCCGTGTAGCTATCGTTCAACATATGACTGATGCTGATGTACTTGAGATTCGGTGCGGCACTACTCTTTTTGCCGCCGGTTACGTTATTATAATCGTTATCAATTTT
The DNA here is from genome assembly GCA_031125595.1 of Saccharomycopsis capsularis. Classification (NCBI taxonomy): domain Eukaryota; kingdom Fungi; phylum Ascomycota; class Saccharomycetes; order Ascoideales; family Saccharomycopsidaceae; genus Saccharomycopsis; species Saccharomycopsis capsularis. The sequence continues at coordinate 266,469 of JASTUX010000004.1, forward strand.
GCAGCTCCTATTACTGTTGTCGTTGTTTTCCGGGTCTTGGGGATTACCGACTGAATCACTGGGTTCTTTGGGCACGTTTTTACTTTTATCAGTTTCATTATCAGATTGATTTTGCAGATTGCGCCCTTCAATGAGAAAGTTTTCCAAATTTTGTAAATTGCTATTGAGGCCACTGATATTGACCAAAAACTGTTCGCTCAATTGTTGAAAATAGTTCTCGGACCCTTGCTGTTGACCTTCTGGTGGTCTGTAGAATTGCTGTCGTTGGTTCCCGTTATTATTAGTTTCCACAGTTTTTTCGGCGTCATTACTATTTGAAAGACTACTCTCTATTAGGGTATCTCCACTGGTATTATTACCTGGATACGGCGAAATAAATTCCGCATGTATCTGATTCTTCACATTGATCAACTCTTTCTGGAAAGTATTGTAAAAACTGTCGTTTTTCTGGCGACCATTATGTAAACCGTGATTTCCGGGCCTATCAAGGAGACCCATTTCTAGTAAACTTGCTAGTTCGAGCACTATGCGGGATAGCTTTAGCAACTTCACGTCCTGCTCTCTGTGAATGTTGGTTACCTCATCCTTGAACTCTTGTTTGAAGCTCTTGAGATCGGAAACCGTTATTAGTTCCGTCATAACCCAAATCTTTTTACATCTATACAATAATTTGCAAACGATGTTGAGAAGGTTTTCTTAATTATAGGAAAGTTGTCCAATTTGGTGGTATACTTTAACCCAAAATTGAAGCGCTGAAAGTAGTGCGATGGCTCTCTTTTTTTTCTGAATGCTCTGCAGCGATGAGTTATCAAGAATGTGCGGCCCTTCCTTTGGTACTGAAAAAGGGGAGGAGTGCAATCTGTGCAGCTCATGAAATTTAGTCACCAGGTTACTAGAAAAAAATATATTATTGCGGACTTATTTGACGTAAGATTGTGAAGATGAAACATCAAAGATATTTATTTTAAAATGGACATAAGAATACTCATCTATAAGTTTCTGGGGGTCACATCTAAGCATTAAACTAAGTCATTTTCTTTTTGGTTCAGTTGACAACAGGCAAAAATCAAAATGAAAGGGAACCAAAAAACAATCAAAAATCATTTGAAAAAGTCCTGAACTATGAAACAGCTACATCTACAGTAAATCACCATCTTGTCGCTGTGCTGCAAGTCCGCTGGCCCCTACTAGATCAATCGATGCAAATAAAAAAACCGACATGTATTAATATAAATCAAATGAATTAGAACTAAAAAATGGAAAGCATTAACATGAGCATTGACAAATAAAAACAAAAGGAGGTTGTTGATGGCCAATGATGATGGCGACCTGAAAACTTGATAGTTTTGGAGCACACATTTTCTTGCCAAATATGGCGACTGATGAATAGATGATGGTAAAATTATGCAATCGAGAGACAAATGGTAAAAAGCAATTAAGACGATTTGTGGTTGAGGCTAAAATAGGAGGAGTTTTTCGATAAGGAGCCGAAGATTCTGCGTCAATGGCTTACTTCTCGTATCGAAACCATAGAACTCAGATGGCACAAACAACACAACTTGACAGCCTGAATAAAAAATAGATAATGCTTTTAACCTCTTAAGGTCTCTCAAGTAAAATTTCTGTTTCTAAAGACCTTCGGGAAAAATAAATCTCCAGCATCTCAAGCATTGCCATTTCAAAATATCTTTTTCCTTGACTTAACTTCTTCTCATTCAATATTCTCCAATACATAACTACACTCAGTGCTCAAATGGGAGCTTCATACCGAACCAGACCTTGTAATCCTGCTTAGCTCTGTATAATATCCAGAACCACATGGTAGCACCCAAGACTTTGGAGGTTATTCTGTAGAAAGCTGGAACTTTAGGGTATGGCACGTTGGCGTGACGGACATACTTCACTGGACCGTGTGCAGATAATCTCAACAATGATTGTCTCATCTTTTTTTGCTTGCTTATCAAATTGGCGATCTAATGTTCTGCAACAAATAACAGATGACGGGACGGTGGCTTGTTAAACTAGTCTTGCAAAGGTCCGTTACTATCGTTGGTTTTACATACAGTAAGTGCTATTTTTCTTCGTTCTTACTTTTAGCGATACTGGATTGGCCAATCGACACCGAAGTAAATCTAATACGGAAATGTTACCCGGCCACTAAATATATACTATATTCGGGTAACAATATATAATATCAAGCCTATCATATCATACGTACATTTTATAACGTCTACATGTATATTTATGCTTATCGATCTTCTTGTTATCAGCGTGATCAGACATATAATGTTTTCAAAAAGATTTATATTACTGCAAAATTTTGTTTTAACCGACACTATTATACAATTTTCCTTATAGTACATTTTACGCTCTAAATTGATTTTTTTATTCATCATCCTCGCAATACTTGCATCCAGCCTGAAGTCCCAGTTTTATTCTATCAACTAATGGCAGGTCAGTGTTATTCAACACATACGACAACAACAGCGACTCATCCTCTGGAAGGTCTGAAGAACCTGGCAACAGCGACGGAATTGGAGATGGTGAAATATTTTGACGGCGCCTGTTGATGTCATTCACTGGGGTGGTTTCTAACGGAAACGACGCTCTTCTCTCCGTATTTTTGAACGGGACCGAATAGTTTAGCTTAGTATTGCCATAGCGAGAATTGATTTTGACCGGTTCAAAAAGACCCTGGTTGCTGTTGAACTGTTTTCGTTTGGAGGTACCGGGAAGAATGTTTTTCACTAGTTCGTCCAAGTATTTCAAGTTTTCGTCCTTATTGATGTCCGCTAACTCGCAAATTATGGCTTTACGCTTCACATACTTGTTTAGTATTTCTTGCACCAATTTGACTGACTCTGTATCCTGTTCCTGAGCTGATGAAGATTCAACTGATTTGCTTTTTATTGACGAATCTTTAAGGAAATCTGTAAGAGAGTCGATCAGTACTTGGATTTGATCTAATTTTTGATCAATTTTACTATCTTTGCCCAAGCTTTCCAGACTTTGGTGTGTTTCGCTAATATTATGATTGCTTCCCTTTTCGTGTTGTTCTGGTGCTACTGATTGATTATTATCTCCTTTATTCTTGGTGTTTCTGGCATTTACATGAGTTCTATCACCGTCTTTCAACTGACTAATAGTTTCCGAAATCACATTGTTACCATTCATTTTGCCGTTAATAAGACTTTCAAACGCAGTTCTGTACAAATCATTTTGTATTTTGAGGAGCTCGATTTCTGACTTTTGCGATACTGAAATTCGTTTATACTTTTGTAATTTGTTCACTAGCTGACCAGACAATTCTTGTTGTCGACTCAATTCTCTCTTATAGTTGTCTGCCCTCTTGTTGAGCTTTTTGTTTTCACTACGAAGAGAAGCGATCTCGGCAATGCTGTTAGATACCGAGCTGCTTAGTATTTTCTGACTCTGCGAGAGTGGGGTGTCTGACGCAGATCTTTGATGAGAATTAAAGTTCTCGAGCGCAACTGTATCATTCAAGTCTATATCGTTACTTTGAGTTTGGCCTTGGAATTGGATAGCGTTTTTTCGTATTTTTTGAGTAGTGCTGTCATTAAAGCTATCTGTTTTGAGGCTTGATTTCTTTTTTTTCGAAAAGCTGTCCACAATTTTATTCAAGCGCGTAGTGTCGCTCATCGGCTTGTCAGTATCCTCTTCACCATAGGTATCTTCGTCTCCTCCTACGCCTTTTTGGAAGCTAACTTGTCCTGGAATATCTAATTCTTCGTCATCACCATGATCTTCCTCCTTGATAGTCACGTCAGAATCATTTTTTCTATTTCCTTTGGCTTTTGCTAGCTGATCAAAAAACCGCTGTCTCTTTTCTCTGACATAATCTGTGGTATCCAAATTGAGACTTATATCGCCTTCAGTAACATTCGGTACTGCTCTGCCGTATTCCACGTCGCTTATTGCGGACAACTCCGATTTGATTGTACTATAGTCGGGATTTAAGCTCGTATCAAAACTGGTGTCCGCACTAGCAGTCATTTTGGATATTTGGCAGTATTTCTACTTTTAGCTGTAAAATTTCTTGTAACTTTTTATGGTTCCTTATACTTATGAGCTATACTGAGTAACTGCTGGTGGATAGTTGTATATCGAGCAATTCAGTCCAGACACAGAGCATGGTTTAAAAAGCTGTTTGTTTACATTTCAAAATTTTGTTTACATTTGTTTATTTTGTTTTTCTGCTACGCGTTGCGGTTGCGAGCCATTGGTTATTCCACTGTACGCGCACTACGGAAGATGACAACCGGAAGTGAGCATTTCAAAGCTCACAAATCAACTATAGCAGCTCTTTGTTATAATAAACAGGACTTCTATAAATGATATTTCCCAGCAAAAAAAAACCTGGAAAAAATGAACTCTATTTTTAAAGCATTTCTTGTCTTATCTCCTTCTTCCTTGTGCCTGATGAGCTTTTATTCAAGTATGTCTGACCTTTATCAAAGGGCCTTTCAAAAATTTACTTGCCATTCGAGCTTACGCTTGTTGAATGGTGATGGCTCCCATGGGCCTCAAGTTAAGGAAATTACTGAAAGAACTGTAGTTGGGAAAATGCTCTGATCGGAAACTGGCAACTTGCCAAAGGCAGTAACCCACAAATCAGTACGAATGTGGAAATGTTTAGTCCCTGGTGTAAAGGCACCTTTGGGGCAAGAGCTATTAAAAAATATGATGCTAGTGTCGTTTCTCTTTCTGAGTGCGAATTTGGGATTTTCACAACAGTTGAGTGTTATTTAAAAACACTAAACTAAAGCCTATATGCACATTTTTGAGCAAGCTACTTTGCTTTTAGTATACAACCTCAGAATGGGCTTACCAGCTTCTCCGAGTGAAAGAAAGAGAGCTGTAAAACGTGAAGTACGAGGGCAATGCATGCTGATGTTCTCTGTCTGCGGATGCTTGCAGCGCGAAATTCAACATTAGAAGTTGCGCTTGGAAGGGCATTCTCGCTGATATGTTGGCACAACATAATGTTCAAACACACAGCTGCGGTAATGCTACACTAAGCGCTTTAGGTACAGACCTACGGCCTCAATACCAATACACATCCTGGAGGGCAAAATAATACACTGCCTTGCCCTTCACTAGACCTTATAAACCCTTCTTCCTGTGCTGTGTTGTTTTTCTTCCCTTCCCTGATATTTCTACCTTTGTTTTGATCCACCAGCCAAGCTTCAGGAACTGTTATTATTAATAAAACTCAAGGGAAACTGTACCCGTCCCTCAAATAAATTCTTCTTGTTTTTGTTTATTTCGCTCTTTTGAAAAGTTCCCTACCTATAAGCATTTGCAACACCTACTAAAGTTGTTCCGATACCTTGCACTTACACAACAAACAGCACCAGAATAACAGTCCACTACAATGCTGAACAAAATCATATTCCAATTCTCTGCTGACTTAGCCCTTGCTGCCAGCGCCACCACCCTCTACTTACTGCTCATGCGAAACTACCTCAGCAACCTTGACAGGCACAATCTCTACTTTCGCTCCCCGCGTTCCATCTGCCTCTGAAGAAAGCGCTGCCATTGTTACCACCACCCCTGCTGTGTCTACTGAAACTACCACAACTTGCCAGAGACCAGCATCGTTCCACTTGCAACCTTTTACGCCTTTGTACCTTATGAATCTGTTCCATACAATACTCTCGATATTACTTACTCTATCTCTTTCACCCCAACTCCTATTTTGAAACGACAGTGAAAGCCATCCCAACCTCTACTTCTTCAGAAAAAACTTTGTAAGTTACTTCTTACATCATTTTGATTTCTTCAGACTCAACCACCTACCCCTCCCTCCATATTCCGCCGAGACCACCTCCGAGTCTTTGGCTGGTATTATCTCAACTTCTGCCTCATACATTCCGCCTGAAAGCTACTTTTTCATTCCATCCAGCACTCTTGATGCCATCCGCAACGACTCCATTTCCTCGGTGCCAACCATTTCTGCGACCAACTGTTTTTGCGCCAGCGAGTGCCCTTCCTCTTCCACCTTGGATGCCTATGGAAGCAGCTTATACCCACCCATCTTTTCTCCTTACAATAGTACTGGAAGCGGCAGCAATAACTCCACTATCAGCTTTGCTAACGAAGGCAGCAGTTTAAAAACCTCGGGCTGTTTCTTGATGCTCGGTGATGTTGCCGTGTTATTATTACTGTTTTAAATGATAGTGTGTCCTCTGGCTGCCCATCACCTAAAATCTAATACCAAATAGTCATCATAAACGTCATCCTATATTCTTGCCATATGTTTTCCTTTACGGTGTTCTTTATCTATTATCTTTTTCGTGATATGAGCCTATTCAACGCGGCAGGTGCAGGTTCTCTGGCAGATTAATCTGCGTTCCCCATAGCATCCTCATTGCTTTCATTTCATGTCTTTGTTTTTACTTTTGCTTTTAATGTTCCTTTCTAATATCGTTTTTGTACAGTTTCGTTGTCCTTATTCTTTTTTAGCTATTCCTCTGTTTTTGTTTAATTAGCTCTTTTCAATGTTTCTCTTCGGTCCTTGGGACAATTGCTTACATGTTATTGTCCAAAGAGCTAAGTATTTCTTGGACTAAATAGTTTTATATACACTCAGCGCTTCCGTTGTGTTTGATTTAAAGATCTAAATTGTAATCAACAAAGAATACGTAGCGGGCTGTCCGATGGCCCCGTCCGGGTGGTACAATGTGCGCTCTCTAGTGATACCGCGTTGACTTCCTAAAAGCTTTAGGCTCTTCACGCTACTTGCAACAGTTCTCATCCTGAACCAACCGTTATTTCTCGCCGCCATCAATGCCAGTAGCCTCCGAATATGCTTCAAAATCTTACCAGGAGCCTGGTATCGCTGCTTTTGTTACTATTTCCCCTCTCGTACCTAGCTAGTTTCGGAACAGCGTTAGCCGCCGAGAACATTTCTCCCTTTGCAACACCAGATACCCTCAACGGATCATGTCAGCTCATCAATACCATCAACAAGGCAGACCAGTGCCAGTATGCCCTTTCGCACTGCAGTGACGAAAATATTGGATCTTTCAGTTACATACCCGTGTACTACTGTGCTGATTCCCCGGCAAAGTCGAGCTCGTTTCTTTTGTCAACTGTTCTTTTACTTGTGATCCTCTTTACTACTCTTGGTCTAACGGCGTCAGATTTCCTATGTCCGGACTTGAACACCATATCCAAGATGCTCCATATGAACGAAAACGTCGCCGGTCTTACATTGCTTGCTTTCGGCAATGGCTCGCCTGACCTCTTTAGCACATACAGCTCAATGAAAGTAGGTGCCGGATCACTCGCTATCGGAGAGTTAATCGGTGCTGCATTATTCATCACATCCGTCGTTGTGGGGTCCATGTCAATAGTACATCCTTTCAAAGTGATTAAGAGGGTTTTTTTGAGGGACATTTTGTATTTCTTGGTCTCGTTGGTAGTGGTAGACTACTTCATTCTTATTGGGCGTGGCATCTCATTGCTCGATTGTGTAGTCTTGTTATGTTTGTATGTCGTCTACGTTTTCATGATCATCACATGGCAATTCATCGCCGGCAGAATCAAAGCTAAACGGAAAAGAGAGTTGAAAGCAAGGAACCAGTTTGTTGATGATATAGAATACGACTCTGCCCTGCGTCACTCTGAAAATCAATATCACTTTGATGATAACCAGCATAGCAATTTGAGTAATTACGAAGACGCGGAAGAAGGTGGCGAAAATAGTGATTACTATGGTTCCTCGAGAACGCCTAACATTGGTGACCTTATTAGTAACACCAGCCTCAGCTTAAGCATCAATCCTTTTCTTAGCTCAGATGAGGAGCTTGTGGGATCCTTGGATAATAATACCGACATCCAAAGTCGAAAGAGCGTCGACACTGGAGACAACAAGATTATCATCAACAATAATAGCACACTCTCAACAAACGGGTACAGCAAGTACAGCGACATACCGTTTCCTGGTGAGGTCAGAATCAATAACAGCGTACTATACAATGTACACGAAAATGACACTGATGATCCAGAAGGCGGCGAAGAAGATATAGCAACTGTAAACCAGTATTTTGTGCGGCCGTCTTTGTTAAATGCTTTGGAATTGAATCAGTCCGTCAAAAATGCTCACGGAACGCCAAGTTGGCTTAATGAAAACTCTTCAGATAGTCAGTATGACGACCATATTAGCATGCGCACGGTCCAACAAAATGATAGAAACTTTTTGGGTGTGGCAGATACCCATGATAGCAGACCCATTTCTGAACCCTTACAAAAAGTATCAAAAATTGCAAAGAATAAATTAATTTCAAAATCAGCACCATCGTACTACTATGGCCCAACGGCACAATATAGCGATACTCCTGAAGAATCTGCTGACTGTACCTGGCAAGAGCAAGATATAGAGGATAACATTGAAACCAGTAATGAAAATGACGAAGCGCGTATCCTTCCACAAGTAAGGAAATCCAAATTGAAAAAATTGTTCAGGTTTTTTAACTCAGCCTCGAGAACTGAAGGGGTAGTTTCAACAAACATCAAAAATACATCTTCCAGCAGGCTTATCGCTGTGTTTTTACCTTCCATGATTGATTTCAAATCCAAGCCAGCCATTGATAAAGGCCTTACCATTTTGATTCTACCTTTATTATTTATACTAAGGTGCACTGTGCCCGTTATAGAATATGTCAAACTTCGGCAACTATCAGAGTCAGTTCAAGATCTCAAACATATTAAGCTTGCTAGTGAGATTATCGCATCCGATACGACTAGCGCGGTTTCTGTTGAGCACACCAATGACCGAAACAATCACCAGCTTCAAATGGCAAAAACGGTAGAAGAATACACCCCAAATGAAACTCTCAATAACGAGCGCACATTGGCTGTGGTCCAAAGTTTTACTTCCATTATTGTTTTGAGCTTCCTGGTAGGTTCAGATCTTCCTTTATTTTACCCGTTCTATTTCTCATTATCCATCCTCACATCCCTAGCATTTTCCTTAATAGTAAGCAAAGTCACAAAACCGCTTCATGCCACAGTTCAGCATTCGCCCCACTATGTGATCCTGTACATTCGCCAGCAATACGTTATTTACGTGATTCTTTCCTTTATTGGGTTCGCCATGAGCATCGTGTGGATCTCTATCATTGCCGAAGAAGTGGTTGCGGTGCTTAAGTTTTATTCTCTAGTATTCGGCCTTAGTGACGCTATCCTCGGATTTACGGTCTTTGCCATAGGCAACTCGCTTGGCGACTTTGTTGCCAACTTTACCATCGCAAAGATGGGGTTTCCGCGCATGGCCCTCGCTGCCTGTTTCGGCGGCCCATTACTCAACGTCTTGACGGGAATCGGTATAAGCGGGCTGATTTCTATTACCAGTCTCGGCTTAGATAACGGTTTCTACAAGATTGAGAGCGGTGCAACCTTGTGGGTAAGCAGTGCTGGCTTGATTTTGAATTTATTGTTTTTGATAGTCACGGTGCCGCAGAATGGGTGGAAGATGGACAAGAAAGTCGGTTATGTTAATATTTGCTTTTGGATCGTCACGGCGTTGGTCAATGTCATTATAGAGTTGCTGTAGAAAAATATTATGTTTTTCTTTCTGCTGCTTGTTAATGAAAATTTGCTGCGCGATCATTTTTCACTTTTAGTGGCTCCACAGAATCTACAAGGTATCTGGCATCCAGACAAAATCATAAATAGGAAAGCTTATTATTGACATTTGAATAAAAAGCGAAAACCATAAATTATAGTAAATCCCATCAAAAGTGTAAAAATAGTTGTAAAAGAAGCGATCGAGTATTAAATATTAATTCGGCAAACAAAAAATAAGAAAAAGTAACTAAAATACAGAATAAACAGTAACATACACATTAACAAATGTACAAATTAAAAAAAATTGTAGCGAAAATATTCAAGTAAACTTTATGTCATTGAAAGGGGAATCACCATCATGGAACAACGAGCCCGTGACGCTGAAGGGGTCGAGGTCGTTAATGTTGAGAAAGAAATTGTCGCTGGAAATATCGATCTCCGGAACGTTGATGCCGGCCGCCAAGTCGGCCCCTGTTGCTGCGTCCAAGACACTGTTGTTGTTTCCGTTGGTGTTTGCATTGATGGTTGCATTAGTGTTGACAAATCCAGATGGAGAGTCGTACTTGCACGCATCGCTCACGTTGGAGGTGTTGCCGGCAACATTATTAAAGTTCGTACTGTTGGTAACGGCATCTCCATTAAGACTGCCTCGGAAGTTGCTGTCCGCGAAGATGCTATATGGTTGAGCCGATTGCTGTTGGGAGAAAGGGATCGGCGTGCCTGGAATCTGGGTGATGGATCCTCCATAATACCTAAAGGGTTCAGAGCCAGCTCCATTGGCATTATCGCTATCATTGTTAAGAGCCGAAGATAGCATTCCGTTCGACTGTCCGATTCCGTTGCTGATGCCCGCTTGCGCAGCTGTGCCAGTGCCATTGATATTGTTGAACGTAAAGAGTGTCTCGCCTTGGTTGGAGGAGGGACTGGTGTAACTGTTGTTTATCGAATTCGAAGTCACAGACGATCTCGATGGCGGTTCCTTGAAGTTGTGCAGCGCGTTGTAGTTCGAGGGGCGCGCAACATTGGAAAACGTATGCGACATCATTGAGCTGTTAGGCTTCTTGTTATTGAGAAAGTTCTTTGAGAACCCGATTGAGAAGTTGTTGTCAATTAAGTTGGTGAACTCAGGGTTAGTGGTGTGATCGTGGGCGCCAGCAGCGGCAGCAGCGGCGGAGAGGGCCGAAACTGAGTTGTTCACGTTGTTAGCGGTCTGATTATTGACAAAGTTAAAGTCAAACGGCGTTGATGTGCTGGAAACATTGCCCGAGTTGAATCCATTAACGTTGCTGGTTCCATTGACCCCATTGACCCTATTGTCGGCAAGTTTCTTATCAAACTTATTGGTGGCCTTCTCATTTTCGTTTCCATTGGTTCTACAGTTTTCCGCAAAGTCACCATTCTCACGGTTCTTGCCCTCCCTGCTGTTTCTCTCATTGAGCTCACTTCTCTCCATCTCCAACTTTTTGCTCTCGGCTAAGAACCTGATCACCTTGTAATCCTGATCATAGTCGTAACTGGTTTTGGTCTTCAAGTTGGCCAAACAGAGGTCAATCATTCTCTTGCCAAATCTCTCCACAAAATTGTTGTCGAGCTGACGGATAATGAAAACCGGTTTCGATAAGCAGTGGATGTAACAGTCAATCAAAAGGTGCAACTCTTCCAAGCTGTCCTTCTCGATGTCCGAGCCACGCACCATTGGGTACACAACGAACTTGCTCATGTTGTGGATCAAGATTGAGTAAAAGGCGCCGATAATGTAGTGCTGGGCACCCCAGTAGATGATTTGACAGTTGACATCAAAGTTGTTGAACGAAAGACGGAGAATGTTTTTGGCCCCCGTCAAGTACGCTGTAGCGTAGCCTCCCATTCTATCCGAGAATGTAGTTTCCAACCTGTTCTGTTCTTCGCCAGATTTGACAATGTTAAATAGATGGCGGCGTCTGTAGAGCAAGTAGCAGGCCTTGTGGGCCAACTGGTTGAATTTCATCATGTTGTAGTAGTACTTGAACTGCGTGATAAGTAAGCTTCCTGTGTTGGATTGTATCAACTCGGAGTCGTGAGGAATAGTGTCTAAATGATAGCCCTGGAAAAGTACTATGCTTTCGTCTTCGTTGACCTTCCTTCTTTTGAAGCTCACTAACTGGTCCTCGACCTCTTGTGAGGAGTCTGCGAGATTGTACATACTGATGTCAACTCTCTTGTCGGGGCGTATATTCTCAGGAAGACAGCTTTCCCAAATTCTGAAGTCTTCGTTGAGGTTATTGACAACTTCTAGCGATTTGAAAAAGGACTCCAAAAAGTCTTCGTCGTTGATTACAGTGTTATCTGAACACGACGGCATGGCCTTGAGGACACTATCGAGACACATCTCGGTGGAGTATTTGGCAAGCAAATCAATCAATGTGAAGGAAAAATAGTTTATGAGGAGTGAAAATCCGTGTCTGCTATAAGTGGCGTAGCTGTGCAAGACATTGAACAACATTTTTCTGGCAGTAATTTTGCTGCCTTCGAGGTTTTTGAACGAGATTTGTCTGAGAATTAGCAAGTCTGGGTCGCCAGAATGCACATTTTTGCTTCTGCAGTGCTGAGCAACAAAGTTCTTGGCAATGTTCAAAAAATCTTCATCCGTTATGTTATAATTTCCCATAACTGGAGGCTTTTCCACCGCATGCGCAACGTCCCTGTCAAACATGATGCACTTGTACCAGAGCATTTTCTTGGTCAAAACGTCCATGGGAATCTCTTTGCCTTCGACATAGTCCACATTCAAGTCTTGGTATCCCAACTTTTGTGCGTGTTTGCAGGCGACACTGAGAATAAGGTAGTTACACTTGCCGAACACTGTGCTGCTCAAGTAGTAGCAGAGCAACAAAATGGCAACAATCGTGGCTTCGCCTTCGTTTTGTCTCACGAGTCTATGGAAATAGTAAAAGCAGTTTCTCATGGCGTTTTTTTCCACTTCGGCGATCAATTTTTCGGTGATGTTAACGGTGTTTTCTGCGGACCCGCCAAAGCTGGCATGAATCTCTTCGTTATCGGGACAGCGGTTGTTTTTATAGTTGAACTCGTGGATCCTGCCAGATACGTAAACGCATCCGAAGCACACAACGGAGCTGAGAATCAAATGCTCCGAGTTGGTTAGCTTGAGATCCGCTTCGGAGCTGGCTGCAGTAAACTTTTTGAGCGAGCTGTCGATCAACCGAGGAAATATGTCAACACTGGCTGTCAAGAGGCTCTGCAATTTGAGTCTTTTAACGGTGAAAGCAAGGAACTTGACCAAGGGCTTTTTTTCAAAAAAATACTTGTTGTAATTTCTAGAAGCGTTGAAATCGGTCCTGAGGGTCTTTGTCAACTGTCGTATTATGATTGCGTGGTCATCTACCACCGGCTCGAATATCTTGAAATTTTCACCTGTCATCTTCTTAATCCACTTGAGAGCAAAGGGAGAGAATATCGTGACGGCGCTGGTAGCGAATACCAAATCTAGCACCTCGTCCATGATCCTTTTGAGACCCTTTTGGTCAATCCCCTGTTTCTGAACGAGCTGTGAGATCCTCATGGGATCGTTTATCCTGTGGTGGGAGACAGGACTGCGGCTGTTGGACTTGTTACTAATTGGAGCAATGCCGTTGTGGCCTGCTATTAGAGCCAGCGAGCTTCGCAATGCTGTGTTGCTGCTGTTGCTGTTGATGTTGGCAGTCTGGGCGTCGGCAAGCGCCGATAACTTTGTCCAGAGCGCTTCGTTCATTTTATAGACATTGTCCAACTTGTCCGTGAAAGAGCTGATGGTGCTCTCGATACGGTTCAACCGCGCATTAAAACGCTCTACGTCCTGGGCGCCGCCGCCGGCATTGAAATTGGCAATGTTGCTGGAGATAGCTTTCTCACTGAACAAGTCGGGCGATTTGATTGGGTTCGTGCCGTTGGGCATCCTGTGCTTCTTATAGGAGACGCGCTTCTTTCTCACATATGTGTAGCGGCACTCCAAATTGTGGTTCAAGCAGTAGGTGCAGGGGTTAGTGCCGCTGCACTTTGTCTTTCTTCTTCGACATGAGTCGCAGGCGTTGGAGGTTCTGGCATTAGAAAACGAGTCATGGTCGTCGTTGGGACTGTTGCTGGCAGAATGATGGTTGGTATCCGCTGACATGGTCAATGAGATCCCTTCTTGTAATCCGCAATAGACAGACTTTGTGAGAAAGGTGAGGCTCGGCCGGAGTTTCGGGAAAGGCGAGATTGATGGTTTAGTCGCTTGGCGATAGTGCCCGTTCCTCTTCTCTTGACGTTGGATTCAGCCTTGTGCAAGCAGAACGTTTTTTCTTTTTGGCCCGCTAAAAAAAAAAAAAGAAAAAAAATTAAGAGAGGCTTTTTTCTCTTCTCGAAGTTTCGCCGTTTCTGCGCTTCAAAGCCATCCACGCTCTCTTGTCTATTCTCGAGTGCTTGCTGCGAATATGTCTCGTGAGCAGCAATCTACCTTCGTGGACTCCGCGCCCTTCGACTACTCTGAATATTGCTTGATGCTCTCTCAGGGCCGAGGAGAGCAGTATTGCCAGCTTAGGACAAGCAAGCTGAGGTGAGATTGCACTAGCCGCGTGCTCGCAACCGTAACAGTGCAGGAGGCAGATTTGTCGGCTGCCATCCGTTGAACCCCAAAGGCGGTCGGCAAGGCCATTGATTACTGTCATAGCCAGAAGAGAGTTTTTGTTTGTCGTAATAAGAAATTTTTCAACTTCCCATGAAGAACATGGAGCTTTTGACAGAACTGTAAAAGCCGAAAGGGCCAAAAAATACTGGACGCTGTGAGATTCGAACTCACGCCTCGAATGAGACCCGATTGCGCAACTTCGCAGTTGAAGAATTTAGATTCTTGAGTCGGGCGCCTTAGACCAACTCGGCCAAACGTCCCGTTACTGATAAGTTGCTGGAAGGGTTCTAGAAAATCCCTCCTACTATATGGCAGGAACACAACAATGGCCAGTCTATTAAACCGAAAAATATTATAAATGAACTTAAACTGGTCTACTCTTCATTCCTTCATATTCAGATACTTATGAACAGGGCAAACCCTTATATATATTATCTAAATACGGTGTATTAACTTATAATTCATATCCGATAGCTCGTATCCGATAGATCGTATCCGATAGATCGTATAATCTAAAGGAGATCTCTGGAGGTAATATTACAGTAGAAACTTCTTTTCATGTGTGGAGTGATTAAGTCGATAGATAAATTACAGGGCGGCTCCCCCTTCTTTTATATGATACTAAACCCCTACGTACTGGCATACACCCAAGCTGGTTTCGGCCAGAATTATCAGCTCAATATCACTAAATTAAAGCAAGTTGTCCGTGTTTTGGTGATCACATCCCAAAGTTAGTAACTTTGTACTCTCATTGATGTACCAATGGCGTGGCCCTCTGAATCACTGCTCATTGCCCAAGAGCAGCTAAACATTTAATGCTCCCAGGCAGCAGTATTCTACTTACCAGCATCAAAGATGCAATCCTTTCGGAAGGTTGGGGAAGGCAACCCAGAAGCAGGCAATGGCCAGCATGGCAACTGACCGGTTTTTGGTAATTGTGATAAACAAGTCATAATCACCTTGCCCAAATGTAAAATTCATATTAGCAATTCAAGGTGCCCACTTTTGATTTTTACTGCGCATTGTATATAGATAAGAGTTTAGTCTATGTGTTATTCCTATTCTACCTTTTATCCTAAACTAGCGACTTTTGACCTCCTTTTGGATTTGTCAATAAACTTTACTTACTTCCCTATACCCCAATCTCCTACTTCTATTCGTTAACAAACCTATCTCTCCCGACAGGTAGAAGTTTGGCTCTTTCAACCAATCAGTGCATGCTGGTTCCAGTCGGCTTTACCTGTTGATGTCGTACAGCTATAACCATAACTGATTTAAGGATGGATACTTACATCTTATGTTCATCTGGCTCTATGTTCTACTAGAGGCTAAATAACCTGCTCCTCTCACGACCTTATTGGAGGTTTTACATCCACTACCCCTTCCCAATGTCAGTGCACAAAAAAGCAGTAGCGAAGGAAACCTATGATATAAAAGGTGATAGCGCTCCAATGTTCTCTGTTCTTTGGTATTTTGAGGCCTTCACCTTAATACCGCATTACTAGTGCTGCATCCAAATCTTCGAATAAGCATTTTTCATTGAAACTATCCACAAATATTTTCTCTTCGCTGGGCCCTCAAAACCACATCAATGACCAATGATGGTCCCCTAACTAGCTATCACCATCTTGTCCTTGATGGCCTTCTCTAACGCTGCTGTCATCTCCAGCCCTGGTTCTAATACATTGGGTCCGTGTTGGGATATGTTGGACTGGATGGTGTTGTATGTTGTCTGCCAGGCCGAGTGCACCTAATTGTCCTGAAGAGAGGGTCGGTGCTGTTGTCTGTCTCCTGTTTTGCATTTTTATAAGTTTAGGAAGTTATCCCATTTTAACTCTTTAAATATTTTTTGTTCTTTGTTTTACGTTCTTTGATTAAGTTGTTTAGTCCTACTATTTGCTTTGCCAATTATTGATAACATTTACATCTAAGTATTGGGCGTTTTGGATTTTCAAGAATACAACTTGGAGACGCTCCCGTACGTAGGTAGACGTACGTGAACACACGGCCATACTTACAGTTTCAGATTACACTATAATGAAGACTATTATTCGAACTAAAGTTTTATTGAAAACTCAAGCGCTAGACAGTACTAGAAGGACAATATCTAAGAAGACCAAAACGAGAAAACCTTGACAAAAAAGTAAGAATATGGAGAGATGGTGCAGTCAAAAGGCTTTCAATAGCCACTATTAAGCTTCAGTTAGTGCCCACCTGTAGTTGGCAATCCAACGTAGGCCTTGAAACTGTCGTAGATCAACCACTGGGCACCAGTGAGAGTACCAATCATGACAATTCTCACTGCCAAGCCATTCCACAAGCCGCCAAAGCCAATCTTCTGGTAGATGCGCTTTGTGGCGTCGCCCATGGACTCGGTGGCCTTCTTCTCAGCGTTGATCTTGGAGACCATAACGTCAGCAGGATGGGACACGACGGCGCAGAAGATACCGGCGATGTAGCCGCCCAAGAAGGAGACCCCGGTCTGTTGCACGGTGGAGTACTCAGACTTTTTCTTAGGCAAGTAGTTGTAGATGGCCTCGACAATCTTCTCAAACGTGGCAAACTTCACCATGGTGTACGGGATCTGTCTGAACCATAAGGGGGTCAACCCCTTATAGAGGCCGCCAAAGCCCTCCTTTGCGGTGATCTTGCGCCAGCCATCGAGCACCGAAGTCGCGTAGGGTGGGATCGTGGTCTGTGTCTTCACCTTAATGGCCTCCCAAGGACACAATGCAATGTCCGCAAAGAACTCAGCAGAGGCCGAGGCCGAGAGATACAAAGTCGTCTTATACTTGTCGGCGACATCCTTGCCGACAAGGTGCCCATATGTGTACTTGAAGTATTCGTAGAGGCCGTACTTGCCGGCGCCCTGGAACGAGTAGCCAACGAAGGTCGCGCCAATACCGGTAAAGATACCACCGAGGCCCTCGGCCTTAATAATGTTCTTCCAGCCTTGGATGTTCGATGTGTACAACGAGGCGTTGACCTGACGGCGGCACTTGACAAGGTCAAGGGGGGTTACGGCAGAATGGGTAGGACCGCAGGCAAGAATGCCCCCCAAGGTGCAGGTATAGAAGTACTCGGTCGAGTACAAGTCGATCTTGTGACCCTTAGCAGCATGCGAGGACATTGTGGGGGTTTTGGAGATAGTGTCTCTGTTCAATTGGAATCAAGGGAGCTGTGTTTGTGCTCTAATAGAAAATGTAATGTGATGCGCAGAGGATGAGGCAGGTGGAACGATGTGACAGGTATCCTGCTCAATTGACAGCGTAACGAGGAGAACAGACCTCTGAGTGCAAGGCTTGGAAAGAGATTTGGCTCAAAGAAGGAAACAGAAGACAAGACCAAGAAAGAAGAGCTTAAAAAGCTATTCCAGAAGTGGTGCGATGGTTGCTCTGCTTTATAGGCCTTGCGGCCTATTTGGCGGCAGCGTCGGAGCGGGAACATTGCTGCGCGGATCCAAGCTCCGGCCGCTATCTTCCGATATCTACACAGGCTACAAAATAAATAGCACACCCTGCAGACACACCAGAAAAAGCTGGTGACTTTGCAGTGACACTCTTACAAGAACAAATAAGGCATCCACAAGAGTGCTTATCGTCCGTACTCCGTGTATTACAACCGAAAGGGGTTGCCGGCTTTAATCTATACTTTCACTAGCATTCTTTGCTATCGTCGTCATTCCAGACTGCAGTGCTCGAAGACCTCTAAGTTCAAGGCCGCCAAGAAGCACGGGATCTCACCCTTGGTCTTCACCCAGTAGCTGATCAAGTGTTCGCACTTGCTGCTAAAATACTCGCTCGCGCTGCTCGAGATCTGGAGCGCTTTGTTGTGGAGGTCGATCACGAGGTAGTTGTCGCTGCTGCCAATATCCATCTTTGTCGTGCTGGATCTGCTGACATTTTCTTTATCAGAGCCGGCAGCAGGCTCGCCTGCGTCCCGGAGCTGCGGCTTAATTTTGATCTTCTTGGAGTTGGAGAAGAACTCGACATTGTAGCCAAAGAGCAACACGATGGTCTTGATGAGTTCAGAGGATTTTTCGTTGTAAACCTTCCTGAGACGGTCGAGCTTCTTATTCAAGCTCTCGATTTCCTTCTCGTTCGCCTCAACTTCCACCATGTACCTGCTCAACACGGACTTGGGTATCAAGTGGGAGCCACCATTTGCACTCTCCTCGTTCTGCGTACTTTCGCCTGAACCGCTCTTCAAACCTTCAATCTCCTGAGAGAGCTGGCTCACGTGCTTTATCAAATCGACATTCTCGGCAGTCAACGCCCTGAGCTTTTCCATCTTAATCTTCTGGTACTGCGTCGTTGGGTTGTCGTACAACTGGAGCACTCGCGCCACATTTTGCTTCTGCTCCTTCACCTTCGGCAAGCTGTCTATGTAGTGCTGCTGCTGCTGGAGTCGCTGCTCGCAGACGTGGACCCTGCTGCTTAGCTCGCTGTTTAATTCGTTCACGTTGACCATCTCTTTCCGCAATCTGAGGATCTCCGCGTGGTACTTGTTTAACAACGCGTCATCTGACTCCGTGGAGGCCAATGAAGTATTGTCAATAGAGATTGGCCCGTCCTCTTCGATACGCTGCCTCTTGTTAGGGTTCTCGGAGTCGAGTTTCTGTATCTGCGTAACGTACTCATTTATCGAATTTTCAAGCCTGCTGATCTGCACATCCTTGGCCTTGACGTCCGCTTGAAGTTTGGATATCGTCTCATCAGAAGCCGTTTCCTTAGTATTAGAAGCCAATCCCTCTGCCGTCTTCTTAGTGTTTTTAGACTCAAACACCTTCAACTTTTGGTCAAACTCCTCGAGACTCTGGATCTTCTTCATTAGGAGATTCACCTCGCTGCACACAAGAAGGTTCTTGTTAGTGAGGCTAACGTTGCTTTGATGGACGTCCTCTAGTGACTTCTGCAACTTTTGGATCTCAATGCTCGATTTATTAACCACATCGGCCTGTTCGTCGGTTATCGTTCTGTAGTTTTGGAGCTCTTGCTGCAAAAAGTCAATCTTCGCTCGCGACTGCGCGAGCCGGGACTCAAATTGGCGGTAGGCCTTGATAAACAACTCCAACTTCTGACCACTGTATTGAAAATGTTCATTCAAGGGCAAAAGACCCTCATTACTTTTTTCTTTTTCCTCATTGACCTCACCGACGACGCCCAATTTGACCACAAACCTCTCCTTCTCCTCTTTTAACTCCAAGTTCTCTTGCGCCAATGCCGTCACCTGCGCACTTTGCTCCTGGAGCGCCCTCTGCAAAAAGTCCGCCTTGTTCTTTAACGTCCGCTTCTCTTCCTCGAGAAACTTTACTAACGTTGTGTCGGTCTTCAAATCTTTGATCTCCAAGTTCTTTGCTAGGATCTGCGATCGGAGCTGCGTGTTCTCATTTATCTGGTCCACCAAGTTCCTGTTCAACGTGTTGAAGTCTTCCTCATTGAGAGAGCCGCTGCTGTTAACATTATTCTCCTTATCCTCGTTCTGGCCCTGATAACGAGTCGCTACCGTCTTTGTTTCCAACTCTGCGACCTTTTCAGTCAAAGCTCGATTCTCTTCTAACACCCGCGCCACCTGGTCCCGCAACTCCGCGCGCAAGCTCGCGCGATCCTGCTCGTAGACCCGCAACTTGGCCCCAATAGTACTGTTTGTATTTTCCAACGACTTTACCTCTTCCTCCCGCGCGAGTAACTGCTCCCTAAGCCGAGCCACAAGCCACTGATGCTGTTGGGCCTCTTGTGCGGCCTCGCGTTGCACGGTCTCGCGCTGTGCTTCGAGCTCCTGGACACGCGAGCTGAGGGTGGTGTTCTGGTTAAAGAGGAATGTCTGCGCCAGAGAGGCTTGCTGGAGGTCCTGGTTCACAGCGAGGTACTTTTGCTGGAGTTTGTGGATCTCCTCGGTCTTGGAGACCTCGAGGAGCTGCTTCTCGTGCTGAAGAGTCTCGAGCTGGAACTTGAGAGACGAGATCTCTGCACTGGACATTGTATAGAAAAAATAAGAAGACTACTTAATCCAGTGAAGCAAAAGCCAGTGTCTTCTATGGTATTATGGTTGATGAAAAGTCCAGACCGGCCGCGTAGGTGTGTTTTTAGATGGTTATTAGGTGGTTGTACGCGACGAATCGGTATCCTGTTTCTTTGTTTACCGCCATCGCGCTTTGACTTTTTAAAGGAGGGGTATTTAGTTTAAGGATGCGCAAGGGCTACATAACCAGAATAGCAAAAGACCAGAGGCTATACCAATGCTGTAATTGAATGAATGATATTGGAACCAATGAGGCTCAAACACTAGAAATAGAGATAATGAAGCACAGCTACGTTAACAAATAATTTAGAACATCAACGTTTGTTATGTATAATATAATGTTATATTTTGTGGTCTAGTCAGGGGGTGCTGACAATGTATGGTATAATGAGTATAAATTAATGTCCATGACGATATAAAATCCAGCGTGTAAGAAAAAACTGTATTGTATAGGAAGTAAAATGCCAAAATATAGTAAACGATAACACCGGAAAGCCAGAAACCAAAAGCCAAAAACCAAAAGCCAAATGCCAGAAAAAAAAAATAGAACTGAAGCACAAAGAACAAAAAAGAGAGAAAAAGAAAAATTCGTTACTCATAAGTAGATATTATGGCTAGCCATTAAAGCCAGGCAACAAGACCTTCCTCGATGATCATCATCTTCTTGCAGAAGGCCGCGCTCGGGTTGATGACCCTGTTGCCGTCCTTGTCGATCGTGTGGTTTAGCACCGGTAACTTGTTGCTCTTGAAGCTTTTCAAAAACTTCAAGATGGAGTAACTGTCAACAAATATCAACCTGGCGTAAGGATCGGACAGAGCGTGGTCCAAGAGGAGCGACTTCTTAGAAATGTCCGCGGCCAAGAGCACTTTTTTAAAAAATTGGGCGTTCAAGCCTTGCAAGATTTGAAACTCTTGCAAGGACTCCACGTCCACCGGTGACAATGTGGCGTGAGCGGAGGCGGTCACGTACTTGGAGGTGAATAGTTGGACACCATGTTTGGATAGGGACTGCAAGGCGCTGTTAATGTTGATAGATTTTGGAGAGACTTTAGTATCTGTGTTGGCGGCGCTTGGTCTGCGAACCTTGCTGAGGAGGCTTTTCTTTTGCTTTACACCTTCCTCGGATGGAGGGCTGGTGACGCCCTTAGACGAAAGGACAACAAAACAGTCATTCCACTTGTCGGAACTCTTCAAAGACTTGATGCACTTGTAACTGTAAATGACATCAAAAAGGTCTACTTCGCTAATGAATTGATACGAGTCGCTCATGTCCCGAGACAAAGCGGAAGCAGAGTCCCCGAGGGAGGTGTTGCTGCTGCTGACGTCATGCTGTAGCGACAATTCGCTAGGCTCTGTGGAGACAGAGCCCTCGGTGCTGGCAAATGAGCTGAGCCTAGATTTCGGAGAATAGTTGTAGGCGGCGGAGGAAAACGAGCTCATTTTGGAAATGCGGCGAAACTGCTTAAAGTCCGGGTTGAGAAAGTTGTAGTTCTTGAAGCTCTTGTAAAAGTCCATAGACTCGACCAAGGTGGCTGGGTAGAGCCGGCTCTTGTCGAGGAAGGAATACTCATCTTCTACTAATGCCTCATCCGCTTCGCCTGCTTCCGCGCCGATAGCCGCGTTTGCTGTTGTCCGCAAGTTGTAGTGGGAGTCCAAGGAAAGGTCGCTGCTCCTGCGGCGGTGGAACATGGAAAAGACATCAGGATCGCGCATTCTTCTAGACGCGAGGGCGCCTCTCGTGTGCCTGCCGGGGATGGTCTTGACGCGCTCCGAGAAGCGCTGCTCGATAGGCAAGGAAAGCTGGGCAGAGTGAGAGAGCAAGTAGTACCACTGGACGAGCTTCTTGAGGCTGGCAAACTTGACCAAGCTCTGATAGAGCTCGATGCGCAATCTGAGCAAAAAGCTCTTCTTGCCGTAGTCGGAGGCCTTGCCCGCCTGGCAGTACTGCATGGTATAGCTGGACTCGAGGGCACCTATCAACGGCTGGACAGTGGCGGCGTTGTCGTGGGAGGAGACGGTGCCAAATAGAAGCTTGGAGAGGGCCAGTGTCTCGTCGGCGCTTATTTTGAACATGCCGGCAATGATAGTGAAGATTTCAAAGTGGGTCTTGTTCTGGGATCTGATGAGGTTGTCGTTGAACTTGCTGGCGGGCAAGAGGCTGTGGCCGGTGCTTTTAAGCAAGCCCTTGACGCCCAGAGAGGCGCTGGCATTGGCGGAGGAGCTGGGGCCGCCCCAGGCGTCAAACTCGTCATCGGCAGCGCCAAAGTCCCAATGCCAGCCAGAGGCAGTCGCGGCCGGCGCATCTCCGCCAGCCTGTCTTTGAGCGCACCTTTCCTCCGCGGGGATGTCGATCTTCTTGAAGAAGAAGTCGAGGCAGCTCTCCAAGCGGGCGGACCTGAGGGCGTGAAACTCGAGCTGCGTGGAGTTCAAGGTCATGAGGAGCGGCTTCCAGGCGCGGGACTTGGCGACATGGAAGGGGGATACAAGCTCAGTCTTCTTGTAGACGAGGGTGGAATGCTTGTTGACAGGTGCGTAGCGCGGGAGGTCTGCGATGGGGTCGTAGGATGGTGGCGCCGGGAGCGCGACCGAATCCACACGCGAAATCTGGGGCGTGCCGGCGGTCATTGCGGAAGGAAGGGGAGGAGGAACAAAGCAGGGAAATAGAGAGAGACGATTGAGGAAAGGACGGGAGTCTTCTGCTATAACGAGTTGTGTGTGGCACGGCGAGTGTCCTTATGGGCGGTCTGGTGTCGAGGACGGAATATATGCTGGCCTGGTGGCGAGGACAGGATATATATAAACAGAACGGGGAGTATGCGGGTGGTGATGTGGAGAGGGCAATCTTGCTAGGTATGATGTATCGCGCGGCTGGGAACACCTAAAGAGTGGACGGCGCAACCGAGATGGGCAAACGTGCTGAAGGATGGGTTGTGTGGGAACAGTCTGGGCAAGCGCCACAAACTGCGAAAACTGGCCTGTCCAGACACACAGCAGAGCGCCCCGTATATGTATATGTATATGTTCTGAGAAGGACAGGCAACTCTCCAGCGCCAGGCCTCTTTTCTGGCGGCACGCGCTGTTTGCGTACTGTTTGCACGCTCTGCTCTCCGCTTTCCAACCTGTAACAGCCAATCATAGCGCAGAGAGTAAGCAACGCTTACTGATGCCGGGCGGACTTAACCTCTGTCTGCAGCCGTGCCTGCTTTCTTTCCAAAGAGGCGGAAACATTATCTGGGATCCTCAAACCCCGGGCAGTCGCATCTCTTGGGCGCCGAGGGCAAACGCTCGCCGAGACAGCCGGGCGGAATAGCTGAACCATCCAGCATCCGCTCCGACGGCAGCGCGTTTCTGTAAGGTAGTTGCAAGGCTATTTGTATACCTTGTAGAGGTCCTGTCAAACGTTCTCCCGAGGCGGTTCAGCAGTATTCTCGGTGTTCCTCCAAAAAGCGCAGTCTGCTCCGCGCGCCCAAACGCCAGGAGCGGCCAGTTGCATGGCAGGGGGTAGCCGAAACATGTCACGTGCAGAGACTCACAATCCTCCGCTGCTGTCAAGACACTGTTAAGCATAGGTAGCCCTTGTTCCTATAGCAAAAACAGAACAGCTTCCAGGGCACGTGAACTCAGGGTTTCGCCCGCTTCTCGCACGATAAAGTTGACGATTAAGATCTGCATCTGTGTCTAACAAAACTACGTCGTCGCACACAATATAGACAGTGTCGAGAATCGCCATCGTTAAATACAGCATTATACGCAAGATACCTAAAAAAGCAGCTTATTTCCGCTCAAGCCAAAAGACACAGAACAGCGGCACGCGACGACAACACCTCGCACCAACGCTCCCTCGCTAATCCTTCTTGGCGGCCTTCCTGCCACCCTGCTTGTGCCTTGATGGGAACAACGACGACGTCAAGAAGCTCGTCCTGTAGCTAGTACCGCTTCCTGGCACACCGCCTTGCTCTCTGTTTCCACCCTCGCCCCCGTTGCTCACGCCCGAGAGGCCGGAGGCAAACGTGTTCACAAAGCTCGTCGTGGGCGGCGACCCTGAGGGCGTGCTGCTGATGGACAAAATTGGCGTCATCGGGCGTTCCACGGAGAGCCCCTGTGACAGTACCTTCCTGCTCAGCCCTCCATTTTTTTGGCGAGCAAAACTAGTCTCGTTGTCGTCGTTGATGTTTAGCGAAACCATCGATTTTGAGTCGCTACTGGACACAGATCCAGGCCCCCTAGAAGGGCCTTTCTTCTCAAAGGCGCTTGCTGGCAAGGAGACCCCAGGTTCTCTATTTTGGGTCTCCGCTACCTGATCAGTCAATAGAGAATGGGGCCGCGCTGGCCCATTTTCAAGTTTTCCGTTACTAGGGCTTACTAGCCTCAAAGCATTGGCCGCAGCATCTAACTCATTTTGCAACACATTCTTGAACACCTCAGACACATTAGCTTCTTCTTTTTTGTTTAGCCGAGTCTCTAAAAGTAAAAGTTTTGTTGACAAGATGTCAACGCTCTCGCGCAACAAGCTCTCGATCTTCTCCTGAACATTGACGCTACTATGGTTTCGTGCTTCTGACAAATAACTAAGAATTTTGCGCTCTCGAATCGCCAACTCCTCGCAAACTTCCTGCCACACGGAGATTGATTTTTCAAAATCTTTGGTGCACTGCTTGTAATGCTTCTTGAACTTGCGGGCGTACCGCTGCTGGGATTGCAATGTCTGGTTAATCTCGTCAATGCTAAATTCAGGGTGAGGCGGCGTATTTAGAGTGACGCTGTATCTGCTTATCGCAATCTTTAAGTTGTCCACAACATTTCTCTTTGACAACGGGACCGACGAAGTTGCATTTAGGCCTCGGCCGTTCAGATCCTGTTGATAGTAGAAATACTTATTCTTGATCAATCTTTCAATCGCCTTGTGCTCGATATTATTGATACTGTCTATCGAACGCTCATACGAAGACTTTTCGCTCTCCACTACACTCTTTGTGGAGTCAATCTCTTGCCTCAAAACTTGCTTTTTGTCCTTCAACACCCTCAAGCGAGCCTCTAAAGTTTCAATCTCCGCGCTCACACTGTTATGCTCATCAATTAGAACTTGTAACTTGTCGTTATAGCTTATGGTGTCATCAATCTTCTGGATCTTGTGTCGTATCTTAACTTTTTTCCTTTCCCAAACATCAAAGCTGCTAATCAATTTCTTGCGCACTTGACAGTCTGTCTGGTAAAAACTCGCAAAACCTTGGAAAATCTGTAGAAGATCAGTCAAGTTGCTTGTAATGGCCATTCTAATATCCGAGGGGCTCTTGCCCTTGCTGAGAATTTGCTGCTGCCTGTCTATGTTCGCATGCAAGTTTGCAATCTGCATCTTTTCCTTATTTTCAAGGATATAAAGCACCTCCATTGGCTTCAATCCTGAACCTTGATAATGGCTATCTGTAAGGCCTTTTCCGGCGGTGTTAAAATAAAGAAGGAACTGGTCATTGGGAAGGCTTGTTTCCAAGTTATTGTTGATGGTGCTGAGGATATCGGAGAGAAAACTGGAGTTTATCTTCGAAGTTGCTATAGAGCCAATCATCTGAGTACTGAATTCTGGCGCGAAGCTTCCAGCGTCACTGCTTTCGCTGTCGCTGCTATCACTTTTATTAAAACTGTTTCTGAAATTGAGCCGACTGGCGGTAATAGTGTCGTTATAAGGACTTGTGTTTCGGTTTCTTAGGCGTGTTGATGATGCTGCTTGCTGGTCCATGTTGCGAATAGTACGGCTCTTATTATTACTTTTGCCTATACTGGTGGCGCTTAAGTTGGCACTATTAGGATACACATAACTGGGCAGAGAAAAATGGTAGTCTTCGTCTGACTCTTGGTGGCGGTTTGGAATTGTATTGGTGTTCTGGTCTGAGAGCTCGTCTTTAGCGAACATAGATCCTACGTCATCGTCGTCCTCGCTTTCAAGGACGGCATTTTTCCTGAGACTCGATGCCATATTTGTTAGTATTATAGCTTATATCCAAAAAGGTCACAATGATTACCAATGCTTGTGCCTTTTTGGGACTGATAGATAGCGCGATAGACAGAGACACCGTCTTGTACTGTCAGAAATGGCATATGACAGTTCAGTTGTTTTGTGCGATGCCTGCTGGATTCATTTTACCATGCGGGGTGCGCATGCACCCCTTAAAACACGGTCTGACTGTGCTTTTATGTTCACTTGCATAGATTAAAGATTGCTGCCTTTATTATATTAAACTATATAAAAATAAAACAAAATAAATATGAGATTTGAATACATACTTATAGATAACATGGTAGTGATGGTCCAAAAAGGTTGAATCTAATAATAGAAACAATTAGATATAAATGACTCTGATCTTCCCTAAAAGTAGGGTCGGTCCTTAGGAGTATGCGTATGTGAGTATGGTGTGACGATGCATATTATACTCATGACATTTTATAGCTACTAGTGCTTTCCCTCACTCCGCTTACTGTTTTCTTACCTAATCTTTTTTTCGCGGGCTAAATTTTTTCTGACAAGGAAAAGTCGATTTGTTGTTCAGTTTTGGCTGCTGAAAACAAAAAACACTAAAAAAAAAAGAAAAAGACACGCTCAGATCAAAGGCTTTTTCTCGGTATATAAGTAAGAGCAAGTCGTCCTTACCTCTTTCCTATTCGCACACACGCCATTGCAATGTTGTACTTTTTGTCGATATTCTACTTTGCCTTGCTTGCATCGGCCCACAATGTCTTGTTGCCGCCATACGGCAAGCAATGCTTCTTTGAGAACTTGAAGCAAAACGATGAACTAGCTGTCAGTTTCCAGGTCGGTGACAGAAACCCACAAGGTACCGAGCAGTTAGCTTGCGACTTTTGGATCTTGAACCCACAGGGTCAGATTGTCAAGAGAGAAGACAAGGTCAGCCACGGCGATGTGTCCACCGTTGCCAGAAGCAGCGGCAAGTTCCAATACTGTTTTTCCAACGAGGGCCTGTCTGTCGCTACTAAGGACGTCTCGTTCAACATCCATGGCGTGATCTACATCGACGTTAACGATCCCAACTCCAACTCCTTGGAGGTCTCCGTCAAAAGATTGTCACAGCTCACTAACGAGGTCAAGGACCAGCAGAACTATATCATCATCAGAGAGAGAACCCACAGAAACACCGCAGAGTCTACCAACTCCAGAGTCAAGTGGTGGTCCGTATTCCAGTTACTCGTCGTTGCTGCCAACTCTTTGTTCCAGGTATACTACTTGAAACGTTTCTTCGAAGTCAAGTCCGTTGTGTAATTTAGCTTTTTCCCTTCCTTTCACGAACCATTTTCTATAATACGTTTGTTTTGTTAATGTTTACTCCGCTAAGCTACCGCCGTGTCCATGTCGATGGACACTCCTTGTAAGTGTTGGTGCATTCCACCGTACTTTTTGTACTTTTTCGCGTAAACGCACTACGCACTGTGCTCCCGCATTAAAGTATGGAGAATTAACAACTCTGCCTTGAAAATTGATATATCGATAAGACACCAGCTGGTGTTAGGACAAACAGGGAGAAAAGGCGAGCAAAGCCCAAAAAGGCCCAGACAGATCCTCATGTCAATAGCAAGAGGCGACATTTACTAGCCCATAAAACAATGTCAGAATCCTACACTGCGAAGCCATCCATCGTAGGGATTTTGTTCATTGCGACCACCACGATTGGGTCCCAGGTGGTATTCCATTATCCACCCTCGGAAGACTTTCTCAGTAACGGTGCCAACGACGTCAGTTCCATAACACGCAGTGGGTACCTTGACAACGATATCGACACTTTACATAACAGCAAAGACTATGAGGATGGTGAGAATAACGATGACGATAACAGCGATATAGGATCGCGCTTCAATATCCATGCAAGCTCCTACAAGAGCAGCGCCATGTCCAACTACAGCACGGTGGGCGGGCTTAGTGCGCAGAAACCACAAGTGAACACGTATCCCGACGAAGAATTTGATGAAGACTTTTTTCTGTCTGATGAAGATTACAGTGTATCTCTCAACAGGGAGTCTAGCAATAAAGATGATGATAATAATAATAAAGGTGATGATGACGACGATGATGAGTATGATGATGAGTATGACGATGAGGATGACGATGATGACGATTTGGCAAGCAC
Source organism: Saccharomycopsis capsularis (assembly GCA_031125595.1). Classification (NCBI taxonomy): domain Eukaryota; kingdom Fungi; phylum Ascomycota; class Saccharomycetes; order Ascoideales; family Saccharomycopsidaceae; genus Saccharomycopsis; species Saccharomycopsis capsularis. The sequence continues at coordinate 294,858 of JASTUX010000004.1, forward strand.
GAATAATTTGGACGTGCTAGACGAAGAAGACTTTGATGTTGAAAATGAGTATGATAGTAATAATCCATTGATGAGTTTTGAAGAATTTAATAATGAATACTTTATCGAGAACATTCTCGATGATCAGTTCAGTCTTGCCAAGTTGAAATATAAAGTGGGATACGAGTGCAGCTCGAAACTTAATGAAGCCAAGTTTCAACAAGAAAAGGCCATGAATGAAAGTCGCCACCACCATCACCATCGTAATAACAATTTCCATCACCACACCAGCCATAGGAAATTTCACTTTAGACCAGAGAGTAAAGAGGCCACCGGCCATGACGGAGTCAAAAGCAGCTCGCTAGGAGTTCCACCAGGAAATACAACCTTAAAACATTCTCCACGTATGCTACCGATCTTTCACGATAACGATAATCTCTCAGTGACGTCGAGTAAAAAAGTTCTCAAAAAACAGTTGAATGCTCACAGAAACAATCTCGTCAAGAGAAAAACAGTCTTGAAAAACCAGGTCAACAAGATATTTTCATTCAACAAAAACTACCTCTGCGAAATGCTTTGCCCATCGAGAAACCTTTCCAATGATCAATTCGAGCTTAAGATAGATAAGTATTGCTTTTTAAGCTTCCCAATAAGAGAAAATGGCCTTGGTGGATGGTCTAAATTCTACAGAAAAAAATACTTGAAGTTTCGCAAGATTCAAAAACGGCAAATGGAAAGAAAAAAGCTTAAGTTACAGCATCAAATGAGGATGAATAGAGTTTTTGGCAGAGACTCGGAGATATCAGAGAAAGAATACTACTCGTCTGAGCTAGCGTTTGACCTCAACAGTGACAGGAACAACAACGCGCCGAGCGAAAACTCCGACGCCATAAACAGCACCAATAATAAGGGCGATGAAGAAGAAGGTGGATTTAATGAAGATGAGGATAACGAAAAAAAGTTGGAAATGTTCAATATTGTGTTTGTTATGAAACCGCCTTCGAACGAGTACAACATACGGAAAAACGAAATTCATGAGAATATTCTCAGTAAGTTGACGTACATTTTGTCAAAGGAGCAAGGGAAGAACAACTACGTGGAGGATGAAGTGGCATTGATTAATAAAGTCAAGACCGATTTTTTCAATAAAATCTACAGCACAGACAAGGGCCTTAAGGTTAATAACACCAATGGTAATGCCAAAAAGAAAAGCCCACGGAGAAGCAAGTCATACAGGAGCAGCTCGGAAGAAGACAGCAGCGAGGAGTACGATGAAGATGAAGGAACTGTTAATGAAGGCACAGACGATGACGACGATGATGAAGAAAAAGAAGAAGAAGAAGAAGAAGAAGAAGAAGAAGACAATAAAAAAAATGAAACTGAATATATTGATGATGAGTACTTAAACACATACTTTACGGTGCAAAACTTGTACAAGGAGATACTTTCGAGGTCGTCACTAGCACGCGTGCTTTACGACTGCTACAATAATCTTTTAACATCGCAAATTTTTACATTAAGAGTGAACAAAAATCCATACTCTTTCAACATTCCTATTAAGAAAAACTTTTCCGTGTTGCCTCCTGCATCAACTAAGTTGAGAAACGTCAATTCTAATGGTAACATATTCAGTAGCTCGTCACAGGTGGATGAGCTTCTCTTGGAAGGAATTAATGAGAGTAATTCCGAATTTGCCGTGAATAAGGGGTACACTCCAAAGACGCAAAACACCGTCTACATTGGCACGCTATTCGACGAGTACTTTTACCAAAACGGATTGTTTCCAAGTGTTTCTAATTTATCCAGGATTGACAACTATTATTACTTGAACAACTTCCAGGGCGACATATCGAACAGAGAGCTCAACGAGATTGATTTTCAAATCAGCAGAATCTTTAAAAAGTGCTCATATGATTTGTACAGTTTATTAATCTTGGAAGACTTGAACGATGTCATTAAAGAAGTGCGTCCAGAAGTTGCCAAGGAATTCAAATCATTTATTAAGAAGATTGATGCTGCTGTGCCGTTGAAAAAGGTTCTCAACAGTTTGAATGAAGAACGGTTTAGAAAGATGAACAAGTATAAGAACCACAAGAACTTTAAAAGTAATATCAAAAGTTCCGGAGGAGCCAAGGAGGAGTACCCATCATCGCAGAATAACAAGGACAATTTACTAAATAATTTGGCGGACCATGAATCCAAAGAAGAGCTTATCATCAGTTTCACGTACCATTTGATATATTGGGAAAAGGTAAAGTTTATATTACCTATAAATAAGAGAACCAAATTTGTGATCTCGCCACTAGCTAATATTGGCACTGAGATCAGCGACTCTGAACAGAATCACGAAAACGACAAGTTGTACAACGATGTAGCCCGCGCCTTTAACCCTAAGAAATTTAACCAGTTGAGCACTAGCAGCTTCGAAGCGTGGCTCAAAGGTATCAATAAAAGATTGTTTGAGGAATTTAAATTGGAATTCCCTTCGTTGCCCTCGCTATCGGAGATTTTGTCCTACTTTAACGTTCCAAGATCATACAGCTACTTTTCCAAGAACAAATCAAAGGCAGAAAACTATCTTGATGCGTGCTGCTGGTTGATGAAAAATGGCTTAATTGTGCAGTATTTCACTTTTGGCTGGATTGTGATCACTTCAAAGATTAAGATTCAAGTTGAGGAAGATTTGGGCCTCATGCATAATGGATACTCATCATTCTACAAGAACGGGTCCAACACAAGCCAAAATAGCCACGACAATGATCCAGAGTCTCCAAAACTTGATTTCGTCGGCAGCGCTAAACAAAAATTATCTAGAAAGGAATCGTATTCCAAAAACAAGGGCAGCAACACTTCGCCTCATGATCGTTCAACGTTGATTAAAAAGGCCATCAACGAAACGTCACGCCATCACCAGCAAAACTCAACGGACCGTAGCGCAAAATCTAACATTGAAGGAAGCGCCAGCAGCAACAACTCTAATATCTACCAGTACCACCACGGACACAACTCCAGCCTCAGCATCCTCAACAACAGGACACTACCGTTCAACAATGAGGAGGACTCGATCTTGTTGAATCCAGACAGACCATCATTGCAGGAGAAGCGATTCATCCAGAAGATGCTCTCGAACAAAAGCAAGGAGACCAAGGCGGTGTTCTACAGGATCATGAAGTACTTGAACGGGAAGGTGCCATTGGAGTTGGTGACGTTGAAGGAAAACGTCAAGAGGAGCGACCTCAAGAAGGTTATTGGCGAGTTGGAGGAGTATATTATTATTGACCACCATTGGTAATTGGGAAATTTTGACATTCTATAAAACTGATTTTACATTATACTGCAGCATTTGGACTGGCGATTGCCTATTGTCCTGAATAGCTTTTTAAAATCTTTCTAGACACAATGTATAATAAAAGCCATTCTTCAACAGTTTTTGCAAATTCACTTATTCTTACCTGATCTTACCGAAAAACTAGCCAAAAAGGTCACATGCCATTAAAAACATCTATACCGATAGTCTATAACAAACGTAAAGGGTACCACCACCACCACCAATCACTTCTTGTTCTTGCTACGTCTTCTCTCCTTATCATACTGATTTCTTTCGCTCCCTTCCACAGTGTTGATCGAGTTAATAATCGAGGCCATCTTCTTGTGGTAGTCCGCGTACTTGGTTTTGGTGTCCTTGATCTGCTCCCTGGCCATAAACTTGTTGTCCTTGCGCAACTCCCGCACTGTAAGCTTTCTCTCCTTCTTGATCTGCGCCTTGATCTTGCTAATCTCCTGTCTTTGTCTGTCAGGGTCGTAGGACTTCTTTTCAGGATTGTAGTTCTCCTCGAACTTTGGCGCGTAGGTGGCAATCGCGATCGGTCTGTGCGACTGGAGCTGGAGCGGCTTGTGCTCCTTGGCGGCGAACTTCCCGAGCTTCGAGAACTTGCTACTGAGCAAAAGGAGCTTCTTGGCGACTGGCGACGAGGCATCAGAGGCAATGTTGAGAGACTTGATCAATGAGGATAATATGAGAGTGAATGGACGGCTGATTTCGATAAAAGCGGTCTTATCACGCCAGATGGCGGTGACGTACCTGTCGATAACGTCCATCAGCTTAACAAAAAGTTGTAATTTAGTGATATTCTCTAAATCACTGATTTTTAGCACAAAGTCACTGCTGGTGTTTTTATCGCTGATCTTCTTGATGGCGGCGCTGTCCAACCTTAATTCTTTCTGGTCCTGTTTTGGCACTGGCACAGTCAAGCCGCTGCTAAACTCGCACACAGCATTAGGATCAGGATGCAATAAGAGCAACACGGACTCCAAAAAGGCGGTGACTTCTGGGACGTAACGCTTGGAGATTCTCTGGTACTGCAACAACAAGTCCGAGACGAACAAGCCATACGCAATGTCCTTTGAGCTTTTGGCTTTCAACTGGTTGATGCTCTGGCACATAAGGATGGAGACCGGAGTGACGATCAAGTGGTAATGGTCTGAGGTGGAGTACAAGACGCCCACGAGGGTGAAGAAGACCATGTCAGAGGTCTTTGGAAACACAGGCTGAAATTCATCGTTGGCACTGTTCTCGATCTGCAAGGAGAGTCTCCCTTGGATATCAGCAATGTGTTCCCTGAAGCCTTCGGTCATCGGCACCACAAACTTGCTGGCCAAAGTCTTGACGATCTTGATCAACTCTTCCTGAGTGTGCACGTAGGAGGCGTAGTCGTCGGCGCTATAGGCGCTGTCTGCAAGATACAAGATGTGCTCAACAATCACCTGGGTGAAGATGCCAACCAACTCTTTATTTCTTTGTGCTAAGTGTATTTTGTATGTGTTGAGGATTGATTTAGTGACGCTGACGACGGCAGAGTGCGGCTGGTCCTTGAGGAGGGCCAAGAGCTCGCTATGGCTCTCTGGACACTTGATAACCCCAGATATGCTTTTATTTTTGAAGCTTTTACTGTTGGAGTCAGCCTCGCCATCACTTTCTTCTTCTTCTTCTTCCTCGTCTTCGTTTTTTTCAATGGAAATCCCTTCCTCATCGCTATTTTGTTCCCAGAACCCATCATCAAGGTCGTCGCCGAGAGCCTCATCTCTGTCCATGCCTTCCATACGGAGGAGTCTAGCGTCTTCCAACTTTTTCTTGTTTTCCATTCTCTCTTTCTCCAACTCTTCCTCCGTCTTGGTTCTTTCTGCCGGAGCGGCTCTTCTTTCCATGTTAAGTTTTCTCATCTGCTGGGCATACTCAAAACCCTTTGGGTCTTTCGCTGGCTTGCTATTATTGTTTGAAGTAGCCGATCCACGGAGCTCAGCCATGACGTCGTCGAACCCTTCGTTGAGCTCGCTGATCTTGCTCTCCAAGGTGGCTTTCTGCTTTTGGCGCTCGTGCTTGTAGAATTTCGACTTGGCGATAACCTCCTTCATTACCTCTGCCTTGGTCTTCTTCTTTGGCGGTTGTCTAGTCTCTTCGTCCTCTTCATTATGGTATTTCTTGTCACTCTCATCATCGAGGCCCAAGTCGCCGCTATCGAAATCAGCAGCCAAAGACTTGCCGGAGTGCGTCAAGTTGAACCCGCCATTCTCGTCATCGTCATCGTACTCGTCGTCGTCATCATCTAAGTTAAACAAGCTGCGCTTGGAAGCGCCCCGTTGCTTCTCCCTCGTGAAACGCTCCAACATCTTTTCTTCCAAACTCAACGTCTGGTCGTTCTCGCCGAACCGGCGGTCCACCAACGCCCCGACCTTGCTCTTTCTCGCCTTGTGGTGCTCGTACGCGGCGCGTCTCTCTTCCTCGCCAATCTGTTTCGAGAGTCCCGGTCTGCCAGCCACGGCAGCGCCCTTCTTGTCGGCTCGAGCGTCTTGGATGTCGAACTTCTTTCTATTGACCTTCACTTCGAAGGGGTTGAACTTGTCCCGGATGTTCTGGATGACCTGCTCGCGGTCGTCGCGGCGACTGTCCACGGGGGCATTCCTCTTCTTGCCCTTCTTCTTGATGTTCGTCTGCCCTGTCAAGCCCTGGGTCTTCAAGGTGGCCTTGAGGCGTTTCAACTGCGATCCGCCCATACCGGAATATCCCAATGAATAACTTTGAAAATACAACAAAAAAAAAAAGGAAGCTCTGAGTCGCTATAAAATCCTAGTTGTGAATGCCTCAAGTGAAGTGGAATGGGATGTGACTCAACGTACGAGACGCAAAGATAGATTGGTATGTGGCGAATTGTCAATCGTTCGTATTAAAGGAAGAGACTAGAACACTTAGTATTCATTTTCGAACTCATGCATGAAACAGCAAAAAAATTTTTTTTTATTTTTTTATTTTTCAGCAGCATCCTCATCGCAGAGCCAGAAAGTAAAGACTGAGAGGCAGGGTGCCTGCACCCCATGATGCGCTGGATGGTCAGGATTACGAGCTTCAATGGGAGAGTCACCAAGGGAGGGTGGTTCAAGTCGTGGGCTCTTTTCTTTTTTAGGGGCAGCTCCAACCAGTTACTTGTTGAGGTCCCGAGATTACAGATAAGTATGGTAAAGGTTCGATAAATAGCGTTTGTTATGCTGTTTTAGTTTCAGAAAGTTGGAAAATGAACGGAAGGGTCACGTAGGTACTGATCGCCATAGTAACAGCGGTAGTCTCCCCTATATACTGTGATACGCGTCTACTAATGGAACAATACAGCAAACTCGTAAAAAGAAATGGCATTTCCTTTAGATTTTGCGGTGGTTAATGGCAAGTAAGCAAGAATATTATTAAATGGCAAGTAAACAAGAATATTAACAAATTTCGAGACGGATCGATGCATCGCAACCAACAAAAGGCAAAGAACAAAAAAAAAACAGCACTTTTAGCAACGCGCGAGTAAATTGTGAATGACAAAAAACAGAAAAAACAATGCAAACAGTATTTAATAGCAGCTAGTAATGGAGCTAACAGGATGACGAATAGTTTGAGAACGGATACCGGTAGGCAACAAACGAGAACCGGAGACACAACACGAAAGCTTGTTTGAAAATCTTCTTGTTGCTTTGTTCTTTTGAAAACCTTCTTCTTCCAGCTCATTTCTTCTTGCTGTTCCGCTTCACGCCCAACTCCAACTCACCGGTGTTTCCCTCCTTCATGACGTTCTTCCCTGCCCTATCGTTAGGCCGCTCACTGTTACCGCCTAGCGAGAATGACACCGGCGTTTTGCCGCCCAAGGCGTAGCTGTACAGCCTGTCGCCCAGGGAAGCACCGCTGGCGGTGCCACTGGCGCTGCCGCCGAACCGCAAGTGTAAGAAGCTCGGGCTTCGTTTCGTGGCAAGGCGGGCGACACTGCTATTGGTACTATTGGCTCCCTCGTTCGCAGAAGTAGAAGAGCTGCTAGAGGACCCAAGGGACATCAAGTTACTAAAGGACGAGCTCGACATGGCACGCGCAAAACCCGGGTGGTGGCCGACATTCTGACCCGATAAGGCGGCACTGCTCTTGCTACGCTTGCTGTTGGCGGAGCTGAGGGAGGCGCTGGAGCCAATGTACACTGGCGCCGGGACACCTTGATTGCTGCTGGACTTGGTGGCGGTCTCGTATGACGGCACGCGGGATAAAGTATTGTTGTCCCAGTTGGCAGTAGGCGTCTCTGGGGGCGAGCGCATGGCGTGGAAGTTGGAGGAGGAATTGGAGCGCGAGACGTGGAAAAAGTCCGGGGAGTTCGGAGTGACGATGGAGTTGCGATGCGGACTGCGCGGGAGCGAGAAGTAGTCTGACTGGTCCTGAGCATTACCATTAGCCATGCTATTGTTGTTATTGCTGTCGTCGTTGTTGACCGCATTTGCTGTATTGCTATTGCTGGTGATATTATCAATGGACTCGTCATTCTCCTCCTCGGCCAACCGCTGTAAGTGTAACTCGTTCAAGTGCTTTGTCAATTGGAGGTTGAAGTTGCGTTGGGACATGCCCTGGCCGCTGCCACCGGGAGTTCTCACTCCTACAGGACTTCGGGTGCCACTGCTGTTACCGCCGCTGCCAATGTTCATGGGGGTTAAGGTGCCTGTGGACGCCGGGGTCTCGATACCGGACCAGAGCTGGTCGTAAATGTGCTCACCGTAGTTTGGCGGGGCCACGAGGTCGGGTCTGCCCAGGGAGCTGTCGACTATGGCGGTACGGTCCACGCCGCTGAATAGGACCTCGGTGTCAGGCTCATCGTCGCTGTTGTCGTTGAGATTCAAGAGATTGTCGGTGGATGGCGAGCGCGACGGGCTGGCAAGCTCAAAGCTGCTGCTGTTGTTCAAGTTTTGCAAGTCTGTTGAAGATGAGGAAGCAGAGTTAGCGGCGGACTTTTTTCTGTATGACGGCGAGGGCATGGTACCCTTTTTCTTTGGCCTGTTGGCGCTGTTACCGTTGACGTAGTGCTCGGCGGAGAGGGAGGGGATGTTGTCGGAAAAGGTGCAGATGAGGGCGTGCTCGCTGTACTTTGCGGATACCGGGACAAAAGGCGAGATGTACAAAATGACGGGCAAGACGGCCCTGAGCTCGGAGGTGTGGCCGTTAGGGTTCTTGAGGGCGACGACGACAGAGAGCTTGTGGCGGACCTTCAAGTTCTTGCCGATAGTGACATCCTGGGTGCAGCGGCTGAGGCTGGGTGGGACCTGGAGGGACTTTTCGACCTCCCAGCGGTCGTGGGACAACTGGATAAAGTTGTTGGCGGGGCTGTTTTCGTCGGCAAGAGGACGACGCTCGCCAAAGCCATAGCTTTCGCTATCAGGCTCGGGAACGAATGCCTCGGCAATGGTGCGCTCGTTCGTGTGGCCGTACTTGGAATGGGCGCTGCCGGTGAAGCTGTAATGCTCGACAAGCTTGATGGAGATGGCGCCCAAGGCAAGGCCCTTGAGGAGGGGCACCATGAGGAAGTTGACGGGGCAGGAGGAGCCGATGGCGACGGCGCGGGAGGGGATGCTGATGGTGTACTCGACCTTCTGGGGCCAGCAGTTGTCGATGGACATGGTCTCCAGGAGCTCGGGGGCGTCGGGGGTCAAGGTGCGGACGACGCGGAGGTGGCGGGAGGCGACCTTCTTTTTGGTAAACTTGCCGCGCTCGATGACGGCCTCGAGCTTGTAGAAGACCGAGCCGCCGGGGAGGCCCTCGACGCTCTCGGCAACGTCGCCGGGGAGGATGACCAGGAAGGGGAACTCGTGGTTGCCGGGGGTGAGGACGTGGGACTGGTCGCTGGCGAGGCGGTTGAGGGCGGAGGAAGAGGCGCCAGCCCCGCTGGCGCCGAGGGAGCGGAGGGAGGACGACGACGGGGAGGCAAGTGAGCGAAGCGAGGTGGTGGACTTGTTGGTTCTCGGGGCGCCGGCGCCGGCGGCCTGGAGATGGAGGTTGTCCCAGGTGTGCTCGTAGACGCGGCGGAGGTAGCGAGTGGGCTTGGAGTAGGTGGCGGTGGCAGACTCGAGATGCTCGATCCAGTTCAAGCGGAGGTCGCCCAAGAGCCTGAGGGAGAGGCGCTTGATGTGGAGGGGCTCGTTGATGGCGAGGACGATTCGCCCGGCGAGGAGGACGGAGGCCGCCTCGCCCGGTGGGCCCTTGACGACGACGACGTCGCGCTCGAGGCCGTCGAGACGGATCTCAAAGAGAGCCGTGCTGGAGGGGGCGTTGCGGGTGAGGTAGCCCATTGGAGCGAGCAGCAATATATAACGGGAGAGCGGATCCAGCGAGGGCGATTATAGCGTGGGAGCAAATCCACTGAGAAGCGCAGGTCCAGTGAGAAACGCCGCGATAGCGAGGATGTTGGATGTTGGATGCTGGAGACGATTTGCTGATGGTTCGCGGGCTGCTACTGCGGAGGAGCGGTTCGCGAGCAAATGGCGGCCGGACAGTTAGCGGCCGGACAGCAAGCGGAAACGGTCGGTCCTACGCGATGAGGAAAATTTTGAAAAAAAGAAACGCGGCGAGGACGCAAAGGCGGCGGGGGGTTGTAAGCGCCTTAGAACCGCAACAACGCCAACACCTTGACGAGGGAGACAAAGACAGTCGGGGTATTTATAGCGGCTGGCGGTTGTTGGGGGCAACAGTCGGGGCTGCTGGGGTGGCTGTTTTGGGCAGCGCCCGCGGGCATGTGCTGTGCAAGGCGTCTGGGCGGCTACTGGAGGGTATGGCAGGGAGAGGACGGCTGCTGGGCGGGAAACGGGGTGTTGATGGGGTGTTGCTTGGGTGTTGTTGGTGGTATCGCAGGGGGTATCGCAGATGGTCTCAGCACCCTCACTCCCCTCACACCCTCCCTTGCTTTCACATGCCGTCTCTCTGGTAAAAAAGCTTAGGATCAATTCAGGGCTTCCAATCCAGACCGGTGCGCTGTGGTGTTGGGGTTTCTGGCATGGTGTTGTGTTGGGGTGTTTTCATGTGCAGCGTGTATTGAGTGCTGGGAGCTTAGTAGTAGTAGCTCAGTAGCATAGCGGTAGCAGTAGCAGTGCAGAGAGGTATAGTGTAGAATGCACAGCGCTTACTTGTTTAAGAGTCACTTTACGTTGGAACGTCACGGGGCTACTACCGTTACTACTGTACTATACTGCTATACTACTGCTATACTACTGCTACTGCCATAATACCATACTGCCATAATACCATACTACCATACTACCATACCACTACCAATAGGCTACTCTTCCCTCCTTCCTGTTGTCGCTCCAACGCGTTACTGCCAAGCGCTTTGGGGCGGTGCCGGCTATTAATAGCCGCCAGGCACAGGGCGTGCAAGGCGGCTTGTTAGGGTGCAAAGCAGCTTGTAGCCAGATCGTGCTGAGCAGCACACCGTGCGGTAAGCAAATGGAACCATCTGGGCCTGGAACACCGCAACCGCAGCACCACAAGACGGCCGTTCGCTGAACGGCCGTTCGCTGGACTGTATATATCCCCCGGCTATACGCTGTGCCCTTGTCAGAAACGCTCCTTTCTTCTTTTTCCTTTCTTCTCTTCCTCTTCCTCATCCTCTTCTCACACTGCTGTACGTCTGCACATCCGCCCCCTCGGCTGTCAGGACACACGCGCCGAGAAAAAGAAGAGCGTCTTGCCACCTCCTATATATACATCCAACACATCCAACACATCCAACACATCCAACACATTCAATACATTCAATACATCCAATACATCCAATACATCCAATACATCCAATACATCCGCTCTCCTACGACTGCCTCTCTATTACCTACTCGATATCTGCTACCGCCAGGTTCTCGACATCTACTACATTCCCTCCTACATCCCTCCTACATCCCTCCTACATCCCTTCCCATGGACACCGCCTCGGCCTTCGGCTCCGCCGACTCCGCCGACGTTGAGTCCTTCCCGGCGCAGTACATCTACAACACCAACCAGGCCTCGTCCGAGCTCGCCTCCCCCCACGGGCCCTCCTTTGCCAGCATCCTTGGCGACTCTGAGCAGTCCAGCCCCGGTGGCGACGTTCATGCCGCCGCCCGCCGTTCTGCGCCGCCCTCACAGGCCGACGTCTCCTCCAAGCTCGTCAACGCCACAGAGCTTCTACGCTCCCAGCCCATCGCCCAGCTCAAAGCCCTCGTCCTTCCAGCCGCGAACCGCCGCTCACCCTTCTTCCTCAACATCCCCACCGCCGCGCGGCCCATCACCACCCTCACCCGCCGCTTGCACGCCTGGATCAAGGTCCTCAAGTCTCTCGTCCACTACTTCCAGATGCTCGCCATCTCCTCCCAGCAGCTCTCCAAGATCCACTTGAACATGTGCGAGGCCGTCAACTTCCCCATGTTTACCAACGGCACTTCCAAGGGTTTCAACTACCAGGAGCTCATTCGCACTCCCACGGACCTCCGCGACATGGTCAACGGCCCTGCCCCCGGTGCGCGCCGAGGGTCCAGCTCCACCTCCAGTTCGGACGACGACGACGACGACAAAGCCGGAGCCAGCGGCTCCCAAAAATACCCTATCGTCAACCAGCCCGTTGAAAAGGACGACAAGACCGCTCAGGCAAACTTCCTCCCCTTTGGCTCCCGTTCCATCCAGGACGTCCCCAACGTCTTGATCAACTACCACAAGAACCTCAGTCTCAAAAACTTAAACCTCGCCAACGAGCTCACAAACTTGACCATCCCCCGCCTCGAAGAGCTCCGCCGCGACCTCCAGCAGAAGATCCGCGAGATCAAAACCTTGCACGACGACTTCCGCAACAACCTCAAGCAGGAGATCGCCCTCACCGGCCAGCGCCTCTTTGACTACTTGGAAGTCCTCAGTGACAGCTGCTACCAGCCCCCAGACCCCGCATTCACCACTCTCGTCAACCCTACTAACACCACCGCCGCTGTCAACGTTCCGCACTCAAACAACATCAACACCACCACCGGCGACGCCAAGCGTTACAAGAAGGACCCTTTCTTGCTCAAGTTCAAGCTCGACTACCAGCTCAAGAACCAGATCCTCCAGGAAAGCTACCTCCAGGAGGCCTACATCAACCTTCAGACCACCGCCGCCGACTTGGAGAAAATCATCACGAGCGAGATCCAGCGTGCCCTTAATTCCTACGTTACCGTCATCGACTCTGAGGTCAAGCTCTCCTACGAGCTCATCATCAAGGATCTTGGGACCCAGGGCTTTCTTTCAAAGCCCTACTACCAGGAGTGGAACTCCTTCATCGACCGCGACAATAACCAGAACTTTTTAAAAGACATCAAGGTTGGCGCTCCCGTCCCCAAGTCCCGCAAGGTCTCTGACGTAGAGTACCCGTTCAAAGACAACTTTATCTCCAAGTGCATCAAGACCGGCTATATGAACAAGAAGAGCAAGTTTCTCAAAAACTACCGCCGCTGCTTTTACCTTTTGACCGTGTCCTCTCTTTTCGAATTTGCCTCCGAGCCCAACAAACCCACCAGAGACGAGTATGGCAACAGCCATGAGACCAACAACGACTTCAGTAGCGAGAATGGCGGCGGCGGCGACGCCACTGGTCAGCCTGGCGGCACATTCCACCTCAAGAATGCAACACCGATCGCCAGTTACAATTTAAACTACTGCTCCTTAGGACCTTTTGACTATTCCAAGAACAAGTTTATCATGTACCACAACACCAAGAAAAAGCGCCTTCCTGAAGCCAAGGGCATCGACTCGGACTACAATGACGAGGTGGAGACCCACAAGATTGCCTTCAAGCTCAATGACCAAAAAGAGCTCCTCTTGTGGTACAACTATCTCAAGCAGCTCCTCAAGTTCAAGAGCCCATACGAGCGTGCTGTCTATATTGAGAAGCGCTACTTGAAAAGCGTTACCAATAAGAAGCTCAAGTCCGGAGAAATCAAGGATGGTATTACTATTAGCACCGACGGTACCTTCAACCGTGTCACAAACCAAAACAATAACATTGTTGACAGCAGTAACAACAACTCCTCTTCTACCATCAACAATCAGTCAATAAGCAACAACAACAACAGCAAAAACAGTAATGAGAACCGCAGCACCAACACCTCACAAAACAACAAAACCTCTACCACCGCTTCCACTGGTCAGCTCCAAGGCATTGCTCCCGAGATTATCATCTCTGACTTGTCATTTGTGGAAAATCAAACACCAACAAAACAACATGCCGGCCACTTGCAGCGTCCTCCTTCTATCAGATCTTCCAGCGCCAGTCTGTTTGGCGGGTACATGGACAATGAAGACGAGTACAGCGCCGCAAGTCGGTCCCCACCGTTGGCGATGCAGTACAACTACTATAGCCAAATGTCTAACGGCTCAACTGCGTCGTTTATCGACTCCCCACCAGGTCACTACCAGTCATTTAACGAATCGCCAAGCAGCAACGCGAGCTACACCATGCTGTCAGCCACTAACAACGGCAACAGCAACAGCGGCGGTCTCAAGGTGAGGCGCCCAATGATGAGGCTCACAAACTCCACTTCCAACATTCACGAAGGGTCGCTCAAGAACAAGCTTGGTGAGATTAATGTGAACAAGGCCGGTAAGCGCAACAAGTTTATGGGCAGTCTCTTCACCGGCCATCACAGCAACAGCAGCACCTCTAGTCTCGGCACGCACGTACCATCAAAAAACCGCCATCAGAAGCATCCATCGTTGGGCTCGTTGCAGGAGCCACCGTCGCCTAACATCCATAAGAGTGGCAGCTTGGCCAATATGCGTCAGGCAGGCTTGAGCTCGGTGACCAGCACCGTGTCCAGTCTCAATTTGCTTGGTTTGAAGAAGCGCGAAGGGCACCAGAGGACCATGTCGGGGATTTGATGGAAGATGAGAAGGAATGGCTATGATTTTTAGTTAAGAATTGACGGTCATTACTGTAGCAGCAGTCCAATCTATCTACTCATTCATTTTTAATTGGTATTTATTTTTTGATTTTCTTGTTTATCGAAAATTCTTTTAGAATATTTTGTTCTTCATTTTTTTTTTGGATTTTTTTGTTTAACTCATTCATACGGCTTTCCTAATATTTGCATGATTTTTCTCTCATTCGTTATTTGGCTCTTTATGTTCTCTCTTGTTACGATTCTCCATCGGTTACCATTTGCTGTAGCTGCATTGCCTCAATCACCTTTACTGTTTTTTCTTTTATATTTTTTAACGCATCGTTCATGACTATCTGACAAAAATAAAAATATATTCATTGATCTTATTACAATAAAAAGAAAGTAAATATATTTATTGATTTCACTAAAGAGAAAGTAAGCACTATGTGTCAAATTTACAAAAGAAGATCTAGTTTACAAGGCTGCCGATCCCTGACGTTTTTCGTGTGAGTCACAACGAATTTGTTTGAACAAACAAGCAAGCAAACAAATAAACAAACGAAAAACAAAGAAATATGACTGTAGAGTGACACCCTCAAGTGTCACAATCCGGGGTACCGGCACACCGTGCCTAAATTACGGAGACGAATGGCTAATAGAAGAAAAAGAAAACCCCAAAAAGGCCAAGTAAATTTTATAAAATGTGTCAAGGTCGATGAGTCATCAAAATCTATCGTGTTTCTTCGCAGTTGCTTTTGTGGAGCAAAAAGGGATCCTTATTTACCGATACTAAAAAAGAGAGAACTGCGCAGAGCTTGGTCATACCAAGCACCCCTGAAAAAGATGTAAAATTAAAGACTGACGTCCATCCAGGAAAATCCCAAACGCTACAGAAGGGAGCGACTAATGACCAATTCTCAAAGCGCGCTTGTGTTCGTGTTCGTATTCGTGTTTATTTTACCCTGGTTGTTTCTTACTGCCCGCTGCTCCGGTACCTTGTGTGCGAACTTTTCTGTAATTATGAAGTCCATGCAATACATCCCGACCCAATGAGATCATGTAGTTTACAATCGCCAAGTTTCTTTCGGCGCCGCTTGTGCTCCACATTTTCTTTTTGTTCTTGTTCTTTTCTAGGGTATTGTTGAGCCGAACATACCGGACTGCGTGCAGCAGTTACCAGACGCGCCATGACACCATCTGCGTGTTGCTTGACAGCCGAATGTCCACTGACTTCCGCTAACGAGAGGTCTGCTCCAATCGCCCGGGCCAGCTGTTTGCTGCCACTGGATCTGCCACCGGAGCGGCGCTCGCCGAGCGGAAGATTACGTAAGATGAGTGAAATGCGTGCCTGAGATATGCAGCACGAGGAAGCTGGAGAAAAAGTGTGAAGGAAGGAGAGAACAGGTGAAGAAGAAACAAGAGAGTAAAGAAGCAAGGCTTGTGTGGATAGTTCAGAGGGAAGGTACCTGCTGTTACCGAGCGTGGGTGTTTCAGGAGTATTTGGTGGTGCCTAATGTTTGCTGTTTACCATTCGGTGTCCATTGGGAGTACTCTGCCGGTATTAAAAAAAATTGATTTTTTCTTAAAAGTACTTCGCTATAGTCGTTTCTTTTTTTGTTACTCCGAAAAACTCCAAACGCGGACGGTCCCCGGAGTTCTGGACGCTCATACAGGACACACAGCGTGCGTTATGTTGCACGCGCTATAACATTTGACTTATTTGGCGATCCTCTTTACATGGCACAAGGCAGATGCGTTGATAATGATACTTGTGGAACAGCAAACGAGAGGAGCCCCGCTGGAAAAAGTGGCACACCTGCGCAGAAGTTGGTGACAGTTGCTTGTCGGCGCCGCCGCTTTGTTGAGTCGTAGTTTGCTTAGAACACTTGCTTTGTCCAAGCTTCTGGACAGACAGTAGCTAAGCAAACAGTACCGAACGACCCGTTGTTTACTGTTTACCAAGTATCACTGCCACGCAACACGTACGCTACCCGTAGGCCCGCAAACCGCGGACCACTAAGAAATGACCGTTTCTGGTACAATGACAAGGACCGCTTACACCGCTTTTCTTGCATCACTTGTTTTTCACCGCTTTTTCGTCTTGCAGTGCGCGTGTTGTCAGGTTTTTTGAGGAGCCCCTCCTTTCTTCTCTCTTTTTTTTGTAATGCGTTACGCCCGCTTACTTGGATATCTACAAGAAGAGGGGAGAGGACTCAGCCTGCCCACCACCACGTAATGCCAGCTGCCCAGCTATCCGTCGGCGATAGATGGTTGACATTTTTCCAGGATGTTGGCTGTTCTTGCCGTCCAGGAGGTCTATCGCCCGGTCTATATATAATGACAGTGTGGACTCTTGTGCTCAGGAAAGCTTAATTGCAATTTGTTGTGTATTAGAGTTAGCAGGGAGGCTAATCTCAACAGCGAGAAAATGGAGAAATTATGAAACTATAAACAAACAGTGGTAGGGTACCGACGTAGGAGACCGGAAAAACTAGAAGAGCTCTCTGGAGGGGGAGGGGGCGGACTCCAGTAGAGGCAGTTCGCACAGAAACGCCTGACTCGCCGGTTCTCCTCCCTCTCCAGGCCGCACCTGCCGTCTCGGAGAATCGGGAGGCATGTGCGTACTTGCGTGGACGTGCTGTTACGTAAGCGCTGCTGTGCTTGTTCCTTTTTCCGGCGAGCACCTGGGTCTCTGCAGAAACCCTATACATCTGGTGTTATATAATAAATATACTCTTCCTCCTCCGGGAAGCGCCCTAGAGAGAATTTTTCGCTTTTTTAAACACACACGCTTGAGCTTTGTATTCTTTTTTTTCGTTTTTGCACTAGGTCCGTCCCAGTTGCACCATACATAGCATCTTATCTTATTAGAAACGCACTGCGCATAATAGACATACCCACCAGTGCTTCTTTTCTCGCTAAGCGCCGTCGTTTGTTCTCTATATATATAAGCGAGCCATCCCGGTGGTCCCACATACAGTCGTCATCACCACTTTTATCCTCTCGGCGCTTAATTCACATAGTCCATATCCACATCTTTGTTCGCTCCGATCCAACAACGCAAATAAGTCTTACACTTGGTAGCATTTTTTCATTACCAGGGCATGACCAATAATTTCTCTGCCGGCTTTCAGTGATTTATACCCAATAACGACGACCTCGCGATGTCTAATACCATAATAACAGGCAATGACACTGGCGCCACTGTTCAGCAGCCCCATATCCAGAGTGAGCCTCAGAATATCCAGCGAACACAGCAGCCACAGCATACTTATCAAGAAACGATACTCTCCGGTGCCAGAGACACGTTTGTGCCATCCCCCGACGAGAGCGCTCTTGATGAGACCATCAGCAAGATTCTCCAGGCGGTGCAATCCTCCACAAACTTGCACTCTCTCGATGAGCTCTCTAACATTACCTTGGAAAACTCGATGGATAACTCGTTGGAACACAGAAAACACACCAGCTTATCCAGATCCACTATTGACGTCCCAGGTCAGACTAAGTCAAAAATCAACCCAAATGGTTTGATCAATGACTTGAACTCCAAGTTGGTCATCGTCATGGTTGGCTTGCCTGCCAGAGGCAAGTCTTACTTGACAAAGAAGATTACTAGATACTTGAACTGGCTACAGTACAATACCAAAATTTTCAATGTTGGTAATACAAGAAGATTGTCCAAGCAGAATCACGGCCCTGCCGACAGACCTTTTGAAATGCAACAGCAACAACAGCAGCAACAGCAGCATCACCGTTGTCAAGAACCTGCCGACCATCACACCGCCAACAATGAGCACGATGCCAACTTTTTTGACCCACAGAATCAGGCTTCCTTGCTTATCAGAGAACAATGGGCCATGAACACTTTGGACCAGTTGATCAACTACTTGATGAGGGAGGACGGGACCGTTGGCATCTTTGACGCCACCAATACCACCAAGTTGAGAAGAAGGCATATTATCGAAGCTATCAGAGCCAAGACTCCAGAGCACTCCAATTTGAAAATTTTGTTTTTGGAAAGTGTCTGCACTGACAAGAGGATGATCCGCAGAAACATGAAGCTCAAGTTGAGTGGCCCAGACTACAAGGACAAGGACCCAAAACTTGCCCTCAAGGATTTTAGAAACAGATTGATCAACTATGAGCATGCTTACGAAACTATTGACGAAGAAGAAGAGCAGTATTACGAAGACATTAACGAAAACTTGCAGTATATTAAGATTTTCAATGCGGGTAAAAAGATTACCTCTTACAATATTTCTGGATTCCTTAATTCTCAAGTGATTTTCTTCATGTTGAATTTCAATCTTAACGAACGTCAAATCTGGATTGCCAGACACGGCGAAACGTATGACAACCTTAATGGTAAATTGGGCTGCTCCAAGCAAGGTTCTAAGTTAACTCCAGTGGGCCAAAGATATAGTCAATGTTTGGCAAGATTTATGAATTTTAAGAAGAAGGAATTTAGATTGAGACAGTTGAAGAAGCATTACATTGATGAGTCTTATCTTGATGAAGAGGATGAAGAGGACAATACCGGTATTAGCGCTACCCCTCAACCCCCTAAAAAGAAGAGCACTAAGGTCATCCCAGAGTTACACTTTTCTGTTTGGTCAAGCATGTTGGCACAAACTATTCAAACGTCAAACTATTTCAACGACCAGAACTTCAACATTAAGCAATTGAAAATGTTGAATGAGTTGTCTCACGGTAAAGTCAATGGTATGTCTTTGAAAAAGTTTGCCACCAAGTTCCCAATGGATTTCAAAAATTATCAAAATACGTACCACACCGATGACACTGCTCACAGTTCAAGAAAAAAATTATTGTACAGGTTTCCAGGCGGTGAGTCGTATCTTGATGTTATCAACAGATTGAGACCGTTGATCGTTGAATTGGAGCGAATGGAAGACCACTGCTTGTTGATTACCCATAAAGTTGTTGCCAGAGTTTTGTTGTCCTACTTTATGAATTTGGGCAAGGAATACATTACTGAATTGGATGTTCCTTTGCATTCTGTTTATGTGTTGGAACCAAAGCCATATGGCGTGGATTGGAACATGTACCAGTACAATGCTGAAGTTGATTGGTTCTTCCCAGTTGACAAGGATAAAATTTTGAGGAAAAAGAAGAAGCGTGAAGTTATCCCTTCTGAGTTGGTTGATTTGTACTCCAGCACCATGAACAATAGAAAGAAGCAAATCCAAAGTTCGAGAACCAACTTTTATTTTGACAGTCCTAGCGAGCCAGGCACTCCAAAGAATATTTTTCCGGAAAAGTCCAGAGTCAGTCTTAACGAAATTGAGAATATTATATTTGCTCGCAGTGATGAGAGTAGCTTGGTTGGAGACGTTGACAAAGTAGATGAAGAACTTGATGACGACGAATATGAGAAGCCTGACAATGTCAATTATTTTAAAGAAGAAGATGAAGACGAAGAATCTAGTAGTGACTCAGATAATGAAGGAATCATTGAGGATAATGAACATTGGTACAAGTATCAATTGGATAATGCTGCTGATGACGATGATGACGACAATGACAATGCAGATGAAGATGAATATGATGATGCGGTACAATACGCTCGCGATAACCGCTCCTCTGAAGACTTTTCCCTCGAGAGCCGCAAAACTAAGCATAAAACATCATCTTCCAACTCTTCGTTATCCTCCTCGTCATCTGTTTCCCCTGTCAAAAAGGATGCGTCTCTGGAGAAGCTCCACCACCAGCCACTTCCATCTCATTTTACCAAGGGCAAGGTTCCTGTTTCAACAATGAAACAAGGTCGTTACAATCCAGTGTACACAAAGAGCGGAAGCACCTCTCCATCAATGATGCCTATTTATGGTCATTGCAACGATAGTGATCTTGGCAGCGTTCCTTGCACAAAGTTTAACAGCAATTCATCTTCGATCAACTACAACACTCCAAAGACTTTGAGCGTCAACAATTCCGACATTAATTTGAGAACATTGCCAAACTTGGCAAAGGTTAGTTCGCTGAATAAGCATTTTGAAGACTTGCCAGAATATGCGCAACAGCAGATTATGAACCACACTTATAACAGCCACATTCGCAGTACAAATAAAGAAAAGGTCAAGCTGACAGTTGGCACAAACTTGCATTGAAAATTTCTGTCTGTAATACATTACACGTGTACTGTTATATGAACGTTTCTTGTTGTTTATCTATCAAAATTACTATTTTTGTTTTGCTCTTTTTTCTTTTCTTTCTGACATGTTTTATTATTCATTGTTGCTTTTGGTTCAGTTAGTTTTTTGTGACCTAGCTTTTTTTAAAACAAAAAGCATTTGTTACAATCACAAAAATTTCTACTTTTATATTTTAGGGTTTTGGTTTTAAGTTGATACAGATACACGGTTTTCATATTATTCTTCATAAATTAGATTGGTTGTAATCTTCTACAATGGTTCTAGTCTTTACAATGATTGTAGTCTTTACAAAGGCATGAGATAGATAAGAATAGTAATGTTCACTTATGGAAATATCTAACATTTATAGTCAGTCAAGCGCAAAGAGCAGCCTTGATTAACTCGTTTCTCTTTGCAGCTAACTCGTTCACGGCAAAAATCATTTTATTGGCATAAATCAAGTTTTCGAATGTACTTTCATAGGCTTTGTCAGTGGCAGAACCGATGTCAGCCTGGTCTTCTCTAGTCTCCGTAGCACTTCCCAAGGAAAATTTGAGCTTACTAATGTCAAACGCCTTTTGTGTAGCCTTGCCAACCCTGCTCAACAATGATAGTCTCCTTTTCTTAGAGTTTGCGTTTCCTCCGTCTTCCAAAATTTTAGGACTTTCAGCGTCTTCATACTCTGCTTCAGTACTGGTGCCACTCAGAGAACAAGTTTTAATTTGCTCTTCCAAGTTTTCCAACTGTAGTTCTTCACTGGACAGTTGTGCCTTCAAATCTTCAAATGAGACAGACTGACTAAAGTTGAACATGGGCTTGCCACTGCCATAAACAGTGCAGATGTTATTATTGTCCTTGGTGGCGCTTGCTGGGCCAGCAGAAGCAGGGTCACCAGTCTTTTCTGGAATATACAGCTCCCCAGAATTGATCATCACCCCAACGACTTTTCTGGAGATTACCAAGTCTTCTACTAATAGCTTTTGCAGCAAATCAATCTTACCTCTAATATTTTTTGCCGAAATTAAACCAATATCAATTAATACTTTGGCTCTCTCACTTTTCAACACTTCAAATACTTTTTCAACTTGTTCAAATGAAAGTTGCAAGGGGCCGGTATCGTTACTCAACTGCAAAACAATAAAAGTATCGTCGTTTCCAGTGGTTCCAATAATGGCAACTTGCCCCAACTTTGTCACCGAGAGAAAATGATGGGGATTTTTGGAAGCCAAAATTGCCTCTTTGGCAACCTTTAACTTGTACTCATAATCGTCAAATGACTTAAGCTGTATACCAGCATCAAAGGTGTGGTATCCCACCGGGTAGGAAGCACCAGAGACCAATTCTCTATGTAATTGCGATTCGATTAGAGGAGAACTGACCAAAGATAAGCAAAATAAATCTGACAAGTACTGTGGAGTTAAGGTATCGGACAACTGACCAGCCAATGGAATCTTTTCGGCTAGCTCACATAATAAGGAGCGGCAGATGGGAATTCCATTTTGAATCTCAAAGCTTTTGACAATGGGTCTGTCTTCAAATGTATCTTTGGCTTTTTTGCCTACTTGCATTGTTCCTGCTGCAGCTATTGCTTCTGCCGCTTCTGCTTCTGTTTCTGCTGCTTCTTGTTTTTCCTTTTGCTTTTCTTCCAACCACTCATAATCGATATTCAATTTGACAAGGTTGGTTCTCATGGCAATTAGAATGTGGTCTCTAGTCAACTTTTTCCCCATAGCTTCTGACTCAGTGTATATATTCTCAATACACTTTGGCAAGTTCTTTCTTCTAATCGACTCATAAGAAATATTGTTTGTCGAGGCGTTATCCACCGAGATCAAGTTGAGCCAATTCGAGCACGCTTTTGCCTGCGCTGCATCAGTAATGTAAGCTGGGCCAGTTAGGACTAGTAAAGGGGAGAGCCTATCCTGAACAAGGTCATTATGTAGCATCTCGGTTAGGTACTCTCTGGTGGAGATGATCTTCTTGCTCAAATCCGCAGAGATTGGATAGAGGTACTGCTGGATAAGCTCCGGTTGTGCCACAGCAACCTTGCCCCTTTCTGTAAAGGCATACAAGTTAGCACAAAGTCACAATTGGGAGGAGCAAGACGGAGAGCGTCCAATAAATCAAAGGTAAGGTCTAGATACCGCTCAAATTGAGTCCTGAGCCGTTAGCGGAGTCAGGAGCAGAGCCCGAAGAAGAGGAAATTATCCCGTAGTCCCATAGAAGCTTCTTGGAACTGTTGGCGGGCCTGTCTTTGTTGGTGCTGGTTCTGGTGCTGTCGGTGGCCTTGGAGAGGAAGCTAGGGGTGGAGCCGGGGCGACAGAGGCCCTCCAAGTTGCTCGGAGCAGTGGCCATTCTTTTGTCTGTGTGGTAGTAGCGCTACAATATGGCAATGTATGCTAGCTAGCGCAGTGTGTCTGAGAATAGAAAGACATTAGAGAGATTGGCAGAGAAGACGCGCAATATGGAGATGCTACCAGCGCTTAGGAGCTTGCTTTGTGGCAAGTGGCAATTTGGACAAGTAGCACAATACACAACACACGCCGATGTTGGGCCATGTTGCGGGTGTCTGTGTGCACTGTATGGATCATATGGATGATGAACTTCCCAACGCATCCCTACAGCAATATGCATGTAAAGCCCGAGGCTGCGCACGGAGAATTGGAGTGCACTCTCTAGAGCAGTATGAGCCATTCATCCAGGTGCTTTCCAATGGTGGTGTCATTACAACAAGTATCAAAGACTAAGCTCGCGAAAGCTCTAGCAGGAAGTCACCGCCCGCTTCCTCGACAAGCCTCATGGCGTAACCACAACCTCCCCCACCGCTGGCAGGCCAGGAGCGTCTGACAGACTGGTGTCGTGGCGTGCGGCACGGACCGCGCCGCTTGTGCCGCCTGCGCAAAAGAGTAACATTTCCAGCGATCGCTATGCTGTGCTGTCAGTTATCGCCAACGGTGTGCTCGCGTAACCGCCCCTAAGCTGCTACACAGAATGCATGCTTTGCGGTGTACTGCTATTGGCGGAGCCTTCCGTGGAGGCTTTCGAGCTGTGATCCAGTGTTTCGCGGCTGTTTGTTTCACAAGCTATGAAACCTGATATGCCCTTCCCTCTATCGAGAGGGAACTGTTTGGGACAACGCTGTCCTGTGCCCTTTTTAGTGTCTAGGAGATCTGGCACTTTCTCCAAGGGCTCTCAGAGAACCCTTTTTGTAGCGGAAAAGAAAAGATTTGTGCTTGAGAGTCCCAGTCAGGCCGCAGTAATCTTCTAACTGGAGGTCCAAATCAAAAGAACCTCCAAACTCACACGTAGAGAACACGATGAAGAATGCCAGTCTAACAAGCTCCACGTGAGGTGCTAAGACGAGCTCGGGGATGAAGCAAGCGAGGACGCTCACACATACTCTCGGCTAGTTGTCCCGGCACATCTTCTGTCCGGCCGGCGAATAGAGTTTTTACTATTTTGGGAATAAGCTTTCCTCGCTTGTTGTTCTTTCCTCCAATCCACTCTTAGCTTTGCTCCGCCTTGGGGCAAGAAGCCCGCCGCCGTAGCATACTCCCCCGAGGATCCACTAAATGTTACAACAGCCGCTGATCGGGCCCTACGGCGTACTGGAGAACCTTCCCAGGACCAGTCCGAGTATATGTGAGTGAAAGCCAACAGCGCTTTCCGGAAGCAGTATACTTTTCGACCAGCCTACGGTGTAAGGTGTAAGTCCATAGTCCTTTTCTGTAATAGATCTCCTCTGCTTCTCACCACAAAGCACTAGCGCACCAGTTAGAAGAAAGCACGGCAATCTCAGTAGAAAGTGATGCTTTCTTTGTTCGTACTCGTTTTCCTTATCGAAAGGCCTTTTTTGGACTACTCGGCTTACAGACTTGCAGACTTACAATGCCCACGGCATCCATCCAAGCCGAAGCCGTGAGTACACCTCTTTGTAACCAGAAAATACGCTCTCACATAACCACATAGCTGCAACAGCAAAGCAAACAATAACAACAGCAATAAAAACAGTAACAACAATAACCAAGACACCAAAATTGGCTTTCTTTGCACTGGGTTCTTGGCTGGAGTACTATAATCCTTCAAAGAAAGGCTACTCTGACTTACGATATCCAAAAAATTAGGCAAAACGAACAACTTTTAATTGATGTAGCTGATGAATAAATAAACTAGGGGCCAAAAAAGTATAATATAAAGTCCAAGTTGAATCAGAAAAAGAAGGGCACCAAGGAAACCCATAGAAAGAATAAGTAAAGCAGGGAAACCAAAGAACACGCAAAAAAGTAAACAAAAAAACTGTAAAAAAGGTCATTAAATCGTAAGTGGTGGAATGATAAACGAAATGAAAACGGGAAACTCTATCATGATGGGAACTTTAAAGTGATCGGAATGTGGTATTGTCAGTGAGATCTGTTGGCAAATCTAGCGTCTAGCAAATTTGCTGGTTGGAGAGCATGTTGGCGCTCATGCCACGGTGCATGTAGGGCTGGTGAGAGTGTACGCTCTGTTTCTGGTACTTTGCAGCTGTAGGAGACGGCAAAGGCGTAGACATGACTGAGGACGCAGTATCATAGCTGCCCTTACGGCTGAAAGTAGAGTACAGATCCTCATAGTCAGAGCACGAGGATCCCGACGAGTACACGCTCGGACTGCGGTCGCTACTGTAAGCAGAAGGAGAGTTGGCGTTGGGGATGGAAGAGCAGGAGCCCGACACGTTCAAGTAGATTTGCTGTTGCTGTTGCTGCTGTGAAAGCTGTTGTGCAAGCTGCTCTTGTTGCTCCTGCTGACGCTTCAACTCCTTTTCTTCCTCCTTGAGGGCCATGATGTGGGATACGGAGACCTTGTGAATCTTGGCGATAATGCTGTTGATCTCCTTGTACTCAGTGTTAGTGTAGTTCTGGTAGATGGTGTTGGATACGGTGGCGACGGCATAGATCAAGCGATTGATGTCGTCATTGTCGGAGGTGTTGTTGTTGAAGAAGAGCAAGTTGTCTCTTGGCTCGGAGCTTTCAAAGACATTTTTGGAGGAGTAGGTTTTCTGGTTATTGTCGACCTTGTTGTCATTGAGGATCTTTTGCACGTTGGCTGGAGCGATCTGGAAGTGGGACTCCTCGTTGAGAATCAAGATGGACACTAGCTTCTTAATGAGCACAGAAATAGAGGCTGGATCTTGCATGATAAAGTAGGGCGAATAGAGACTGAGCTCGGCCATAAAGTTCTTCATGTAGAACACCTTCTTGAAATCGAACAAACTGCAGTTGTCAACAGCGCTGTTCATGAACTGCAACTCGTGCAAGCCGAGGCACCAGTTATAGATCGAGACTGATGAGATGCTCCAATTCAAGGTGTTGAGGATGTGGCGCTCCATCTGGACAAACATGCCCTCATCATAACCGCAGGAAGGCCCGCACAACTGGACAAATTCGACCAATCTTGGGATACGGGATCGCTGGGTGGGCCCTAAATAGCGCCCTGGAATCGGCTTGTTGACTGAGTTGACAATGTGGTTGCAGCCGCCCTCGTGCTTGGCCGCGAGCCACACACAAGTGCAGCCGACGAGCTGGGCCTGGGCCTTGAGGACGACACGCTTGGAACAGTAGCGGTCAAAGAGTCTGACGGCGTCGTGGAAGATGCCAGGGGCCAATTTGGTGCGTTTCGTGACCTTATACAAAAAGTCGAGGAGCGGGGCGCGGAGCTCGAGGGTGAGCTCTGGCTGGGACTTAATGAGAGCAAGGTCCGGCTTGTAGAACAGCTGATGAGTGGCAAGGAGGCTGGTCGAGAGGTCCTGTTGGTAGTCGTTGATGGCGTGTTTGTGCGCGCGGAGCTCGGACTCTATTAGGGGGAGAGGGTATAGATTGGACATGGCGGAGGAAATTTATATGACAGGCAGTGAACGGGCAGAATATGTGGAACGATGTATTTTAAGTGAATATTGATACAAATATTGTAAATGGTACAAGGAGCGGCAACAGCTGTAGCAGCTATAGGATGGCGAGGAATACGACACGGTGTGTGGAATATGGTATATGGTATAATATGGCATAGAATGGCAACGTGCGAAATCTACAGAATAGAGTACAACAGATGGACGACTACTGCTATTAATATAAGATGGTGTTCCTTTGTCGTTCTGTGTGCTTCTCCCGGCTCGCGGCGAGTCTCCCGATCTGCAAGTTGCGCGCTCCCTGGCACTGTCCTGCGGCGGCACGCGGCGGAGAGCGTGGAGGCGCTGGGACACGCGTCCTCACGCTTTCCAGCTCATGCGCCAGGGGGCATTCCTTGGCGCACACGGGCACAGCAGGCAGCCGCCGGGCACCCACCAGGTAGCGGGCCACCTCCTGGTGAAGCTTCGCCAGGCAGCCAGGAGCGGCCGCAGACGCCGTGGACGGGGCAACGGCAGGGGGAAACTACCGTTACGTAAGCAGGTGTCCTGGCAACGGGCGCTGTCCTGGCAACACTAACCGGTAGCACTGTCCGGCAGCACTGTCCGGCAACGCTGTCTTGGAGTGCCGCATGCGGTTAGCTGGCGGCTGGGAGCAGGCTACCCAGACATTCCTGTCAGCGTTTAGCTCTTGTCAGGTGCTCTCTGAGGGTGTTCAACGATATCCAGACTGTGTCTTAGCTGGCTTTTAGGGTAACACGTAGCCTTGCCACCAGAAACGGCAGCTGGTGTATGGATGGCGTGCAATTCAGGTGCTACAATGCCTGCGCTCGCTAAGCTCCACAGGCACTGTCCGCACAGTGCTTTTCTCTGTACACCGAAGGAACATTGCGTTCAACCCCAGTAACGGCTGTAACTGCCTGACACTGACCCCTATAGAAAGACCTCCTACAGGAAGACCTCCATGTAGGGCCTCCCTGTAGATCCACGGGCCTCCTTTGTCCAACACTTGCAGCGCCTGCTCTCTTTTGGATATTAACGAAAACACGATTATCCAATTGTTAGCGCGGCTAGCGTGCATCCGTGTCGTTCCTTTGTCCAGAGACTGTTTTCTTGTTTGGAAACCGTTGATGGCCCTCCATCCCTAGCTGCGTGGACCGCATTGGGCAATGACGACGCCAGCGGATTTACAGCTTCCCATTGGCTGGCTTGCAGTCGAACTTCCCGGCGGCACTGGCCATAGGCGCTGTTAGCGTTAGCGCTAACGCCTATACGTGTACCTTTTAGTCTCCCTACAGCATAGCCAGGCTCTGTCTGTGGTCGCATGGTCCGTCTTCGATGTGGCTGGGGTAACCTAGAGGTTCTGACTCATGCCTCCTCGTGCCTGGCTATATGGAACGGAAAGAATAACCGCCAATAAGATGTACTGCGCTCACGTGCTCACGTGCTCCTGTGCATCCCCGTGTATCTTAGCCCCTGCGCCGCTTCTTAAATGCCAAGGGCACATTGTGTGAGGAATTCCAGCCCGGAGAGGCTCCTCGCCACCAAGACCGTTCCCTTGGCAAGAATACCTCTCGAAGATATCAGTGAAGCACGGATTCAGACAGTGCTCCGAGGTGCCTGGCCTGTTCTGATGTTCCCGGGATCCCCTGCAGTGCGCCTACCACTGCTCAATAAGGAAGTGCTTCTTGCACCTAATGCCAGTTGGTCTCCAGCGGTCCTCGCTGACTCTTCGGGTTATGCAGCCCTACCGCGATATAATGCGTAAAAAGATAAGAAAAAAATGAATGAAAAATAAAAGTAAAAAGGAAATATCAAAAATAAATTAAAAAAGAAATATGAAAAATAAATCAAAAAGGAAATATAAAAAATAAATCAAAAAGGAAATATGAAAATTAAAAATAAGAGTTAATCCCGGCCAGCCTCAGACCAGCAGCCTGTCTGCTCATCGTGTGCCTTCTAGTCACATGTGTCTTAGCTCCCTTGCGCCGTCCCTTCTGAATGCTTCCTGACTACCAGCGTGTATGCTCCATGGCGACGAGACCTGGCTCATTGCGCAGTTTATAGCAAATACGTTTTTGCTTGCAAACTTGCCAGATACGGAGAACTGCGGTGCAGACAGCCGCAATAACACAACAACAGGACTATAGCAGCAGAACGACAACAGAGATGTCTGACGCGGGTTCTAAACGTTTCGCATGGTCGCTTTGTAGTACCGTATTATAGAGTTCGTTCATGACTATCCAGCGCCCCGGTATCACCCTCACAGACAGTTAGCTTTACGAAATAAAGAAGCGCCCTTTGCTTTTGGTATTGCACCACAGAACATTCCTGGGATTCTACTGTCGTGTATCAGACTGAACAGTTGCCTTTCAATCACCACAAGGTGGTTTTCGCGCAACTTTTCGCGCAACTTTTCGCACAGCTTTTCGCTGTGCAAGACAGAGATGGCTATTCAAAAAACTATAAACTATCAGCCATCAATCAAATACTAGCAGTCACCACTTATCAAGTATCCCTCTCACAAATAAAGAGCGAGGAGCGCCGGCATCACAGCAACTGAACATGTACTCAGACTACGCCTGCAACCAGAATTATAGTGTATTTCAAAGTGCACTGAACAAGGTACCCTGGCAATCTCCTAGGGTCCCTGTTACCCAATAGATGTTGACCGCAGCGGACCCGAGGCTCACAATGTTCACAGTAGTTACTTGGGCACTGTAAGCATAGCGACCATACTAAACCTGCAACTGCAATATATCTGCGGACCATTTCAGCAACCACCACCGCTGCTCTTCCCATTCGTCGAGTATTACTCCTAATGTGTCTCGTTTTGGCCTGATATGTGTGTAATGGCGTGACATGCAAAAAAAAAAAAAAAAAAGGCAAGCGGCCCCAAAGTAAGCAAATACCATATCACCTCATTAAAGTTCCGGTTAAAGTGATCATTTCCTCGGCCCTTGCTCAAGCCAAGTAATGAATATTAGCTGGTTCGTTAACTGATTGGTTAACTTAGCCGCTTGAGACAGTATGAGCGTGTCGTGGCGATTACTACATACAAATACTGTCTGGGCCTCCACACACAAGCACACGGTAGCTGTAGTTCGGATCCCAGTTTATGCTGTTCCAGTTATACATTACCTTGTAGGTTGGGCACTTTTATAGTGGTCTATCTGTTGCAGGCAGCTTCTGCAGGCTCCAAGCTTTCCTTCTGCCGCCTGTTCAGAATTTTGCAGGATTTTCAAATTTTTCAGCCATTTTTTCTTTATTGTCTCTTTTTTTTCCTTTTTACCCGGTCCTTTCCTAACTCATCTAGTCTAATCGCTTGTAATCATAGTCAATCAGAAACATAGATGCTTCCTCGTAGCTGACCAGTATGCTACCCAATTGTGCCCCATTGCGCGAAGCAAGAACAGGAACATTTCCGAATCGTGAAAAACGCACAACAAATGAGCTGATCTTAAACATGCTCTGCAGAAGATATTGGTAAACTAGAGCCGTACGGGTGCAGTGCATCTTTGGAGATTAACTGTGTGTTTCTTACAAGCTAGCGGTGCCAGGGAATGGGGATACTAAGGGGATCTAAAATGAATAGAGTAGGTAATTAGATGATCAGGAAGGGAAAGGAATGTCTGACCAAAGCAAAGCAATATAAATGTAGACGAAACACAAACAAATTTAGATCTCAAATTTAATACACAATCCATCTTTTGCTTGCTTAACTATCGTAACAGCCGACAATGCACCTCACGATTTTCTTTTTATAGGTCGAAAACACAAATTTCTGGAATCAATTAAAAAGAAGATATCTCCCTAGTAAAAAAAAACACTATGACCATATTAGGATACGCAAATCGCACCTCCTTGGCATAATGTTCTTATTCTAAGGCGCTGAACTTTTCGCAACGGGATGCCAAAAAGCCTGGTTAATAATAGCCAAAAAGATGGAAGAAAAAAAATAGAATATAAAATTTGCAGTGCCGTCCGTTAACCCAAGGGGACTAAGGAGCCAGGGAGATGGTTCATAGTTTAGGTGGATTGTAGTTAAGTGATAATGAAAAAAGGGACGAAATGCTCTCAGAATGTCGGAGTATTGTTGTCTTTGTTTCTGTGTACATCTGGAAAAAGACCGTTTTGGTGGCTTTAAGCTTACAGTAACAAATCCGTGGCCGCAGTAGCTCACGAAAGCTTGTTTCTGAAATTGATAGGTGGAGGCACGATAGCATGTATGGGCCTTTCCTCTCTTTATCCGGGAGAAACACAGATGGAAAAACTTTTCTATTTTTTTTGTAGGCCTTCATCCGTTTTGGAAACAAGGGACATGAAAATAGAATCCTACAATGAAGGTAAAGCAAAAAAAATATTTACGTGTCTCTTTGTTCCGGTTTTTGCTTTTTTCTTTTTGTCCTTTGTGCTAGGTTATAAGGTGTAGATCTTTGTCAATTGAGGTTGGTACTAATGCTTTTTAGGTCCATGTAATAAAAGTCGCCTGACATTGACCAAACAATATAATTTCGACACTAAGGAAGAGAGAATAATACATAGAAACAGCTGCGTCTTCTTGACTTTCGTAGATAGCGGAATCAGGTATAAGACGGCCCAAGGTTACGGCAGATAATGATAAATTGGGCAGGACATCGGAGGGATACTTGTACGCTTAGTTTTTAAAGAAGAAGATCAGGTATTGGAAACTGGCTTCTTAGTTATGCACTCTTTTACGAATTGCACGGATTCAAAAAATGGCAAAGGTAAAGGGTGTGCGATACATGGAATGAAAAGAACAATTTGTAGCCTTGGAGAGCAGAAAATGTAAAAAAAAAAGCTGTTGCTTTTGGTCACTAACTCTGCTATTGATTAGTGCTGGGCGTTGGTACTTTTTGGAACAGTTTGGTGATTACAGGTGCCGTCATATATACAGTAAGCCAAGGCCTTCCAATAGGATGACAAAAAGATCCAACTAAACCTGACAGCGAAATGAACAAGACTGAAAGTAATAGGGCTCCATTAGTAAAACGTAGATCAATAACTAACAAGAAGTGCAACAAAACTGTTAAGCTGAAATAGTATGTCCTGATTTTCATAAGGCAATTTCTTTTGGAGATAAAAGTTTGACATATGTTACTATTGGCACTTCTTGGGACACACTATTCCAGCTCAACAAAAATATCCGCCTTTTCTCAACATGAAAGCTCCTTAATATTTACTACTCTTACGGGAAGTATATACAGCGGCGCTTTCTCCATAAGGATGTGTCCCCATACAACAGGGAGAGCAGGTGCTGCAAAATCAAAAACCGCAGATATCCAATAGGGGTCCATAGAGGGAACAGCAGAAGAGATTCCCGGTGGATGCCGAAGGCTATATAACGTGGTGACCGTGTTCTGTATTTTTCAATTGCTATTCTCGTGGAAAACACGATTGCATAACAGACTAATGCTCATAGATCCACAATGACTCAGAGCGCCCGATTCGACAAGCTCAGCATCAAGAATTGCTGCTTTCAACTCTTGAAAACCTTGCCCATGGAACTCTTCAACAAGATAGTGGAGGCTTCCGCCACCAGGAGCTCGAGAATCTCCACGACGAGGTCCAGATAGCGACCGCTTCAATGAACAGATCTATGCTCTCACCCTTGAGGCCCTTAACATCACGGACGGTCCGACCGTCGACGATGAGAACAAGGTCCATCTACAGCAAAGTTCTACGGTGACAGTAAGGTGTTTTGCCCCATAGATACCGTTGACTTTTTCTCATTGGATGTCATATACTTGAGCGAATTCCCGGAGCATCTCAAGCAGTACGTGAAAAGCATCGTGGACTGCCCCCCGACAAAATGACGCCGGAGGACATTGATACCTTCAAGAAGAAGCAGGGCTCTGTGAGAACCACAGTGGCCAACTTTATCAATTCATTTACACAATTCGACAAGCCCCATATCAGAACATCGCGCGTTAAATTACAGGGCAAGATTATGGTCTAAGTGAAGGAGTTGCAGTGCTACGTGCTCAATAAAATGCTCAATAACGTCAGCACCGAGCACTTGAAGATACTCGAATTCGATTTGCTTGACGACGACAGCACCGTCGCAGCCCCAAAGTACAAGCCTGGCAGTGTGGAATTCTCCAACGGTCTTGAAAGGTACGCGTTTCCAAATTGCATACCCTCAATTTTCTGCAGTCCGACCCCTTCACATACTGGGAGATTGATTTCTAGTATTTCAAGAACATGCCACAATTGACCACTTGCTTTTTCAGAACCTGCAAAATGCTCAACTTGAGGGAACAGTATCTTCTAAAGTTGCATAGTGTCACGACGTATTTTTCCTACATTGATGAGATTGCGTTGACACAGCTCACCGCTTTCGATAACTTTAGGCTCAGGAAAGGGCCATCGAAACGTATGATTCCCTTGAACGCCTTACAACTCTAAAGTTATACAATTGCAGGCTCTCGTCAGTTGAAAAGGTAGGAGTTTTGCAACACTTGGAGTCACTCGACTTGTCCCTGAGTAGCATCGAGAACTTGGAATCAGTCAGCCATTTGAGGTCCCTCGAGATCCTCGAGGCATACCACAACAGTATCAAAGCGATCCCAAACTTGAACAAGCACACTCATTTGACCAAACTCTACTTGTCGGACAATGGCATCACCATCAATGGCTTGGAAAATTTGCCTTCCTTGGCGGAATTCACGTTGGATGGTAACAACCTCAACTCTCTTGCTGGAGTGTCAGGCCTGACAAATTTACGCACCTTAGACGTCTCTTTCAACAGAGACTTCCGTGCCCCCAGCAACAGCCTTACGGTCTTCGACAACCTCGACCACCAGAAACTGTCCTTGAAAATATTGATCGCCTCCAGGAACAAGATCTCCAATATCACCCAGGGCTACTCCCAGTTCTTCACCCTTGAAGAGCTCTGGCTCGAAGAGAACGAAATTACCAGTTTCGAGAATATTAACTGTATTCCTGAGTTGAGAAAATTCCAACTTGCATTCAACCTGATAGCAAGCATCGACAGGCTGCTCTCGTGCCTAAAGATGAAGTTTATTGAATTTTACGGAACAACGCTTACAAGCATGGAAGGGTTCGAGAGGGTCGAGGAGCAGGCGTCGGGTACGAGGCAGTAGGTGAGTAGTAACGTGCAGAAAGATAAACTGGGGCGAGGGAGGTGGTGGCGAGGAGAATGAGGTTGCAGAGGTGCGTTTTAACGAGAATGGCAATTTTGATCTTTTTTGAGGATAGGCAAAGACAGGCAGTGCATAGAAAGTTATAGAATACAATTAAAGATTTGCAATCTTTTTCGGTGACTGTTTAGAGTAATGTAAGGGTTCGAATGTAGTGGTCAAAAAAATTAATCAAAAAAACTGTTTGGGTAAAGGGTAATAAGCAAGCTTCAGTTTCTCGTAGAAGCCGTCACGGTAAATTATCAATAGTAAAATATAATTAAAAGAGGTGATAAAAGAGAGTGACAATAAGAACTAAATGTGGAAAAACAGGTAATCAAATTATTATAAAGCGAAATATAATTAATATGCTTATGTAAAGAGAGGCTATCTTTAAAACATGTTTTACTGTTTACCAACAAGCAATGGGGAAACCGCTTATCGCTTCTTGTTTAACCGCGGCTACTAACAGCAAGATATTTCTTACATGCTTTTGCATAGAACGGAAGACATTGTGAAAGTTCGTGAGAAACAAGGTCGATGATAAAGGGGTAAATACTGTGTTAAATAAAGAAACACTTAGCTTGAGAAGGTTCGAGCAAACAGCATCAAGAAGAGTTTACATGAGGAGGACAAGTCACAGGTAAACAGCATGCTTCCTTTCTCGTAGAGGTAGCCTTGTTGAACCAAATAGAAGTCATTCCCGGTTTCCATATCCTTTGAAAATGTATTGGGTTTTTTTGTGGTTCCCAAATTGACCGAAACCCCGACCATACCCCAAGAGAGTTCATGAAAAAGATAAAGCTAAATCGACTCAACACTTCGTCGCCCAGGCAGCAGTGTTTCAAAAATTTAATATGTAGCTATCCCAGTGTCTGGCCGAAAGAGCCCATGGAAGAACTGGTATACTATAAACTGGGATTGGCCTGTGAGGCCGTCTGTACCAAAGTTGGCAGCACCGTATTTTCAGAGAGACCGTAAAGGATGGTGTTGAGACTACCTGCGATACCGTCACCCAAGTGAAAGCCAAAACTCGATTTGTTTGAGAAAAATATAAAGCTTAGCAGAGCAAAGGGATGAACAATATAGAAATTGATCTTGCGTCTGTGCTTCTTCTCGTCAATGTTGAACTGCTCTGCAAGGATACTGACCTTAATAGTTTTCGGTTTGTCGCCGAGGTAGCCTTTGCCATTTTGAGAGCTTTCCCAGTGAAGCTTTGACCATTCATGACCATATGGTTTATTATCATCGTTATGCTTTTTTGGTCAGTTCCAAAAAGTTGGTTTCACTGTGTCTCTGACAAAAAAGAACCGGGCATCGGTAATGCCATCTTTGTAGCCTGGCCGTGCTAAGGAAGTGTTGCCATTAATTGGAGAGCCACTTTAGCCTGACTGACTGAAAGTAGACATGAAGAAATGGACAGTTATGCTAGGCTAGAATTTTGATTCTGAAGCATTTCTTTTCTTCGATCAGCTGGACCTTTGACTTGCAATAGTTTTAAAACTCAAACACATTTAGAAGCAAATAACACCTGCGTCCATGCTATTGTTAACTCTGTAACAGTTTGTATACCATTCTTTCACGACAACTGCGATAGCGAACCGGATAAGTTATAAGGGTGCCATAGTAATACAAAAGCGCTAATGCTTTTTTTAGCTAGTCCTAAAGAATCATAATAATTTAGATAGATTAGCGCTTCAAAGGAGCCAATAACTTTTTGAAGAGCCCACTTTTGCTAAAGAAGAACACTTGGGAGCCGCATCAATATTCCTTCATGAGCATAGCATACGTTAAAACATCTAAGTCCCGTAATTCGAAACGCGGCCCTAAAGCTTGTCTAAACACGTTCAAAAAAAATATTGCTTTTGAGGCATTAGGCTTGGCGTTTAGGAGCACGCATGCAATGTGGAAGGGGCAAAAACTCAACCGAAAAAAAATGTGTCACGAACCGGACTATTCTTGCTAAACCTAAATTGAAATCTTTTTCCTCTGAGCCCAAAGTACAGGTTCCTCTTTCTTTTCTACATCAGAAATAACTGCAACAAACATCTTGCCGTAAAAGTCCCAAGATTACACTTCATTTTGACTTCTTTCTTCAGGGCAACATCTCACGTCTGCTGCTTTGGATAATGATTATTGATATTCAATGTATTCTTTTTCAAAGACATTTCTTATTCTGGGAAAATTGCAGAAGCCAAATATATAACCACGACGTAGCTAGAGCTAGCAGTTTCTAATTACTCACAAGTCACCATGCTTGTAAGTTTCCCAAACCCAACCTTATAAATATCATCGCACCATAACGAAGAAGCAAAAAACACATTTTATTTTTATTTTTATTTTTATTTATTATAATTTGCATTATTATTATTCTTTTCTTATTAATTTATAATCTTAAAGAAATAATTTTTTTTATAATATCGAGTTACAAATATTAATTCAATAAACATTGTAAATAATAGTTCCTAAATTTTAAATTATTAGCGCACATTTCAAGTTAGCTTAATTTTGTATTTTTTTAGTAAAGATCAGTAAAACCTGCACGCCAAGCGAATATAGATTTACTGGCTTGCCCTCCGAGATATGATATTCCACGTGTCAT
The DNA here is from genome assembly GCA_031125595.1 of Saccharomycopsis capsularis. Lineage (NCBI taxonomy): Eukaryota > Fungi > Ascomycota > Saccharomycetes > Ascoideales > Saccharomycopsidaceae > Saccharomycopsis > Saccharomycopsis capsularis. Next base: position 330,849 of record JASTUX010000004.1, read on the forward strand.
ATACAAGGCCTTCCATTTTACCTGCCAATGTTGAAAATGTCAAAAGAAAACAAAAACATGCATCGCCTATCTAAAAGCGCGTTTATAAGAAACCGTGGTGTTTTTCGGAAGCCGGGACGCCTCCGAGGTTGGGCTGAAAAATTTGAAACACGGGCATGCGCGTGTGTTAACTGAGATCTGGGACAGAGAAGACGTCGGCATCTTTGTCGCGGGCAATAAAGATGAACTTTTGCAGCTAATTGTTTTTGGACAGCGCTTATTTGCTAATCACAAAAAAAAAGACAATTATAGTGTTTATTTAATATAGCTAGAACTTTTGAGAGTGCGATTGTAGAAAGACAGAAAGAGAGGAATTGTTAAAAAGAAGAAAAAGAAAAACAGAAAGGACTAAAATAAAATACACATTGTAGATAGTTGAACTGAAGCAAAGATAAAGCCTTTCCTGTCTTGTACCTTTTTATTTTTATTTTCTTTGGTTTATTTTCAAAAATGAAGGCTTGAAATACTTAAAGAATTGTCTCGCCCAAGGCGCATCTGGCCACCGAGGCTCCGGCGGAGACTGTGTCCAAGACATGAATATCTTGGACCGCTAAAGAAGGATTGACCTCAACAACGTCCAAGGCGCTAAGCAAGCCCGACTCAGCAATCTCCTCGGCAATGAACAAGCCCTCTCTGAGAGAGAGACCGCCTCTGACAGGCGTGCCTGTAGCCGGAACGTACAATGGGTCAATGGCGTCGACGTCGTAGCTCAAGTGCACTGGCAAGGTTCTGTCCGGGTTGATCTTGTCCAAGGCCATCTGCACCACCTTGTTGATGCCGTACTTGTCAACATGGTACATGGAAAAAGCAGCAATGCCCTGTTCCTTCAATATCTTTCTCTCTGGGATGTCGACGTCTCTAAGACCAATGTAGGCGATTCTGTCCGGCTTGAGGCACTTTGGCACCCACTGGAGCTCTGGAGGGCTAGACTCTGTGTCCAAGCCCATGAGGAAGCTCACCGGACAGCCGTGTAAGTTGCCCGAGTCCGTAGTCAACACGGTGTTAATGTCGGCGTGGGCGTCAATCCACAAGAGACAGCTGTCTGGGTATTTGGCAAAAGAGCCGGCGACGGTGCCGATGGCAATAGAGTGATCGCCGCCAATGGTGACGGGAATGTGACCGGCCTCAGCAGCTTCTTTGACAGCGTAGTAAATCTTCTTGGTGGCCTCGCCGACCATCTTTGGCCGCTTGCAGTTCTTGTAGACATCGTTTGCATCGGCCTTTTGGGCGGCAAGATCAACATCTCCCAACGGGTTCTTGACCTCGGTCTCCCAGCCGAGGGCCTGGATCTCTTTGTCAATGCCGTGGTCCAATAAGTACTGTGGGCCGTGCTCGACACCGGACTTGCCTTGACCGCCAGAGAAAGGAGCTAAGATGAGGGAGAGTTTCTTGGTAGTGGCGAATTTGTATTGGTCTGGGGACATTGTGTGCATGAGAGTGAGCAGCGGTTATATGGGGATCTGATAGACGCGATGGGTTCACTGAGAAAAGTTAGACTATGCTTGCACCTTGTATGGGTTATTGAAATCAGGTTAAAAAAGGGACTTCAAAGAACAAGAGGAGACGAGAATAAGTGCCGGGAAAAGTGGGAGAGGAGCTGCTCTTATATACTGTGCCATCTCGCTAAGTCAGTAACTTAGGGGAAATGGCGATAGGCGCCGGAAAAACAAAATGCAGAAAAGAAAAGGAAAGCATTTCGTCATGGACAGAGTAGTCAGAGAGATTCCATGTGGGGGCGCTTTTAAACTAAACAGTATTGCAATTCAATCGAGTCGCTTTTGGCGGTTATTTACATGGCAAGAAGCGCTTGTTCTGGCTTGTGTGAGCCTGATAGCGGCGGCTGAGCGTCGGAGGCTGCTCCGATGAAAAACGCTAGCTATGTTGATAGATAAGCGTTTTTTTGACGATACACGCAAATTGGCGGCTTTCGCTTAAGCACGGCTAGATTGCAGAGGCCTTTGCAAGGACGGCAATCTGTTTTCTGCTGGTATTGCTTAGCAAAATTCTGGGGTTCTCCCGGGGTTTCACCAATAGTTTTCTCCACGCCTATAGCTCCAGATACACGCCCGGAAGAGCCGTGACCTCTGGCTGCTGCTTTGCCGGCAACGTGGTAGAGCAAAGGTATGGGAAGCACAGTGCAGCTTGTCTTTAAGTACAGGTAACACCGAAAATGATTCTCCGTCCACACAGCCTGCTCCACGCACTACCACACTCCGCTCCCCCACCCTGGTCCTCAGAGGACTGTGAGGGATGGGGGGGGGGGGGACACAGAACAGCAAGATGATAGCAGATACATCTACATTCGTTTAAAGCCAAAGAGACAGAACATTGTATAGAACAGCTACGGAGGATTAGTAATTGCAAAAAAGGAGGTGTCGCTAAAGGCGGCAATGTCATTTGTTGGGGATTATGGGAAAAGCTCGTCGCAGACTCAACGGGCTTCACACTGCCAGCTAGTGGGCCTGTATAGCTTAGACATGGGAAACCTGCTGGTGTTCATGCAATTGCTCTTCCAGAGGTAACTGCAGCAAGCTATGTGATGATGATGGGAGCGGAACTTGCTCTCGCTTGTGCGGCCAAAACTGCGGTTGCAGAGATTCTGGCTGCTGCCGATGTTGCGACGGAGAAGGTTGCAACGATTGGTAATGTGCTTGTTGGTGTTGCGGCTGCTGCGGTGGTTCTGAATACTGCTCCTTAGGTTGATTGTTTTGGCAATGGTGGTCTAATTGGCTAGAGCAGGACTGATCCAAGTTCTGGTGCTGGCCCTGCTCTTGGTGGTTGTATAAATGCGGCTGCGGATGTGGCTGGAACGGAGGAAACCCCGAAGGAAACCCTGAAGGGAAGAAAGGCACCATACCAGGAGGAAACAGGGGCGCGCCAGGCGGTGGCGGTCCCAATAACGGTTGAAAGCTTTTTATATTAGATGAAGCGCTGCTGCCTGTTAGATCAGGCGCTGGTGGGTAAAATTGTTCGTAAGCCGGCTTAAACTGTTCCGAGAGTTTCGAGAATATGCTGGCGTGTGAAAAGTTTCTTGAAAGCAAAACAAAGAGGATTTTCTGGAACTTTCGTTTTCCAATGTTGTCGTTGGGCGATATTTTCCTGACATAGGGCAAAATTGAAAAGCAGTCTAAACGGTTTATTTTCAGCTTTTTTAGGGTTTTGGCGTCTAAAAAGTTGGTGTCGAGGAGGTACTCCTCAATTGAGCACTCGATTGACCTTAAATACTTGTGTTCCTCGCAAACGGATATGCTTTGTTCAAAGCTTTGGCTATCTGATGGGCCCAGCATACGAGTTTCTAGAAGCAAATTAGGACAAGCGGCGTTTTCTTCATACTGGCTGTGATTTATGTTTCCTGAATCGCCGTAAATGTTAGAGCCTATCTCGGTTTCACGCTGGCTCAGCAAAGAATTGATGGCGGCTATTTCTGTATCTATTTCCTCGTCAATTTTGTCATGCTCCAGGGCTTGCTCTTCCTGTTTTTTCAAAGCGGCTGTAGTGGCCTCAATGCTGGGCTCTATAAGGAACGAGTATAGAAAGCTTCCCACTGCATGTAAATTGAGGCTGTCAACCTTGGAGATAAACTCTTCCCGGGAAGGAGGTACAGCGTCTGCCACGCCGAAGTCTCTCAGAAGGATGGAGGTTGCGAAAGGCTCCTCATTATCGACTGGCGGATCTACATCCATGATAACGGCGTCTAATGAGAAAGTGGGTTTTGTGAAGCTATTGACAACGTTGGGCCATCGAGGAGCACTAAGGCTGTCAACAAACAAAGGCTAATATGAATGAGGGCTTTCTTGCCTTTAACTGCTGTAGTGCTACAAAAGAGAAGAAGAAAGGATGTCACCTTCAAACACAAATATGAACTAGCAAATAAAAGCAAAAGGACATTTATCGCTTGCAACGCTGTCCCGCCGCTGTTTATACCCACATGATACGTGCGTTTCGTGGGAGAAACCAGCATGGCCACACGTCATTTTCTTCTTGGTTCCATCAGCGTCCACATCTGTTCTACTCTGTATACGCTCCCCCATCGGCTTGAGGAAGCAGCAGCGCTTTCCTGGGCGGATAGGACAATCGTGTATTTGCTGCCATGTTGGGCGACCGTCTTTGTGGGCAGCTGCAGCCCGACGCAGTGAGTGACAGGGGAGATATGTTTACCCGGCCGTGGCTGACAGGACACAGCCGGATACCGGGGGCCGGCCCTTGTGAGGGTGTGCGGATACACCCCGTGCGGTAGTTGCACAGGATCCGGGTTTGTCCACCGAGGTAAAAAGGGGTGCGCAGCGTCTGGTGACCAAAGGGATATGGTCCCATTCTTGCAAAAAGACGCTGTGCAGCGTCTCCAGGCGGTGGGTTTCTGTTGCTCGTAATGCGTAGCGGCTCCGTGCTGCGTGCATTCCATCTTTAGATGGGTCGCCTTCTGCCCATGCTTCTTTTCCCATATAATATGTCTCTCGCCTCGCTTTCTGCTGTGCTTCCTCTTTCCCGCCAGCACCGCCCCACCAGCAGCAGTGCTACCCCTCTACGTCAGCAGACAGCATGAATAATTACGGTGTGTCGAGCAAGCGCAAAAGGGTCCTCAGGGCCTGCGATGAATGTATGTGTTTGATCAGGTTATCTTTTTTCTTTTTTTCTTTAATTATCCAAGTGGAATGACAGATCTGTGAGAGCGCTAAACGCCCAAACGGCGTCCGCCTTTTCTAGCTGTCTCATCTTAGCAGAACGAAAAAAACCGGCAGCATCTAAAGTCTGCAATGACGGTTCTGTGTTTCCCCAGTTCGTGTCTTGTGTCTCATTTTTTGCTACTTCTACGGAGCGTCCTTCCATGAGCTTGTATACTAACAGCGCTTATTCCACCCAGGCCGGAAAAAGAAAGTGAAATGTGATGGACAAAATCCGTGCATCCATTGCAAAGTCTACAATTATCAGTGCTCGTATAACCAGCCCGCAAACAAAAAGAGCAAGAGCTTCCAGGCGGACCTCCAGAACAAGCTCGCCAGTTTTGAGTTATTTTTGACGGCTGTTTTTCCCGGGTTGGACCTAGCCAAGGTCGCATATCTCGCAGAAGAGGACCTTGCGATCGTCCGGGAGGCGCTCGTTGCTTCTAGCAGTCCTAAAGACACCACCACAGACACCACTACAGACACCATCACAGGCACAAAAAACGTCAGCAACGGCGGTGCTCCCGTCAAGAGCGAGTCTGACGTAGCCCTCGAGAGCGCCGGTAGCGGTAGTCCGCGCTTGACAGATTTGGAGCAGTTCAGCGCCCGCTTCAACGAGAGCGAGGTCGGATCGTTTAAATCCGCGCCATATATCGGTGTAGCAGCAGCATCCGCAACAGGCAAGGGAGAACTCCAGGAGACAGAGTCTTCCGCCGATGACAACCTTTATTCCCAGCAGTCCCTCGCCACCAACGCTTTGAACATTGTGGCCAAGCCCTTGCAGGCCGTCGATGGCAGTACAGACAGCTTCCGGGCGCCTGCCAGTACGGGCAACAGTGCCTCCAACAGTCCTGTCAATAGCAACGATAACAGTCCAGCGGTGCCCGCCGCCCGCATCGCCGGCGCCGGTGAGTCTGAAGCTGCTTGCACTGCTGCTGGTGCTTCCTGCCCCGACATAGGCGCCGGCAAGATTGTGAGAATCAGCTTGCCGCCCTTGGACGCAGCCTTGCACTTGGTGCACGTTGCCTGCGACAGCGCCTTCTTGTTCAAGTTCTACAACCGCTTGAACCTCATCAAGATTGTTAAGGACTTTTACAATACTGCAAAGACCCTTGACTCCAACGACATCAACCACAACAAAAAGTTGGCCTTCATATACAGTTTCCTTGCGATCGGCGCGCTTTTGGAAAATAATGAAAACTCGTACAACTACTACAACGCTGCCTACACCTTGCTCAAGAAGAAGCTCATCGAGACCAACGATGTGATGAATGTCCAGACTCTCTTCTGCTTGATCATCTTTCTCCAGTGTACAGCCAGGCTATCCACATGCTATACGTTCGTAGGAATCGCCCTCAGGTCGGCATTTAGAATCGGCTTGCATAGAAAAGTCGAGAACATCAACCCTATTGACCAGGAAAACCGCAAAAGGTTGTTTTGGTCTATTTATAAAATTGATGTCTACATGAACACAATGCTTGGTTTGCCCCAAATATCAGATGACCAGATTGACCAAAACTTGCCGTTGGATATTGAAGATGAATATATTACGGAAACAGGATACAATTTCCCTGAAAATGATAAAAGTGACAAAGACGGCAAAAGCGGGGTCAAGAATAAAAAGTTGACTGCCGTCGCTATTTCCAATGATCACACCAAGCTAATCATCATCCTTAATCACATTGTGAAACACATTTATCCAGTCAATGCGGACTCGTACTACGAGAACAACAAACAAAACAGCTCGAGCTCTGCATTCTCAAAGTCCACCAACTTTATCTCACAATTGGTATCCAAGGTGAAGGTGATGGAGCAGGAGTTGAAGGACTGGCTAGACAACTTGCCAATAGAATTGAGTCCGGACAACACTAATATCCCGCTCAAGTTTTACAAGCCAAACAGATTGTTAAAATTGGCGTATTTGCATGTTCAGTTAGCCTTATATCGTCCGTTCATCCATTTAATTTCGTACAAATATGTCCAAGCGCCAAACATTAACCAGGATTCTGTCAAATATGGTATGAACTGCATTAATGTCGCCATCAAGATTGTAGAATTAGCCACGGAAATGCACGAGCATCAGTTGTTGAACGGCGGCTACTGGTTTAGTATCTATCCAATTTTTTACTCTGTGGCTTGTTTGGTATACTACATTCACGAAAACTCTAACAACGACCAGACCATGAATGCCAACGTTCGGCAAATTACCAAGTTTGCAGAAAGGGGTAAAAATGTTTTGATAGATTTAAAGAGTAACTCGATAGCGGCCGCAAGAACTTACCAAACTTTGAACGTGATGTTTGAGCAATTGAACAGAAGGACCAAAAAGTTTCACACTAATCACCAAAAGTATTTTGAAGACTCTAATAACGTTCCAATGAACGGCAGCAATAGCGCTGTTGTGAACAATACACTCTCCAATATCAACAATGGTTCGAGTAGAAACTTGAGCGCTAACGGCGATTCTTTCAACCTCGGTCAAAATATTTTCCGCGGTGATCAAGCCAATATAACGCCCAACGCAAACTTTGGTGATGATAGATCATTGGCTCCAAATCTTGCATTTTACAATAATGCAAGTGATTCAATCATCACAAACTCCCAGCCGTCATTCCAGTTGGATCTTAATTATGATAGCAACGAGGCTAACAATGCCAACGTGTCCAACCAAAATATGCAGATTCCTCAGGCCAGTAACCAGGAGGCTTTCAATAATTTCCTGAGCGCTTCCGGAACGGTGTCACCAGGCAACGCATTCTCCGACCAGCGTTACTACGGCAGTATGATTGATAAATTGGATATGAATCTCTTTGGCAGATTCCTTCCACCATACATGTTGGAGAGTAAGAGCAATAACAACAATTTCACCCAGCAAATGTCTAGAGACTTGGTAGGCGCCCCTGGGGATGCCGATAGCAATGTGATTTTTTTTAACAACAATGACAATAATCCACGCTTGGATTATTTTCTGAAAAATAATGCTGATACTGGTAATAGCAATAATGGCACTCCAGGATTGGACGGCCTTGGAATCGACCATGCCGATACTTCTAATAATAGCAGCACTACCACGACAACCGTTGGTGGTCAGCCAGGTCAAGGAAACTTGGTTAACTCGAGATCCCAACAGGAAATTGGCAGCGCTGCAATGTCAGCCGCAGGCACCACAATATCCAGTATTTATGACGATCTGGCAAAAATGGACTCTGTTTGGGGCACTGACAACGGTGTAAATAATGGCACTACTGGCAATAATAACATAAACGGTAAATGATGTCTACAAAATTGAGAAAATGTATGGCATGAGAATTAGTGCACAAAACTTTTTTCTTTTCTTTGTTTTTTATTCTTATTTTTCGAGTTTGCATTTTAATAATTAATTTTGTCTTTTTAATTTGTGTTTCTATCTCTCTTTTCCTTTTGGGGCTTGCTTTTTTTCAGTTTTCTTGGACTTGAACCTCTTTGCAGCACAGTTCTATAGATTTTTCCCTTTTATCTGTTGTTTTCCAAGGATTTTACTACTACGCTTGCTATCTGCGATGTCGTAGTGCCAGTTAATGTATAATGAATGTTTCCTGTTAAATTTTTCTCGTACTTCTCGAATTAGTAGTTTATGTATCTTGTAGCTCTTCTTTGAAAATTGCAGTCTTCATTCAGGACAGGTTCTTCCATTATAGATCCTGATCAACGACCCCATCACCCTGCGTTTAAGCTTCTACAAAATGGAAATCCGTTTCATTATACAGAAAATAACGTATATGTACACGACCAGAATCCGGTTTGAAATATAAATAAAAACAATACATGAGCCGAAGACCCGTAACTGCGCGCTATACGGTTACATTTTTGCAGACACTCACTTAACTTCAGTATCTCAGACGACTCATATTGCATCGTCTACTCTCAACTTAAAATAATCAGCATCAGCGTGCCTCCTTCTTTCGTTTCTTTTTTGATAATGCCTCAGATTTACTGCACTTAGAACGACCTTGGACGTCTCTGGAAATTTATTTTTGGGATCTCCGCCATCTTACGCTTCTTAGCCTCCGTGAACAAGACGTGCTGCTTCACGACAGGATCGTAGCGGACTTGCGTCACTATTGGAGAGCCTCTAGGACGGGACACGTATCTGACGAAGCCGGTCTTAGCGGCGGAGATGAGTTTTATCACAGTGGTCCTGGTTTTAGCTTCTGTGGGAGGGAAATGTTAGTAGGATGATAGTGTGGTAAAAGAAAGAGTTTGAAGGCTGTTGCTTGGGGAATCTGGGGAGTGAGGCTCTGAAGTGAGAGAACTGAATAAAAAGTTTGGAACTATTTTGATTGAAATATAGGGTTCTTGAGTGCTTTCCTTGCGTTGAACATAATGATCTCTTTTTTTGAGGGTAGCATAGTTTTTTAAGATATCATGATCTGTGAGATTTCCCGAGTCTTTCCGCCTTCCGCAGCATTATATGATAATTTCAAGATAACACCACCTTTTTAAAGCCTTTTAGACTATCTTTTGTCTTTAATTATGCCATCCCAGTTCTTTAAATGACTGCTCGTATCCCGTTTCTTCCGTTGCGGCCAGTTTTGAATCCTCGTATGTTTCCTTCTAGCTTGAAAGATATTTTCCAATACGTCCCTTTCCTAATTTAGAACCCCTCCTTAAAGTATCCCGTTTCACTGAACATATAATACATACTTGCCATTGTTGCTAGTCCCTATTGATGCCTTATTGATTCCTATGCTCTCCTTCCCAAAGCCATCAGAGCGCTTTTCATCATTTTTAGATTTCTCTACAATACCAAAAAATTTGAAGACCACAGAAAAAAATTGAAAGCTATGGTCGATCACGTGCACGCATTTTGTATAGCTTTTAAAGAGAGCGCTGCGCAGATCACAGCATCGCTCTATTATGGGCTGCGTTATCCGTGCTAGCTGACGTTTACACAGACATCAAGGAGGATATAAAAGCTGGTCAAAAGCTGCAGTTCGATAACAGATCATAATGGCGTCAGGTAATGAAAAGTTGGTACTCAGTGACGAGGAGGACGAATTCATCAATGAGGAGGACCGCCTGAACAAGCTCCGCGAAATATCGCGTATTGAAGAAGAGGTTCTCCGCCGCCAACGTGAGATCGACCTTCTTCTTAAGGTCAAACAGGAAGAACAGGAGGCCCTTTCGAAGAATGTGAGGGATCAAAACGTGGCCGCATCGGTACAACGGCGGGAGGAGAAGCAGCGAAGGGAGGAGGCGAGGGAAGAGGCGCGTCAGCGGGAGATTGAAATGAACAAGAGGCATATTTTGAAGCCCAACTCGGCGTGGTCAAAACACCATGACCAACATAATACCTACGACAAACATCGACAACAGTCGACATTCGCTGAGAGGTTGTCCAGCACCCGCAAGAATGAAAAAGCACACGCGTTGCAGAAACAGTCCTTTGTGCAATCGCGAAAATATGCATTTGGGTTAGAGACCGACGACCCGATGTCGCCCTCCATCACTGTGGAGCCCTTCGAGGTCGACGAGATAGAGAAGTTTTCCAGGCAGCGGTTGAGCAAGCGGTACATTAAGGCAGATACCATTGAGCGGATCTTCAGCGACAAGAAGGTACTACGAATGGACAAGTTGTACGCCAAGGTGCGGCCTCCGGACTTCAGGGAGCCCGAGTACATGAACTGGGTCCTCGTGGGGATTGTGTCCATGAAAGAGGGCCCTAAATACTCGGCCCCGTACCACAAGGGCGGAGCAAACACTAGCGCAGGCAATAGTGGTGGCGGCGCACAAAAAGGGAGCAAGTACATGAAGCTAACAATCTCCAACTTTATTCTCGACGTGCCGCTCATGTTGTTTGGCCCCGCATTTGAAAAGTACTGGAAGCTCCAGGTAGGTGATGTGGTTGGGATTTTAAACCCGCGAGTGTCACCGTGGAAGAACCCGAGCACCGGTAAGTACCAGTCCTTCAGTCTTACTTTATCTACCGCGTGGGACTCCGTGGTTGAGATTGGCCAGGCGAAGCACTTTGCCCTCTGCAAGGCGTATGTGAAGCACAAGAACAGCGACGGCCTGCCGATGTGCGGGACTCCCATTGACAAGTCGCGATCGGAGTACTGCGAGTACCACCAGAACCTCTCGTTGAAGCGGATCACTGCGAATCGGTTGGAGCTCGGCGGTCTCGCGACGAGCGGTGGTGTCAGCAAGATGCGAAACATGATGGACTCGCAGCAGGTGCTCATGAACCAGAATTACAAGACGAACGACGCAAAGAGCTTCGGGATCCAGGTATATGACAATCCGCAAGCGGCGAAGCACAGTGGGCAGGACGATTTGAACATGGGTAAGATATATTTCTCGAACCTCAACGCGAAACGGGCATTTTTTGATGACGAGTATGTGAACCCGGACGCGGTGAGCAACATGGACGCGAAGCGGAAAAAAGTGGCGAACCGGAGAAAGGAGGCAGAGTTGATCAAGAAGTTGCAGGGGTTCAAGGAAGGCCAGGCGTTGAAGACTGCTGATTTTTGGAGAAAGAATAGTTATGTCAAGGACGTAAATGCCAGAAAAGGCAAAGAAAAGGAGAAGGAAAAGGCGAAGGAAAAGGATATTGGGGAAGCCAGTAATGGTTCTGCGACTAATAGCTCAAAAAATGGGAACGAAAAAGAGGGCCAGCTGGACCTTCAGGACGACGCAAAAGACCGTGCTAGAAAAAGAGCCAAGCTTGAAAAATGGAGAAAAATGCAAAAGCTCAAAGAAGCCAACTTCAAAGTGTTCCAGACAGCGTTCAACCAGGAGACGATCAATGAGCTCGGTTTCGACCCGACGCGCAAGCTCTTCAGCTCGTCGCTCTCGTCGCAACAACAGCAGCACATGATGAACAAGATGCAAAACCAGCGCGGGCGGGCCAAGGACAAGATTGTGATGCTCGACGAGATCCGGCGGCTGCGGAAGAAGATCCACTTGTCACCATCACGGGAGGCTAAGTTGGAGCGAATACAGCGGTTTAAAGATATGGATAAGAAGGTGAGTCCGGAGAAGAAGAAGGGGGACTCTTTGAAAGAAAATGTGAAAGGAACAGAATTGAGTCCTACAAAGTTATTAGAGAAGAGTAGGGTGAATGAAAGCAGCGATGATAGTGATTTGGATATAGATTTTGGCGGAAACGAGGGCAAATACTACTCTAAGATAGGAAATGGTAAGAATAGTGGATAGAACCATCAGTTTTAAGAAGCATGCTTTTTTTGAATGATGCGCTATCCATGTATTTAATAAAATAAAGATTACTTCATATTTACTTGATTGTGATACACCGTTGTGTAGGATAGTTTTATTACAAAGCAGGTATGCATTCCCAAGTGGGAGGAAAAATGGAAAATAATTCAATCTGAATGCTACTGTACCTTTTGTTTTTACCAGAGGCCAATAAACACCAAGCTCGAGCACTCTGCAACAATGATTCTGGCAAGCACTACATATGTGAATGTACCAAGTTACCAACAAATTTCTTATGGTTACCAGTCTCGGCTCCAGATGAAGATGCCGAACCTTGCTAGAACACTCTAGCAGCGGTAAGAATCCCAGCAGAGAACAATGCGCCAAAGGGATTTGTCCCAAAGTTTGGAGCTTCTAACATGTTTGCCATGTTACAAGTCTCACCATTGCAGCAGAGAATACCGCATCAATTGTCTACTCAACAGCCGCAGCTATTCAAGCAGCAATCACCACTACCTCAACGAAACTTCAATTGAAACGATCACTAAAAACATTCCAAACTGTTAATTTCTGCCTTCTATGCATTTTATTCATTGAAAATTCTTCTATCAACTTAAAATCCCATGATGCAATCTTTAGATTTTTGTTTCATCATTCCCAGACACCGCACTATTTATTGCTTTTTACACCATTGCATTTCTTATTTCTTTTGAGGGATCCCATGTTCCCAAATTTGTTTTCAGTTTTTTGTTTATCTCATTCGTTCTATTTTTTTTCTTTTTTAATGCATTTCATCTAGCTCCTTTTTTTACTGATGAAATCCTTGCCACTATTATGCTATATATTGTACTATATGTTACATTATCATGAAACACGACATATTCATTTGCTTTGCTCGTTTGTGAAGGCCTAAGTGCTCTCAAGGCACCTTGGTAGAGCCCTGTTTTGCACCTTTTCTCGGTAATAATATTTTGGCCCTCTTCAAAAAAGATTCTTTGGCGCTTATGCATGCTGAAAATATACGAAACCTTTGACTGATATGCATGACCATGACTTGAAACCGAAAATACGTCAAAATTTCTTCCTGCTAAGATGGCACAAACGATATGAAAGCTTCATGAAATGTAGAACAAGCTTACAATATCTCGACACTACAAGATATCAGCCTCTGGCAGTACTGGGGTGCGAGGTAGACTCAGCATTCTTTGCCAACCTTGCATCAGCGACACCAGACACTCTATTTAAATACTCAGTAATAGGCAAGAAACATTACTGCGTGCCTGTCACTTAAAAAAGAGCTACAAATATGCACGCGACTCCAAATCAAGGCAACGTTTGAACAGGTAAAGGGGCGAACTAGCCATAAGAAGCTAGGCTGGAGAGGGCAGGAAAACTAGAGCAGCTGGTTATTTCCAGTTATAATATCAAGGGTCTTTTGCTTGCACCGCGTATCTTTCTGCTAGATTCCGCTTTAGGCCTAAACTTGTGTGGTAGCATACTGTAGGCTGCAGTTTAGCACATACACACGGATAAGTGTCGCGTAGTAAGGGCTATCAAGTGGCGTTTTTGCTTCTTGTTAATCGCCTTAAATACTAGCTCGCTTCCTTCTCAATCTTTTGTGTATCTCTCTTTCCACTTTTTTGTCACGTTATTTTTCATTATTCACCCACAAAAACCGCATCAGCATGAGAGCTGCCACTTTCTTCCAAAAAATTCATGGGACGCTTTTGTCATTGGCCTTTTCAGGTTTTTCTCAAGCATTCGGCTCGATTAGCAACAATAGCTTGCTTGCCTCAAGCATGCCTGCTCAAAGCTCTTCTGCTGCCCACAGCACTTCTGCCACTCACAGCACTGGTTCCTCATTAGCGGCATCTTGTCCTTGATCTACTTGCTTTGAGTTCCTGGGTACTTTTTTCAAATATAGTACAATTATTGCTACTATACATATATTTTTTAACCTTCCTTCAAAGTCTCTTACTTTCCTGGACTCAAGCCCTGGGGATTTAGTATCGTCTTTTGCTCACAACCTTTTCTGCTTTTTTTTAGTACTAATTTACCCATAGTGCAATGCTTTTCGAGAATACCCTGCTTATCAAATCTATAAGAAAGTAGTACGCTTTCGAGTAAATTGAAGCGATTGTTTTCACAATTTCTGCTTTTTGTTATTAGCTTATTATAGGCGAAAAATTTTTGCAACTCTCATGCTATTTGTTAAAATCTGAAAATTTAATTATGCGTCTTGTTTTTAACATTTTATTGAAATCCTTTCACCTTTACAAAACTCTAGTAGTAGCTTTGAGTAGAAATTGAGACAGGATTGTTTGGGCAGTTTTGCTGAAGTTGTGATTTGGTCCGAGCGCTGATGGAAAATCGGATATCACGCACAGCCAAGAACATATACCTGCAGGCTAATGCAGTATTGGCTTACATGAAATGCATGCAAGCTTCTGTAAAAGTTTATTCGAACTAGTTCGTGATAGTCCAGTAACATGGGCAATCAACTGTGTTAAGGCACACGCCTTAGGGAATAGAAGAAGTCAGAAACCACGAAACCAAAAGAACAAGAAATATGAAACGACAAAAAGAATAATAAATGAACAATGTAGAATCTTATCGTAGAAAAATAGTGCTAGTCTAATTTGTCGACAAACCATTAACAAACTCCACTATTGGCTCGCCAATCCTCTGGACCACATCCTTGGCCCACAAGACGTCCAAGTGCGAATATTCCTCCAACACCAATGTCCTTAGCTTATCTTGTACCTCCTTGGGCTCGTATTTGTCAAAATGGTCAATCAACAAGCCGCAGTCGACCAAGTTATCCTTGTCCGGCACAAACAAGAAGATAGGCGGCGTCTCGCTGTCGAACCACTGCTCACGGTAGTTGAAAATCGTCTTCGCATTGCTATAAAAGCCATCGTTGTTGAGCCACCAAAGCATGAGCTTGCAGCTGATATAGACAGGGGAGAAGATGAAGTGGCGCGTGCGGTAACGCAGGTCCCAGAGGGTATCGTCCCAGTCAAAGAGGAAGCTGAACATGGCATAACTGAGGAAGCCAAAGATGCGAGTCTCAACAAGATAGGTGCGCATCGTCATCATGATGGGCATGAAGGCGTGGACACCAAAGAAGTAATTGAAGAGCAGCTTGGGAAGCATGTTCATGAAGCGGATGAAAAGCTTGGTGCGAAGGAGCTCACCGCCAAAGACCGCTGGTGCTAACGCCACAAAGCAGGAGAGCTTATCGTTGAGCTGGTTGTTGAAGGAGGCAACATTTTTAGATAAGAGGGCAAGGAAGGTCTGGGTGGTGCCCTGGGAGTGGGCCACGAGGGCAACTTTGCGGAACTGCGGGGGCGTCTTGGATAAGACATAGTCGACCATGGCGGGAAGATCAAACTTGGCCATGTTGTAGATGTTCCAGTTCCACATGTTAGGGTCGTCGGGAGACAAATAGGCATGCTGGGGCTCGAAGCCGCATCTGTTGTTTCCGAGCCAGACGTCGTAGCCCTGCCTGAAGAAGTAAAAGGCGAGCGAGTCAGGGCCAGAAGAGGCGTAGGCGCCGGAGGACTGCAAGAGGCCGTGGAGGAGCAACATGGGGCGGCGCTTCTGCTGGGTGCCCCAGGGCTCATTGGGGTCGACGACGCGCTGGAGGATGATGATAAAGCCATCTTCGGTGGTGACCTTGTACTCGAGGAGCCTGAGGTCGTTGATCTCAAAGTAGTAGGCGAGGCGCGGCACTAGCTTGCGCTCGGTGTTAGAGAGGATCGGGTATGGGGAAGCAGGGTTGGGCTTGAACCATCGGCAGGCAGCATGGAAAAGAGCTTTGACAATGGCAAAGAACATGAGGACCGAGAGAAAGAGGACGGTGTTGAGGGTGGAGGTGACCCTGTAGAGGAGGAGCTTGGGCTTGCTGTAGTGGACCTCTTCCTGAATGTAGAGCGGGCTCTGGTGGAGCGGATGGTGCACGAAGCGCGACGTGCTGTCCAAAGACACCTGGTCGGCGGTGTCATGCTCCGGCTGCATCTTTGCCAGCTTCGATGGACGGTACGTGTGGCTTGGCGATTGAAAAAGAGTGTGTTGAAGAGATACTGCTGTTGTCTTCGTTACTCTGACTTTTCAACTTTTTGGTATTTTGAGTTTTCGATAAAAAATGAGTGTGATAAATGCATTTAGGAGCATAGATGCGCATGTTAATTTTTTATTGCCGTTTGCGGAAGACTGCTGTTTCAAGAAAAGGACCCATAAAACCGGAAGGTTTATTGACAGCCCATCCCACTGGTACACATTGTGTCTGAGATGGCCTTGTATTTCTGTTTTTGACAACAGTTTTGTTACAGGGAGTATTTAAACACAGTTGTAGCTGATATGGTATTTCCAGCACACGGCGGCTAACCATTTTGACACGCTGTTGCACGTTGCGGGCAGCCGATTTGCCGTTAATAGGCATGCCCCAGGCATTCTTTGCAGAGATCTTGTGTGACACCCCACCAACGCCCTATGGAACTTTTAGTAGTGTAAGTTACAATCAGTAGGCCTAAAGGCTCACCAAGAAATACAGTAGTAGTAGGCGGGGAGGCGGCAGAAAGTTGATGCTCCAATGGCTATTCTGGGAGAGAAAGGTGGGCTTTTGGGAGGCTCTGCGGAAGATGTGTTGCTGTTTGAGGTCCGTCAGCTTTTTCTTCCAGGGCGCCGGCTTACTTTTTCTTAATCTTTCCACATTCCTTGGCCTTCTTCCTCTTTCTCTGCCTACTTCCCTCTTTCTAGCTTTCTGTCTCTCTCTTTCCCATCTTTCCCTTCTTCTTCCTATTCTTTCCATTCTTATACCAAATACTCGCTACTCTCTACATTCTTTCCTCCATTATCAATCCAGGATCATGCCGGCACTTGTATCCGACCAGGATCTGATTGAGGACATCTTCGGCATCCCCAAGAAGTTCACCACCTTCGAGTCCACATACTCCGATGACGATGATCGTTTCAACGACAGCAGAGATGACGATAGTAGTCTCTGCTCCCCGGCAGCCGCCAGAAACAAGCGCATCTCGTTGCCCGCGCTTTCTAGCAAGCGCTCCCTAGGAGCCGACGTGCGAAGCACCACCATTGGGCCCATCAACGGGTTCAGAAATCCCGGCATTGTTGGCTTGACTAATATTTACAGGTCAGACAACTTGGCCAGCAGCTTTACCACGACCAGTGTTGCTCTTCCGCAAACTCCGACACAGACTCCAAACCTCCAGCAGGTGCCTGACTTCTATCAGCACCAGATTCTAGTCATGCCTCAACAGCAAATCCAAGAACAGACTATCAGCCAACAAATGCATCCTATTAGTGAGAATCAGGGATCGTCTTCAGGTCAGTGCTCCCAGAAGAAGGCCGCAGTGTTGCTGTCCTCGACCCTTACCTTCGGCTCGCAGAACACAAATAACTCCCAGGGCCAGAAGACCGTGCCCTTCAATGGCTCCTCCAGCGTCTTCTTGGGCTCTTTGCCAGACTTAGCCACCAGCAGCTCTGGAAACAGAAGCGTCGCCACCCCCGCCTCGAGGCAAAGCAGCATCATCAACTACAAGAGCCCCGTCACCACTGTCTCGCAGCTCAACTACAGTGCCCCCGTCACACCAAAGAGCATACACAGTAACTTCAGCAACGGGCAGAATATCACCAACAAAAACAATATCATCGAGGACGCCTCACAAAGGACTGGTGTCAGAAGCAGTCGGCAGTCATACTTTTCGAGCAACAACAATAACTCTAATGTGGATGTCAGCAGCAGCAAGAGCAGTAGGTTGTCGTACAAGCGGATGGGCCGCGCCATCAAGAAGCGCACCAACTCTCTCGCGGACACTGAGTTCTTCCAAAAGAACGTCTATGCGAACCGCGCTATCGACCAGACGTATCTTGACAGCAAGGAGCGGAGCTACGCGCAGGGCTCCCGGGACCACAGCTTTGCTGGCTACGGCAATGACTGTGACAGCCAGGCAATCCGCGAGGTGGAACTGGACTACAGCGAGGACGCGGGGCAGATAAGTTATATAGAGTATAGCGGCGTAAAGAAGGATGATCATACTGTTGAAAACAATCCGATCAATGAATTCTGCTTCGAGAATTACACGACGGGTGATACTGGTAGTGGTGATAGCTTGTATGGATCATCGAAAAGTACGATGACAAAAAGAGACCATAGAAATGATTCCGGCGGCGTCAGTAGTGTCAAGCTGAAGAATTTGAAGAAAATGAAGTCATTCTTCAGTATGGACCAGGCAAAACGATGATTACGATTTGACTACATCAAGCCATTTTCATCGGAACCCAGCAACGGTTTTTTCAATTAATTCTCATAGAAACCATGACCAATTTTAGGTGCTTGTTCCTCTCACACTACCATTTCCTGGCATGAGCACGCACACCAAAAGTTCACCTCCAGTATTTTTTGTTTCTATCCTATATTATACATTTCTTTTTGTTTACTAATATTTCTTCTTCCTTTTACTTCTTTACTTCTTTAACCATCGCCTTTTTTTTTGATTGCCATTTTAGCTTTTGTTCTAAATTCTGTTTCTTTTGCAAATGAACCTTTTTTCCCTGTTTCTTTTCCTTTATCATCATTTAGAACTGTTTCCTGCACCGAACTTAATAGCTAATATCTCCTTTACACTCTACATCTATCTCAAAATAATATGTCACTTTACACAACTAATGCCATGCTCGGCCCTAAACACCCTCAAGCCATCAACCTCCTATCCACACTAGGCCTTCAGCCATCTTTTTCTACTATCTTTCTCATCCAAAGTGATAAAATGTCTAATGTCACTGCCAAGCAAGAAAAGCAGATAGTTCTCAAAGGTGGTATATGAAATATTACACAAGATTGATGCCCTATGACGCCGCTCCACGCGTACCCACAGTTTTGGAAAGACCCATGCCTCTCCTTTTTCCACTTTAACTGGCTTATACTTTGTAAAGGCGTACAGTTTATAGTTCTACACCAGATAGAAGAAGTGCTATTTTGATGGCAAAGAGTAGTTTTGTGAGATGCAGTTTACGGTGGTGGGTCTCTTTGCTATGGTTAGTGGATAGTGGAATTGATGATGGCTGTGAAATAGAATCTAAAGGTGCTGTGACAACATGCAGAGGTTCCGAGAATGCGAAATAAAGATGAAAACTATTGCCGCAGTTTAACTCCCCGGGAGAACTTCATTTCATACTTTGGCGCTGGAGCAGATATTATGAAGAAAAGAGAATTGGAGCATCGTGGAACGATGAAAGACGGTGGCTTGGGTAATGAGCTTTTAGCCGCGGCACTTTGTCTCGATAGATTTTTTACATAATTTTAGGGTTAGTACATAATGCGAAAGGCGCGTCAAGGGAAACGGCCAAGATGTACAGTTGAAAGAAAAAAGTTTTCAGTGTAATGGCAAGTACCGCTGAAATACTCTTAATGAAACGGCTATTTGTAGTTTTTGGGTTAAGCGAACGAGCCAGAGAGTTTCAGAATAAGTTGTCACCATTCGTCTGGTTAGGCTTGACTTACGATTTGGAGGTAGGTGGCAGGAACCGTTAAATGCACTGGCTCTAAAAAGAAACTTCAAACATGACTATGTAAACAGCAATTATATCTACTTGTAAGCCAGATTTTATCTTTCCCTTGTAGTTCATATATCATTGAGTTTAACAAAAAAAGAAAAAAGAAAAAGAAAACATAAATATAAATAAATATTCCAAATATTAAATGTACAAATAATACCTTACCGTACCTCATAAAGAGGCAAAAATAAAGATGAACCTGAATCAGGACTTGAAAAACTTGCCAACCGATTTACGGACAGAGTTTCGAGAGTTTGTCTTCTCGTACAACAGGCTGTCATGGAACCGGGGCCCAACGACTCCGCTATTGATACTGAGCGTGTCAGAGTTAAAATTTGGACGAAGTGAGCTCGATGACATTGAGAGCCGGAATCCCGGGCTATTACTGGTGCCCATCCTGTGTGGTTCGTGCTTGGCACTATTGCACTCCTTGTTGTTTAGTACCGTCAGCTGTCTTTTCTGTTTCTCGATATCTTTTTTAGTGATGAAGATGTTTGAGAAGGCCGTCTTGTGGTACTTTGGCTCCAGTTTCGGCTCCTTTGGCACCGATCTGCTGCTGCGTGTAGAGGTATGGCTACCACTGACGATGGCTTTTTTAGATGATGAATTTGAGGAATGTGAGCTAGGGGTATGGCTGAAAAAAGAGCTGGTGTCGTTGCTTGAGCTGCGACGGGATGCTGTTCGTGGGAGAAAGTTCATAGAGAGCTTTCTCTTTGATGAAGGATCCGACGAGTAGGACTCTTTGTTATCACTATTGAAAGGCATACTTTCTCGATTGCCATGATTATGGCTGAAGGTCCCTTTGTGTAGAGATATCGACTTTCTGAACCTTGAGAGGGAACTTGTAGTCATGATCTCAGCGGGTTGGGAGAGGCTAGAAGTAGACGAAGGGCGGTTGCCGTTCGTGTAGAACTGATTTTGTGGTGTGCTGGTAGCTATACTTTCGTCTTCACCATAGCTCTCTATAAGATTGTCATTGAACTGCTCAGCGTATTCGTAGGGAAAGGGACACTGGGACAGAAGCTGGCGCAAGGTATTGGATCTACTCATATTGGTCTCGTTGTATAGGTGCTGCTGGGCACTGACGGCCTTGTTGAAACTTTCATTGACCGTGGTAAAATCAAAGTTTATACTTTTAGTGTAGTTTGAAAGTGAGAGATGAGAGTTTACAGAGTTTTTTGTGGTAGCTTCTTGAATAGCTCGGTCATCTTTCGGAGGCGTCACAGGAGGCTTCTGCTGCGTTACTGTGATGCTGTCGCTGATAGAAATGCCAAAATCTAAGAACCTCCTGTTATAAGTTTTCGTTCTCAGTGAAGAAGACTTCAATAAGTCTCTGGTAACAAACTCAAAATCTAGATCATCATCATCGTCGTCTGAAAATTCCTCGCCAATTTCACTGATCAGCTGCCCGCTGGTGCTTACTTTTATAAGCTTTGAAGGGCCCTCAAAGTACCAGCTATCGGTCTTGAACCCTTTTTTACTTTTTGTATGGGTATCTATCTTTGGCAAGTTTGGGATGGCAATTTTTTGAGAGCTCATTTTGCTGGCACTGCTGAAGCTGCCGCTGCTTGCCCTGCTGATTTTGGCATCTGCGTAGTGTTTCGCGTTGGGATAGTAAAGTTCATTCGTGCTAGTTAGGTTTGTCTCCGTGGAGAGAACGTCGTCGAGGCTGTCGCTGTTTCTGGAGAAGATTGATCCATTATTAGAAGGTGCGGATGTAGGAGATATCACCATTTTGTTCCCAGGAGGCGTTATGTGTTGTTGTTGAGGACAGTTTCTATGAATATAAGAAAGATTCTTTTTTATTTGGAGGTTATGACGCAAAAAGAATGAACAGTGTGTTGTGAGTGAGATCGTGGCAACCAATGTACTAAGAACTTTCAGTGGTAAATTTATTAGATCTTTGGAGAGAAAGCAGAAAGGAACATCAGAAAAGCTATATATTTGGTGGTAATTATTTAAAAAGGTCAGGCAGGATGGGATGTGATATTTATTCACAAGCGAAAGTGCATATGATGCGACAAGATGGTCTTTGTTGCACAGAAAGCTAAAAGTTGCAACGAAAGTTGGTGTGATTTACGAAAAAGTAAGACACTCAAGTGTGAGACTCAAAAGTATTCAGTTCAAAAGTACGGCTATGGGCCTTTTCCTCGGCTGTATAAGCTTGACATGTATCCGAAGGGCAAAAAGGATGTAAATACCCTTTTCTGAAACTATAGGGGACACACTAAGATATCAAAACAGAACAGAACACACAAAATAAAACTGGAAACAAGAGTAAAAAGAGAATTTCTAATGCAAAAGCCTACGGATAGTGTTTTTAGCTCGTAACAAGATTGCCCGAGAAGGTGAGCTATTTGAAGGCATTGAGAGACGCTGGCAAAAATTAATCTCGCTTTTGCTTCACCTTTGCAGTAAGGTTGTACTGATATACCTCACGGGATACTCAAAAAGGTTATATAATGGAACCAAACTTCCTGATTTGCCTCAAATGCCCCCATTCGATTTTTAAACTTTTGGTACAGCCATACGAATATTTTCTAAAAACAGTCTTCTATAGGCTGTCGACTTTGATATACTCTATAGACGACTGTCATATTTTAATAGACATGCTCCAAAAAGAGACTCTCTAGAAGACAATACAGCAAATGTGTTGTACTGAGTTTGCTGACAGCACACGAAACCACCACGGTCATCCGCAACAAGAGCTGCGAATTTCACGTTCGCGTGGCTCCTCTCTGCTCAAGCTGTGCAAATCGTGCGGCTCAAACACGCACTAGGTGTTTTAGCTCTCCAACCTGATACAGCGTTATTTCTGCCTCACGATTCGCTCTTTGTTTGTGTGTTCTCTATTAAAAATTGCACGCAGAAAAGATGGACCTTAGAAGATAGCTCTAGCATAGCTTAACATTGTATAAGAGCAGGCAATTATGGCACAAGAAAGATAAATTACCAACAATACAAACAGGGGCTAACAAGCGGCTCCAATGATTGGGAAATTATCAATCCGCGAAAAAGCGCAGGTGGTTGCTTTTAAAGTCGTTGCAAAAAATTTAATCTTGGCCGGGGCGACTTGTGGTCGAAAGATGCACCAGCGAATCATCAACTAGGAAGTACCGCCAAAAATCCTAGGATAGGTATTGTTTGTTTGGGCCCAGTTTTCATATCTGCTTGATCTGATTAGCGCTTGGTTGTAGCAGAAAACGCAGAAAAGGTCAAATGTTGATCAGCTGAAGTCATGGTCAGAACTAGACCTGCTCTCGTTCTTAATTTGACTCTGATTTTGATATATAAAGAGCTGTTTCTTGTACATGGAAGGTGCGAAAAGTACTAAGCTGCCGAAAGCGTTCAATAGAATACAATCGAAACTGTTCAAGAAATCTAATATTTGCCGTGCAAATCACACCAAGCAGAAAATATAGTTACTATTCACATAGGTTTCTGCTTATACTGCATTGCTTGAAAGAAGCAGTTAGATATCATTCAGAATTTTTCATAGCATGGATGAACTTATTTTCAATACGTAAACTTTTCCCTTGTAAATAAATGTGACAAAGCGAGGAAGCAACATAATCAGAGCGAAAGACTAGGAGACTATACAGTGCGGATAACCGTGCAGGAGAAGCGCATTATTTTATGAAACCTCCACGGATATTCCGTCCTGCACAGGCCGAACAGAGAGATAGTGAACAGCACCATCATCGACTGCGAGCGCCAAATCAAAGAGGAGCGTCGTGTGCGCACTTTGGCCCAGTATCAACACATCTACCATACTTTATATTTGATTTTACGATATATTAAAGCCCAAGCTATCGGCTTTTATCAATTTCTTAAGAAGTTGCAGAAATCCAAAACAACTTAAAAACATTATTTTACGTCATATATTATATCTGACTCAGCCAACATAGTTCCTATTCATTATTATCCTACAATTTAGAAGAGCGTGCCATTATAGTCAGAAGGTTGTCCTTTTTACATAACTCACGCGCCCACCACATCAGCATAATAGCATGTCATACTACTTAGCGCTAATAGGGACAAGCGATAACCCAATATACGAGGCAGAATTTGGAACGTCTAAACAGGGGGGAGATGGTACTTCGAAAGTAAGTATTTGATCCTTGCTTATAAATAATTATGGCACTACCAGGGCATCTGTCGCTTTTTGAACTTCAAAGTGTTGCAAGCCAATTGCTATTTTCCTAGACATACTTTACTAACATTCCCCTCTTTTAGTTCACGCCAGAAATGAAAGAGCTAAACCCATTCATAGTACACTCGTCCCTCGACCTTGTCGAAGACCTTCAGTGGATCAAAAACTCAATGTACTTGAAAGTCATAGATAACTTTTACGGGTACTATGTCAGCGCCTATGTGACTCCTTCCAACGTCAAAATATTGTTGTTACACGAATTGAAGAACGAGGAGGCCATCAAGCAATTTTTCTTCGAGGTTAACGATTTGTACGCTAAGACGCTATTAAATCCATTTTATAACGTTAATAGCATTATCAAGAGTGTTGATTTTGATTTGAAGGTGAAAGGGTTAGCAAAAAAGTATTTGTGAGGGTAGTTTCTGTGGACTGATTTTTGTATACTATTGTTTTTTATTTTATTCTAATGGATCTCGTCACTAATATCAAGTGAATTACATATCTTTATTTAAAAGGCGCAAATTTTGGTTGACTCATCAGCCAATTCTGTACTGGGTTTGGAAAATGTCTTGAACAGAACAGAATAACATGTAATATTCATTAATGGAGGTCATAACATTATCTAGACAAAGAAAACAAACATCAAATGGTAACAAAACAGAGTCAATTAGAAAATAAAAAACAAAATAGACAACAAGAGGAGTTAATAAAACAATAGCAAAAAAGAATGAAAAGTGTAATTATAACAAGAAAAAAATTTAGTGTACAAAAGATTTTACAAAATTTGTCTATAGTTTGTCAATTTTTGTGATGCCTCTTAAAAGTTCAATATTGTCGAATCGATAATCCTTCAACTGATCATCGTCGGCGCCTTCCGTGGCGGGCTGTGTGTTGGCATCATCGGATTTATCTCTTTGGGCTTTCTCGAATGCAGTACTTTCGATATACTGTTTAAATATCTGAGCAATGTGCTGCTTTTTGTTGTGCTCAAAGTTTTTGATAACAGAGTCGTTGAAATTGAGCTTGTCAACAAAGTTACTGAATGCAGTCAAGGAGTCTTCGTAATTTTCTTTGATCTGTTCCGTTACGTCTTTAGCCTTCTTATTGATATCATCCAATAGCGTGCCGTCAACCACGGATTCGTGAATGCTGTGCCATTCTTGTGTCTGCTCCCCTGACTTTCTCGACAGCTTTCTTTTGCCTTTAGTTTTGGCTTTAGCAGATTTGAGAATTTCTTGCTTGAGCAAATTCTCTTGCTCGAAATCGTTTTCATCTAATTCCAACTTATTCTCCAAAAGACCTTCGCCGTAGCTCTTGGTTAATTGATCCCATTCTTCGTTGCTTTTTTGAAGTTTGGCGAGTCGTGCCTCAAATATTTTTAATGACTTTTCGTTTTCTTGATTTTGTTTGTTAGGCACAACCTTAATTTTGCGCTTCTTTTTAGCCGGCTGCAATTTTTCTTCTTCGGCATCGTCATCAGGTTTATTCCACCAACTGGTACTGACCTTGCCCTCCACAAGATCCCTAATGATCTCTTCTTTAATAACTTTCGCAATGTTACTTGCTATTAAATCATCATTGTTTTGTTTTTTATTCCACTGTATCTGCTGTTTGCTTTTATCTAGGCTTAATTGTCTTTTAAAACACCAAGTTAAAAGCTGTCTCATACGATGCGGTTCTGGAAGGTCCTGATTCAAGTGTTTAAAGAAATTAACGGGAAGAACATCATCGTGAGGCGAAACCTGAAAACCGTTGCCGATAGAAGAAGTTCTTTTACCGCGATTACTGAGGGACGATCTTCTATTGGACTTTGCTCTCATCTCTTTATTGCGACGATTTATCGGAGACTCCGATATCTGCAACGGCTCTTTTCTGCCTGGTGATCCGTAACGTCCATTGACTGGGGGAGTTAACTTTGTGTCGGAAGATAAATTCAACTCTTGTGGAATGTCTGATTGAATCCCGACACCTTTAAGAATGTCAGCTTGGGATTCTGGTGCACGTTTTTGCTTACTCTTCTTGGTAGAAGTGGTCTCCTTTGTCAACTTGCTTGTAGTTTGAGCAGTCTTTTTAGTATTTTTAGTCGTCTTTTTGATGTTCGTTGCACTTTTGGCTTTTGTATTCGCCTTTGGGCTTGCTTTGCTTCTCATGGTTGTGATTGATTTAGGCTTCTCTGGACTTTCATCGGCACCGTTAAAATCAAAGCCATTTTTTTTGGTCACTGATCGAGTGACTCTACCGCTTTCATGCTCCTTATCTTCCAAGGCCGTGACATTCTCTTCTTTTTGTGATAAGTTAACAGATCTCTTTTTGGCTTTGGGCTGCGGTTTCTTCGAAGTTGATTGCTGACGCGTAGTAGGGGCTATCTTTTTAGATGGTTTACTTTTTATTATACCTGTTTCTTGTTTCCCTATCAAATCATTCTTACTAGCATGTATTTTTGATTTTAAATTGGATATGCTCTTAGGTTTATCCGCGAGTACCAACGGTGCAAAACTGTTTTCTATGTCTCCTTCAATTTCGGATTCTGAGTCAATATCTAGAAGTTTACTTTTATTGGGTATCGATGATGTCAACTTTTTAGACAGCGGTTTTGTTTTCCTTAAAGAAGCTCTTGACCCTTCCAAGGTTTTCGCTTTAGTTCGCTGTTGTGAAGAACTCTGAGAGCTAGAAGTTGACTTGTTGGGCACTACAGGCTCGTTAATGATTGAGTCCTGCGATTCCGATATGCTGTCTAGTATATTAGTTTTATTTAAAGCAGGCTTGCTGAGTCGCTGGAAAAAAAAGCCTCCATCATTTTCAAGGTCACTCATGGATGATTGTGAGGATATGAAGCTCGAATTATTACTCTTTTTGGTTTTTCCCAACAAAGATGATATTTTTGAACCTTTTCTCTTTAGGCTAGAGGAGCTTGCAGGAACTGAATTTTCGCCGGCTTCAGCAGTTTTAGAAATCCCGTTCCCTAACTTTACCCCATTACCTGCCCTAGCAGGAAGTTTTTTCTTCGGAGGCATTATTCAAAGTACCGTGGCCAGTATCAATTGCCTTGTAAAATAAACTCAGATAATATGGAGACGGTATTATATGCTGATTTAGGCACGAGTACTAGCAGAGTAACGCGACACTCTTGATTTATGCCTGAGCTTGGCTTAATTATTGAACAAAAATAGGCGTCGCGTTATTATGGGCCACGATGATGTGCTTAGTTGAATGATACCTGTATTCTGGTACTAATATTTTATTTTTTTTTTCTATAATCCACGCGTTAGTTTTTTTAATTGTTTATTTTTTTGTTTTTGTTTTTCTATTTTTTTACCTTCTTTTGCTCGATTTCCCTTTTGACTGGGAGGTTTACAAACAAAGCACGAGGTTAATCACATGACTTCTAGGATGATAAGCACATGATTGTTTCTGGAGTATTAATTTGACTTATGCGGTTATCAGTGTAAATATGCTCCAATATGCGTAAATATGTTCCCCATAGCAATCATATGCAGCCGCCCCGTACTGGCCCCCTGTTTTTCCGACACTCATGTGACATTAGCTGCATCTAGACAGGTCGACAAGGCCGCCTTCCATCGCCTATCTGTTGGGGAGGGTTGACAGCCGCCATCAAAACCTGGCTTGTTTCTCCTCGTCAACAATTATTTCTTCTTTTCTCCTTGAGACCAGTGCCCCTTGTTCCTGCTACATCATCACAGAAACACTGGAAAATGACTGTTCAAAACAGAACCGCTGAGGATATTAGACTAGAAGAAGACCGCTTGAAGAAGAAGTACTGGAAACGATGGGGTCCATACTTAGGAGAAAGACAATGGGTATGTATACCGGAGTATTTTTAGGATTAGCCGCCCACGTCTTTTTTTGATGCCCTGCTTTTGGCCAGCCAATCATAAATTATCTGGTCCTTGATCTAACAACCAACAAATTTAGTCTACTGTTCGTGAAGATTATTCTCATGATGGTAACGCCTGGAATGACTTTACTTTTGATGACTCGAGATCTCGAGTGTATCGTTGGGGCGAGGATGGGTTAGCAGGCGTTTCTGACACCCATCAGTTTGTCAACTTCTCCATTGCCCTCTGGAATGAAAACGATGACATCTTGAAAGAAAAAGCCTTTGGTGTCGGCGGTCCACAAGGAAATCATGGTGAGGATGTTAAAGAGATTTATTACTATCTTGATAATATTCCTTCACATTCTTACATGAAGTATTTGTACAAGTATCCTCACAAAAAGTTTCCTTACGAGAAATTGATTGAGGAATCAGCTACTCGCTCTAGGGAAGAAAGGGAGTACGAGATCCAAGATACTGGTATTTTTGACGACAACAATTATTTCGATATCGTTTTCGAGTTGGCTAAAGACGATGAAGATCCAGAGGTGTTAAACTTCAGAATTACTGCTTATAACCGAGGTGAAAAGCCAGCGCCTTTGCATGTGTTACCTCATGTGTTTTTCAGAAATACTTGGAGTTGGAACACTTATGAGGAGCAGAATAAAGAAAAGCCTCATTTGAAAAAGGAATACGAAGACTCGGACTCATCAATTAAACTTAAGCACTGGAAGTTTGGAGAGAGAAGGGTTGTCTTTGCTCCATCTGCTGGTATTGAGAAAGATGTGGAGCCAAAGTTATTGTTCACCGAGAATGAAACCAACAAGGAACGTTTATATGGTCAAAAAAATGACGTTCCATACGTCAAAGATGCTTTCCACGATTATGTGATTGAAGAGGATGAGAGTGCAATTAATCCTGAAAATGAAGGCACGAAGGCATGTGCCTGGTTTGCGTTTGATGAAAACGGAGGTATTCCGCCAGGTGACCATGTAACTATTCGGTACAAATTTTATCCTGCTGATAAAATTGGACCTGATGGCGACGAATTGGTTGATGATTTTGATGAGGAAGAGTTTGACGAATTATTTGGTCGCAAGCAAGATGAAGCTGATAAATTTTACTGGCGTGTATCTCCGTTGCCTATTAGCCCAGAGCTAAGAAAAGTCCAAAGACAAGCATTCGCTGGTTTGCTATGGTCCAAGCAATATTACCACTTCATATATGATTACTGGTACAATGGTGACCCTGGAAGTACTACGAAGCCTCCAAGGAACCGTGCCAATGGAAGAAACTATCATTGGCAACACTTGTATTGTGATGAGGTCTTGTCTATGCCTGATAAATGGGAATATCCATTTTTTGCTTCATGGGATACCTGCTTTCACTGTATCCCATTAACTATGATTGACCCAGAATTTGCCAAAAACCAAGTTGAAATCTTTTTGAAAGAATGGTACCAACATCCAAATGGCGCTTGTCCTAGTTATGAGTGGTCTTTTGACGATTTAAACCCGCCAGTGTTTGCTTGGTCTGCTTTCAGAGTTTACAAAATTGAAAGAAAGATGCATGGAAGACAGGACACAGAATTTTTGGAGAGGGTATTTCATAAATTGCTTTTGAACTTCACTTGGTGGATCAACAGGAAAGACTCTGATGGCAACAATGTGTTCGAGGGCGGATTTCTTGGTCTTGACAACATTGGTATTTTCAACAGATCTGAACCATTACCAACTGGCGGTGTTTTAGAACAAGCAGATTCTACTGGCTGGATGGCATTTTTCTCATTGCAAATGTTAAATATCGCTTTAGAATTGGCCAAAGACAAAAAGGTCTATGAGCACATCGCTTCAAAATTCTTGGAACACTTTTTATTGATTGCTGATGCTATGACTTATCAATCTGAGGAAGGACAGAAATCTCTTTGGGATGAAAAGGACGAGTTCTACTATGATGCCATCAAATACCCTAATGGCTATAAAGAACTACTTCCGGTTCGGTCTTTAGTTGGCTTAATTCCACTTTATGCTTCGTTGACAATTGAGCCAGAATGGTTGGACAAATTCCCTGGCTTCAAACTGAGATTAGACTTTTTGGTTGAGAGAAGAAATGAAATTGCTAAAAGAAACATTGCTAGTACTACCGAAAGAGGTATTGGTGAGCGTTTGTTGTTAGCATTAGTGGACAAGGATAGATTGAAGGCTATTTTAGATAAAATGCTTGACGAAGAAGAGTTTTTGTCCCAGTATGGTATCAGATCGTTATCTAAGTATCACGAAAAGCACCCTTATACTAAAGTTGTTCATGGTCAGCTCTACGAAGTTAAGTATTTGCCTGGTGAGAGTGATAGTGGCCTTTTTGGTGGCAACTCTAATTGGAGAGGACCAATCTGGTTTCCAGTCAACTTTTTGTTGGTTGAAGCATTGCAAAGATTCCATTTGTACTATGGGCCAAACTTCCAAGTTGAATGTCCAAAGGGCTCTGGTATCATGTTAAATTTGGCTCAAGTTGCTGAGTTTATCCAACATCGTTTAATCAGAATTTTCATTCCAGACTCTGTAAATGCTAGGGCCTGTAACGATGCTAACAACGACTTGTACAACTATGACCCATATTTCAAAGACTATGTTCCATTTTACGAGTATTTTGATGGTGATACAGGTAGAGGTTTAGGAGCATCACATCAGTGCGGCTGGACTGCTTTGGTCGCCAAGTGGATTCAAGATGTGGGTATTTCGTGTGTTACCACCAATACTCCTAAGACTCCGAGAACTGTTGCAGCCCAACTTATTGATGAGGATGGCTTGTTCAAGGAAACCGCCAGTCCATTCTCTAGTAAGCTCGTTAGACGTCGTTCATACAAATCAAGTGGAAACTTGATGTCCGGATACAGATCACCGACTAAAGAGCAATTCTCACCAATTTCTAGAAGACATACATTGCAACCTGATGTTGGAGAAACTGAAGAAGCTCTTGCTAGCATGGCTCCTCTTTCCAGACGCAGCACCACCTCTGGTGATGAGCAGAACAGGGATAAAGACTTGCTTGAGCAGATTAGAAGTGCTATTCAACAGTACAACCTTAGAAAAGAGGCCGGTGAGGATGACTTTTCCAGTGACGAATTGGAAGCACACTACAATTGATTGTAGTTTTTATACAGTTCTGTCTCTAAAGTGCTAATATTTAGGATGAATTCAATTTTTTCTTCGTCTATTTAATTTTCTTTTTAACCTTTTTCTCTTTGATGATATATATGCCAGGGCCTTTTGTTATCTGACCTTTGACCACAATTACGGATTATCATATTTTTTACTTTTAGAACAAGATTAAGTTTGTTTCAAAGTGACTACGTACTATTTTGCTTTTTTTGAGATACAACATTCGTTTTCTGGAGCTCTATTAGATTAATACATAAGCATGTGTTTTGAAGGCTAAAAAATTAAAAATTCTGATAGAATAGCCAAAAGAGCTATATTCTCCCAAAATGAGAGCAGTTTTAAAAGAAATTCTAAGGTTAAGGAAAAGCAAAAATAGAACAATAAACATAAACCAAAATAAGTGAATCCCCATTTAGGCCCCATATCACCATAGCCCGAAGAAAAAACACAAGGGTATAAAAGAAATATTTAAATAGCTAGTTGGTGAAGCATAAAGAAGTCGCAATAAAGAAGAACGGATCAAATATATAAAAACGTGAAAAAGAGGTATATAGGAAAAATGGAGTCAAAAAATCAGATAGGAGCATTTACCATGTATAAGTAGCAAGCAAAATTTTCAAACGGAAGACGAGAAGGCGCGTCTGTCTAGACTATTTCTATTGTGGCTTCTTCTCTTGAAACTGAATTTTGCAGCTTTGCTGAACTTGGGAATCAAGTTGGAAGAAGTGTTGTAGTCTTTGGAGTATATCACGCCGCGCCGATGGTCGACCATAAGAACGTCGCTCTCGTCGTCCTTTTCAGTTTCCTTTTCCGGTACGTCGATGCTGTGGTTTGACTTCTTGCCATCTTCATTGAAGCTGTGGTCGTGCAAATCTTCCTCAATTTCGTTCTCGATGTCATCATCATCGTCGTCAGAGTACACGTTTTCATTTTGGTACTCTATCTGGAACTCTTTTCTGGCATCGGATTTTAAGCCCTTAGATCTCAAGTAGTCCAAATCGCTTTGCCACTCGTACTTGACTTCTTCTGCGTCTTTTAGATCAATAATGTAGCTGCTGTGCTTACTGATACCGGCATTAGTGATGATTGGCTCCTTTGGAGTGTTAAAGTTGAGTTCGTTGCCGTTGCTCTTGGAGGCAAAGTGGAAAAAGTTGAAGTTTTTGCCGCCGCTCTTGTTTCTCTTGAGATTTGTTGGACCTTGTACCATGATTTCCGAACCATTGTCTGGGTTGATTATCACTTTGCTGCCGTTGGACTTGGAAGACTTACTAGACTTGTGGCTGAAACTACTTTCGGTCTTGCTGTGGCCTTTGTGGTGATGAGCCTTCAAGTCGTACTTCATTGGAGATGGAGGGTTGGCATTGGTGATGATGTTTTCATCGTATATTATGTTAGATGGGAAACCACGCAACTCGTCCTCAAAGCCTACTTCACCGCTAGCAGTCTGCTTCTTTTCAACGGGCTGGTCAAGGTCATTGCGGTCGTATTCGTCTGAAAAGTCGGCTTGTTTTGTCTCTTTGCCAGAAGCAAGCGAGTCTCTTTTTTTGGAAGCGAGAGAGCTTCTTTTGTGGGAAGAGCCAGCGCTGTTGTTTTTGCAATGCCTGGTTCTAATAATGGTGGTGGTATTATTGTTGTCGCTTTCGGTAACGCTGGCAGCGTCGTACAAGTCATCCCTGCTAGCAAAACTGCTTTTGTAGACTTGCTTGCTGTGAGCAAGTTTTTGGTCATTATAGGAGGCTTTGGCTTTTTGCAAGCCGTGTGTATCCTCGTGGGCAGAGGCCTTTACGCTTTCGTTGGCGGCTGGTCTGCGCGCAATGGAGTTTTTAGTCGACTCAGCAGCAATAATCTCGCTAAAGTTTTCTTCTGAAGCATTAGAGACCACGCCCTCGTGGAGGTGGAAATCGTCTTCGATTTTGCTATTTGACTGGTCCGTCGACTTTTCGCTTTCTATTATCTGGTCCAACGAATTGATATGCTGAAGCGCTTCGTTGAGCTGATTGACCAAGTTGACGTTTTCCTGCTCAAACTCCACAATGTCCAACTGGGCATTGTGCAACTGGTCTTTCAAGAAGATAGACTCCTTCTTCAAGCGGTTGTAGTTTCTCTGCAACGTGTGGAACTCCTTGTTGATCAAGTTTATGTGGACATTCTTCTGCTCAATGATGTCGATTTTCGCTTCAATTTGGCTTTGCAAGTTTTTGATGCCGTCTTTCAACTCCTTGATTTGCAAGTCATGCGTTCTTTCAAAGTTGTCTGTGAGTATGCGGGCGGTGTTCTCGATATTCTTCTTTTCGAGTATCTGCTTCAATGCCCAGAAGATCAATATGCCTATCAACGACGACGATATGATTGGAACGGATATGTAGTTCTGTTGGCTCAAGCTTTCTGAGTCTGGCATTTTGCGGTGGTGCTGTGTTTCTGGCAGATATGAGTTGGTCTGAGACGAATAAAGAAAACAGGTGGATGTCTCTGATACGGGACGTTTGCAGAAAAACGTATAGGGCTTCTGGAGTTCTGACTCCGCCCTAGATCAAGCTAATAAAGTGGTCTCTAATTCTGGAAGATGCCGTGGAAACGTTGGGTCCTAGACAGCCGTGTAAACTTTGGAGCCAGCGAGAGTATAGTGTTTTCAGCAGAATCCAGTCCGCGTCATACAAACAAACTTCTTTTACCTAGCAGCCATGCCCGTCAGCAGCGCAACTAAGGCCAGACAGGACAAAAATTTTCCAGTGAAACGCCAGAACGAGGGTGGATTTGCCCTGTCTAGCCGGCGATCAGCCTTCCGCATTGGGTGGTGTTTTGTGGACCAAAACACCACGGTGTCTCACCACCAGCATGCTGGCACGGTATCCGCCGCAGTGGACCCGCGCCCCTGCAGACCCGCGGTTTTTGCTCCTTTGTGCGCGTCTGTGAGCAGCAGCCCAGGAGACTCGCAAAAACGGTTCACCCTGACTTGCGTCGTGTACCGGAAAAACTGTCGGAGTTGAGCAGGCAATAGAAAGACCATACGAAGCGACTAGTGTGCGTTTATAGCACACGCCAAACCCGTGAAAGTTCCATGGATTGTAACGTCTGTGTTGCAGCGACAAAATCGCGGTATCTAGCCCACGTTTAAGCGGAATGTCGTTGTTACGGGAAAGATTATAGTTAGTGCTGTTGCAGAGTTTATTCCACGAGTCAAAGTATACAAAATTACGTTGATTTGACCATGGCCAGGATGCTCTATAAGCCAGACAAGGTTTTCAGCTGCAAACGGGGCAGTCTTCTTTCTTTTCAGGCTCGAAATTCAACGTGTACGGCTCGCTGTCGCCAGAGTACTGCATACAATACTCCAAGTTTGGATTGCAGCTTGTTAGGATCTTGAAGGCCTCGTTCACACAGCTGGCAGCGATGATGGCGTTCGTGGAAGCAATGGCCGGAATGATGTTCTTGGCCACTCCCAATGTAAGCGATCTGGTGACCCCCTGTATGCTGAACTGTTTGGCTCTCTCTAGCGATTTTTCATATAGCCAGGTGACGTGCTCGGGATTGTCGCCGTCGAATTTCTCGCCCGGGTGCTTTCTCGGCCATTCGATCAAGTTAATGTACTCGATGCAGTGTTCCGGCAAGCGCGGCGTGTTGGCGATGGTGCACACGGGGTACGTTTTGGCCGCTGGCGCAAGGTCCAAGGTGCATTCGTAGCACGCGGTGATCTTGGGAAATATAACTCTCGACTGCCCTCTGAAGCCCTCTGTGCCCCCGTCGATGATTGGGGTCAACGACTCGTCAACGTTCTCGTCGTATAATTCGACCACGAGCGCGTTGATCCATCTTCGTGCTTCAATGTTGTCGAGCCCCGATATTATCAAGCTGAACTGTCTGTAGAACTCTGCGGGCTGGTCCTGGAGCTTGCCGAAATGCGGAATCACACTGACCGCCTTGACTCTCTTCTTGACGAACTCGCTGGCAACGATCGCTTTAGACTTGCCGATATCGTGCACTCTGAACAAAAACTGTCTGTTCAAGTTGGATATGTCGATTGTGTCCATGTCAATGACATGTATCTCTTTGAAGCCAGACAATGCCAAGTTCTTCAAAATCTCACAGCCAAGGCCACCGGCCCCGAGGACTAGTATTTTCTTCCGCTGGAGCTCTTTCAAGGTGCTATAGCTGCCTTCGTAGCCTTCAAACGTGAACGGGCCACTGTTTAGTAGTGCTGGCAAAATGGAAGACTGACTTCTTGAAACGGCCATCTTCTGTCTCTTGTTCATTTATCAAGTGTGATTGCGCCGGCGCGGTTGATAACAGTGAAAGGTGCCTCGATCCACAAGGCAGTGTCCAAAATAATTATATGTGCTGCTTTTAGCGTGCCCCAAAGGAATACCGCGGCAATGAGATGAACAGGATAATAATGCCTTTGCTTCCAATGTAAGCGGACAGAAAAGAGCGACTATCATGTGGCAATAATATGGGGTGAAGAGACCCTCTGCCGCGATCAAAAATAAAGACGCTGAAAAATCAAACATTGACTTTTTGAGCAAGCCCATCATTGAGATGAAAAGGAACGAGGCATCAGCGTTACAGTCCACTCATGCCCCCGCCACATATAGCTTGATTCATTAACAATCAGAAATCGAATAACGATGCTTGTCAAAACTTGCGGCCTCCAAACTGTAGAAGCTGCCAAGACTGCAGTTGATAACAATGTCGACTTGTTAGGTGTGATTCTCGTCCCTAACAGATCAAGAACCATCGACTATTCTGTCGCCAGGGAAATCTCAGCTCTAGCCAAGCAGAAAAGAGAGTCAAAACAAATTGGCAGCTTCTCACTCACCGAAGTGACCAAAAGCGAGCTCAGCGACCCATCCTTATACTATTCTAACGCGCAGCAAAAAATCATCGAGAAAGGGCCATTCCTTGTGGGAGTTTTCCGGAACCAGTCTGTAAAGGAGATCCTTAGCATTGTCAAGGAAACACATATAGACATTGTGCAGCTCCATGGGTCAGAGGACAAGTTGCACTATGTACAGGAGCTCGGCAAGCACGATATTCCTGTGATATCCAGATACTTGGTCGACGACTTGACCAATAAGCAGAAAACGCAAGAGGAGATACTAGTTGCTGGCCAACATTTGCTTGTGTTGTTAGATAGTGAGAAGGGCGGTGATGGCAAGACCCTTAATTGGGACCTCATCAATAAAATCAACGAAGACGGCAAAACCAAGTTTTTGCTCGCTGGCGGTTTGAATTGCGAGAACGTTGTTGAGGCTACCACTACGGTCAATGGAGTTATTGGCGTAGATGTTAGCAGTGGGATCGAAACCAACAAGATGAAAGACTTGGCAAAAATTAAAAAATTTATAGAATTTGCAAAATAGAGTTTATAGATTACAGTGCACTACAATAATAAAGACCAAGTGATGTTTCAAAAGAACAGTAATTGATTATTGTACTATTCGTAGTAAAAATTTCAAGCTAAAAAAGTTTAACATTAATTGCTGCTAAGGTTATACTTAAGCGCTAGCACCAGAAATGAAAAACCATTTGTCAATGGAAGCGTCGATCTTGGCGTCTTGCTTTGGGTCAGCTGGTGGGACAGCGAAAGAAGCTTCAGCAGAGTAGCTTTCGGTGTTGCTCAAGGTGGTGTTGGTCAAAGCAATTTCACCAGCGTCGGCCTTGCCGCTGATCAACTTCTCCCAGCTCTCGTTACATTCGCGGACGATCTCTTCGGCATATTTCTTGTTCTTACATTCACCGGTGAAAGCAAATTGGTTCTCTGGCTTGCCGTCTGGGATTTTGTAGATTCTGAACCATTCATTGGTGGCTCTCAACAAACCTGGCAAGTGTCTCTCGACGTCTTCAATGTCGTTCAACTTTGGAGCCAATGGGTCGTTGACGTCAATGACAATGACCTTCCAGTCAGTCTCACCTTCATCCAACAAGGCCATGATACCCAAGACCTTGACTTGCTTGATTTGACCGGTGTAGCCAACGGTTTCACCTATTTCACAGACGTCCAATGGATCGTTGTCACCCTTGGCTTTGGTTTCTGGGTGGGCAACGTTTGGGTCCTCCCAGGTTTGTGGAAAAGCGCCGTAATTGTGGATGTAGCCGTGATGTGGAAAACAGTTTCTGACGTATCTTAATTTGCCCTTTTTGGTATCTTGGATAATTGGGTTCAAGGTTTGTTCCTTGGAGATTTCCATCTTAGCGTTAGTCCATCTTGGAATCTCAACGATCATGTTCAAGACTTTCTTGGACTCGTCAGCGTACAATGGAATGTCGTGAAATGGAGAGACAACCTTACCATCTTTTTCAATGTAGGTCTTGAAGTCCAAGGTGTTTTTGGCACCGATTTGGTGAACGGAGTAGGCCATTGTGAATATTTTAGGTCAAAAGAGCTGCGGATAACGATGAATCGACAGACGAATAGGTCAATTGAGTCAACAGAGACAGGAGAAGAAGGGGAAGAACCTCCACGAATCTTCTATTGAACAAGCGAAAACCAGAAAAAAACTGTCCAACAAATAACATTCCGCCACGCCGGCAGTGTGCAAGGACGGCTGGGTGGCATGTTACCTTATCGCAACCGTAGGTTTCCGCCCCCAAGCGCTCCACATGAATCATACAAACACAGGGCCGTCGGCGGTCAAAACTGCTATTATTACATGGCATTGAAATCTATACAGCTAGAAGTTATAAGCAAAAGTTTGTAAAGTTATCCAAAGGGCTCCTGTGAAATACGGAAAACCAAGTTATCTTCTCACAGCCTTTGTCAGCTCGTTTGAAAAGCAATTCAGTTTGAGTAGTTTTTGCCAGATCCAAAATGTTATCTTCCGGAAACAATAGTTCTCTTTTTTCAGATCTATTTTGTTTTGTTAACACCTGGGCGTATGACCTGTTACGTGCTTCAATGAGCTTTGTGTCCTCATTTTCATCTGAAATTATTAATGAAAGCTCAATGCTGCTATTTGTATTGAGTAGCTTGACTAGCTTTTTGCGTATCGTGGGTATAGAATCATTTTTCAGTTCATGAAGGGACTCGTAAATATCTTCAAGTTTCTCGTGCGAGTACTTAAGACTTTGCGAAAACTCCTCGAAAACACTGGGGTTAGGGGTGTCTTTGCTCTTGTCTTTTATTATGGATGTCTTTTTGTCACTACGAGCTTTCTTTTTACTTTCTAAAGTTTTTAAACCCCGTTTTTGGGTTATCGAAAAATTGCTTTGGGGCACTTTACTGGCGCCCAAGGTAGTATTGGTTTGGTTTTCAGGAGATATTTCCGTAAAATTTGTTTCCTCACTGGTTTGGTTCACTATGTGAGCGTTGTTATTTTCAGAATCAAAGCTAGTTGACGATATGAAATGGCCTGACAGCAATCCGGGATCCAACCTTGGCTCATAATTTTGCTTTTCTGATGAACTTTCATCCTTTGACCCATGACTAAGGCCCAAATTAATAGTGCTTCTTTTTTGTATATTTCTGCTTTCTAGATCCTGAAGCTTCAAAAAGTGAACCTTTTTGTTGTTATCTCTGATGGTAATGCAAAAACCTTCTTGATGTCGTCCAGTATTATATTTAGTGCAAAAGTTTGCATGTATTAAAGGCTCGTAGCCTATGGACCTTATCCAGTTTTCTGCAAATGCGTCAAAATAATAATCAGTTTCATTTCGGTTTTCTTTGCAAAATGCTTGATATAGCTTGTCCTTCTGGTACTTAAATTTGGTGAAAGGCGCCCCGCTTTTAAAAGTGTTTGCATCATTAGGCTTTAGATGACTGCCGCTGAACTCGAAAACGGCGAAAGGCAAATTATTGTTTTTGATAAAAGGTTCAATGGTTGGTATATGAGGAAGCGTCAAATCTTTCCATGTACTGAGTTTTTCTCTCAAAATGTTCGGATTGGCTCCAAGCTCTGTTTCTATGAAACTTTCTGGTAGAATTAGATAGTAATCGTTCAAGCTAAAATAGTTCGGAAGTTCAAAGGGAACAGAATGTTTCACTAGCTTTAGGTGACTTTCTGCAAATCCATTTGCTTCACTTTTGCGAAACACTAACCTATCATACATGTTGAATAAAAATAGCGACTGCGCTTTGTTTGGAATAGTGATCTGATTTCTTGTGTTATTAAAAATTTCTCTTGGTAACTCGAACACCTTACTTTTGACAATAAGTTCCGGAATACCAAGGGAAATGAGTTGCTCTTGATGGCTCAATATGGGCTTTGGTAGTACGATAAATGACTCTGTATAGTTCTGTTCTTTTAAAGGTGATTCCATTTTGCTTTCCTGTTTCTTTTTTTTTGGTGTTAGCAGTTTCTGTTTTGCTTGTTTCTCCTTTATCACTTGAGAAAACTTTTTGGAATTTTCCTCCTGGATTTCCTCGAACATATTATTAGAGGCTTTCTTGGGCAAAATATCATGCTCTTTCCCATGTTCTATTTGACCTTGTATATTTCTTTTTATATGTTGTAGCATCTCAGATGTTGGAAAATATGACTTGCTCAGGGAATGGGATAATTCTTCTGGAGTAAAACAAAGGGCCTCTTTGACCACCATAAAAAATACAAGGCCGGCCAAAGATATCATATCAAACAGCATGGGAGAAGGTGTACAAAGTTAGCGCCGGTACAGTTGTTGAAAGTATTGAAGATACTTGGTTCATATATATTATAGGTCAAAATAGATGCAGTGAGATATTAAATGAACAAAAGCGAATATTGGTAATCGAAAGATGAAAAGGAAAGAAAGCAATATAAACACAACGGGAAACAAAAGAGAAGCGAAAGAGAAACATGATAATGCGTAGGTATGGAAAAGCTGTCAAGAGAAGCAAAAACATGAAAGAAGAAAATCAAAACACAAAAGCAGCGTATGCATGCCAACGCGCAGGGTGACAAGAGGTACATAACACCTTTTTAACATCACATAGAGCGGTGGCTATGGATTCAAACTCAGGTGCGGCTGTACAATATCAGGAAAAGGGCGGTAGAGATGAAAGCTCTATTTCTCATCATAAGCAGCCCCAGGGTCAGTAAAAATTTCCACCTTTCTCAAACCTGCTAGCGCAGATTCATCGAAAACTTCGTCAAGCCCTGTGTCTGAAACAACGTACTTCCTAGTCCTTGGTTTAGGAAGCCCTGGAATAGCAGAAGGAGTGTCAAGACGGCCGGGGACGTAAGAAGTGTTATTATAGTTCTCGATTTCTCCTGCTGGGTTTGGTGGGTAGCCTGTAGCAGTACTGGTGTTGCGTTTGTTGGCAGCACCTGGTAGATCGAAATCATTAGAAACGTGCATGTTAGGGTCTGGGATAACATCCAACCTGGAGATGTAGATAATGGTGGCGAATATAACGAGTTCAATTAACCAAATAAAGGTACTGAGGGATACAAGGCCAGTGGTAGCTTTTCTAAGGCGACAATACACAACTGTGTTGGAGCACTGTTTTGTCATCAAAACGCCTAATACGATACCGAATGCTGTGAAAGTTAAGGCAGAACAAATCAAACTGTAGAAAACAGTTCCTTGCTGTCCCAAGTTAAGCACTCTTAGAGTGAAAAATGTACCGATGGCAAGGATAACAGAAGCTTGAGCTATCAAATAGGCCCAAATAGAATGGTCAATCTCGGTATCGTCATTTTTCATTGACTGAGAACACAAACATATAATACCAATCTGGACAAATATCTGGAGGACTTGAGTAAACGTGCTAAATGTGAAGGCGTCTTCCGGAACACCTAAGGCTTTAGTGAGAACTGCTGGAGCTGGGAAGAAAGGTCTTTGAAGCACTTTGTTTACAAGCATGAGCTTAACGTTGGTTTTTCTATCATTGGTGTATTGAGTAATTGGGGCATTAGTGAACAACACTTTTCTTGTATTTGGCTTTTCATCCGCAGATGAGAATACTCTGCTAAAATTTGTGGCTCTGCTTTCAGGGCGAAAAGTTCCCTGTTGGCCAGTGCTGTATTCCTGCGGCTCAGCCAAATGGTAGGTTTTCTTCTTCTTAGATCTCGGGGAAGCCACAATACTCTGGTTATAAGGTATGGGAGTGGTGGCCTCGTTGCGCCCAATGTTCTCAGGCCGAACTTCCGCTGCCATGTCGTTATGAGAGTTTCGTGGATTTTGCGCTGGAGAAGCGTGTCCTGCGGGGCCGGTAACCTTAAAGCTTGGTTGCAAAGTGGCAGACATGATAAAAGCAGGAACAAAAAAAAAAGGTTAGGAAATGCAAAGAAAAGGGAAATTTTTGCTTTTTGATGCCAGTATCAAGCAGACGATAACTCTGGTTCGTGAATGCGGAAGCGTGCTAAAAAGCAATGAATGCTGCTCTTCGTATAAAACGACAACTTGCGAGAGATTGGTGTCCTGCAATAAAAGCTTGCGAATATGGGAAAGTGAATGCACCTTTCGCTGGATCTGTGGACAGTTGGGGAAAGGATGAGAAAAGTGGAAGACAGAACAAGAACAAAGAAAAAACAGCTGTTTGTACAGGAACTTTGAAGATATTAATATATGGAGGGCTGGTTGGGTGTACTGGGGGATGATTGGCCTCCAGTTGCTCGGCTGGCTCAATTAGTTGGATAGAGTGTCTCAGGCAGTAATCCGTGAAAAGGGCAGGACTAGTTGCTTATACCGCTTCCCGAATCTCGCAGGAGCACGCATGCAGACGCAGAATGCTTCCGAAAGCATTACACGGGGTACTAAAAAGTCACATGAGCCTCCTTTCAATGCCGGGGATAGGAAGCGCACACACATAGAAGGATAGCATATAGTCTCAGTGTTATGGGTATAGCACATGATAGCCAGCCACCGGGGACAGAGAAAGCAAAATTCACATAGACTTTGGAGCTGCGGAAGAGTCAATCTTACACTGTCCCAATTGTTTGACGGCCTCGTTTGTTCCGCAGCACAAAACCATGCTAGTTTAGCTATCGGAATTGCAAGTGTTGGTCACCTGGCTCTGTGTCGATGTCTAGCGGAAGTTATTGGCTCCGAACGGGAACATAAATAACAGGATCGACAACGAACTACTCCGATTTGCATCCACACAGACGGTATATGCCACCCTATGTCTCTAGGCGTTTCCGCCGTTGTCGTGTGGTTTGCTGCGACTGGTCAATTGTATTGTTGCCGACGGAAGACACTATAAGCGAACAGCACCAGGGTGCTCGTCAACATTTTAGCTCTCAACATATACCACCATAAAAGGCAAGCCCGCTCACAGCATAATGCCGTACGCTCACTTGACTGTTGTTGGCTCCCTCAACTACGACCTTGTCACTTTCACTCCCCGCGTTCCAGAAGCCGGGGAAACAATCAAAGCCAATGTTTTTGAAACTCACACCGGTGGTAAAGGGTTCAATGAAGCAATTGCTCTAGCCAGGCTATTACCAGCTACCGCCAAGGATAAAACCCATAGCGTGAGATTGATTGGAAAGGTCGGCAAGGATCCTTTTGGCAATGAGTTGCTCGACAACTTGAAGAGAGAGAAGGTTGACATATCGGAAATCACCATTGAAGAAGACGTTAAAACCGGCGTGGCAACAATTCTAGTTGAAGAAAACGGCGAAAATAGAATTCTTATCACTGCAGGAGCCAACGATAAGCTCAAGCCTACTGACGCTGAATTTTCCAGGTACTTTCCAAAAGACCAAGAAAACGAAGCGTACTTTGTAATGCTTCAAAATGAGTTCCCATATTTTGTGGAAACCATAAACTGGCTCAAGGCAAACAGACCAAAATATCAAATTGCTTACAACCCGTCCCCAATCAAGCGCATATGCGGGAGCTACCTCAAAAATGTTGATTTGCTTATCGTTAATGAGATCGAGTCGAAACAGATTTTGTTCTCGTTGATTGACGAAGATCAAAAGGAAGATATCCAACAAAGCGAAAAGAAGGTCGACTTCAAAAGCAAGGAGGAAGAAATTAATTTTTTCAGAGACATAGCCTTGAAGCTTGCTGACAAAATAAACCATGACGAGCATTCATTAAACTTGGTCATCGTCACTTTAGGCTCATTAGGGGTTATTTACGTCACTAAAAAGGACAGCAAGTCTGTTGCTGAATTTTTGGGTGCCCAAAAGGTGCCAAAAGAAAGTGTTGTTGATACCACTGGTGCGGGCGACACTTTCTTTGGTTCTGTGGTGTCTCAACTAAGTATTAATAGAAATGACTACCACTCAGCGATTAAGTTCGCCACTGTTGCTAGCTCGCTCGCTATACAGAAGAAAGGTGCAGGTGAGAGTATCCCAACCTATGATAAAGTTATAGAAAAGCTTTACTAGACTATTTAGAGTGATAAGATAATGATGCTGCCTGAGAATGTATAAAGAGCATATAAAATACAATACTTGTCTTCACAGGTCATATGGAGGCCCTCGTGGTGCCACGGAACTCAATTGATTGGTAAACAAACTGTAAAGTTTTTTCAAACTTTAAATATAGTCTTCGTGGCCTTTTAAAGCAAACGCCTTCATAATAGATGTGTGTGATGAAGGTAAAGCTGGAAGCAGTGTCGGAAATCTTGAAGCGCGCTGAGCAAAAACCGTGTTTTGAATGTTTCTGAAGCCACGATTCGTGGCGCTTCACAGTAATAACAAAGTTACTATTGTGCGAGCCAAGAAAAAAAATCAGCGGATCAAGAAATCACTAGTAGGTACACGTATCTTGTCGTCAGATTTGGCGAGCCACCATAAAAGCAAGGGCTAAAAAACGTATAAGAACCAGGCAGGCTACAGGTTTTGCAGATTATCTTTAAATTAAAAATAGTAGCTGTCAATCTTAGTTTATCTACAAGTCAGCTCTTCCAAAAAACAAAAAAAACAAAGATAACAGAAAACATAATAATACTAGTAAACTAAGTGAAAAAGCCTTCAGGGGCCTGTTTCACCCAATATGAATTTCTTAACGAAAACTCTTGGCTCCTTTGCCGGATACAATATTCCATACAATTTTGGAGATAAAATTCAGGAACCAATAAGTGAAACGTACTCATCAAACTCGATATGGA
Source organism: Saccharomycopsis capsularis (assembly GCA_031125595.1). NCBI lineage: Eukaryota > Fungi > Ascomycota > Saccharomycetes > Ascoideales > Saccharomycopsidaceae > Saccharomycopsis > Saccharomycopsis capsularis. The sequence goes on from JASTUX010000004.1 coordinate 374,449, forward strand.
CGATATATGGCGGCGTTAGTAAGGCTGACGGGTTTAAATGCACAATATTTGAATTTGAAATAAAAAACCCACGCAATGATTCTTACATTTCTTTAGCTAGAAATGCTGCCAAAAAGCTTAAGTCAACGAGGATTCCAGGTGTGCTTAAAGTCTACGATACTCTCGAGACGGATACTCATATTTACATGTTCTCAGAAAGCGTGATACCGTTGACTAAATATTTGACTGATAACACCGCGCTCAGCAGCGACGCCATGCTACTCGGCATTTACATTTTGACCAAAACCTTGAAACACATTAACGTGGAGGGCTCTTCTGTTCACGGAAACATTGACATCAGTTCTATATTTGTTAGCAAATCCGGTGAATGGAGACTCGGCGGATTTGAGCTTTTGACAAATACTGCTAGTGACCCAGAGCAGGCAGTTTACAGGTACAGCTCTTCTTCCCCCGTGTTTGGAAACATTGTGCCTCCAGAAGTGTCTCAAAGGGGTATTGAGTCACTCCGATTGGACCAAAATCAAATTTTGAAGCTTGATTCTTATAAGTTTGGCGGTCTCATATGGTGCTTGTTCAATGGTGTCAAAAATAGCAGCGAGATAACTAGCCAGTCACAATTTCTTTCTGTCCTGAAAATTCCAAAAGCTTTGCAGCCAGCATACAAAAAGTTGATGCAGAACTCAATTGCTGCAAGAATTACTATCGAGATGTTACTCAACCAAGGCGAAAAATCGTTTTTCAGCACCAATGAATTGATTGACTGCTACAAGGAGTTGGATGAATTAAACTTGAAATCAAACTCTGAAAAACTAGACTTTATGAAGTCTTTGGAAAACATTAAAACTGTTTGTCCTCCGGGATTCATGGAATACAAAATTATACCTGAACTTATCCGCTTATTCAACATTAGCATCCAGCCAAACAACTACCAGCAAGATGCTAATAATACCGCTACCTGCTTGTACTATATCTTGTCATTCTCTGAAAAATTAGACGAAGAAGTATTCAAAAGAACTGTCAATCCAGTCATTGTCCAGGGTTTTCAACTTCCTGACCGCACGATACGTGTGACATTATTGACCACGCTACCAAAGTACATTGAAAAATTGTCAAAATCCGAAATCAGCGATAGAATTTTTACCAATTTGCTTACTGGGTTCTCAGACACGAATCCAACAGTGCGTGAAGAGACTCTCAAAGCAATTTTGCCAATTTCGGGCAAATTGTCCGATCGTCAATTGAACAATGAGTTGCTCAGGTATCTTGCCAAATTGCAAAACGATGAAAAGCCAGAAATCAGAACCAACACAATCGTTTGTTTATGTAAAATTGCCAAAAACTTGAACAATGGGTCTCGTCCTGGCGTTCTTATTACCGCTTTTAACAAGTCTCTCAAAGACAAATTTGTACCAGCCAGAGCAGCCGCATTATTGTCATTTGAAACATGTATCGAATTCTTCTCGCCAGAAATTTGTTGCTCTAGGGTGCTTTCCTCTGTGGCGCCTTGCCTTTTAGATAAAAGTGCCAAGGTGCGCAAACAGGCGAGAAGGGTCTTTGAATTTTACATGGCTAAGATTGAGGCCGAAGCTGAAAGACTTCCTGCACAAGCTGACGAGAATGAAGAAGAGGAAGAAACCTTTAATACTGCCCATGGTGCAATTGGGGACCACAAGGCAGTATTCGCAAGCAGCAACATGGAGGCAGCCAACTTGACAAGCAACATTCAGAAGCTAGGTTTCAGTCTTGCTATGGGCGTATTCACTAAAATGAGTGGTGTTGGCGGTCAGTTAGAGCCAACAAAAAACGCTTCTAGCCCTCCTAGCTCCCAGTCTGCTACTCCAACCCCAAGTAACTTTTTTAGTGCTGATGCCGATGATTCTTCTCGATTACTGAACACCCATTTGAATGGCAGTAGCGCTGAAAAGAACAAAACTGTCGCTATAAAGCCGGTAGTATCAGCGCTTGGAGACTCTTTTGCTGGCGATGGTTTGAACGACATTGTAGCAGATGACGGATGGGGATTCGATGTGGACGAAGAAACATCAGCCTTGTCTTTATCAAACAAACAGGACGACTCATTTGACGACTTTACTGGTTTCGATACAGAAGAAGAAAAACCTCTCAATCAAAGGGTAAAAACTTTGTCGATTGGCTCAAGAAAGAAGAAACCGCTGGTGAAAGCTGCCAGCACCAGTGCCACGCTAGATAAGCCAAAGAACTCTCCGGTGTCATCGTTTGCATTGAAAAAGTCTTCTGGTATAGCGAGCGCTAGAAAGATTAGTGGTGCTGGCAAAGGCTTAAAACTAGGCAGTAAAAAGAATACTGAAAGCTCAAGCAAGCTCGAATTGAATTTGACTATTGATGGTAATGATCCAGGTTGGGGAGACGGCTGGTAGGTCTGTTAGCTTTCAATATCCCCTTCCGTGTTTGTATATTCGTGTAGTTTTATTAGATGTTTATTTTGCATTACCAATTCGAGCGCTGCTTTCTTGGCAGGACTTTGCATTTTACCATTGTAGTCAAGAAATGGCGTTCAGCGCTCAATTAGTCTTATCATAATCTTTTATGACGAGTTCGTTGTGTGGATTTTGGTTATTGTTCAAATTAAGAATTCTAGAAATTATTACTACATGCGCATAGATATATTCACGTGCAACATACTGCAAAATACGCGATAACGTTAAAACTCGCATAAAAAATAATCGGAAAATTCTTGTCTTTTATGGAAGCTTTAAACATCAACTTTCAAATGTTCAACTTCAATAATTTGATTCATATACTAAGCCAGTGGCTGTTTAATATCAGTTTCTAACTTCGTTTTCACACTCTCTTTATTCTTGGTTTTGTCATCAAGGCAGTTGCAAGTTCGCCCAAAGTACCAACTTTATATCTATCTTGCAACATAAGTGATATTTGAAAACATGACGATGCCATCATCAGCAGCAAGCAGGGTGCTCCCATTGTCGGCAAGGACCAAAACCACAACTTTGAAGCAGCCTAAGGAGCTTTTATCATACTCCAGAGACATCAATGGCGAAACTGTCCTCGACGACTCATTGTTATCCTATTACTACTTTCCAGACTCCGAGGTGGACAAAAACTATGAACTTAGTAAAGGGTTCAAAGATTTCAAGAAAATTGACGAAAGCAAAGATAAGCATGGAGCAATTCAGGGCTTTTTAAAAGCTATTATCAACCACGAGCGCAATGTGCGGGCCAAATTGAAAACTGACGTTTTTAGTCTCAGAGGATTAATGACAAAACTATTGACTATGCAATACTTTCCAGAAGACCCAGTAGAGTACAATATTGTATATTTCGACGGCCAGATCTTTGTCAGACAAGACTTGAAGAGTTCTGAAGCCGCCGAAACCGAAAGAAAAGCTCAAATTCTTAGTGAAGGGAGAGTGACGAAGGATCAGATGGACAGATACACTTATGCAGGCTACAAGTTTGAAACTCTTGCTACTTTGCCCAAACCTTGGAGTGACTGCTCTAGAAAAGAAATTGAAAATCGCGAGAAGAAAACTGTCAATAACATTGAGCAGTACCTTTCAGTGGTCAGAACAGGTATTGGTAGCACTAAGCTCGTGCTTGGTGGCGAAGTTGACTGCGTCTTCGATTACAAACCTTCTCCTAATGACAAGTATAATTACAAGGACAGAAGCAACGTCTTGGCACATTATGCTGAATTAAAAACAAGCAAAGTTATCAGAAATGACAGTCAAGCTATTCAATTTGAAAAAAAGCTATTCAAGACTTGGGCACAGTGCTTTTTGTTAGGTATACCTAGAGTCTTTTATGGATTCAGAGACGACAGACTATATTTGAAGAATGTGGAAGAATTTAAGACTGAACAGATACCAGTTTTATTAAACAATAGTCCATTCATCAGGCATAATAACAACCCAAAGCTAAGAAAGGTCAATTGCGCCGATTCTTTAAAATGGTTTGGTGCGTTGTTGGAGTGGTTGGTCTCGACTATACAGCAGTCATCTAAAGAAAAGAATATTGAGGAAAACGATTTAGATACGCAGTCACGTACAGTTTATAGACTAAGCTATAATTATTTGAAGCAGGAGATTACCCTCAGGGATTTAGACAAGACTGAAACTGAAAGAATACTTGCTGATGAACCTGTATTGACTGAGGAGTTTATAGCCTGGAGAAAGGAGCTCAATGAGACCAAGTGGGTTAAAAACCAGAATACAGAGTAACTATAAAGTGTATAATATGAGACAAAAAAACACTAATGTTTTATTTGTTATTAACGTATGGCCATTATGTACAGGTTAATGTGAATGTTAAGGTTCGTGTAAGCTTGTTTAAAGAATATGAATTTGAATTCTTCATCGTGTATGGTACAAAGTTGGTTATTTTGCTAAGCATTGTTAATGCGAGTATTGACAGCTCGGATCTTTGTTAGTCTTCATTACTCAAACCTTTAGCCTGTAGGTTCAACTCCTTTTCTTCATTTAGCTTTCTGTAATATTCTTCTTTTATTCTTTTTCTCTCAGCTGCTTCCGGTTTTAGTTTCAATGGTTGTGTTTCTCTGAACGAGAATCGGAGTGGAACTTTTTTCGGTGTTCCATCTTCGTTGAACTCCATTGGCTTGGGCGGAAGCTTCTTTATCTATAATGATAAATAAGGTGATTAGTAATCGCTCAAAATTAGGGGTAATTTAACACAAATCTTAAGTCAACATACAATTTCGTAGTCTGAAAGAGCGTAAAAACCCAAGGAAGTACCTCCTATGCAACCTAATAACACGGCAAAAAATCTTCCGGTAGTAGATCCTTTATTCAACATATTGCAAGCTTTGGTATACTGTAAACGGTAGAGAGTTCTAAAAAGTGTCAAAGTTCTCCAAGCTTATATATCCAGTTTGGCTTTCACAAATATCAATAATTTTATTGCCTCACTGGAGCACCTTCGGATCATCAATGTTAAATATCCTGCGCTTCATCCTTAGAAATTTCTGCTAAAGGCGATAGGGCTTTCTATAGCGTGCAATTATCCATAAATGTAGTGCGCGATTATTAGTGTCACATGAGGGCCCAAAACGCCATCTGAGCCGTTTCCCGTCTCTGTTTCCTCCGAGATTACGATATACACTTTTACCCGTAAGGTGACAACGATAATCACAGGAAGAACTAGGTATAAGTTCAACATATCGCGGCGGATCCTGAGACTGTTGGTTTGTGGTTGGAAGAATTATAGATATCTTTTTTCAACTGTACATTTTTGATTAATCGGACACTTAATCAACATTTACATGTTAAAAGGAGTCAAATCGCAAGACATCAATTACGATTGTGCCATAGATTCAGCTTGTTTGAGACCATATAATTAAATTTTTAACTATTTCTCCGATTTACTGGTTTTTGTCGAAATCACAGTTTAAAATATAGAGCATTTTAAAATGGCGTCTTTACCAAAGAGAATTATCAAGGTATGTTAACTTCAGTTTTGTGGCTTTGAAACAGTCTATGGTCGAATCGGCCCCACCAAGACTTCAGATACTCGAGAGCATTCAACAGAAACAAGTCTCACGATGAAAGTTGAGGTCTGGTTTAAGTTCCGCCAGTGACTAACAAGCTAAATTTAGGAAACTGAAAGATTGGTTTCTGATCCTGTCCCAGGAATAAATGCATCTCCTCACGAAGACAATTTAAGATACTTTGATGTTACGATCGACGGCCCAAGTCAGTCGCCTTACGAAGGAGGCATTTTCAAATTGGAATTATATTTGCCAGATGACTACCCAATGGTGGCTCCAAAGGTCCGCTTCTTGACTAAGATCTACCACCCAAATATTGACAGATTAGGAAGAATTTGTCTAGATACTCTTAAAGAGAACTGGAGCCCTGCTATACAAATAAGAACTTTGTTGTTGAGTATCCAATCATTGTTGACATCCCCTAATCCAGATGACCCATTGGCGAATGACGTTGCCGAGGAATGGAAGAAGGACGAAGCAGGAGCAATTGCTACTGCCAAAGAATGGACAGTAAAATACGCATCCAAATGAAATGGATGATTGTTTGATTATTCACCTTTATCTTGTTTTTTTGCCATCATGTTTCTTAAGTTTGTACTTTTATTTCTTCCTTTTTCCTTATTTAGCTTATACATTTCTTTTTTAGTTCGCTTCCAATCCTCTCATTTCAATTTAAGAATCAACTATTTGAAACTACTGAATAACCTTTTTATGAGCAGTTTATTGACGCTAAAGCTGGCAGGAGGATATTTTTAGAATGGTCCTATTTAATGCTTTGGATTACAAGTTATCGAAACTTAAAAATTGCCCAACTACGCAGGACAATAATAAACTGGCAGATAGGTAACATAAACTATAGATATGGGCGATGCCGTCCAAATGATTTTTATATTAACCATTTGCCAGTTTACAGCTCATAATTTTTCTTCCATGTTGAGACCCTTGTTCATAGTCCCGGGGCTTGTAGAGACTGACAGAGAAATGAACCTTCTCCTGCGCACCCCGAATATTCCCAAAGTAGCACATGCACCCTCGGTGCCGCCTTGGGAAACACGTACGGTGATTGGCCGGGAGTAGGGGCGCAGGCGGGGCTACGAACCTTCCTTGTGGAGGTTCCAGCGCCTTCTGCTCTAGCCAGCGATCCCTTTGCCTCCTTATACAATTGCGCATATTTTCTTTTTCGCGGCAGTACATACTTTGCTCTTTCAAATTTCTTGCCGTTCTATTTTCTCTTTTTCTCTTCTGTATTTCGCACATCTCTCTCTTTTTTCTTCTCCTTTCCACGTCGCTACTCCCTTTGTTTTTAGTACAACACCTCCATTAGTTGTTATATTGTACCTCCTCAAGACCCAATAATCAATCACAGATAGTAAGTATTTTGATTATTTTTGAATTGAGCTTATGACTTTAAGTTTGGCTGAGCCAATGGTTTCAAGTATGATTTTGAACAAGTCAGCGTTTAAGTCAAAAGTACGTTTGCACCATTGAAGAATTTTGATTCACATCTCGGCAGTCTGAATTAAAGCCATTGAAACGCCCTTATGATTATACAATCACGGAACATCCAATTTATATTGCAAGATGGCATTTTGTCTCATTGGCAATGAGGCGTTGAAATGCTTTCGGAATGTTTGCATTCCCGCGCACAGGCTTTTTTTTTTCCATGTTGTCGTTTAACCGCTCTATTAAATTTCTACAAGAGCGGTCAGTCCCGCATCCATCGTCAACAACTTCATAGACGGTGACTTAATATGTGTTATCAACAATGCGCTGAACTCGAACTGCTGCCACCTCTCGTTTGTATGGAAGTGCGCGATTCACTTGCTCATGTGTTGTTTATTTTTCTGACGATCGGTGTTTGGGTGTTGATAGTGGCGTGCGCTGCAGATCGTTGACATAATATTTGCCAAACAAGCTTCTTTTTCTTTGGGAAAAATAAAGGCGAGCAGCCAGCTTGTTACCGTCTTGCCCATACTGTTCAATCCAAAGCCCATTTCAAGTCAATCAATTGAAGTTTTTCATTGCTTTGATTTTGTCTAGTCTTCTTCTCAGACCGATACTAACAAATAAACCACTAACAGCTTCAAAGATGTCTCTTTCTCGCGAAAATTCTGTCTACTTGGCCAAGCTTGCTGAACAAGCTGAGCGTTACGAAGAAATGGTCGAAAACATGAAAGCTGTTGCTTCTTCTGGCCAGGAACTTTCTGTTGAAGAACGTAACTTGTTATCTGTTGCCTACAAGAATGTGATCGGCTCTCGTCGTGCCTCCTGGAGAATCGTTTCTTCCATCGAACAAAAGGAAGAAACCAAAGGTAATGACGCCCAAGTTGCTTTGATTCGTGACTACAGATCCAAAATTGAAAAAGAATTGTCTGAAATCTGTGAAGATATCTTGGACGTCTTGACTAAACACTTGATTCCATCCGCCCAAACCGGCGAATCTAAGGTATTCTACTACAAGATGAAGGGTGACTACCACCGTTACTTGGCTGAATTCGCTGTCAGTGAGAAGCGTAAGGAAACCGCTGACTTGTCTTTGGAAGCTTACAAGGCTGCTTCTGAAGTTGCTGTTACCGAATTACCACCAACCCACCCAATCAGATTAGGTTTGGCTCTTAACTTCTCTGTCTTTTACTATGAAATTCTCAGCAGTCCAGACCGTGCTTGCCACTTGGCCAAACAAGCCTTCGATGACGCCATTTCTGAATTAGACACCTTATCCGAAGAATCATACAAAGACTCGACTCTTATCATGCAATTATTGCGTGACAACTTGACTTTGTGGACTTCTGACATGTCAGAAACTGGACAAGAAGAACAAGCTGCTGAAAAGGAAAAACCAGCTGAAAGCAAACCAGAAGAAAAAGAAGCCACTTCTACCGGAGCTGATAGAGAATAAGTAAGTTATCAATATCGGTTTCTAAATAAGTAAGTTAATATATTTTTATTGTTATAATATTATTTTTATAAATATCTTTTATGTTTTTTTCTTTACTGCTTTCAACTTTTTCTTTTCCAACTGCTGTTTCTTCTTGACCCATCTCAAAGCCTCGTTTTTTGAGTAATAAATAAATCGTGAAAAATCTCTTTATTATTCTTATGGTATCTTTGGCTTTCAACTATGTATTTTTACTGTTGGCCCGTTTTGCTTAATTGGCATGTCCCATGCGTTCTCATTCGTTTGACAGCACTGACCTAATTTATGCTTTAATTTGAATTAATAACAAATAATAATATATCTTTAGGAACTTCACTACTGTCACTAGTAAGAGCAGCCCTTTGTCCGTGCTTTTTAAGGGTGGCTGTTTACCAATGTTGGCGTTCTCTGAGGTGCCGCTGTTCTGACAGCAGAGCCTTCTATTGCGGATGTTTGTTCCTTGCTGCTGTGCTCTTTTCTTGCCGGCCGGCGGGTCCTGCTGTATCCTGTAAAAAACAAAACAGAAACCAGCACCTATGGGCGACCGGCATCGCAGCGGCAGAACAGACATCCTAAGTACTTGCCACTAAACAATTCAAAGCAACAAGAATTTCTCACTTTTGTTGCAACCATCATATCAGTTACGTAGTACTTTACGTCAAGCTGTTGTACTCTCGAAATCGTTATACTCATCGCAGACTGACTGCTAAAGAGCCAGATCACGCCAAAAACAGAACATAACCACATAATCAAAGAACTATTCGAATACAAACGAGATGGATTTTACAAGTGGTGAATCCAACTCCCGTGATTTCAGCAGTGTTTTCAAGATTGTTAACTTTGGAGTCGGGGCACTAAGCGTATGTGTTTGTGTTAAGGATTAGTGTGAATTGAGGAGGCTAAAGCACAGAGATGAGATGTGAGCCTAGCAGGGATTGTGCTGAAGGCAGCATTAAATTTGATACTAACAAGTATACCTAGATTTTGTTCGGTGTTATTCAATTATTATCTACATTGTATGTTACTCTTTGCTGAATTGGTGAGAATGAAGGCGGGGTTGGTGTTTCTACAGACTTAAGCCAGCGTGCTTGATCCTCATTGCCATTCCTAATTGTGGATTCTGAATATTTATACTAACATTTTTGGGTACAATCCCTTTCTAGCCAATCGGTGAGTTAACATTTAAGAGTTTAGCAGACTTTAGTTTTGGAGGAACTCTACAGTTATTACCATATCACAAGTGACAAAGTAAGGAGAGCCTCTACTAACATCCATCCAAGTTCATTTTGGGTCTATATGTAATCGCTGGAGGCTTTGGGATCATTATTTTAGGTAAGTGTTTGAAGCTACAACGAAAGTCTCCATCAGAAATGCTGGCTATAACATCTCGTTATCTTGAACCATCTACTAACTAAACTCTTCAATGTCATTTAGAAATCAGATCACATCAGGAGCTTTACAACTATGCGTCCTTCTTGTTCTCATTCCTTGGCAGAGGTATCTGTACGTATTTATCTCAGCGAGAAGCTCATTTATGAGAGAAGCTTAACATTCCTCCAAAAAGTAACGTAAGGGTAATGATTAAAATAACTACTAACAAAGCTCGCTATAAAATACAGTTTACATTTTGATTGCCGCTATTATCTCACATCCTGGATCTTTAAGAGTCATTCCTGGGTTTATTATTGGTCTCGTTGGTGTTGCATACTCTGTATTACATTTTATTCCAAACATATTGCCGCCAGAAAACATGAGATCGGATTTTGCTGCCTTACACAGCAACGATGATGACGGAGATGTAATCTGAGCAAAGCCCAATGTTCGCGAAAATATATCTGAAAACGGATTTCGTACCTTAGGGTAATTTACAATTTGTTGATTTAATATTCATAAACCACTAATGTAGGAACATGTTTTCTTCCGGATCGAAAAGCTATGAGAATATATATTCTGTAAAAGAATTTGTTTTTCAAAAGAACAACGTAACATCATTGTCATCATTATTTTGATCATTAATATTTATGTCGTTGCTGTTTGCATCATCAATACCCAAGTATCCTTCCGCAAGCGGCCCTGACCCATTATCAATTGTGATATCATGTAGTACCTCATTAATACCTTTTATTTGACCGCCCCTAGAGTCTTCAGTATTGCTTGTGCTGATATCTTCTAAGTCTTGGTTAGGGGGTCTCTCTTTATTCCTCAAAATCTCAAGAATGTTTCTATCTTTTGAAGTCATATTACTAGCTTCCTGCTTTCTAGCTTGGTGATTATCTAATGCATCGCTTCTAGTCTTCCTTCTCTTTTTGTTTTTGGGGTTGATTGTAGCAACGTTCTCAGCGTGATTGATCAACTCGATGATTTCGTGCTTGTCGACTGATCCATCTAGCTCGTCGTCGTCATTGACTGCGAGTTCCAAAAGCACAAATTCAATAATTGTGCCACTATAGGGTGCCTGTCCCGGCTTATTGGCATTAGCCGGCTGTTGATGCCGTTGGTTTTGCTGCTGTTGGTTCTGTTGTTGCTGTTGATGATACGGCTGGCCTCTGCTATTACTGTTAGAGAATACCGTGTTAAATTTCAAATTTATAGGATTATTGTCGATACCACTAGCCGATAGCAAATGGACACTTATCACGCCGTTAACGTCTTTTCGTATTCGAAGCTTGCTGCTTAATTTTACTGCCCTCATTATGCATTTGAACATTTCAAACTTGTAAACGCCCACAATAAAGTCATTCTTGATCTGCTTGTATTCGAAGCTATCATGGTCAAATTTTCGAAGAACTAGCTTTTCCAAGTTTGGAAAAATAAACCTCGAGTACCCTATGTCGCCTTTGGATATGAACATAAGCTGGTTAGTTTCCAATCTCTCATTATCCAATGTTCGCTGGGCCGTAGTGCGGTTTGAAGCATATACGTACAAATCATCACTATTTAAGTCTTTAAGATTGTTTAGGGCATCAGAGATGACATCTGCCTGAAGCACTACTTCCATTATCAAGCTGGTAATATCTAGTTGTAGAATGCTGCTGGAGCCTTGGTTATTTTCGGAATCCATGTCAACAAAAGTTGCAAACTCGCACCGTTCAGTCATGACAGGATCCTTGAAAGATATGACGAATGGATGTCCGTATCCTTTATAAGAAAGCGTACATTTTATGTTTGAAACGCTGTTGTTATTGCCGCTACCGTTGTTGTTAGCTTCTTTGGTAAATTTGTTCAATGAAGAGGCAATGTTAAATGATTCAACCACCTTGGTTAAGTCAAGACAAATTTTTACTGTTTCCGAGGCGTGTTTTCGTAGCCTTTTGACTCTTTGAGACAAATTGGTGTCATTTCGGCTATCATCTTCACCATCACCATCACCAGCCATAAAAGATGAAGACAGAGATATATCAGTTCCGTTGTGTCCCTGTACGATTTTGTCGATGGCGTCTCGCCGGCTCTGCTTTCCCGATGAGCTGAAATAGTATTGTTCAAAAAGACCCTTGTCGAAAGTGGCGGAGACCCTCATAGTGTGCGAGTTCTCGCACACGAATATAAGGCCATCGGAGCTGACAAAGATTTTTCCTTGAGTGCCTATGGCTATGATGGAAGACAACACAGCAGTTATATGGGAGATCTCTGTAGTTGTTGCTGTGAAAATGTCATGTTCCTCGTCATCCATGTTCTGCTCACTTGTGGGGAGCGTTGTTTCCATGGTATGTTAACGGTCGTAAAAAGAGCTTGCCTTGGAGAACACACACCGGGCACGGATAACACAACAGCCTGATTGAACTGGCTAGTCTGGTCGAGTAGCAGCAGTAAGGAGTGCACAGTGCCACCCCACTTTTAATGTTGTTTGGCGATGATTGGCGATGTGTTTTCGATGTACCAATGCGCTGGATCATCATCGTCCGTTTTCGGTGCTTGTTTGTTTAGATCACCATCTCAGATCACTCTCCCTAAAATGTCGTCTAGCGATACTTTCCCAGCAAGTATTAGACTGTTGCAACTGTCCCAGCCTAGATGAGGGAACAGCTCAATATTCATCAATATTACCCGGTAGTTCTCGAGGTCGGATCCCGCTTTATCAGGGCCGGCTTCGCTGGTGATGCTGCTCCAATCTCCATCATCGACATCAACGACCCTATTATTAACTACCAAATTCTTCCTCCGGGAACTAATACTGAAAGTAGCAACACGTTGCCCCAGGGCGCACTAGAGCAAGTATATCTCACCCTTGGGGATTTGGAACCCCCTTCGCAGGAGCTTTTGGAGTACTATAAAGTTGACCTTCTCCATCGACACTGGCTCTTCAACTACGACGTGCTTCTAGATAAAAACCTCCGGAACCCCGCTAGGAACATCACCGAGAACTTCCTCGAAAAGATTTTGTCCCACATATACCTGTCTGACCTTCTTGTGGATGCAAAACGCTGCAAAGTAATCATACCGTGCTCGGTGCTATGGCCTCAGCACATCAAGCGCGCCATTGCAAACGTTCTCCTTAGCAGCATACACGCCCAGTCCCTTATCTTCATGCCGGACTCCATTCTCAGCGTCGTCAGTGCCGGCTCCGCAAATGGCCTCGTTGTGGACCTTGATTGGGAGCAGATCTCGGTGTCGCCAGTATACGACCAGAAGTTGATCTACAAAAGCATCAAGATGACGAACCGCGGATCCGGCAAAAATCTACATTACGCGCTCTTAAATCAGTTGCTAAATCATTATAAGCAAAATAATAATGATAGACAAAAGTTATTTCCAACAAAAGGTGCCGCTTTTCAACTTATTGAAGAAATGGTACATGATGTACTATACTGTCGTGAGGCCGGTTCCGCGGACGTTTCTGATGGTAGTTTCAAATTCAAGTCATCCAACCAAATATCAATAGAATTCCCGTCCATGTTGAGACATTCGGTAATCGAAAATCTTTTTTTCCCTTCATATATCATGGACCCTGATAATGATGAAGTTCCTATAATACCGCTTATCACAGGTCTCATCAAGGAATTACCTATAGACATAAGGAGTAAATTATCTCTGAAGATTATCTTTACGGGCCCTTTGTCTCACATCCCAGGATTGAAGGCACGTATGTTACACGAGCTTCGGAAACACCACAATACAAAACAGCCTGCTGTTGAAGCAATCATCTCCTTGGGGAGCTGGGCAGGTGCTAGCTTATATTGCTCTACAAGATTGATGGCTTCTTCCAATATAATAAAGAATCACGAATTGGTGCGGGACAAATATCTACAAGAAAACGCCAAAATACCTGATTGGATTGAACAAATATACACTTTATGACTAAGAAACGCAATTACTGTTTTTAATAGTAAAAACTACTAGTCGAAGTTTAATATGAACCAAGAGCAGTTTCAGATATAACAAACGGGTATTCTTTCCGAGAAATTGAATCAAAAGTAGTATAGTCCTCTACTGGTGAGTGATAAATACTATATGGTAGCATGTCAGTATTGTTTTTTCCAAGAACATTCGCACTTTCCTCCAAGTTCTGTGTTTTTTCAATAGGGCCTTTCTCTTTCTGTTGGGGTCTCAACAAGTGGTCCCATAAATTTTTTTCCCTGAAATCATCTTTCGCAAACAAATTCAAAATCCATTGCCAAAAATGTTGCAAGAAGCTCTGCTGGGTTTTTTCTTGCTCTTGTCTCTCGCTTTCCTGTTTGCCAATTTCATACTCCAAAATTTCCAAAAGCTTTTGCTCATCTTTTGGAAGTTGCTCTTCCAATATATGGTAAAAAGGAACTGCGTGCATATTTCTGGGCATTTCTACCAAAGATAAATCCAAAGGAGTGCCATTGGGAGCCAAGGGGGTTCCCTGGGGATCCAAATTGGCTTTGACGGTACTGCCAACCTGAGGAGATAGCCTCTCTTCATAAAAACCTTCGTAGTGAAATTTAACCGAAGGCGAAGCTTTCGAAAAATTAAGATTTTGAAGTTCATATGTCCCACTATCTTCGAAAATATTTACTTCTTGCTGATTTTCGTCACTATAAGCATCGCACTCTACTGTGCTTTCGGTTTTGACCCTTTCGTTAAAATTTTCCTCACTTTCAGGGCAATTTCCTTGTATGTATCTCACCGTTGCGTTTTCAATGAAGTTAGGATTTCTAAATGGACTATGGCCATCCCGTATGCTGTTTGTAGTTGATGGAGAAATCCGACCATGCTCGCCAAGTCTTATAGTTCGGGCATTTATTGAATTCAATTTCGCAGAGGTGCTGGCTATATCACTTGGACTTTGATAAAATAATATATTATTAGAACTATCCAGTCCATACACCGAACTCAGTGGCTCCACCGGGCAAGAAAAATGTGATGAGGTAAAAGCGCTACTCGATATTTTGGAAACCACTCTAGCATCATTACCAGAAGTCCTTGATCCACCCACTTTCACAGCAGATTGAATGCTTCTAGGGATATATGTCGAAAATAAATCTTGTACAGCTTCTTTGTGTGTGCTGTCAGTATGGTCGGTAACCGTTTCCTTTTGCTCTTTTTTTGGCTCATCATGTTGTTCTTCAAGGTATTCTTTTGGCTCGTCATGTTGTCCTTCAATGTATTTTTTTGGAAGTTCGCTATTTGTAGCATCAAAGGAGGTTTTTATACCAAAAGGATTATAAGGCAGATTGGGCAATGTCCCTGGAAGAATATTTTGTCTTGGAATTTGGTCAGGAGGCTGGTTTATATCTCTCAAGCTAGGCTGTAATAAACCTTAAAATAACATAGTTAGTACCAAATCAGTACTTATTCAAATGGGAGTTTAACAAAAGATAAATTACACACTTGTTTCTTGCTTGTAATCTTGGTTTTCAACTATGGCACCACTCTGCTGGCTCTGAGGAAACGACTGTTTTATGCTCTCTGTGATATATGTTTTCTGGAGATACTTGTGCTCCTCCAATGTAAGAGACTTTGCTATTGCACCGGCAAGTACATTTTGGCCTTTAGGGGCAGTTTCATTGAACGAACTGTCGTGGTTCTCGTCGGAATACTTTGTGCTTGGGCGGTCCCTAGAGTTAGAACCTTGCCTAACGTATCTATTCATGATTCAGTCAGAGACAAATCTTGTCCTGGAGGTAAAAGGTGGCCTAGTGCTATCCAGTTTTTGCTTTATTTCATAAAACAAGTAAACGAGACATAAAAAGCCATACCTTCGACGCTGTTTGTGGCTTTTTGTGAACCGCTTTGGATACTGTTTTTGTGGGAGTCTTAATGCTGCGGAGCACTACTGCATGCGGAGACAGGAGTCTCTACAAAGCACAGCGCCAGCAGCTTTTACTGCCGCCATATGATGCGCTCATTTTAAGTTGAAATTTAGAAAACACTATATAGGTCGTAACTACCGTATACAATCATTAAGCTCCTTACTGGTGTTAAAATCCGGAACCACCAAAGCTTCCTCCGAAACTTCCTCCAAAATTTCCTCCAAAATTTCCTCCAAAACCACCATTTCCGTTTCCATCAAATGGATTAGCATTCCCTGGGTCGCCTCTTCTGTTCAAAGGATTGGAATTCCCAGAAGAGCCAAAGTGACCAGCACCTGGTAAACCTTGTCCAAGTAGTTCAATGTCTTCGGGATCATCGCTACCAAATCTCGGATTGTCCCATCTTGCACCCGGGGGACGTTGCAAGCTAACACCCTGCCCTGGATTTGGATGAAATAACGGGTCTGAAGATGTTGGATGCATTCCGCCCCCCTGAGTAACAGATGATCCTGATAAGGGATCCAAATGTGGCTTCAAAAATGGATGTTTTCCTATGCCTGGTGGATACAAGTCTCTGTCCCCTAAATTAGTTCCCGTATCCGATGACGTATTTTGATTTCCATGGGGCAACATCTGATACTCGTCTTCAAAGCCAGGTGGGTCATTGGGATTGTGTGGCTTGGAATTGCCGGAAGTATTTCCACGGTTCAAGTTAAGCCTCGAGCGGTCATCGGTTAGGTCAGTGTCAGCTTTTGGTGCAGCAACTTCTTGGTTAGCGGACGCCTCGAGAGTTTCGCGAAGGCGCGTATCTTTTACCTTTTCACCTTGTGGTTCCCTTGATCCTGTACTGTCAATTTTACCGCCAAATGTGTCTTTGAGATACTCTTGAAATGATGATTGCTGGCTCGCATCTGCGTCATTTTTACCAAATGCGTACTTGGATAAGCTTAATTGTGATGTTACCACGATACTACCGTCAACGAGTAAGTTAATTACCACATTATCATCGAAGACTTTGTTAATGATGAACTTTGATCCATTTTCAACATTGATGGAGCTGAAAACGTCCTTCAGGAACTCCGCAGTGGAATTCAAGTTTGAGGTTGCAAGCACCCAATCCTGAATCAGCTTTGTGAAACTGTATAGATCTGAAGCCATATCGAGCTATTGTAATTGTAATTGATTTCGCGTTTGCCTTGTAACCAACAGTAGAGGAGCCTATCTTCGCTTGCTAGTGGCAAACAAGCCACATTTATACTCAGAAAAATATAAAGCAGGAATATGTATAAATATGCGTGTATATGCTCAACTCAATATACTTGTAATACAGCATCACTACATTTCGATTTTGGACTGAAGCTTAAGATACCAAGCCTCACAAAAGCTAAGCCATGCAACGAATATTATAAATTTCGTAAAACATGCGCATCTAAAGCACCATTACTTGATACGTTTCTAACAAGTGATATGTAAGCAAAATCATTTTATCATACATAAACACCACAAACAACAACAAACGACAAAACTCCTGAGAAAGAAGTACATATATCAACGGATAGTATAAACGTACAGGTAAGGAAAAGAACTAGCGCGGTATAAAACAAAAGTATCACGTAAAAAGCTCATAATAAAAAAGAAGAAAAAACCCAGTAATCATTATTTTCTAGTATCATTGCTGATATCGCTTCCAATATCGTTATTATTTTCATTTTCATTAACATCATTAACGTTTTCTTTAGGCTTATCTGCTTCTTTACCATACTTGCACACAATCGTCATAGGAGTCATGATGCTGGTTCTGACATTGACTGGATAGTAGCTAAAGTATCTAAACTTGAAAAAATTGAGATCATTCTTCTTTTTTATCACCATATCAAATCTTCTGCGAGGATTGAACCAATATATTCTTCCAAATGGTCTGGCCTTGGCTTTTTCAGATTCAGAGTTAATGCCACTATACTCACTTCTCTTTGTGCTTTGATTATTGGTGGATTGTTTCCACACAAGAGCATCAGCCCTTGCAAACTCATTGACATTGACGTAGATTTTATCACATAAAGTAGTGACGAGTCTCTTGATGTTTCTCAAGTATGCCTTTCTAAAACGCGCCTTTTTATAATCAGTATTTCTGTATCCATGAAGCATTTCATATAACATGTGGGTTTCTTTGTAAAAAATTTTGTAAAGCTTTTTTTTAAACAATAGCTCATTTGAAATTGACTTTTTTTGAAAAAAAATATACTTTGGAAGTTTATAAATGGGCGTTTTCGAAAGCAATTCTGTCTCATGTTTTGTTTTCAACTCATTATTGAGCTTTGTCTTGAAATTATGCAATGTGTACTGTAGTAGAACTTCTTTCTCATTGATGAACTCCCTGTTTAACTTATCCGTATAGAGAACACTCATAAACAGAGCGTCCATCTTATCGTACGCATCGTTAACAGTCATTCCAGGAGTAAATAACATTTTACTCTTTTTTTTATTACTTTTAATTTTTCTCAGATTAGCCTGATAATTATCAAAAAGGCCTTCGTCAACAAGCGGACTGTGCACTTTCATTTGTATAAATTTTGACTTCTTGTCAGTTGAAGACCCAAAATCCAAATCTTTTGGTGCCTTAAAAAACCGGAGTTTCCCCACCACGTCTCTAGGTACATTTTTGAATGGTTCATCGTTAAAAATCAAACCTCCCACAGAAGCGTCCCATGGTATAAGCTTTTCTTCGGCGCCGCCATTAAGGGAGTTTCTGGCAGGTTCAAGAAAACTATTAAAGTCCTCGACCACCTGGCCGGAAACGTTTTCTATTGATCCGTTTCCCAAAAACAAGGGCTTATATCCAGCGAATAAGCCTTCGACATTGACGACTAAAATAATGTTAGTAAAGCTGGAGTTTCCATTAAGGCCTACACAAGGGCGTAAAACAGAAAGGAACATGATACGCACTTCTCTGTGAAAGGTTGTTGGTATCCTTAACTTTTGGTAGAAAATGAGCAACCGCCTTGGACTTTGATTTGGATGAGTTATAACGTTTTTGAACCAAAAGACGTATATTGCCTCTGGTGGCACCGACATTATTTGGAGATATGCTTAGTTTTAGCATGGTTGATGGCTTTTAGAAGTGACTATGGCTGTACCCGAAAGCCACGCGTTTGAGAAATACGAGGGCCGAAAGTATGGGGCTATAGGGCATCTTGAAATCAAGCGACCTGGAGGGAGATTGATAAAGGCGTGAAGCGCCATCGGTCCATTTTATGCATGCATTTCCACGGCTACCCGGTTACCGCACAGTCAGGGCGTAATAACACTTGCATGTGCTGAAGGCACCAGCGCCGCGGTTCAAATATGTCTGATTTCTGTGCCACATAACATGCCCTTGGACAGGTTTCTACAGAAACTAGAAAAATATTACTTGTACCGTCTGCAATATTGGTATTACTGTACATTTTCGCTCTGTATAAAATGAATGACAAGCGAAAAATATTAAAAATTCCAGCTTCCAACGTATGAAGGAGCAGGCAAATCTTCATTTTTTCCGTCGGCAAACACTTTGTCCCAAGTTTCAAACTCCAAAGCCATCATATGCTCACCTTTGATTCGCCTGCTGTTTTCACTATCCAATAAACTCTTGTAGTTCCAGTCCAAAAAGTCTTCAATATTGTAGCTGACCTTGGTAAAAGGATTAGAGAAAATTTTTGCAAGGGTTGCAACATTTGGATGGTAGTGAGAGGCCAATGTTTCTAATTCCCATAGCGAGGACCCTATAGCATTCGTAAGTGCTGGATTTAATTCCTCATTATTGAATGGGTCAATGTAGTTTTCAAGTTCCTCGCCTTCCAACAATGGATTGTGTATCAAAATCATGCAGCTTGGATGTCTTTTGAGAAGATTGTAAGTAAACGGTATGACAATCACAGCGCCACCTGGGTTGCTGACTATAGATAGGCGCGCCATTCTTTTTATGAAGGACGCCACAATAGAAGCAGGTAAATGCGTCGAAGAAAGAAAGAGATCAACTAAACGAAAAAATCTTGATCTGTATCTGTTAGTCAAAACCTCCGGATTAGAAAAAATGTGATATAATTTCTCATAGAAGGATGGATATTCCAAGTTTTTCTTTTCCATGAGCTGGAAAAGACCATTGAGGGCCAATATCTGGATGATTAAACTCTCATTGTCATCGTAACAGGAGGTCAAGAAATCCATCAAACGTTCAGGCTTCACAAGATATGGTACAACTCTTTTGTGCATCACAAGTAAGGTAGTTTTTAATTGTGATGCCAGTATACCTTTGAATGAGAGAACTAAAAACCAGCACTTTGTGAACAAAGATTTATAAAGGGCATATTTTTGAACTGAAACAGGAGGATTTGAGACGAAGGTATCGTTCAATTCAAACTCCTCGGAGTCAGAGGCATCAATTACTGAGTCATCATCGTCCCCGTCTTCTAAACTGTCATCATCCAAAAACCCTAAGTTGTCATTATCTTCTTTTTCTTTTGAGATGTCGGATTGATTTTGCTCCTCGTCGTTACTGCCACTATTAAATATTGATTGGAAAAAGTCTTCTTGTATGATTCCTAACCACTTTGAATAGAACATCCTTATACCAGAGTCATTCAAAATTTCTTTTTGCTTCTCCAAGATATTCAAAATTGTAACTAAAAAGTAGTACTTTAAATCTTTGAATTTATTCAAGTAACTGTTAATAAAAAATTCAACCAAAATGCTATTGTTAGATCCATCACTCAAAATTTCTCCATTTTTAGAAGACAAAAATATGGATTTAACGGCCTCTTCATAGGTTTGGGTTGGAAAATATGTCTCCTCAGAGCTTTTTGGTGCCCAATATTCAGATTCAAGCTGCACTAATTTCATATACAGCTCTAATGAGTCGATTAAAATTTCATTGTCAAACTTAAAATTTTTGAAAAAAGACAATAAAATTGACTTATAACTTTCGTATCTAGCTTTTAACCACTTATTTAAAAGAATCTTTTTATCATCTGTTTCTCCCTTAACGGAATTTTTGAGCTTGAATGATTTTATAAGACTTTCGAAAGTTTTGAAAATGGAAAAAATCAATAATCTGCATTGACCTTCGTATTTATCCACCAATGCTTCATCATACGTATTCGAAGTTAACACATTGTAAAAGTACTCGAGCCCTTGGATTAAAACAACAATACCGTTGATTCCTTTGGCCGATGCCTTAATATTCTGATACGTTGACTTTATTTGTTCTATTGATAATTCCTCTTGATATTCTTGTTTAGTGGTTGTGATATCCTTAGCAAGCGACTTTACTGCTTTCAACTTTTTGTGGCTGCTATTTTTCGCCACCTTTGAAGAGATTTTTTTTTTATTCAAGCTACTTCTGGCCATTTTCTATGAGTTCAGGTATATGTAGGCCTTCAGCGTTATTGCGATAGCAGATAAAATCTTCAGCTGAGCTAAAGAAATAATAAATCAATTTTTTTTATGCAGCTGATATTTTTTTCAAATTTTTTTAGCCCCATGGGTTTGGAGCATACATGAAAGAGAATGTCTAACCCGTTTTACTTGAAACGTAGGCAGTCGGGTATCCTACTGGGAATCTCTGCTGGTGTTATGATGCCAGACGGTGTCTTGATGTTCTTCGCTCGACTTTGACGTGATTAGGGGCTTAACGGCTGTTGAAAGCCCGGGGGCAGAGTGGCAAACCCACCAGATGAGGAGCCATTGAGAAGCAATCATTCAAAATGAGTTTCAAAGAGTATAAATTATCAGCCGTTTTACGTGGCCATGACCAAGATATTAAAGACTTGGCCTCAATTGGCAATGAAACTTTAGTCTCGGCATCCAGAGATTCAAGAGTTTTGGTGTGGAAAAAGGAGCAAGACGGCAGTTGGAGCTCATCTTTAAACTATAAATCCGAGAAATTTGTTAATGCTGTGGCAATTACCTCGAAAGGGCCCCCAAATGCTGGCTACTATGTTGCATCTGGTGGTCAAGATGCGTTAATAAACTTATCTGACTTGGAGGCCTCGCTTGCTAATCCGTCAACTGGAAACGGCTTCAATGAACCTGACTTCATTTTGTTAGGCCATGAAAAAAATATTTGTTCTTTAGCAGCGTTTCCAAATAGCGATAAGCAATTGTTAATATCAGGTTCATGGGATGCTAATGCTATTGTCTGGGAAAATAACGTCGAGAAATTTAAGTTGACCGGCCACGAAGCAGCTGTCTGGGATGCTCAGTTTGTATCGCCTGAGACCTTCCTTACCTGTTCCGCAGACAAAACCATAAAGTTTTGGGAAAAGAACAAGTTAGTGAGAACGTTTACTGGGGTCCATGATGATGTTATTAGATCGCTCGTGGTACTTAATAATAAAACATTCCTATCAGCCTCTAATGATGGTACAATTAAATTTGTCGATTTGATTTCGGGATCTGTATTAAAGACACTTAGCGGCCACAACAGTTTCATCTACCAAATCAAGCTTTTGGACTCAAAAACATTAATAAGTTGTGGTGAAGACAGAACTGTGAAAGTTTGGGATCTAGAAAGCGGTAAACCGCTCCAAACCATATTTGTTCCGAGCATATCTGTTTGGTCGATAAGTGTGTTATCCAATAAAGACATTGCCGTCGGCGGTAGCGATGCAACAATCAGAGTGTTCTCTAATGATGTAACCAGAATTGATTCTTTGGCACATGAGCAACTACTAGAAGAAATCAAAAGCCAATCAGTAAATCCTCAGGCAATTGATGATACCAAGCTTGTTGATGCCAGTGTTTTGGATGTGCCAGGCGGTAAGGAAGGCAAAACTGTCATGGTCAAATCTCCTACGGGCGTCATTGAAGCTCATCAATGGTCTAATGGTACCTGGCAGAAAATTGGAGAAGTTCTTGGAGGTGCCGGTGGTGGCTCTAGTAACATGGCATCTAGCGGCAAAAAAACAGAATATTTGGGTAAGCAGTATGATTTTGTGTTTGATGTAGATGTGAAAGATGGAGAACCACCATTGAAATTACCTTTTAACTTGAGCGACAACCCTTACAGTGCTGCTGAAAACTTCTTGGCTGATAACGAGTTGCCAATGAGTTACTTACAAGAGGTCGTTGATTTTATAATGAAGAATACCCAAGGTGTGCAACTTGGAAGCATGACTGAGCCACTTTACGATCCTTACGCGGACAGAAACTCAGCTGCTACCTTCACTACTTTTGAAAGTTTTAAAAAGCCCCTTTTGCTCAAAGGCTTAGAGACCTATAATAATAAAGTGAATGATATCTCTCAAAAATTATCAAAATCGGACCTCCTAAAAATTGATTCTTTACTAGACAATGTTGACAGCCCCTCGAATGCCTCCGCTCTATATGAGTTCGCTAGCACTATCATTGATGCTGGGGAATTAGTTGGATACGACTTGCTCAGAATCATAATCAAACGTTTAGACTATACAGACGAAATTGAGTTGCATTTGCTCAAAGGATTACAAATTATTGACAAGCCATCTGTCGATAATGGCGATGTTGCAAAACTCATTATGATTGGAAGATGTGTTTCCAATTTGCTCGCGAACAACGCAAACAATTCCAAACAATTCAATAAGGCCGCTTTAGATCCGGCAAAGCTAGACGGGTTCTACAAGCATAAAGTTGCTACCAATGCTGGTGTTAAAAGCTCGGTTAAGGAAAAATTGGAAACGACAATCAGTGCCTTAAAAAGTAACTTGCAACTCATCTAAGAATCATATGTGTTGCTGCAACCTAGTCCAAGAAAATTTAGGTGCTAATTCAATATAAGATGATCCAAATCAAACCTATGACAGGCAGTATTTTACTGTGCGTCATTTGATACTTTTGTAAGATTACAATTGAGATGCTGACATCAAATCGTTTATTAGCGTTCTTTATTATAGTTGAAAAGTAAACACTATATAGCTAAAATAGCTTTGTAGTGCTCAAGAACCTTCGGTAACCATTGCATCTTTTATCGTCGCGATGACCGCTGAACTCTGTATTTTGGTATTTCCGCCTTTACTTATTCCATATTCTATTTCACTAAGGCCTTTGAGAAGTTTGATTCTGGTTTCGGGCTTCAATTTATAGTTATCAAAGATTTCTATAAAGCCGCCTAAAATATCAATAATTGCCAAGCCTTTGGATTTAGTTAATTTGTCAAAATACAAATAAGCTGTGGTAAAATCTTCCTTTAATATAGAGTCCAACAATAAATTTATATCATCCGGATTGGCATTCCCTATACACTCATAAACCATTTCCTTTGTCACTTCATCAGCTTCTGGATTATCCAAGGCTGACTGACACGCTTGTAAGACGTTCAAAGATTTTCTCATGTCACCTTTAGACAAACTCAAAAGAGAATCCACGGCGTCGGAGTTGACTTTAAGATTTTCCTTCTGGCACACATATTCAACTCTCTCTTTGATGGCAGTTTCCTTCAATGGTTGGAATCTAAATCTTGTGCATCTAGACAATAAGGCTGGGTTAAGCTTGTGCGCGTAGTTGGCCAATATGATAAATCTGGCATTTTTTGTGTATTTTTCGATGATTCTTCTCAAGGCATTCTGCGCTACATTGGTCATGGAGTCGGCTTCATCCAATATGATCAATTTAAAGCCACGGTTGAAGATCTGCATGGTGCTGGCAAAGTTCTTGACTTGTTCTCTGACCACATCGATACCTCTATCGTCTGAGGCGTTCAATTCTAATATCATCGACTTATAGTGCTGTGGGCCATAGATCTTCTTGGCCATCGCGAGTACAGTAGATGTCTTACCAGTACCTGGGGGGCCATAGAATAACAAGTGCGGTAGCTTTCCTTCTTCAATAAATTTATCTAAAGTGGTGACAATTTCCTGTTGACCATAAATATCGGACATAGAGCTAGGTCTATATTTCTCGACCCATGGTAAATTCTCATTTGATCTGACCATATTAAAAATTGTTTGTGCGCATTTATGTGAGCCCTTATATGAGGTGACTTATATTTGCAGGATGTTTGCACAGGGCGATATTGGTTATAAGGATACTCTGACTGTAATTGATCTGGAGATTATACAGAGCGATAGAAATGAAGAAAATAAATAAAAAACGTAGCGCAATACTGCAAAATCAAAAAAAAAAGAAAAAGACGCGTTTTTGTGTGTCACGCGGAAACTCCAACAGAATGGAGAGCTCTTTGGTATGGAATTTCTTGATTTCTACCGTTTGCAAATGCTTTTTGCTAACAAGAAATTGGCATGTCAAAAGACTACATTGGATCATTTCAGCATTGACCACTAATGCGTGGGGATAAGCCATTCATATTGGTTCATGTTGGTGCTGGCAAGCACAATATTGGAAACAAGCAAAAGCTAAAGGCTTTAACCCGGAAAGCTTGCAAACTAGCCTTCAACAGTTTATTGAATAGTTTGGATGAAAGTGAGGCTACAGAGAAGTTAGAAAAGCAAGACAAAAAGTACCAGTTCGATGCTTTGCTATACACTTCGTACGAATGCTTATCAATAGCAGCTCAAGTCTTAGAATCGAACTCTCAAACAAATTGTGGCTATGGGTCCTCTCTTTCATCAACTAAAAAAGTTATCAACGATGCGCATGTTCTAATCAAACCTGGTGGAAAAGGCTCTCGAAGTCATCAATTTGCCCTTGTTGGTATAGAAAACTATATGCTGCCTATAACTAGGTGTTTGAATTTTTTGATGCTACCCGAGGTTGAAGATGGAATGGCTGTTTTGGGTGTTACCAAAAGCTGCCATATGGTAGATAATGGTGTTGACTACTACGCAAAGAAGGATAAACTCGGTTTTCCATTGCTTGATGACAAAAACTGTCAACAATTTAAGTTGCGGTCCCAGGAGGCGCTAAGGCTGTTCAACTATTGGGACTCTGTAAGGCGCAGGCAATCACGGTTCTCGAAAGATAAGGTAACAGATATCACAAATACAGCAAATACGACAAAAATCCATGGAAAAGGAGATTTGGTAACCGACACTGTAGGCATCCTTGTTCATGACAAGCTGGGGAATGTTTTGAACGGTGCTTGTTCTGGAGGTAACATGTTGAAACCGAACGGACGAATAGGTTGTGCAGGTATCGTTGGTGCTGGTTCTTACATCATGAACAGTGAGGACTTACCTTTCTATGAGGCATTAATTAGGCCTGATTTAGAGGCTCACTTTTGCCCTGAATCTGAAAAAGGAAAATTTGAAGGAACAAAGGAGTCCAGCGTTGAAGACCGATCATTAGAGAGCAAAGTCAACTCCAGTCTCTATGAGATCAGCTTATTTGCTTCAGGTAACGGCGAAGATATCATTGTGGCTGATCTTTCTCGCTACTGCTGCTCTTATGTACTTTCACATTTGCACTTGACAAACGGTGCAGACATTTATGACAGCTCGCAGTTTCTAGAGGATGCGATGAGGACAGTTCTGAACCGTCTTTTACTTCACGCCAGACAAATATCTGATCAGGAAACACAAAAGTCTCTCTATGCTGGGGTTGTTGGTGTAGTCAAAGGAATTGATTTTGTAACTCGAAATACTATAGCAGTATATACCATTTACGCGCACACAACTGAAACATTTGTTTTTGCTTTAAAAACAGAATCATTCTATGAACACATTTTTTCAGAAAACCCAGCCCCGAAAAAATGTTTATGGTATGAAAGGGCATGTGAAGCAAAAGACAAACAAACACTTAAAATACACAGGGGTCAAATCAAAGTTTACGGTTAAAATACATTGGTATAATGTTAATTCAGACGGTATATGTTCTTTGCTTAAAATTCAAGCCATCTTCAACCATAACTGTAGTACTGTACTTTTGCAAGCAATTGTTTGCCGAAATGACTGTGTGCCAAAATATATGGAAACTCTAAGCACGGGTGCTTTTGTGTTTTTCGACAGCTTCCACTGCTCGACATGGAATATCTTTATTTCTTTGCGCTTTCTGGTTCACAGGAACTCCAATATGGAGGAAAACATGCCCACCTGTATGCTGAATTGGAAGACTAACTTCCTGTAAATATCACGTGATATGGCATGTGCGCTCCGTTCGTCTGGCCTTTTTTAATGGCTTCAAATTTGGCAGTTTTTAAGACTTCAGGACTCGCATGTAAAGGACTAAACTATCTTCTGAAACGGTGTTGATAGGCATAAATAAGGCAACTTCAATGTAATCCAAAAGCAGGAAGCTACTTGAAGGTTCACTCATTGTTATCAATCCTCACAAGTGCCCTTTTCCGGACACTTTTTACCCATTCACTTTGCTTTAGCCGTCATTTGGCACAGCGGCTCCTTTCAACGAATCAAAAACGGCATTTAAATTGGACGTCTCAGTGAAATGAGAATAAATCTTAAAAAGGCTACTCCTGCAGGACTGCAAAATGTAAGTAAACTTACAGAAGGCATCAGAGACTTTGCTATCGGAGGGTCTGTCAAAGCTGTGGGCTCTAACTGCTCACTGTCGCAAAGTTCAAATGCAAATCAAGCAGAGTTAAATAATGAACTTTCCGGAGATGATGATGAACACACCTCGAACGAGGCTTTAGACAGTCTTCCTAACCTAATGCATGCCCTGTCTCGTCAGTCTAGAGCTTATTCTGACAATGATGAGACGATCGAGTTCGTGGACATGGTCAGTCCCATCAATAAGACAAACAGAAGAAGAAAAAGGAGTTCTTTGGTCCGCAAGTTCTCCGTCGGTTCATTAGCCGATAGTGTGAAGATTGATATTGGCGATTCAGAAAGTATTAATGAGCAAGTAGTCTATGACGCGCATACAGACGACTCTATTTATGACCCAAAAATATCAGACTTTGAGCCTATAACTGTCCTTGGTCAAGGAGCGTACGGCAAAGTGCTCTTAGTCCGCCACAAAGCAACTGACAAACTCTTTGCACAAAAGCAATTGAAAAAAGCGCTGATCCTCGTTTCTGCTAAAAACCGGTCTTCGTTAATAAATGAAGAGGCAAATAAGCTGGAGGTTGATAAAAAGATTGAGAGAACAATGGCGGAAAGAGATATTTTGTCAAAGATCAGTAATCAGTTTATTGTCAAGTTGTTTTATGCTTTACAAGACCACTCTAAAATATACCTTTTTTTGGAATTTGTCCCTGGAGGAGAGTTATTCCATCACTTAAATTCTAGCAACTTCTTAGATGAAAAAGCTGCCAGTTTCTATGCCGCAGAAATGACCTTGGCCCTTCTTCACTTGCATGAAATTGGTGTTGTATATCGTGATTTGAAACCAGAGAATTGTTTGCTCGACAGCAGTGGCCATCTAATCTTGACTGATTTCGGGTTATCCAAAGTTAGCGCCGAACAAGATGCAAAGTGCAGCAGCATCATAGGCACCCCAGAATATATGGCTCCGGAAGTGTTGAGAGGAGAAGACTACGGCTTTTCTGTTGATTGGTGGTCTTTGGGAGCAGTGGTTTTTGATATGTTGAGTGGCAAGCCTCCTTTCACCGGCAATAACCATAAGGTCATTAGCGACAAAATCTTAAAGAATAAGATCAAATACCCATTTTACTTTACTACGGAGGCTAAAGAGATTTTGAACAAGCTTCTCAACAAAAATCCAAGTAAAAGAATGAATGTTGACAGTAATTTTGAAAAATTCAAAAAGCTCAGGTTCTTCAGACACATTAATTGGGCTAGCCTACAAGATGATGCCAAATACAGGGAAGTCAAAGCGCCAATTGTGCCAATCATAACAAACCCAAGGTTGGCGGAGAACTTTGATGATGAATTCACGAACATGAAAATCAGCAATTACGATAATCCTGCCACTACTGAAGAGCTCAAGCAGGAAGTGGACCAAGAAATGTTTAAAGGCTTTTCATACACTGCTAGCTCCAGTTATATCAAACGTTATCTATGAAATGTGGACTTTATTTTTCGATTCAATTCTCTTCATATTCACATTTTGATTTGTGCATTTTTTTTATCTCGTACCTTTTTGAATATTACTGTTATTCCTCAGTCGAAAGGCTTATTTTTTCAATATTCCAGTGAATAGAAATATAATAAGCAAACCCCTAACATATTTTTTAAAGGAAGGTAAACGCTGTGAGCAGTTCATGATACATCACTAAGAAAACATATTTTTTAAAGGAAGGTAAACGCTGTGAGCAGTTCATGATACATCACTAAGAAAATATATTTTTAAATACTTCATTTGTTCACTATGTTCCATGTCTGATGCCTGCAGAAATATACCGGAAGACGCGTAATCTGAAAAAGTCGCCAAAAATTCATGGCAAAAAGATGAACTGCATCCTAAGCACGTGCATTACAAACCTTTGCAATACTGTTGAGAATAGCACATAACTGTTACTTAAATGGATTCTCTACTGTAAAAAGGAGCGATTTTTCCAAATTTACAATCAACAACACCCAATACTCATGTCTAGGCTTACCAGCGCAGCGGGCGTCCAGCTTGATGGCGACGAACAGTATGGCGCATCGCAAGATTACACCAACATAGATGATGCCTACGACGAAGGTGTCGCGCTGACGGACAACGAGGAGAACTTCGACTTGATGGTGGAACGATATATTGAAGCCTCTAAAAACTTCACACTTCCTGACTACTTGCCAATAGACCGCGCCACGAAGACCAAGGTCGAGCACTTTAACAACAAGATCAACGCGGAATTGATCCAGCGGCTCAAAAATGACTTGATCCAGTCGACAGACTCGTTCCTCTTACACCACATCGAAGGCTCAGACGATGCCAACGAAGACGACGAGCAGGGCCTGGAAGAGACGCTTAAGAACTCGCTCGCGACGTTGGAGAAGTTATCGAACTTGCAGGTGGAGTTGAAGGTACTCATCAACGCCACGCAGGTCGTCAAGGGCGAAGTGAGAACGCGCTGCGCCGCGCAACCGGAACTCAGTTACGACACCATCGACAGCTACCGTCAGATGCAGAATCCGCCGAGTAACTTGGGTGAGCTCTTCGTGGCCACGTTCGCGGAGGAGCAGGCACGGTCTGAGGCCGCGGGCGCCTCGATGGAGAAGGAACTTCTTGAGTTGCAGCAGCACGCGTTCGTGGTGACACACCCGTTGGAGCCACTCCCGAACCGTCTTCAGGCAGGGCACAACCGCACTGGCGCAGAAGATGAAGAGGACGATGTCGAGATTGAGGGCGGCAAGATTGAGCTTCGGTGTCCGATCTCCAGACAGCAGTTCACGAACCCCGTCAAGTCCAAGAAGTGCGGTCACACGTTCTCAAAGACTTCGATTCTTGAGTACCTCAGGTCCAACAGAGAGTGCCCTATTCCTGGCTGTGGGGCGCAGTTGACGATGAGCGATTTTGAGGTTGACACGTTAATGAACCTCAGAGTAAAGAGTTACGGCGCCATCAAGTTCAAAGAGGAGAAACAGAGAAGAAAGAACCTTGAAGTTGTTTCATGAGGGAAAATGTTTCAGTTTTTCCGTTTTAAATAGGCCCTTTGTATTATATAAACTGTGTTGTTTGTGATTATTTGTTTCAACTATGCTTGCTAGTTTCTAAAGGCTTAAAGACATATTGCCGTACTTTGAACGACACGGGCTGTACCTTTGCATTTCAAACTACAATATTTGAGCACGAAATGAGAAAAAAGAGAAAAAATGTTTAACAATAAATTCATAAAGGATATAATTAAATAATATACAATTAGCAACTACAAAAGACCGACAAAAATAACATGATGTTTTGCCTTATTGGAAATAAATGGCCGGCAACATTACTTCAGACAGCGTTCACTGGTACTTCCTTTTTTTATACGTTCTGTGAGTTTGCAAGCCAGCCAATCTTTGCGTTGATCTACCGGAATTATACTGTATAGGAATAGGTGCCTGCAAAGTGCCCAGGTAGTTCATTCTCAAGACCGGGATATTTTGGGATAATTTGATACCTGTGCCAGAGCCATTGTCCACCAAGTCGCTAGGCTTCACATGGCTTACCATGTTCTCCAACATTCTTTTTATCTTGGAATGCAAGTTGCGTTCCTTGGTTGATAGTTTTGATACCTTAGAATTCGAGTTAGCAGCACGGTTGACCATGACATATCTTTCAGCACGGAGCTTGTTCAAATCTATTAGTAGTTTGTTGATATATTTTTGTTCCTCTCCGTTTTTAAAAGCTTCTATTTCGTCCTTCTCAAACTTATTCTGTGGTTTCCACTCAAAAAGATTTTTCACATTAATGTCAAGCGTTCCTGGTTTCTGTTTCTCTTGTTCGGACCCTGACTTTTCAGATGCATGGCCGTTAGTATTCTCTGCGATAGAAATATCGCCGTTAGCCTTTTGCCCTTCTGAGCTGTTTCCGTTAGGCTCTTCTTGAGGTTTCTTCGCAGGCGACTGTTTCTCGTCTTCGGTCTTGTCGCTTATGTTTCCATCGTCTTCCTCTTCTTCAATTTTATCAGTTTGAGGCTTAATAACCTCTTCCTTCCCGCCGCTCTCTATTGTGCTAGCAGCATTAACTTGCTCGTAGTGTGCATCCCGCAACTTGACCAATTTCTGCAAACCCACTTGCTCAAAGTACACTTTACCCTTATTCTTGGAGTTGATCACACTTATCGTCTCGTCAATAAGCGGAACAAAACTGTTGCTGAACTGGAACTCAAGCCATGGAATACTTGGCAACGAAAACCAGTTTGGGTGGAAGATTTGCCTGGTGATTTCTGTGGGTAGGGAAGTTGGATTTTGAAGAGCCTTGGTCGGGCCTGGGGAAACAAAACCCAAATTGGCGGCCGGCACAGAGATGGACAGAGGCAAGACCTTCATGGTATTGAAAGGCTGAGGAATAGGAAACTCATTCTCATCTAACTGAGATCTTTTAGATAGCGACGAAAACAAAGGTAAGTTGTGGTTTTGTCCTGTTAAAATGAATAAAGACTCGTTATTGGCGTACTTGAAGCTAGTTGAAATCTTGTTAAAATCGTGAGCCAAACCTTCGGAAAATTCCGAGAGTTCACTCTGTTCTTCTGACCAATAGGCGGCATTTTCAAATTCTTTCAAACCCAACTGCAATCTGTATGCCTCCTGGAGTAAAAACCCCGTTGCAAATTTGTAAAAGTTGTCCACATTGATGTAGTCCTGAGAGCCCAATTTACTATTAGAAATCAAAAGCGCAGAGGAGAGCTTAAGGTCATGGTATAGCTTATATACAGACGTGTAACAACCCTCTTCGTATCTTTGGCTTATTGTAGTCTTCAAATCCTCTTTAGCACTCTTGCTCTCATGTGCTGGCTTAAAGCTTTCTTCACTATCGTTTGGCTTTTCTTCCTCAGATTCTTTCTTGGTCTCTTCTTCTTTCTGCTTTTGCTGCTCATCCAAATAGTCGAGGTACCTTGTGGTAATGAGTGCTGGGTTCTCCTCAAAAAAGGCCAGACTAAAAGGATTTTCAAGCACACCAGTGCTGATATCGGCGCTAAAAATGATGAAGTTAGTATTTATACCGCTTTCAGTTATGGTTAACTTGGAGAGAGAACGTGTCTATTATAAAATCTTCGTTGTCGATAAAAAAAGAACAAGGAAAGCCAATGAGAACGTACTGTTTGAGGGCGGTGTAGATCTGCTGTATGGCTTCGCTCATGGAGGCGGAGACGCTGCTACCCGAGGCCATGGTGCTGGAGTGCTGGAAAACGAGGATACAGTAAGTAGGCGCCCTTGATCGTGTCTTCTGCTTGTCGGTTTTCGGCGCTTTTGTTTTTGTCTTTTGTTTTTGGCGTTTTTCGAAACTCAGAACACAAGAGGCCGGTCGGAACGCCATAGTAGGAGGACATGGCGTGATATGTCACGTGCGTAACTACCGGCTACATATACTGACAGTTGTAAGTATGCTATAATATATATTGCAAATTGACCTCCTCAAAAGATAAAGAAAAGTCGTGAATTTTAGGAAAAAGCTTGAACACAAACAAAATTTTGTCGGCGAATCCAGCGCCAACATATAGAATCAAAATAACAAAGGGGAGTTTTCGCGTAGCAATACTTCTAGCATCAATCATTCTTAGTGCCGTCAGTCTGCTTGGAGCCTGAGCTCAACGCCGAATCCTGTCTGCCTTTTCCTTGTGGAGCGGTTCTCTGCTGATCTGGGCTTTCGTACCGGACGTCAAAAGTTGGTAACAGATTCATCGTGGGCGAGCTCTCGTCATCACTGGAATCAACATCGGTTCCACTATCGTCATCACATTCTTGATCAGAAAGTTGCATCATCCGGGTGCTCGACGAGATGTTCGTCATATCGCCATTTGTGCTACCGCCGTCCAGGTTGTAGGTGAACGGATTCCGAGGATATGTGTCATTTCCAAGCACGCCGCGTGACATGCCGGCACTCGTGTCAGACCTACTTTTCGAAGCTGGGTCGAAAAGTTCCTTGCCGGAGCTATTTGATCTGCTCATGCTCAATGAAGTGAATTTTGGTACGTCCTCGGGGATGTTGATCATGTTCTGAACACTACTAGCTCTTGGACGGCTGTATGCAATATTGCTGGATGGGCTGTGATTATTCGAAAGTATGCTGGCATTGTTCGCTATATTTCCATCAAACTTTGAAGGCAGTTTGTTGACCAACGACGAAGAGCTCTTTACCCCGCGAAGTGATTTTTGTGGAGAAACGTGGGGAGACTTAGCGCTAGAGCCTTGGGATGTTAAACTGCCAACATCAGATCCACTATTTTTCGAGAATAGCAACTTGAAAGCAGCGTCAGGCAAGTTTGTGCTGCTTCCGCTATTGACGTACTGATGATACTGATGCGACGTGGTGCCAACCGAGTTCGAATGAATTCTATTAAACTGTGGAATTTTCCTGGTATTGTACACTTCGTTACTGTTAGATCTGGATCGAATTTGCTTGCTAAATTTGATAGCTTGTGCGGCAGACAAGGCTTGCCCTTGGGGCTGACTTGCAGTCGCTTTTCTTCTTTCGTTGAGCACTGGGCTATTGTGAAAAAGAGATGAGTTGACTGACTGTAAAGAGGAAGAAAGAGGAGAGCCATTGCCACTTCTGTTTTGGGGATAAGCAAAATGGTTTCCTGATGACGACAATGTGTTGTTTGGCGCTGGAGGAATAGAAGGAGGGAAAACCGGCGACAGCATTGAGCTAAGCTCGGAACTGCTTTTTGAATTATGAAACTCGGTGCCAGTTGGTGCCATAGACTCTTCTTGAATGCTTGCATCTGTGACGTTTGCATTATTCTTGTTGTAGCTGTAACTTAGAGAGCTGCTTCTAAAGAACACTGGTGAAGAGTTTGAATGTTTTCGCGTTGTCTTGTTTTCCACCGCCTGAGAAGACGTGGCAGACCTCTGCCTCGTTTCCCTCGGCAGCTCATTATACTTGCGTTCGTTTTGGAATTCAATAGAATCGAGGGTATTGTCTTTGGATAGCTTCCTATGTGCGGGCTGCGAGATCATACCGGCCGCAGCAGAGTTTGTCGTGTTGGTCGTTCCGATAGTGTGATAGCTCGAGAAAGGGTTTGACATCTTGTGACTAAATGTCGAGTCACCTCCGTTACTGCTGTAGCTGCTAGTGAGGTTGCTGTTACTGATATTGCTATTATTAATATTGCTGTTGACTGTGCTGCTGGGTACCTTTTCGCTCTGGGTAACTCTGTATTTGCCAGCTATCACCTCCTGCTTCAACTGATTGAACCACTGTTCAGTTTCAATGTCTCTGGCACATTCAACCGGAAGCCAGCCCTGAGCGTTTCTAATATCGATGTAAGCATTGTGTATCATCAATGACTTGATACTGTTTTTGCTAGCATACATCATGGCCAAGTGTAGCGGGGTGTTGCCATCCACATCTATAGCGTTGATATTGGCGCCTTTTTCTATGAGAAGGTCCACACATGTGTTAAAATCCAACACGACTGCCATGTGGAGTGGTGAGCGAAGGCAGTCACCCTTGAGATTTAGTGATTCAGGAAACGCCTGGAGGATCATCAACAACGTCTGGTGGTTCCCGCTGAGCACTGTGGTGTGCACGGGGGCATTGTTATCAAAGTTGAGAGATATTTCGTCCCTATCGTGGCCGAGACTGACAAGATTCACGCAGATAATGTAGCGGCCGTAGTATCCAGCGTAGTGGAGGGAGGACCAGCCGTTTTCTGGGTTGATGTTCTTGAGATGGTGCGGGAAACGCCGGAGGATGCGCTTCACGACCAAGACGTTGCCCTCGATGATGGCCTCGCGCAACCGAAGCCTCACGTCGAGCATGCTATATTGTGTACTGCGGTTACTAGAGCTACTGTTAGTGCTCCTGCTGGTACTATCGCTGCTGTAGAGGGCGCTCGTTGTGCGGTGCCAGGGTATGCTATCCTAAGAGAGTTCGTAACAACCCACAATGGTTCCTTCCCCCTTCAATGTCGCCGCTCTCTGGAGGAGACCTTTTGGCATGCGCTAAGTGCTGCGGGCACTACAGAGAGAGCAGAGGTGGAATAGCACGCCTCCCAGTAGAAGTGGGCATTTGGCTTGGGTTATTCAAGAAGTTGTTTCTCTCACGTTATGTTTTCAGTCTCCCACATGCTGAAAAATTCGACATAGGGTCCTGTTTCTGGCTGTCTGTAGTGAAAGAGATGTCTCTCCATATTACGCAGAATATACCAGCTGCTCGGACGCAAAATTTCTATAAACAAACAAAAACAAAAACAAAAACGCAGAAGAGAAGCCCATCAGAACACTGTAAGACCCTTCTCAACTGCACACTACTATTTGTACTTTCAGAAACTAGCGGTTTGCGAATATATTAAGGTCTTCCACAGCCTGCCTGCACTGGGAGCTACGTTCCAACTAATAATACACAGCCACCATCGCATTTCGAAGCAGGAATTATTGAATCGCCGCCATACATAATTGTCACCAGCTGCGAAGTATGGAGGCCAACATTACACCAGGATCCTTTTTCGAGGGAAACAGCGATATAACACCGGTTTTAATTTCAGAAGTGGAAAATAACATCACACAAAACGACATCATCAACACCTTGAGGAGAGCAGAGGCAGGCAAAACCTTCTCGCCTGCGGATGTCCAGGACGATAACAATAGCGCCCAGAATTTGAGCAATACCGAAAGCAACGATAACAGCTATCTAGCGACCCTGACAACCCCGCATCAGAAGTCGTTACTTGGGCAGCATGACAGTGATATCTCAGATAACAGTGTCGTGGAGCTTTTAAAGAATAAGGATCGCGGTTCCATGCGGTTACAGTTGCAGTACATGAGGGAAGGCTTACAAAGTCATAAGTCCATCAGCCCCGAACAACGAAAATATGCCGAGTCCGTACTATCCAGACTTAAAGCAAGCAACGAGGATATCGAAAATCAATCGATTGAAAGTGATGGCGAATACGATCTTAGCAAGGTGGAGGACTTGAACGAGCTTGACAAGAAAACCAAGAAGATTCTACGCCAGAATCGCATTGATCCAAAAAGCAACACCAAGCTTCAGCTTAAACCAGCAGCCTCACCATGCTCTATACTCAGAAACTCTCCAAGGAAGATCAACATTTCCAACCACACTCTTAAGACCAATCCCGAAATCGAAGAGTCCATAGTCAATGATACAGTGAATCCAACCAAGGTGGCTAGAGTGATGTTTTCTCCAGACAACAAATATTACTCTCCCGAAGGTTCTTTTGCAACGAATGGCTCCCTACTGAACACTAACAGCAAATCCGGCGCCTTTAACAACAGCCTGCCCGCAGACGACCAGAGCAAGGAAGTGGTTTCCAAAAGCGCGCTGAACAGCCAACGGAAATCCCAAAAAGAGTCGCCAACTACTGATAAACCACATGCTACTGTGCATACTGAGAACGTTACGGAAGATAATAAAAACAGCGATAAAGGCGATAGTGACAACTCGTCGAATTATGAATCTATGCCGTTATACACAAGATTATTCGTTGACCCGCAAGTTCCATTTGTGATATCCCTTTATGTACAGCTATTGGTGAACTTATTGCTCATATCCGTGATATTGTACTTTATATGCATGTTTCTATTGACGATACGGACTGACATTAACAACAAGATTAATAGTCAGCTTATTGAAATCACGCAAGAAATATCGTTATGCGCCCGGGAATACGAAAGAAATCATTGTTCTCCGGAGTTTCGTGTGCCTGCATTGGAAGTGGCGTGTATGACGTGGGAGAAGTGTATGAAACGGGATCCAAAAGTGGTTGGAAGAGCAAAAATTGGGGCTGAAACGTTTGCTGAAATCCTCAATGGGTTTATCAAGCCAATAAGTTGGAAATCCATGATTTTTATCAGTATAGGTATCATTGGGTCCCTAGTGATGAACAACTTTGTGTTTGTCAGTTACAGAAACTACAATTCCTCATTGGCAAGCCAATTTCATCATAGCCATCACCAGCAGTACAATGCAGAGCCAGAAGACAATATGAACCAGTCGTTAAATGGGAATTACCAGTACTTGTTAACTAACGACGGTAACACCACAGGCTCGAGCACCGT
The DNA here is from genome assembly GCA_031125595.1 of Saccharomycopsis capsularis. NCBI lineage: Eukaryota > Fungi > Ascomycota > Saccharomycetes > Ascoideales > Saccharomycopsidaceae > Saccharomycopsis > Saccharomycopsis capsularis. The sequence goes on from JASTUX010000004.1 coordinate 411,562, forward strand.
CAACAATAATAACAATAACCATAACCATAGCGACAATAACCATAGCAACAATAACATTAACGATGTTAACGATAATAACCATAACAACAGCAGGAGTTTCATAACAACAATTTTTAACAGAAACCCACACCACAGGCACTTGAATGCAAATCAGAATAATAGCAATAATAATAGTAATAACAGCCATCATGCCGCTTTTGGTACACCTGTTGCAGCATCTTCGTTCTTCAATGACTCTTTTGCGAAAAATGACAACCAGGGCTACAATAACAATGATAGCTCAAACTTTGCGACCCCTTTCAAATCTAGTCTCTTAAACACTTCATTGAGTTTGGCTTACAGAACCCCCATCAAGGTGACTCCAAAATTTAGTCCTTCGGTGAGTGCGATGCTTAGACATCGCAATCGTTCCAAAAAGAATAATTAAGAGGTGCTTATAGGTGCCTCAATCTTGAATACATTGAGTAATCTCGAAACTCTGGGCAGTCTACTGCTTTCATTGCCCCTAAACTACAAACCACTTTTTAACCAAAGATTGTGAAACTGTCAATAGCAAGCGATTTAAAATTCAATGATAATGTTATAGAGTAACCTATACGGTATATAATACAAACTGGAAACGAATGTGATTTCCCTCAAAGCTTCTGTAGGTACCCCTGCTGTATGAGTCTTTCCACATCAGCATGCCTGACAAAAAACTGACTGTCCTTGGTCAAGTTGAACACACCGTACTCCGTTTGGATCTCCCCCGCGTCCTTGAGCACCCTCACGTCGATGAACACCTCGCTCGGCGGCTCCAAAGACCCGCTCAAGTCGATGTCTGGCACCTCGTTCTTGTAGTCCGTGAGCAACTCGTTGTACTTCTCCAAGTATTGCGCCTCCACAAAGTTCAAGTTGTGCAATACCTCCTCCGAGGGCTCAATGTTGTCCCACGCAAGCTTGTCCAACTTGCTGGCCCGAAGCCGCTGGTAAGCGAGGAGAGCGCGTTTGTTGCGGCGCATGATGAGGTGGTTCACGAAGACCTGGATGTTGGTATCCATATCCTGTGAGACCCCCTGCGACGAGGCGACACGTCCTTCAAGGTGCTCGAGCAGCGTCTGGAGGACGCCTACCTCTTTGGTGATGGACCGCACGGCATCCTCTTGGTAGAGAGGGAGGGTCTCCAAGTTCTTTGTTCTTTTGGCCTCTAGTACGAGCTTATTCGCGATATCGCCGTACATAGTGGTGTGTTTAGATATTACCTACTAGATGATTTGGCACTTTTTAACTTTAAATGCTATTTGGTAATCTGTACTGGTGTAATTTTTAGTGCTAGTTCAATTATGTGAGGACCTGCTAGTATATTTGACTTCGAATGGTGTCCTTGAACAAAAAATCACAAGATACTTTGAGTGTGACGATTGTTTGTTGTATAATTCGTTGATGGAAGGCCCAAGACGCGCTTTAAATTTTCTTTTTTTAATATATATTTTTATTTTTGTTTTTGTTCTGGGGCGTGCTGCAAAGGACAGTCCAGGGACAAAAGTGCCAGAAGACAACCTTACTATCCTGTCTTGAGGCATTTACAAAAATATTTACATTCCCCAATTAGCAAAAACTAAGCAACATCTGCTATGCCCAATATCATCAAATGGAACGAGCCTGTAAAGCCTCTCAGGTACGACTTTGCCCAGCTCGCGGCCCAGTACTCCCAGCAGGCGGAGTCGTCTCTCGTACAGTCCTGTGAAGAGTACCAGTACTCCCACCACCCAGCCGGCTCCCAATACGACTTTATGAACCATCAGGATCTAGTCGCTTTAACAACGGCGATTCTCCATCGTTACCATGACGTTAAGGTTGAGCTTTCTCTGGAGCACTTGTGCCCTCGTGTGCCGAATAGGTACATTTATGTCAAATGGGTGGAGAGGCTCCTCCCTTTTATTGTGCCGGGAAATAGACAAATCCGGGAGAGAGCCGGCAAAGGAGTGTCGGTGGTGGATATAGGGACTGGGTCCAGCGCGATATACACCTTATTGGGAACGTCAGTCAACCCGCACTGGAGATTCGTAGGCACGGAATGTAACCAGGATTCGTTTGAGTTAGCTGAAAGGAACGTCAGGTTGAATCCTGAGTTGTCTCAAAGGATTGAACTAGCCAAGAATAATAATCCGGTCAAGATCGTGGACTTTGAAGCATTGAGAGGAGTTGAAGGAGGCATTGCAGATAGCAAACTAGTGATCACAATTTGCAACCCGCCTTTTTTCGACACGGCCGAGAAAGAGTCGAGTTCACATATAAAGAAGGTCCAAAACACACAATTGGTAGCTTCAGATTCTGAGCTTTTCTTCCCAGGGGGCGAAGTGGCGTTTATCAAGAAGATGATAGCCGAAAGCGTCGAAAATAATAGTAGTGCCGAAACAGGTGGACAATCGGAAAAGAACAAGTTTTGGCACAGCTCCATGGTTGGTAGGTTTGGTTCTTTAAAGAGTGTTGTTGAGGAGCTTAGGAAACAAAATATTACAAATTTTGGTATTTTTGAGATAAATCCTGGTTACCGCAATGCCAACAAAAGTCAGAGTCACAACCAAGACCGCATCAAAAACCAAAATCCATATCTTTCACATTTAGCCGAGCAGCATCTCGAGGATTCTGAAGGTGAAGATGAAAGCGTTATGCAAACCGATAGTAAACCACAAAGCGGCATGCACAATGCGCAAAATACGGAGAATGCTGGACAGGCTTACCAGAAATCAAGCAAGCCTATAATTCGCTGGATAATCTTCTGGAGCTTCTCGGGCTACCATGTGCCGGATTTCTTGGGCCACCAGTACAAAGCAACTTACAGGGGCCTCAACGGTCTCCAGACAACCTTCAAAATAGATCTCAAAAAGCAGACTAGTGGAAAAGAGGCCTCTTTACAAAAGCTCTACAACAATGTTTTGCAAAAGCTCAGATACGAAAGTTTGACAACAGAAACCGTTGAGATGTACTACGGCAAAGGCATGTCATTGGGAACTGCTGCAAATGAAAATTACAACAGTGTTACCATGGAGGTCCCCGGGGACGTGTGGTCTCGCGCGTATAGAAGAAAAGTCAAGCGGATACGAGAGGAGCAAAGCAAGGTAGCGACAAAAGTGGACACAGAGGAGCTCGAATTGTCGAACCAAGAGGTGATCACCAAGAGAAAGAAGATCTCTATTGGGGGCTCTCAGCATGACAATAGCCATAACGATGGTGCTGTTCCCAAAAGCGGTGCTCTTGTGCAATTCGGCGAGAATGAAAGATGTGTCTTTCAGCTTCTTTATGACGATGCCAGAAAGCAGATCATCGTCTTTTGGAGCTACGGCATAAATGAAAAGACGTTTGAAAGCTTTTGCGGTTACATCAAAAAAGCTATCTAGGAAGTGTCCTAGTTACTGCGGGGCTTGGTAGTGTAAAATAAAAGTACTTCTACTCAATAGACAAACAAGTCTACTGGTATTGTAAATATTGGAATAATGGTGGTGTTTTGTAGTGGATCCTAAAGGGGCAACCCACCCGCCGCTCTGCCCTTGTGTTCGGATGTTCTGCAAGGTGCACGGATGGTGACTGGATTGGCGATGCATTTTGGTTATGGCCGTTATTATGAGATAGCTATACTTTGTACTCTTCGATTGTCGAGTTCTTTTGTCTCCTGTTCCCTTAGCACTATCATAAGTCTCATACACACACTGTAATGCTCTACCGTGGCCTCAGTGCCCTCGTGCTCTCTCTTCTTGCGGTCGCGAGCCCCGGCTCCGCCCTCAAAGGCAACAACATTGATCTTTCCAGCCTGCATCTGGGCATGGCCATAACTGACAAGCTCCTCTGGGATGAGTGCTACATGCGGTACAAGCTCGACGTGCCGCTCTTATCGGCATGCACTCGCTTCGACTGTGGCAACATCGACCGCCTCTATCTCTCGGAGGAGGCGGATGCCTGCTGGGCCATCCGAGAGCAGGCAGAGAAGGACACCTCGAACAACAAAAACCAGAACAATAGCAAAGGCCTCCAGCTAGAGCTGCCAATATCCTATCAGGATCTCAAGGCGCGCTTCCTCGGCAACAGAGTGTCCGAGTCATTAAAAAGCTTATACGTGAACAGCTTCCAGAGGATCATCAACAGCAACGAGGCGCCGCAAATGCAGCGAGTCAAGGGGAAGGAGTTTGTCGTTATCGAAGACAAGCAGGTGCAGATTGTCAGGCCGCGAAAGTTGATCGACGACGGCCAGAACAGCAACTCCACCAATCTCTCGGACTGGGAGCCTGTGAGCGACATTATCGGGCAGAATGAGACCAAGTACTACCAGTTCAACGTGAACACCACGTCCACCGGTTTGTCGTCGTTCTATCACATTTTGGTCTTTCTCAGCGGAAACATTTGCACGTTGCCCAAGGATGTGGGCAGCAACAACCAGCTCATTGTCGAATATGGATTCGACGTAAACATTGTGACCAATTTCTCGAACGCCACGTACAACAGGGTCATCTTCTCCGATGGGTACGTGGAAGGTCTAGCCAAGCACGACATCCCCTCGAACCCCAACAACACCTTCGTGACGCTCTACACCAAGGTCAGTGCCCCCGCCACGAAGAACGCCTCGGACATCTGGAATTACGTGTTTGGAATCTCGCAAAAGGACCTCATCTATCAGTGGGACAACAAGACCTGGATTTCCATGGTAGACTCCGACGACACCTCTGCGCTCCTTGTCACCGGCAACTTCACCCAGGCGGGCTCGCTCAACTTGCCCGAGTTCAATAGCACCGATCGGTACAACTATGAGGTATACCTCTACCCATACAATGCGAATATTGACTACTTCGGAGGCCTCTCCAGTAGCTGGTGTGCCATCCGCAATGGCCCCGCCGTGTTGTCCTCGGCTACGGGTATGGATATCTCCTTCACCAACCGCAGCCGCAGTCTCCGGCAGCAGTTCTACGTGCCGCACTTGAACAAGTCGACAGAGTACATGGGCTACGCGCTCCAGACGAACAGCAAGGGCAACTACGGGGGCACCGTCTTCAAGCCCATGGCCTTCAAGACCAAGAGCGACAGCGCGTGCAAGTTGATCTACAACCTTGACTTTTGCGAGAATGTTGCGTACTCGGTGCCGGCGATGCAGAACGGCTCCGCGTCGGTGGAGGACAACTTCTCGCTCAAGAGCTTGTACGACAACAACACGAAGTCCTTGTACCAGAACTTCGAGAAGGCACTCAGCCAGGTTGCCTGCGAGACCGAACCCGACGCGCGTTACTCGCCCATCCGCACCTGCGACGACTGCGCCAAGTCGTACAAGGACTGGCTCTGCGCGGTGACCATCCCGCGATGCACCACAGACTCTCGCGACGAGTACGTCAAGAGGGAGCCCAACACGTCCCGCAGCCTGTTTGTCAACGAGCAGATCAGCCCTGCCACGTACTACGAGATCCTCCCATGCTACAATTCGTGCTACGCGATTGTGCGCGACTGCCCTGCCGTCTTTTCGTTTGGGTGCCCTGAGAACACCACCGCAATCTCAAACAGCACATATTACTGGGACGCGGGGCAGGAGTACATCACTTGCAACTTTGTCGGCTCAAGCGTGAAGAAGAGCTGGGCGGCGACGCTCGTGGCGAACTACAAGTTGCTTTTGTCTTGTATGGTTCTTGCCTTTAGTTTGTTTATTTAGCAACTTTGTACTGTGACCACAATTCGTTTATAGATTTTTATAGTTTACAATCTATTAAGTGAAAAAGTAGTATTAGCAGAAAGTTTTAGCTGTTTTAAATCGAAACGCAACTAGCCGGTTTTATTTCTATATTATAAAGTAGATATATGCGCTTCAAACCTTTGGTTCTTCAACATTTGACTCAAGCTTTGGTTCGAGCTCGGCCTTCTTGGCCTTTGATTCCTCTTTGGCACCTTCCAAAGGTCTCTTCTTCTCGTCCTTTTTGTTTTTATCTTCGCTTTCCTCGTTCTTCTTCTCGTCTTCGAAATCGATAGGGTACTTCTTACCCCTCTCCTCCGGGTGCTCCTTCAAGAATATCTCGTTGAGCTTCTCCAACTCCCCCGGCAAATCAATCTCCGGGCCGTTTTTGAAGATCCACTTCAAGGCTTCGCCCCACACTTCCTCGTGGTAGTTCTCAAAGTCCGCGATCTTGAAGCTGTTCTTCCCCATCTCCCACTCGGCCTGGCGTGTGCGCACCAACGCCGTCATGTACGCGGAGCTCTGTAATGCCTTGCCAATGTCGCTGATGAGAGATCTGATATACGTCCCCGACGATACCGTCGTCGTGAACCTTATCATTGGTGGAACGTAGTCGTCCATGAGAGTCTCCTGCTCAAAGTCCGCAGGGATTAGAACCGGCTTCGGGTACTCGAGCTTCTTGCCCTGCTCCCGGAGCGACTCAACGTACTGCTTTGAGAAGTGCAACTGATCCTCGTCAATGTTACTAATGTGTGCGAGTTTCGAGATGAGCGTCTCGCCGTCCTCGTCCACCTCCGGCGCCTTCAACTTGTAGTTGTGGTCCTTCGACAAGAGGCGCTCGCGGTCGTAGCGGATGTTGTGCACAGTCACCTCTCGCGTCTTGATCGCCTTCGGAAGCGGCTTTTGCTCCCGGGCGTACTCATACAACGGCTTCCCGTTCATCTTGATGGCCGAGAAAATAGGCGGTGTCTGTGTGATGTCCCCTGTGAACTTTTCCACCGTCTGCAAGACGTCGTCTCTCGTAATGTGGCGCACGTCCGTCTTCATCAACAACTCACCCTCGTCGTCGCCGCTGGTGGTGCTCGCCCCAAGCACCGCGTCTGCCTCGTACGTCTTCACACACTCCGTCAAGTACGTCTGCAAGAGCTTCGTGCCAGCGCCGACACCGACAACAAGGATTCCCGAGGCGCCCATGTCGAGAGTCCCGCCATGGCCCATTTTGACCTTTACCCGCTGATTCAAGTACCGTCTCGAAGGCTGCTTGTTCTTGTTGCGGCGGTTCGTCTGAAAGTTCTTGAGGGCCTCTTCTTTGGCAAGCGCAAGGTCTTTGGCAAAGAGCTTAGAGTGAGTGAACACCGACTGCACTTTGGCGAGGACCTTGGCCGAGGAGATACCCATAGGCTTTTCTATCGCAAAGATTCCGTTCATTTCAAACTTGCCTCCCTGGTATACGTTCTTCACGTTGGACTTGGACATCTGCGGCCGTGTCGTAGAAATGTGAGATTGCTTGCTGACCAATGGCGGTGTAGTAGTGCTAGTGAATGTCACAAGAGGGAAGAGTTGTCTATGATTGTCTATGTTGAAGTGCTTCCTCGTCTTGCTTTGAGTTTTCTCGGTTTAGATTTCATTTTTTCATTTTTTCCTTACGCAATTTTCCCGTGCAAAGTTTTCGGCATGCAGGATACAACTTACAGTCAACAACCTCTCGGATTACGACGAACAGTGCAATAAAGAACGGTAAAAAAACAGATGTATTCAAAAAGAGTTACCCAAATACGAGGGTGTAAATTTTTAATAAGAAATAACACAATGTATGAGCAAGCTACCTCCGGCACACGTTCAGCTATTCTGTTGAACGTGTGCCAGTGTTTTCAAAATGGCATCCTGCTCCTCAGAAGAATTGTGGGAAAACAAATATGCCAACGTTTGCAGACTGAGCTCAATGGAGCTGCTTTGAAAAGGGCATTGTTAATACTCATTTGTAAAAAATTTGATAGAGCAAGAAAAGCAAACATATGATTCATAAAGCAAAAACTCTCAACACCAAAGCTAACAAAGACGTCGTATCTACTCACGGCTGACAAAATATATGAACACTCGTGAGAAATGCAATAAAAGACAGCACCAAAATGCAAATTTGCAACCCATCGAGCCACCCATCATCAGCAATAGGTTGGGCTTCCAGATTATGTATAGTTCTGTCCATATCGTCGCCATATAGTGTGTCCTCGTACTCTCCATTCATAAATTCAGAGTCGCATCTATCTAACTTCGTAGCTTTGGATATAATATTCAAGTAGTGGAGATATTCTGATGGCTTGCATTCCTTGTTCTTCTCACTATTGTCATTATTTCCTAGAAGCCAGTAGTGCGAGGTGATGTTTTCATTGCAGTTTTGATGGCTATCTAGCTGAATGCTGCCTTGGTCGCGCTCTTTCCTGTTTATCCCAAAGAATGAAAACATTTTAATTTTCTTGCCTTGTTTGATAGACTCTATCGAATGAAGTGATAAATTGTTCTTGTTGCTTCCTTCGTTGCCAACCTTTATTTACAAATGTTGCTTGTAACACATTTACAAACCATGAAACCAAGGAAGGCAGACCGGCAGCATTTTGTGCACCTGCAATTGCTGCAGGTATTGTACAGGCCACAAACATACATGTCGTATTATGAGCCAGACAAGAAAACACGCGACATCACGATTTGCATTTCACATATATACGATATTGCTTTTGAAGTGAATGTCTACAAAAATCTAAAAGTCAAATGATCAAAAAGTCATAACGTTTCGCTATTATACATATATTACCTTTAGAAGACGCGATTACATTGGAAAAAAAGAGTCCAAATTATTATCGCTGATGCCAAAGACATCCAAGATCTCATCGTTCAAACCCAAAATATCATCAACGAAGGTAGTGTCGTTAATGTCCGGAACATTAAAGCTGTCCAAGTTGATGCCGTAGTTTTGGTCAGATGCGTTGATGCCGCTTCCAGAATTGATAGGATTCGGAGTGCCTTGAAGGGTGCCAAAATTCAGGTCATTCACCATTCCGCGTTGACTTGGATAGCCAAAATTGATTGAAGAATCAGTATTATCTTCATTGCCAATATTAATTCTATTGTCTGGAGCACGAGAGCTCAAGTTGGCAGCGATATTATAGCTCGTAGAATTACTATCTTGCGGAAGATTAATTTGGTTGGAGCTTTGTGATTGCATATAATCCTTTTGCAGCTCTGACTTCCTGTTGCCTTCGAGAGCTTTCCAGTAGTTTTCAATATCTTCCAAGCTTAATGGCCCGGTACCAATGTAAAGTTCACTGCCAGGAGCAGTCAGGGCATCCAGCGCGCCGATTGGTGGGTTGCTAAAGTCAAGCGCCACTCTTTCTATGTAATTGTTACTAAAGTTTGTAAGTGTATTCATTGCGTTACTGATGCGCGGATTGAGTATTGAGTCAGCACCACTTGATCTTGTATAGCTTGTTCTTTGAGTCGGGACTGACAGAGAGCTTCCTTTTTGCATGTTCACTGCTTTTCCGTTCTGTGACTCTCCAGGTTTTGCATTGCCCACGAAAAAGTTTTCATTCTCAAGACTCTTGTTCAAAACTTCATATCTTTCAAAAAGCTCCAACAAACTTTTGAACTTTGAAGAGTGGAAACTTTGGCTATTTTCATGTAACAAGTTTTTGTAAAATTCCTCATCTCGAAGACCCTTTTTAAACAAGTTGTTAATGCTCGTTTCATTATCGGCAGACTGATCAGTTATGCTTCTTAAGCAATATCTCAATATAGCCTTACCCCGGTGCGACGCATAAAAATCATCAGAGTACGAGTCGAAAATGTAGCAGACTGCCGCTAAATAGTCTGTTCCTTTGAGAAAAAGCTTGTGCAAGAACTCAACGCTTTCTAGCGTCTTCACCCTCGATCGCTGGACTTTGGCTAGTCTGTACTTTGAAGATACGATCCTTATAAGAAAAGAACAATAAAACTGGCCAAATTTGTGAAATGCTCCTATGCCGTGCGACGAAAACAAATACTGATAAGAATGAAAATCTGTGATGTAATTTGATCCATGAACGAGCCAGAACTTTGCAATCAAGATCATTTCGATCGTTAACTGGAACAAATCCGTATAGTGTTTCCATGCCTCGGTCGCGCACTTGCTGCCGTGGCTTTCCAATTCAAGATATATGTGATACTTCACGGTGAAGACAAACTCCGCCAAGCTCATAGACACTTTAAACTTTCTTATCAAATTGCAAGCAGCAGCAGCATCGTACTTGTTCAACTTCATCTTCTTTCGATTTTGGTAGTCTTCAATAAGCGCCGCGTATGACATGAAGTTTCTGTCAAGATATTGCTGAACACTCTGCAAATCCACAGTAAGTTCACCAATGGTGGGCAGCGATGATATGTTCATAATTTTGTCCAAGATCCTCTTAATCATAAGGTTTAGTTGATACTTATTTATGATGTGGTCAATAATTCCTTTTTCAACGTTCAAGTCGCGACAATTTGATCCTTCGACGATTCGCTGGTAGTCAGGGTATTTTGTGTCGGAAAAGTTTGGGTTCAACGAAGGGACAGCGTTGGAGTTCATGGCCTGTTCGATGTCGAGATCGACTAGAGTGAACCAGGTTTTTCGCCATAATTGAAGCATTCTAGAATTCATCTCTGAATCGCTAAAGTTGAGCATGTTGTCAACAGGGTCTCTGTTGAGACCTATAAAGTTGGCAGATTGGTAGATTACTCCCGAGAAAATGTTTGATTCTGCATTGCCAGCGCCATCATTCTCTTCAAACCCGACAGAATGGTAGACTCGCAAATAGTAGAGCGCCTGTACAAGACCTAGTCCAGTTTTTCGTAAAAAGTTGAACTTGTTCAAGCACACCTTGATATATGTAAGGTAATGCGTGCCGATAGGGTGCTCTAACAACGTCTTCACATCCTCAGCTTCAGCAACCCGGGGCGGTAGCCTATATGAGTAAACTGATAGAAACGACAACTTGAGTACAAGCAAAAGCAAGGCCATGTCAAAGCACTTTACCTTGTCACTCAAATCAACTTTGACCTCGTTGCTGTCCAAGGTACCAATCAAATCAGGAAGGGTGTTTCGGAAACTTTCCTCATCTAATAACGGGTAGAATGGATACACGTACTTGAAAAATCGATCCACATACATGTAGATAATGTCCTTTTTTGGTAATATCGACGATAGCTCCTTGGCCATTTCGGCATCAATCTCCTCTTCCGAAATTTTCATCTTATTGTAGTCTTTGATTTTAATTTCTAAATTCTTCATTGACTTGCGCTCTTTGACAGAGTTCAACATAAAGTTTTGACCACGGGATCCTGATAAAAAGTTCAGATCGCCATTGCCATCTCCTATTTTCATCATTATTTTCCTTTGCTTTTTGAACGCTTTCATATCGTGATTATTCTTGGAGTTTAGTTTCTTGAATCTAAGCATACTGTTGAAAAGTATTCTTCCGTAAAAGTCTTTTTGTAAGAATGATGCGCCGGATAGCGGGCCAAGGTTATTGATTTTCAACTTTGGCTTTCTGTACCGTATAGACACCATGCCACTGTAAAAGTCCACCTTCAAGTTGCTTCCATCTTGCACCAGCAATGACGATGTTAGCGACGACAGCGACCGTGAAGCCTCAGTGGCTGTGGTCATTGGTGTCACCAAAAGAGAGTTTCTCATGCTGGGCTGCTCTTTCAGTGACCCGAAATTTACCATCCCCGGGAACAAGTGACTTTTTCCGGCATTGTATGGGTTCAGATATGACTCTCTGGTTCTGCTGTTGGGCTGGAGCACATTGGTCAATTGAGCGCTGTCTGCCGGCGTGCCGACCCTAAATCTGTTCAAGTGGCTGTTAGGGATCTCCAGAGGACTCCCCGTGTTCAGCCTGTAATTGACGTTCTCGCCATTATTATTGGAAGGAAGAGATATGATAAACGGTTCATTGCCCCTTCCCACTTGCAGTGTCTGTATCGTTCCAGGGTTTGCATTCGCGCCGCTGTTGCCACCGTAGACGCCATCTGGCTGCTTATTGTCGCTCTTCCTGTTGCTGCTGGCGCTACCGTTACTACCGTTGCTGTTATCTCTCTTCTTGTTTCCCGATTTGCCACTCGGACCCTTGTCATCACTGCTATGACGTCTGTTGTTATTGAAGGCTAGTATCCCGATAGGATGGATGGCTGCCTTATAGTGACTGGACTCGCCCTTGCCGACGTCCTCCAACCAGCACGGGTCCTCGTAGACACATTCGTCGACGGTATCGTTTCTGGTGCACGCGCTACACGCCGGCCTGTTTCTGTCGCACTTGATTTTTCTCTTGCGGCAGACGGTGCACGCAAGAGGAACTCTCTTTCTTCGTTTCTTGGATTCGAAGGCGCTCTTTACCATTGTGGGCGTTGGGGCATTCTCTGCTTATTCCTCCCGAATGGCTCTTCTATTTTGTTTTTGTTTTTTTCTCCGGCGGTTTTCCTTTTTGGATACTGTCACCCGCAGGATTCTTGTTGTAGGCAGAGTTAAGATATAGTGATGTTCACAGTTCCTGGGACTAACAGTTTTAATGTTCTGTTTGTTCGTCCTTTCGTTTTCTTGCTCGACTGGGCGTATCGCGGAGACTCTGGTGGTCCCGCGTTGGAGTTTCGGTACCGTAAGCCTCGGCTATCTAAGACGCATGAAACTATCCGACAATAACAATCAAGGCAACTTTTCGCACAACGCCAGATCCAGTTTCTTGAGCAGACCCCGTTGAAAAAGTTGAACGGTGGCAGCTAAAAAAGAAGAAAACACCGCGACAAAAGGGGCTTTGCGGTGTCTATCAGTTCCAATGTCCACGACTTTGGGAACGATCATCCGGCTCTTCACTTGACGGCTGTTTTTCTGCGCTGCTTTTATTTTCCACGCGGGAGCCTTTCGGCTTCGGATATATTCCTGATGGGGAATGTGCGGTGCAAAAGCCGCCCGGGGAACGCCCTGCCGGCCATTAAGGGTGTCGCTAAGACGCCCAGTCGTAGAGCATCTCCCTCCGCAGGCGGCGAGAAGCTTCAGTACGTAATGATGACTACTGGAATAATAACCCATGTCTTAGCGCTTACTGGGGTTCTGCAATCTTTAATAGCTTTGTGCTGTGAGACCACGTACAGTCATTCGCCGAGGCGTATATACATGGAAACAGCTGCTTAGATCAAACACCGAGAACGCTAAAAACAGCTGGAAAACGAACTGGAACATAACCCACGTAAATTTAAAGAGCAAGCAAGGAAAAAAGTGCGAAAGTAGAAAAAAGTAAAATATAGCGAAATAAAAGCATAACCGCAAAAGTAAAAAAGTGAACCGAAAAAATAAAGTAAACAAATCAAAAAGCTGTCAGTGGCCGTTGAGAGTTCATCCACTTGCTGACGAGCTGTGGGCCGAAGAAGGCATGAGCCCCACATTTGTAGAGCCATTTGATCCTTCTCCATAGAAATCTTTCATCAACTCGTTCGATATGTACGAGAGCTCGTTATTGTCAAAGTACAAGAAGCTATTGAAGTTTGGAAGAATAATATTCTGTCCATTAACAGTTCCAAACTTTTTCAACTTGACGTTGTTCAATTCAAGTAAGTTGGATGACTCAGAGACATTCTCCCCAATCTCTGAGTCTAGCATATCGTCAATTGAGTTGAGTTTTATACCAGTCACCAACGCGTGTTCAAAACTCATAAAACTAATTGCCTCGCTGGAAAACAACGTGCACGTTCTATAGGAGTGCTGGTTGATCTTCTCATACGTATCTAATTGCTTCGCCGACAAGTCTTTTTGCTCTGGCTCCTTATCAAAGTTGTTTATGGCCTTGAAAAGCTTGAGGAGCTCGGCTGCACTATTGACAATGTTATCCTGCAATTGGCTGAACAACTTGATTTTCTCAGTGGTCTCTTCGATTTTCGGATGCGTCAGGTTGTTCTTCACATAATCTTGAAGAAGCTTGAGAGTGTGTGATAGCCTAATGATGATACCGTGCTGGTGAATGAACAATGAAAACAACATTGGCTCCACCGCCCTCTTGAAAAGCGACTTGAAGTGGCTGCAGATGAATCTGCGATAATGTTTGGTTTCTAACACTTTTCTAACAAGCTTGATAAAATCGTTAATGATGGACTCGGTATTCATGAACACCTTTTTGAATATCGGGACATCGTTATTGGACCGTTCGAAGCAGATTAGTCTATCGAGGTGGCAGAACAACGAATAGTAGATTGTGAACTGCGTGCTTGTAGACAAAATGTTCCAGTACAAGGAGTGAACCACTTCAAAGTTTTTATTAATACTTCTAGCTTCCACTTCATAGTATTCTTTAAGTTGGTCGTCACTGAGTGACCCTGGGTTTTCAAAATAGATTGGATACCGTTTTTGGAAGCCATCGATAAACTCAAAAATCTCACCCAACTTATAGTCATTGTTGAACTCGACAAAGTTGTCAATAGACTTGACAATAGAAAGATAGTCCTTCAACTTAATCTGGCCTCCCATCTTCATGAGTCTCTCATTCAAGCGAAATATTGGGGTGCATATAAATGTATGGGCCTTGTTTCTCTTCGCGAGAGTGTTGACACGTATCTTCGCTTCCGAACTTTCAACTTCATAATTGTCACTAGCATTAACAAATGTTTTCAATTTATCTTCGTATGCCTGGTCGACTATTATTGGTTTCTTGCCCATAGTCATGGAGCAAGTTTTGTCGAAGTGGATAATTTCCAACCAGCACAATCTCCAGGTACGGATGGTGCTGAGCGTTTCGCTAATCTCATTAGTAGTTTTAAAGTTGGCTGTGTAGCTGAATGTCAAATTCAAATCAATATAATCCATTGGATCTTTATCTAGCTTCAATGCACTAGCAAAATCAACCAATGTGGCAAAAGTGTTGGACATGTCCGCCAGAAGATTTTGCACAACAAGTAAAAAGTCTTTGGAATTGATTGAAAAGTTACCGGATGGTGAAGGCGCGTTGTGCGACTTCTTTCTCCGTAAGTCAAACTCATCTGTGACTGAAAATACCATATCTTTTGTATAGAAATCGCCATCTATGGCCTCCGAGCTCAACTGATGCAAGGGGCATGTATCTGGGGCACTATGACTTGCAGTTGGGGTATGGGCAGGCTTACTTGGAGTGGTGAGATCCGATTCCGGAGTGGCAAAAGGGAAAAGTTCATCTTTCCCATCATTGTCTTTATTGCCCACTGGAGAAGTAAACGCTTTGAAAAAAAAGCCGCCATGCCTCACTTGATCTTCAAAAAAAGTATTATAAGACAACAAAAATAATCCCAACTGGATTTTCTTCAAAGCAAAGTCAACCTTGTGGAAGTTAACATAAATGTTGTCAAAGGAAAAGTGATATGAGAAGCAGGACTTAGCAATGTGGATGTACTGGTCCGGAGATACGTTATGGTCATTGAGCAAATATCTTTCTGCAGATTCAAGTACATTTGCATCAAAATTCGACTCATAAAGCTTTTCTCTAATTTTATCAATGACAATAGTGTAAGCAATCTTCAAAACCACAAAAATGATACCAATGGAGTCGAGTGTGTATCCCACAGACCCTCCTATGAGGTAGTCACGGAAATTGGCAATGTCAAAATCTTCAAGCAAGAATGGTGTGAGCTCGGATAATGAAATCATAATTGCATTTTTGTCAAGGAACGGAAAAAAGTGATACAAGGTTTTCACAAATCTTGCAGTAAGCAAAATTGTGACCTTAAGGTTTGGAAAATGGGTCTTTATATCAGTGAATAACTGCTTCAAGTAAAGCTCCTCCATTACATTATATCTTGGATCCGAAAGTGGGATTGTCGAGGAGTCTCTTGGATCAAACATCAAGTAGGAGTAAGGACGAATGACCATTGGCTCAATGAACTTTCTATTTGAATCCATGTTGGCTCTAACACAATTTCTCATTATCCGTAAATCACACGTATCAATAATTACGTTCAAGCCAGGCTTGTAACTACTGACAGTTTTGAGCTCTTCCTCGTTGGTAATAAATCTCTTGGAAATTTCGCTTGAATTGACAATCCAGCTGTTAACATGCTGTAAAAAGGGCCAAATTTCCGAGCATCCTAGTGCCAAAGAGGACTTGATATAAAAATCATTCTCAAACACAAACCATAGCAAGTTAAATGACACAGAAAACAATATATTTTGAGACTCATCGCACACAAAGCTAAAGTCCTGGAAAGTGGGCAACTTTGATTTTTGATTATTTTTTCTCAAGTCAAGAGTGACCTCGCCCTCTTCGGGGGTAAAGTTATTGCTCAAACTTATAGGAACAGAGTACATAAATGGACTACTCTCTTCGCCAGATAGGTTGAAGAAGTCTCCTTTCTGAAATGACCTGAGCAAATTGTCGAAAAAGCCGTCAGGAATGTTGAATTCCATTTGTCTCTGTGCCATATTAGCTCTTTGTTCAGGGCGCTCACTTTGTTTCGCAAGGTTGTTGAATGCAAAAGTATTATTGTAGTTACTATTGCTACTAAGTCCCACATTTGCCTGCAAGCTAACATTATTGGGGACACTTTCTATTGGAACAGAACTAAAATTATTTCCCGCGCCATAGTTGTTGGTGTTAGCACTCTGGGAAGCGTTAGTATTCGAAGGTCTGATAATGTTGAACTTGGGGCTACTGAAATTCCAACCACTCATTGGAGCAGGCGTGCCTAGGTTAGAAAGGTCAATGTCAAGATAACTATCTTTTTGTGTATTTACAGAAGACTGTTTGGAGTTAGCGCCAAAATCTTGAATTCCGGGACCAAGAGTATGTGAATTGCTGCCGTTAGCTTTCAGAGGCGAGGCGGCCGCGCTGGGCAACAGCTCGTGATGCTGCGTAACAACATTTTGAGGCCTTTGGTTCAGCTTGAAAGGAGAAAGTGTATTATTTATGAACCCATTATTACTAACCACTGAGCTCAGTCTCCGATTTGCCGCAGCCTCAGAGTGGCCACGGCCGCCCGCCAGTGCTTCAAAATTTTTGGTGGTTTCGGAAAGCGGACTGTGTCTGCTGCCGATTGAGGTGGCGGTATTGCTAGACTTTGAGAGCTCTGTCATGTACAAAGACGCCTGGAGCCTGTTGATCCTGTCCTTCAACTGCTCGATTTCCTTGTGGACCACCAAGTCTGTTGGTGCCGGGAACACCGCGGCGGCGGTATTCCGGAGCTTCTGGCGGTGGGTCACCTTCGGAGGGCTTAGGTGATTGTTGGAATTTGCGCCATCTGGAGCACTTTTCTGGACAGTTTCATGCACAAACTGGACGCTGCCATTGCGGTGATGGTGACCTGGCTCTTGAACAGGGAAGGTCTCGTCGGATGCTAAGAGGGAGGCAATACTTGGCGGCGTGGCGACGCTCGGGGATTGGTCGGGTTTAGCAGAGGATCCGGCGACGGCGGATTTGACGGCGTGTGCCACGGAGAAGGACGGGGCCGAGGATGCGTGCGGAAAGCTGGTGCTGCTGGCGCCAGCGGCGGCAGAGGCGTCGGGCGAGCGAGGGTGTAGGTAGGCGTCGTCCGCGGCGGTAGTGCCGATGATGGCGTTTCCCTGGGAATGGATCCAGGCGGGCTTCGAGTAGAAGCAGAGGGCCTCAGCGCCTGATCTGACACAGCTGGAGCAGAAGGGCTTCTTTCTGTCGCACTTGATCTTTCGTTTCCGACACACCGCGCAAGAGACGGGCACTCTTTGGCGCTTAGCCGGATTCAAGCTCTTTTCTCTGTCAGTCGACATAGTGGCTAGAGTAGGTAATTATTAGGAGAAGGCGAGTTCTCGGAAAAGACAGAGCTGGAAGAAGACAAAGGGAAAAGAGATGGCAAAATGCGCAAATGGCAAATCCAAAAAACGGGCAGAAAAACAGCAGTCGAAGCCCTTAGAAGAGACAAGCCGCAGCCGCTATTCGGACAGGGCGATTATCTCCGCGTCCGGTCCACCTTGCAGAAAGCGGACGATGAGTACCACATCAGTGCGAATTCTCCACCCCTGGATAATTGCTGTTTTTGGAGAATATGAGGGTGCCTGGTGAGTGCTCGGTAACCAGCATTGTCCCACGGGAATGGATTGTGTAATGGAAGCTACTTTTTAAGTGTTATTGAAGTTGAATGGTGAAAGGCTGTGGGCGCGATTACAGGCAAAGTTTGCCGCACAAAAATACCACGTTTGTGCAACTGATTTGACCATGTTATTTGATTACATGCTATGCATATGAAAAAGATTGCTGCTCGGGAATATTCCGCGTTATCTGTAATAATAATATTCAGACGAGGCATTTCGTGACAAACTATTTACCAACAACATTTCCAATTAAATAGTAAAAAAACGACACGAGCATCTGAGATCTCACTTTATTTAAAAGTCGGCAATGTTACAAATGCATTTAATAAGTTTCTTCAACAAAAGGTGGCAATATTTATTTAATTCATAAGCCAGTTTGGCGACAACAAAAATAACAACATATAGAAGAAAATCTTCATAGAGAACCAGCATGTACCAGCTTCTTTAAGAAAAACCCTTCAAAGAGAGAATGCAAAAATAACAGCAAGTAAAAAATCAAGAAAGGCAATTCGGAACAAACAGTCAACTTTACCTGTAACCAACGATACGTTTAGCCAGCGTTAGGTATAAGCATCTTCGTGGATCACGGGATACACGTAAAGGCCGATTATTTGCTCTGTGATCAAGCGCTTCACAAAATCATTTTCTGGTAGCATAAAACTGCACTGAGGACCAGACAATATCCAACTCATCATCTTCGTCCAAACCCAATTTCTCTTTGAACTCGCCCACAAATGTATCCGGGATAAAGTTCACAATGTCATCATACTTACCGGAATTTTTGTTTGTCTCTACGAATCTGTGGTAAGGACTCCAGCTCTTTAGCAAGTTCCTGTAGTCATTAAGTTTCCACTTTCTTCTGATAATTAACTTCTCGTCGCTATCGTCGCTGCTGTTTTCTGTGGTCGGATAGAACCAGTGCTTTTGGATATCCTTGTAATAAGTATCCGGTAACTCAACAGATCTACAGTGGTTTTGGAAAACAGCGCGGCCATAATCGTCCCACATAGGGCCCAAATATCTGTCGTCTTCAAAAACGAACTTTTTATAAATATTCATGTACGCCTCGAAGTCAACGACCTTCACCTCACCTGCAGGGGTCGTGCCCGAGACAATAACCGGGTCCAAGTAGCACCACAATGCCAATGAAGCGTTTGGCTTCAACACCCGTGCGATTTCCTTGAAGGCAACATCCTGCTTGAACCAGTGGACGCACTCTGCCCCGGTCATCAAGTCGACGGACTCATTCTCCAAAATCCCGCGCAAATCCTCGGCAGGAGCTTTGTAGAACTCGAGCTTGCGAGCGCTGCTGTTCGGGTATCTCCGCAGTTGGATTTCCTTGCACTTTTCAATCATGACGGTGCCCGGGTCAATACCCAAGACTTTATCAAAGTCATTATGGAATTCCTCGTATACAGGGAAAGTTGCCTGGCCGGTGCCACAACCAATATCGACAAAGACCTGTCCTGGCCCCTTGCCGACTCTGTTAAAGTGCCAGTTAACCACGTGCTTGATAAAAGAGTCAGGGTATGTTGGACGGTACTTGTCGTAGTTGTCGCTAGAAAAGGTGGAGGTTAAATACTCGGACATGTCAAAAAAGTCTAAGTTTGGCGATTAAAATATAATAGGCAAAGGGAGCAATTTTTAGTATTCAATTGCGTTATTTGGCAACTACTTAAAAAAAAGATACTGCAAGCTTGCTGAATATTTTCGGGGAACATCCCAGTTTTTATACCATTCGGCACAGGGTTACAGTGCCCTCTGCACCGTATAAGTAATCAGCTAGCATACTCTTGCAGCCTGCTGTTCGGCCAATCAAGTTAGCGATTTTCCTATGAAACACGAGGTTACGGTTCATGATTGCGCATCAAATTCTGGTTCGTTGTCTACGTTTTCGAGCTATCTGCGGATGTTCTTTCGTTAGGTATGAGTTTTGCAGGCACATAATCCGGGAAGGTTGTTTTGCTGTCATAAGCTTGCAAACCCCATTGGCGCCCCGCCAAAGGCCCTCGACAAAGGCACTGGAAGTGTATATAAGCAGTGCTGTGTGAATATGCGATACAACGCCTTAATGGTATGATTGGGTTTCGGAGATAATTCATGTGTGGCTATGCGTCAATAAGCGCTTTTGACACCACTTTTTTTTTGTTGGCCCCATGATCGCTACATATTGCTACACCTGCCTCCCAAAAGTAGAAAATCCCATGTGATCCCGCATTAGAATGCATTGCGGCGCGTAGAATCATCTATGCCGCACAAATAAGCTTCGGCCGCCCAAAAAACTCCCAAACCCCACAAAACATGCGGACCGTCAAATTTTTGTATGAGAAAACCAGAAAAAGGCAGACGGGCCCAATATTGTATATGCTATATAGGCGCTCGCTGATCCCCATACGGTACCACCGCCACTTTTGACAGCTTTCTGCAAACTCAACAGGAGTTACTTTCCCCAGAGTGCCTGTATTATTTTTTGCAAACTCTCCTTTCATATTCACCGCAAAGTACTCCCAAAACTCGCTATCTTCACAATTCCAGGCGCTGAATTGATGTCCACCAAATCTGCGTCGTCATCCTCTGACGCCTCCACAAAGCTGGATTCCGCGAAGCAACAGGCTCAACATGACGCCAGGTATCATGAATTTTCGGCTGTGAGAATCCTTGTGTATGATTTCACCTTGTGGTTTCTAAGTGCCATCTTCGACTGCTTCTTCAGAGAGATCAGACCCAGAAATGGCTATAAGATCCCTACCGAAGGCCCGGTCATCTTTGTGGGCGCCCCTCACGCCAACCAATTCGTTGACCCAATCATCCTCATGGGCCAGGTCAAGAAAAGAGTCAACCGTAGAGTCAGCTTCTTGATCGCTACCAAGTCCCTAAAGAGACATGTTATTGGTTTCCTTGCCAGATGTCAGCTTTCCATTGGCGTTAACAGAGCTCAAGATAATATGAAGAAAGCTACTGGTAAAATATTCATCAAAGACCTTCAAAACGACCCTACCAGAGTTCATGGTGTCGGTACCAAGTTTACTGAAGAATGTATGGTAAGGGGGCTCTTGGGATTGCCAAATTCCCTCGGTAATGTAGATATCAAAGAGATTATTTCCGACAATGAGCTCATCCTCAGAAAAGAGTTTAGCTTAAAGAAAAGCCCTAAAGTGGCTAAACTTTTGACCGAGTCCACCGAGTTTAAAGTTGCTGACAAAATCGACCAAAAATACGTTTATGAACAAGTGTTTGAGCATTTGGCCCACAATGGCTGCATCGGTATTTTCCCCGAAGGCGGCTCACACGACCGCACCACTTTGCTTCCTTTGAAAGCGGGCGTTGCCATCATGGCCTTGGGCGCTATGTCTCACTTTCCGGGCTTGAACGTCAAGATTGTTCCATGCGGTATGAACTATTTCCATCCACACAAGTTTAGGTCCAGAGCAGTGGTTGAGTTTGGCTCTCCAATAGAAATTTCCAAGGACTTGGTCGACAAGTATTCTAACCCTGAAACTAACAGGGAGGCTGTCAAGTCCTTGTTGGACATTATCCAAGACGGTTTGAAAGCGGTCACTGTCCAGTGTGAATCTTACGAGACCTTGATGATGGTCCAAGCTTCCAGAAGATTATACCAGGCCAACTTTGCGCAAAGACTTCCATTATCGTTGGTTCATGAGTTTAACAGAAGAATTATTGCCGGCTACGAGCATTTCAAGGACAACGAGCGTGTGAGTGCCTTGAAAGACAGAATTTTGGACTATAATAAACAGTTGAAGTACTATCATTTGGCAGATCATATGGTGGAAACAGCGGAAATCAATGTTATCAGAAACCTTTTCATTTTGCTCTACAGAAGCGCCAAGATCTTCTTTTTATCCATCTTAGCGTTGCCAGGCACTATCTTGTTCTCCCCAGTCTTTATCAGTGCCAAAATCATTTCCAGAAATAAAGCTAAAGAAGCGCTTGCCGGCTCTGTGGTCAAAATCAAAGCGAAAGATGTGTTGGCCACCTGGAAGATTTTGATTTCTATGGTCTTTGCTCCATTGTTGTATATTTTCTACTCCACCATCATCACTGTATACTGCTACGAAAAACACTACTTTGCCAACCGCAGTCTCGTGTTGACCTTTATTGCCAGTTACTTGCTTTCTGCCTCTGTTACTTATGCCGCCTTGATTGTCGGTGAACAAGGCATGGACATTTTCAAGAGTTTGACCCCACTTTACCTTTCCATTGTTGACCCAATCAGCTTGAACAACTTGAAGATCCAGAGACGCAACTTGGCTGCTGAGATTACTGAGGTTATTGACCAATTTGGTCCTCGTTTGTTCCCTGACGATTTCAACCTTTTGGAGTTGGGCGAGAAGAGCTCGGCTATTGACAAGTCCGGCAACAGAGTTTACATTAACGAAGAAGAGGAAGAGGACAAGAAAACTAATGAGTTGCGCAGAAGAAGAAAGCTTCAGAAACAACAAAGAGCCAAGAATGAACCAAGCGACGAAACTGAAGGTGATATCGACGAGTTCTCTGACGCTTCACATAAGAGTACCACTACTTCGTATGTTGACTCTGACGCCATCTCCCGTATGAACTCTAATAACTCGTTGTCCAATATCCCTGTGTTCTCGGAGTATCAGGGCAGACACAGAGGGTCCAGCGTCAGCAGCGCCAACAGTGCTACGCCAATGAGCATGCACGAGTACACCAGACCTAGTGCTGAAGAGCAAGAAGCATTGAAAAACAAAATCAGGGAAAAGATGCAGCAAAAGCAGGACTGATAGCTCATAATAACTCCATTACTCTTTTTTATCTATTTTTTATGCTTTCTCTTATTTTCAAGTTTCCTCCACGAAGTTGATTAATTTTCTAGTCTTTATTTTTTCTATTTCTATTTGTTTATCTTCATTCTAAAATTCTAAATTTACCGCATGTTATCAAACCCTCTCCTTTACCTTTGATTTCTAATAATACATCTCTAACTTTTTTTTTAATTGCTTTTAGCTGACCGTTCAATCTTCTCTTTCTAGAACCTGTTATTGACTTTGATTTTATAACTTTCATTTCTTATATTCCTCCAACAATGATACCTTGGCGCTAAGAGGTGCCCCTTCCTCTATATTTAAGGCTTAAAGATTTTACCTGTATTCTTTGATAAGTCATAAAAAGGTGTCGTATAAATACATTCAAGCTTGTATATACTAAAAGGACTATAGCAAGTTTTCAAAAAAGTAGATGATATAATATAACAACTTATGGCTGAGAGCGAGAACAATGGTTATCCTTTAGACGGAGCTAATCTTGCTTAATATCTGGACCAAGCCGGCCTTGCCGACCTGGGCGTTCTCGCCGTAGTGCTCGAATATCTCATCTAACATGGCCACCGCCTG
Organism: Saccharomycopsis capsularis; assembly: GCA_031125595.1. Classification (NCBI taxonomy): domain Eukaryota; kingdom Fungi; phylum Ascomycota; class Saccharomycetes; order Ascoideales; family Saccharomycopsidaceae; genus Saccharomycopsis; species Saccharomycopsis capsularis. Next base: position 434,708 of record JASTUX010000004.1, read on the forward strand.
CTGGCCCAACTTCTCCACCGTTCTTTCCGAGTACTCAAAGCTGCGCGACACGGAGCGCATGTACTCCACCACATGGTTCTTTAAGTCCACGCTATCCGTATGCTTCTTCAAGATATTGATCACCTCCTTATTGCTCTCGTCGTGCCGAATGGCGTGGAGGATAAGGAAGGAGAACTTGCCCTCCTTCAAGTCCTCGCAGTACCCCTTGTTGCTAAAGTATTTGGACTCGGACAAGTTCAAGTAGTCGTCCCTAATCTGGTACACCACGCCGAGCAAGTTGACAAAGGGCACAAACGACACCTTCGCCTCCCGCGCCGGGGCGGAGCAGAGCTCCATGAGCCGTATGCTGAGGCGGAACAAGCCGCCGGTCTTGTTCATCACCATGTCGACATACTCGTCCTCCGTAGGGCACGTTAGTGACTCGCGCCAGTATAAGTCCAACGCCTGTCCACGATGCAAGTTAAGGAACTCCTCGTTGAGAATCGCGACAGCCTCCGGTCCCAACAGGAGTGCCTCCTGGATAGCCTTGAAGTACATGTAGTTGGCGGTGTTGATGGTGACGGGGACGCCGAAGATCTCATGGGCCACTGGCTGCCCGCGCCGCAATATGGAGCCGTCCTCGACGTCATCAACAAGGAGCGACGCGTTGTGGAGCGTGCCGATGATAGATTTGATGATCGTAAGCTTAGGCTCCTCGATACGGAGCACCTCATTGAAGGCGCTGATGAGCATGGAACGAAGCTCCTTGCCGGCCTGTTTCTTGAGGTATTCAAAGGGGCCGCGGATGAGAGTCTCGTTCTTGTCGCTCCACGCCGGAGCGCTATTGAGGCGCTCAATGTTGATGTCCATGGTTGAGATGCTGTGTGTTGAAAATTTGTAGTATAGTATGTGTAGGGTATGGTACTTTCCAAAGGATGGTCAAAGTGTTTCAGATGCTGCTGGGCTTGTTGGAGTTATCAGATCAAAATACCGCCATCGCATCGCCGGAAAAGTGTAGCTCCGAGGCACCAAACGTGGCGACAACTGAGCCAGAAACACAAAGAAAAGCTACAGAACACGAAAACAGTAGCAACTACAAGCTTACAGTTGGCTTCACACCTACTTTCCCGATCAATGACCAGCCTTTTGCTATTCTAGAAACATAAATGACTTCACAAACCAGCCAGACAAGCGCTCTCTTCTCCGCTGTGACCACATATATACCATTGTGGCGGGCGAGTGGACATATGAAGATTACGAAGTGCATATAGCATTTTGAGCATATTTTATCATCTGACCATTATCACCTGACCACCATTTCTGCTTTGGGGCGTAAATTCTTTTTCCTATTCCTTATTCAAGGATGATGAGCTGCGCCATTGAGATAAATGCCATAATCGCCGGCAGACCCTTCGGCAACTTCAGCAATAACCGCCATTGTACTCGCACTTACCACCCAAAGGCACTTTCCCTATACCTCAACGCACGGCACCAAGCAAGCTAGTCAATTTAACGGGATCCGTATCATACAAAGTGACTCTAAAAGACTGCAACTGCTTTTACCCGCAATAAATCAATAATCACCAGTATGGAACACATACCGATGGAACTCCTCCGGGAAGTGCCCCCAATAACGCGCTACTGGCTCCTCGGCATAATCTGTACTGCCGTTGTCGTGCACTGCGGCATCGTCAAGGAGCTCGACCTCATCTACAGCTATGACAAGGTCTTTGCGCGGCACGAGTACTGGCGGCTTCTCACGAGCTTCCTCTACTTCCGTGAGTTTGGCCTCAACTTGGTCTTGTCTCTCTATTTTACGATGCGCACTTCCAGCTCCCTCGAGAAGAGCTTTAATAGCCGCCGTCTCGACTACGTGTGGCTCCTCTTTGTGAACGCCGTCTTCATTATTGCTGCCGCCAGCTTCATCCGCCAGCCGTACGTACTCGGCGCAAAGCTCAATGATGCTCTCCTCTACATTTGGGCCCGAAGAAACAGCGGCTTGAGGGTCGAAATGTTCGGCTTGCTCGAGTTTGGCGCCGCGTACTTGCCCTTCGCGTACGCTGTCATCAACTGCTTGCTTAACGGCGGCTTGTTCAACGAGGCATTGATGAACATTGTCCCTGGCCACGTTGCATTCTTCTTGTTGGACGTGTTCCCCAAGATTCACGGCCGCAGCCCATTGAGTCCTCCGTGGAGCGGAAATTGAAGACAAGCTTTGCTTTTGAACTGTTTGGTCTTACATTCCTGTAGCTACTTTTTGTTCTCGTTTTTTGTTCTCATTTTAATTTGCTTTTTTTTTTTGAAAAAGTCAAGCGATTTAGAGAGGCGTGTAGATTTAGACGTTAATTATCAAAATTCAATTCTTATGGTTTAGTTCTCACGTATGGGCTTTCCGTGTTTCTCATCAATTAATATAAAGTCAATAGCTCTTAAAATAAAATAGCGACAAGGGCCCGTGGCTGTTAAAGTCACTGATTCATTTAATCAGCGTAAATAAAGCACGAACTTTATAGTTAACCCAGTTCAACCACGATACAAAACATCAGGTAAAAAACCAAACATTGAACATTAATATGAGCACTCTATAACACAAAATAGGCAGCAGAAATTCAAGTAATATAACAAGATAAAGAAAAAAAGCATTATGTGAAAATTATCGTTAACGATGACAAGCATTTGAGTAAATAAAATTATAGAATAGGAATATAGCCTCAAAAACTCAGCACTGTCATTGAACAAAAAAAATTAATGAACATACAAGAAAAAATAGCAAAGTCAAAAATTGTAAAGCAATTGAATAAAATAGTAGATTGTCAAAAAAAAATGCAAAAACCCAGAACGAAATCTTTACTTATTTTGCTAGTCCTTTGTCAGCGGCTGGATTTCCATACTGTACTTCCAGAACCGATCGCTATCTGCAAGGTTGAACTGGTTGGTGGCCCAAAGCTTCAACAAAATAAACTCTTCCAAAGCCAAGTTTGGCACAATAGCGTCCAAATTGTCTCCAACGTTGCTGTTGATACTAGGACTGAAACTGAACACTGATGCTTTGGAAACCGGAGACATGATGCTGTTAACATTGGATGAAGAAGCATTATCAGTGTTGCTTTCAGGATATCCAACTTGGAAAAACTCCAACTCAGATATCGTGTTCACAATTTTGCTGTACTTGTCAAAGTTGATCAATGTCTTTTGCTCATTGCCAATAGTGACCATCCTCTTGCTCCGGTTACCATCATTCGCAAAAATAATGTCCTGTAAGAACAAATTAATGTATGGCACAATAGGAACATTGCATTTGCGCACATCAGTCACCAAGTATGGTTTAATAAGGTTTCTGTAAATCTTGTAATTCTTATTAGGATTGATAATTTTAACCAAAAAGTCAAAGGTGTCAGAATACTTGCTGCTCAAACCAACCCACAACTTGTCCAATCTGCTTATCGACGAGGACTGTAAAATTGTCATGATAGCTGCTAAGGAGTTATAATTTCTCAACTGATAGCATGCTAACGAAACCTTGAGCCACTGTTTTAAGGTGCTAATTCTAGCCTTCATAGACATGCCTGGACTCAAGGTAGTATCAAGAACAAGATCAGATAACAAATTGGTAAACAATACAGACCGCTCAATGTTTGGACTCTTTTGTAAATGAATTCTCTTTTCTCTAAAGTTATCATCCAACAACTCATCCGGCTGAATAGCAAGGAAAATTTTTGACTCAATATCCGTCAACTGTTTAGCAATCTCGAGAGCATTATGATTAGTGAGTTCGGTCGATACTGCCGGTGGCTCAATACTCAACTTCTTAGCGCATGCATTAAACCATGCGTTGATGAGTTTTCCCAACTCAATTGGCTGGTACAACTTAACACCTTTCTCATCAGACTGAGAAGGAGTAGGCCATTGGTCACCCAAAATGTGTCTAAATGCCATAACAGACTTTTCCAATGCAGAAACTTGATTTTTGTTCATAATTGATGAAATATGGTACGAGCTAAAGTTCAATGATAAGTTCAAAGAAACAAGGGACGACACAGAAGAGTTCGAGCTCATAGAAGACAAATCACTCTCTGAGTTAGAAGCTGACATACCTCCGTGAGTTGTGGATTGCTCAGAAGCTACGGAATCTTTTTTAGGTAGTCCAATTCTTCTTGATATGAGCTGCAAATATTCTGCATTGAATTTTTCAACTTTTTTCTTGGAAGGATGGTTAATAGCCAATTTCGCGCAGAGCTCAAGGACACCCAGAGTCTCATCAGGCAAATAGTATGAAGCGCCTTCATTTAAAAAGTTTATCAAAGTTGGAAGTTCTGGAAAGTCTTTCTCGTAACTCCAATAACTCTCTAACCAGACTTGAACGATTGTAAGAATTGTCTTTCTTCTCTTTTTCAATCTGGAATCATAAGCAGTAAGCTCATTAATTCTCAAGGCATTGTTTCTGGTCAAAAAGTCTTTTTCCCTATCTCCAACATCAAACCTCTTTATCAATTCATGAAGAAGCTCCTTTGTACTGGCAAAATTTCTAAAGTTCATGAAAAACGTAGCAATGAAAAAGCTATTTGGGTAAGAACGCTCATTAGCCAACAAAAATACCAACGACTTGAAGCTAGCGCCGATCACGTTATTGTCGCTATCGTAAACAATATCCTTCATCAAGTTTTCAGTCGAATATTCAGCATCGTATTCTTCATTGGTTACTGGAATAATGGAGGAGTCACCAGAACCAGTCTTTTCGTTCATGTACTCCCTCAAAACACGAGATCCATCTGGAGTGATGGACAAGTGTTTTTTTGAGCCGCCTCTAATATGAGAATATCTGAAAGAATCACCACTTCTTCTTTTGTTAGTACTGCCTGACATTCTGTTAATTTTCAAACTGAGGATCTGGTTATCAGTGAGGCCAGAGACACATTTTCTGATAAATTCTTCAGGAGTGATTCTCATCTGCTCAAAATCAGGGTACTTTCTGTAGATATTCAACTGGAAATCTTTGGTCAAATGCAACAAATGTTGACAGTTTTCCATGGCCTTAGAAATAGAAACTATCATTTGGGCCACAACTCTGATTAATTTGGTGGCTTCTTTGGAATAAAAATACTCTTCGTCCTTGATCGATGGTTCGTAATCACTATCTTCCTCCTCACTTAAGTCTGCCTTCGATACCAAGTGTTTGACACTAGTCACCAAGTCACTTACAAAGGCAAGCAAATTATCCAAAGAGTTATCAAGAGAATAATTGGAGGAGTTTAATAAGATGGTGGCAGATTTTCCGATAAAAAGCAACTCTCTTAAAAGCAAGATAACTTGATGTATAACGCTTTCTAGCTGCTCACACCCAGCAAAATTGTTTTCAATGATATCTAATCTTCCCAAAATCAAAGAAAGATACTGGAACAGCAATCTTTTGACCTCGAGCAAACGTTCAGCTGCAAATGGGACGCGATCCAAATACAATACCTTTTCTTGCTTAGATTTTCTTTTGCTGCGTCTTCTGTTTCTCTTCTCAATACGCTCCTTTTCTTTTTCTTTTTCATAAGTTTCACTTTCATTGCCCCATATATCAAGGAAAGCCAAAGCTTTAATTAACACTTTGTAGGTCATAGCTTTTAAAAAGTCAATCCTGGTTTCGCTGGCTGTGCCTTTATACTTTTCAGCCTTTGACATCAAGGTGTACCAGTCGGCTAGCAACGCTTTTCTTACTTTTCTGATAACAGGTCTTTTGTGGACAACAGGAGCGGTTCTAGAGATACAGTTGGTATACTGTAACAATAACTTGACACCGTCTCTGATACCGTTCATATGTTTTGTGGAAAAGGTATACAAGTCAGTGCCTTCAACAGGGACTTCTTGGGGGTTCAATAAAAACTCGGCAGCGGCAATAAATAAAGGTTTCAAGTATTTTCTAGACTCGGCAATTTCTGCGGGAGTTTCAGCGGCCATTGATTCGTCTATTGCGGCTTTGAAATAGTTCATAGGCACCCAACCTTTGGACAAGTTACTTAATAAAACAACTTCGCCCCATCCAGATTCGTCAATATTGAACACAAATGCAATATCATCTTTTTCAAAAGTTAAGCAGATTGCAGTATCTTCAGAGTTCAATGAAGAAGAGTCAAACGAATGGATAGCCTTTACAAATAATGATGCTAATTCGTTAGATTCCTCACTGTTTTCAAATACCAAATTGATTGATGAATCAGTATGCAAGTTCGAACTATAATGACGACTTCTGTGGCGACCTTTCAAATCCAATGAGCTAGCACTTAGACTCTTTTTCATTGTGTTCATAGAAAGGTCACCTTTAAATTCTTCACGCAACTTGAGATTTCCATAAACCTCTTGATAGACAGACTCGTTAGTGCTGTTGGACAATGTTGGCCTGTGCTTTGGAGAACCACAAGATGATCTTTTTGAATTGCTGATCCCAGATACTGCTGATTCGGGAGATCTAATTGTGTAGTCGTTTGTGCTTATTGATGCTCCTTCGGATGCTGGACTCAATTTTGAAATTTGAGTTTCTGGCGTTTTCGAAGACAATGTGCCAGTCTTTTTGCCTCTTGGAGTGGATACTAACCTCAAACTGTTTGAATGTTTCAATTGGCTCGATCTTCTGACAACACCTACTTTTTCAGGTTTGAACGGAGATGATGAAGGAGTGAATAAGCCTTTAGTTAACGTTCTGTTGCTGTTGCTGTTACTGATCTGTACAGTGCTTGTATCAAGATCAGAAACAGTAGAATTAGCATTGTTGGTATTTGAATAGAGAATCTTGTTTAAGCTTAATTGACTGGGTTTTTTTGGCAAAGATATTATTGATTTTACGTCTTTATCGTGAGAATCAAGGAAAGGGTTGTTCTCATTAAAGTTTCCGCTATCTGTACTATTCCCCCTCACATTTTGAGCAATACTAGCAACACCTATAACCGCATCACCAGCATTATTAATCGAGCTGTTAACGGTTTTAGGACTAGCAGAACCGGCTTCGGATTCAGACTCTTCAGTAATAGTTGGATGGTGATAGTTTGCTGGTGTAGGTGCTGGGTATATAGGTTGCGTTGGGGCCACCGTTAAGTCTTGTACATCCGCAGAACTTAAATTTGGAGGTGACTTTTTGCCACTAGCAATACTTTTATTGTTTCTCAATATGTTGGCAAATATTGGGTCTTTTGACATTTCAATTGGTGTGGAAGCCAATCCAAAATCAAGCTTTTTACCTTCTTTCTTGTTATAGTCGTTAGGACTAGCGAATTCAAACTCTGATGAAGGACTTGACTCACCGCTGCGCACAAAGTTTTCATAGTTGATATCAACAGACTTTGGAGACATAAACTCATTAAATCCTTCTTTCTGAAGAATTTCTGCCAATTCCTTAGGCACTTGCTTTGTGACGTCTTTAGACCCAGATACAATCTTAAGGGCTTCCGGCGTGTCTAATACTTCTTCTCTTTCTTCAGCATGAATTAAAGCCTCATCCTCACTTCCAACATCGGCCGGATCAACCAAAGGTTTCTCGTCGAAGTTCAAAGTAATTTGACTATTGTTTTTGCCGTTAGCCGTCAATATAGGGGTGTCTTCGCCAAACTCGTCTTCGTAGTCAGGCAAATGTGGTGTTCTAAAAGCAGCAGAAATTGGCCTGAGCGTCTTTCTGTTAGCAGAAATGGTTGAGAGCGTTTTAGCTGATCTTGTCAAAAAATCTTCTTGGTGTGATGTCATTGCTCTTGGAGATCTTGCTTTGCAGCCTCTCGTAGTAATATTGTTAACGCCGCTAGAACTGTTATTACTCCCAGAAGATCTTCCAAGATTATATATGTTAGGCGAGCTGTTACTGACATTGGAACTTTGACTGTCTTCCAAAATAAGGGTTTCCGAAAGTTTAGGCTGGGCCTTGCTGGCCCTTGAAAGCGAAGATGACTGTCTAACATGCACGTATGGAGAGCTTGTAGGGCTGAAAAAGTCACTGTTAACTTCGCCATTGAGTAAGCTTCCTTGTGACTTGGTTTTTATGCTATTGCTTTGACTTTCATGGCCAAGAGCCCCTTTACTGCTTGTTATGGAGCAGCTCTTCTCATGACCGTCTGTGACACTAACTTTTGGCAATTCTTGCAATGGAAGTCCTAGAGATTGTGGAGCCTGTTGCTTTTCTTTACTCAATTCATTTTGTCCATTTGGGGTCCCTTTTTCTTCATGTACACTTGCATCACTATCGACTAAAGCAGCGGTAGGACTTGGTAATGTTGTGTCGATGGTATGGAATGAAGCGTCGCTAGACGAAAAGATCCTCTCATAAGAGCCTCTGCCTTTTCTGGTGGGGCTGACTGGGGCAAAATTCTTTGGATCTTCAAGTCTAAAGTTTTGCTCACTACCACTACACGACACCGAATGATTTGAGAGTTTATTTAACGAGGAAGTTATAGACGGCATTTCTCTCTGTTTTGCCGTGAGCTCGCCCCTTCCGCGGCTTACGTGGGCGCTTTCAGGAGAATCAATCTCATCTATTGGTGATAGTTGAGAATAATTGTGTTCTTCATCATATACGATGCTCGTTTCGGTATCCAACTTATCGAGTTTAGAAGCAGTAAAGCTATCCATGGTTCTGCCAAAAGTATCCGATGCGGACGAGGAAAGTTGATAAGGAAGGTTCTTGTTAATTGTGCTATTATTCTCGATCGCTTTCTTATCTTTTGCATTAGACTTCATAGGAATGCGGGGGTCAGAACTATGTTGAAGGCTAGCAGGGGATCCACTGATCTTTTTAGCTGTGACTAAAGATGGGGCATCGATGATCTGTACATCGTCGTCAGCTATCAAATTCTCAGACTTAGTAGAATGTAATTCTTTACTTCTAGACACGCCATCAATGAGGTTGTACAGTTCATCGGCAACTTTTTGTTGACTATTTTTCAACAAATTGTCTTGTTCAAGCTCTGGTATCGCTATAGCCTCTAACTTTTCATCCCTCGGCTCAGCTGGCGAAAGGACATTGCCATCAATACTATTAGAAACTGCCTCATTACTTGAAGGCAATTTTTTAGGCGAAGCACTTCTATAAAAAGACATAAGTGGAGATGTAGAAAATTTCTCAGAAAGTCTTCTACTTAGCCTTTTACTTGGCGATCTGAAAAGGTTTTTGCTGCTGTTGATGAGGGAATTAGTATTGTCACTGGCGGGGCTATCGATAGGGGTGGTTGAGGGTTTCAAATGACCTGCACTAGACTCATTATTATTATTGTTATTTAAACTTTTGGTGTTTTGACGTTTATTTGAAAAAGGAGAAGCTTCGCCAGTATTATGCAGATCAAGTATCACTTTATCGACCATGGGCGTAAGCGAAGATGCAACATTGCTTGAAGAAAGTATGTCGACACTATCATTGTGGGCACTATTGGTATTATTGGCGCCAACCTTAAGATTATTTTCTTGACTCTTGGATCTATTGTGTCGCCTTTGTGGAGTATACACCATTTTCACAGGAGTTATTCTATCAATTTCACTGTTATTCATTGCAGAAGGTAAAAGATGTGTTCTAGGTGTGTCTGCAATACTAGACTGGCCAATGAAGGAGAAATCGTGACTTTGCTTATAATTTTCGAGGTCCTTAATGTCTTCATCTCCGTTAATGGATAATGTTTTATTAGACTTTTTGTTACTTCCATTTTTTAAAGATACCATAGAAGATCTATTTTTAGGACTGGAAAGCCCATTAAAAGAAATTTTGGATATTATTCTACTCAATCTGTTGGAATTTGAGTTAGGAGATTTAAGTGATCTTGGAGAAACCGTTGCCGTTATATTCTCAGCACTGAGGTTATTCTTGCGATAGCTACTAGTCTGTGTGTTCGGCAGAGTCTCACGAATTCTGGGAGCGATAAACTGCTCATCAATATCGTCCCCAAGAGGTGGAAGTAATTGACTTATCTGTTTAGTATCTTGTTCATTATCATCGTTAGTGTTATTTGATTTACTTTGTTTCAATTTGCTTTCTTTTTCTACTGGCGTATCAGGAAGCTCTTTGTTAAGAGAGCTCAAGGATGGAGACGGCGATATTGACCTTGCTTTTATTGCAGGTGGTAGGTCCAACATGCTACTTATCAGTATTGTTGCAAGCTTTTCGTTCCTTATTTCGGGAAGTGGTTTCAGGTTATTGCTTGAAGCATTCGAAGTAGCGTTGATGTTGGTATTATTATTGTTGTTGTTACTGTTACTGTTATTAGCGTTTGCATACACAGGGGTCGTTGGAGTTCTTGAATTGAAGTAAAAGGAGTCTTCTGTCAACGTGCTTAATCTGCCCTCAGGGTTGACATACAACTCGTCCACGTTACGCTTCCTTATGTCATCTATCTGGGGAAAGCTGTCGTCCAAGGTGTGGTTGAAATCTAACTTAGTTTGCACAATGTTCAAATTTTGGTTGTTGGCGTACCTGCGGGCAGAATCTAATCCATTTTCTTGAGCATTGTTCTGTTGGTTGTTCGTGTGATATTTGGATTTAGTTTTCGGCCCCTTCATAAGCTTGTTGAAAAAGGTAAATGACTTTTTGTTGGACAAGCCACGGCTTGAATGCGTGTCCTGTTGCGGAATGTAGCTACTACTGGAACTGTCATCCAAGTTAGTGAAGCTATGAGCAGAAACAAAATTGGTAGATGATGAGTCGCGAGGGTCAGAAGTCAAGTCGGTGGATAAACTATTGCTTCTTATGTGATTGAGCTCATTGATGCTAATTTTCCTTTGCACCCTTTTCTTCTGCTGCGGTGCGACATTAACATTGTGCTCATCTGATGCACCAGCAGTGATGTTTGTGTTAGTGGTGTTGTTGGAAGTTATATTATACATGAGATCACTGCTGTTGCTGTTGGCATTAGTATTGTTGCTTGACTTGGCGCCCGAATCATGCGCATTTGCTAAGAGACCAAAATTGAGCTGACGAATTTTGCTGATTTCATAACTGTTGTTTGATGAAGACGCAGGAGGGGGTTGCTGTTGCTGATGATTAGCACCAAAAGCATGGGGATTTGAATATTGGTAGTCCTGCTGCTTGCTGTTATAAGGAGACAGAGCGCCATCTAGGGAGTCGCTGGAAGTAGATGCCACAAGATTGTGGAGCTTGGACTGCGTTTTGCGCACCAGGTGAGTGCTATTTGAGTCGTCATGGAGACTCATGGAAACCATTGACAACTTGGACGTCTTCTTTTTTAGGCCTGGCGTGGTCCTGGAGTTTGAGCGGCTGCGGTCCGTGTGGAACGAGATGCTGTCGTCCAAAAGGTTGTTCAGAGCGGATTCCTGCGGCGACTGTGTGAGACAGCTGGTGCCAAGTATGTTTGGGTTGGTAATATGGGAGTCTGGGCTTTTGAAATTTTGGCTGTTTGCAGTGTTGTTTGCGCCGTGTCCCAAAGGGTTCGCTATGCCAAAGGAGCTCTTCAACTCATTCAGCGTACCGGTGCCGTGCTTGTTACGTCTACTGAAGATCCCCATTGAAGCTGTATGTGTTTACTATGGCGACTGAAGCTCAGCTCTTGTATTGTTGTTTAGCGTAAAGTGCTGACGTTGAAAGTGCTGTTCGTTATTGATTGACAGTATAAATCCAGGTGACGTCGCGGCTACTGGATAACGGCGCTTAGGCAGAATGGTGAAAAAGTGCACGGTGCAGTGGAAGAACAGACGAGAGACTCTGCACTGTGGCGATATGGGTTGTTTTGAGGAGAGCCTGGTGCTGTGAGAGTGAGGGTGTCCGCTGGTATGTGCTGGCATGTGCTCAACCTATGTTGATCTGGTGCTTTGAGCGTTTATCTGGCGTTTTTTTTTCGCAGCGTTGTTCTGTTTTTCTGAGGTGTCTGCACTTCTAAAAGAGGCGCTGCTTCTTTTCGCTTCGTCGTACAGGGCCTAAACGCTGATCCGCTCCTCAACGCACTATGGCGCACTATAGCAATCCTGCTCCTGGTCAGGTGGTCGACAGCAGAATGCCAACAAAATACGACAAATTACAACCTGCTACTATAATTAATTGAGATACTTCTTCTCTCTTTTCTGTCCTGTCTATTTTCTGCTTAGCCACTTGCAGCCTTTCAGCCCGCACGCGCTGTGCCCCGTTGTTCGTGCAATGTGACTCCATAAATGCGGATCAATTTCCATATTAGGACAACGCGCCTGGCATCCCAATTAGGCAACAAAAACAACCTGCCGTGGAAGATAACCAATTGTTTGACGAGACAGGCGAACACAGTGATGTATTCTTCTTTTACAAAGACGGGCACGAAGAAAAAGGCAAGTTCGGTTACTAAAACCTTCTGTCTGAAGGCGAAGCCTAAAGACATTCACTGCTTTATAGAAACATACGATGCCCGCAAACATACCCAAACACCATGAGTTATACTATAAAAACTACTACTATCTTCTATATAACGGTCCCCTCTATAAGACAGTATGGCCCATTGCCGTCGTTGCCGTGGCCCTGATCTCCAACTTCACCACCTCTCCATCCGGGAACCCCACCATCTGGTACCGTCTCTGCATCTGCGTCCCTATCTTCGTCTGCACTACCATTCTCTCAAACAAGCTCTCTATCACCGCAATATCCCTGTGACACCGCGTGAATACCACCATCTTTTCCACGCTGGCCCAGCTCGCCCCGGCTTCGGTGAGTTTTTTCTCGAGGTTCTTCACTGCGAGCGCAAACTGGGCTTCGAGGCGCGGCGGTACGTGGCCGGTGGTGTAGTCGACCCCAATCTGGCCCGTTATCACTACCGTCCCAGTCCGCCGACAGGGGCGCTGGGCTGGTATTAATATGCTGTTTCCTACCATGAGTTTGAAGGAGGGATATTATTATATTTTGGGATTCTAATAGCTGTACCTTTAGTGTTTATGATATTGATGGTTTTCGTAGTAGCCGTGGTATTATTGCCACTTTGCAAGGCTGACAAGTTGTTCCGAAAATCAAAATCTGCCTTTTAGGCACTGAAAGTTTAACTTTTGCGGAAACGATGGTCTGATGTTTCCACGACTTTGTTATCAGGCGAATGCCCAATACAATTTCAATGAGGCAATATTCGCAAGCTTTGATGCCGTTAATAGAAAGTAAGAAAGGCAGACAGGGCGCGAATGAGTGAAAAGAAAAAAGGTTAAAGTTCGTTTATCCGGAAAAACTCGATCTCCGCAGGCGCTCTTCTTTTTCGCACTCCGTCTTTTTGAAAATACTATGTAAACTACAATTGCTGGCATGGATATCTACACTGATGGAATGTTTACAACACTAGTACACGAAATGCCACCCAGCTTCACACAAAGTACAAAATGACTTTGAGTAATGACTTAATAATATGGAAGAAATGTTATAATTTGAAAAGTCTCTGGAAATCTTGTCGATCTACAATGCCTTAGTATTATGTTTTATAATTGTACATTACATGGTGTGCTCATGTATAGAAAAAAAATGCAAATTTGGGAAAACAAAACCGGCAAGCCCCAGTACCACTGATTATCCACTCTAAGCACACTCACTTTGCGAAATGCAAGGTCATACTGAGCCATTTTCTGCTCAACACCTCCTTCACTGTTAAGCCCCTGTTGCCGTACGTCAATGGGGCAAAGAACAAGAAGCACCATACGATGACACTGGTCAACACGAGGAACCCAATGGCATACGACACCTTGTTCACAGAGATAATCCCAGTGGCTCTCTCTTCTCTCTTTTTGGTGGCCTTTTCCTCCTCGGTTAACAAGTCGTCGCCCCTGTTGTCACTAAAGACAAACTCGAGCACTGCGCCAGAGAACTCAGCGGCAATCAAGTGTGCCGGCAAGTAGTGGTGCAAAAACTTTTGTCTGTTCATGAGGAAGAATGGGAAGTAGTGGGCGGCCCAGCCAATGAAGTAGAAGCCCAAACTGTAGTAGATTCTGTTTCTGGCGAGATCGCTCAATGGGTGGTAGTCTCTTCTGCTGGTCAACTGGTCGGCCAAGAACAAGCCTACATAGACGCAAATAAACGAAACCTCAATCCAGTAGCCAACAATGTTACCGATGAAGTAAATTTGCTCTTTTGTATCGTTCTTGGTCCAGAAAGAGACACCGCTGAGAGAGAATGGCCAGCTTTCTGGAGAAGAAGCAAACGGATGCTCAGAGGTCAATTTGTTGTTGTGGTAAAACATCAATCTTTGCAATTCAAACCACTTTTTCAAGAATGAAATGTGTTTGATTTCCTTTGGCACGTACACAGATCTTGGATCATCTTGTTTCAATCCAACAATGCTGTTGAAGAACCACAAATTGCCAGAGTCACCTAACTTCTTGTTACCGTTGACCTCCTGTTGGTCAAAACCCCAGTCTGGCAACAACTTGTCATTGTGGGTCCACATGGCCACCACCGTTGGAACGTGCAAAGCTTTGAAGATAGAGGACCTGGTTTTCAACACACCACCCTTCTTGTCAAATGACTCCAATTTGAAAAGGGTGAAGTTGTACTTGTCGCCAAATGCTTCTTCTTTCTGAACAGTAGTAAATTCTTCGTTAGTGGGATAGAATGGAGAGGCAACATCATGAGTCAAAAGGAAAGACTCGGTGGCAGGATGGTACAATCTGATTATATCACCCAATCTGACAGGATGGCCTGTAGCGGCTTCTGGGATAAAGTCCTTGGCAGGGAGAATTTGCCAGTAGTTGTTTTCGTCAAACTCTTCACCAGTATAAGCAGTAACTTGTTGACCTTGGGAGGAGATTCTTCCATCTTCGTATCTCAATGGGTAATTGGCCACATGGGAATGTAAGTAAGCTTCGGTGTCTTTGTTCTTCAAGGTTAAAGAGTCATAGTAGTGGACTTCCTTGGCGTCTCTAGCCAAAGGCGAATCAGCAAGGGTCTCTTGAAACTCTGGAGACATGAAAGCGTCGCCTGGACCAGACTTAGTCAAGACGGCAAAGTGGATCCAGAACCAGGATAAGAAGATGACAAAAGGCATAACCACCAAACTAAAGAATCTGGCCAAAAAGTGTTTGGCAAAGTACCCCAAGGTGTGACCCTTCTTGACATCCAAAATATCCCACAAGTCGATCAAAACAGCTATACCAATCATGAAAAAGGTAAAGGCACCAACGTATTTGGTGGAAATCACCAAGGACAATGAGACGCCAGTCAATATCAACCATTTCCACCAGTTGAAAGAAAATGGAGCCTTGCGCTGTTTGGAGAATTTGACGTAGGATAAGATGGACAAGGCAATGGACAAGTTTAAAGTGGCGTCCAACAAGATTAATCTAGTCTCGGCAACGTGAGCATTGTCAAAAAGCACCAAAATGGCGGCAAACAAGCATGAAAGAACTCTGTAGTTAGATTCTTTCAATGTCAAAAACACTACTGGAACAGTTAAAGCACCTTGGATAGCTGAGAAAGATCTGTAGGCAATATACGGGACATTGTTGGTGATGTAACTGTCGCCAATGTTGTCAAACTTGAAGCTTCCATCGTAGCCAATCAACCAGCCAACAGCGGCAATCAACAATTTAGCGAAAGGAGGGTGCAAATCAAAAAAGTAGGTTCTCTGCAAGTAGTAAGAGGCAAACTTTCCAAAGTGGACTTCATCAAAGACAACTTCGTTAGGGTAGTTAATGGAATAGAAACGGGAAAGGAATGCAATGGCAGTAATGAAATATAATGCAATTTGGTACTTGTACTCGGGGTCAGGAAGTCTGGTGGTGCTGGAGGTTTTCTTTGGTACTGAATGCTTCTTGGCCTCGAGAAACTCGCTGGAGGCAGCAGAAGCTTTTTGTCCAAGCTTCTCGGGCTTGGATTGTCTTTTCTTCAATGACTGACCGGTAGCCATGATGGGTGTGTCGGTCTGCGTTTGACACTTCCTCCGAGGTAGAACTGGACAAGTCAACCAGTTGTGATCTGAAAGATAGGGATAATAAAAGACAGCCACGGTCTAAAAGGCAGAGAGATATAACGGGGCTATATATGTGTTGCAATTGAACTGAGCCGACACAGATCTACTCAGCAGTGTTTCATGATGGGTTAAGCCTTCTTCTGTCTTTCGTGTTCTGTTTGAATTCGTTATTGTTCTTTTCGGCGTGTGAAAAATCGCTGTAACATAACCACTACCCGGTTAAGCGGCCCTGCCGTCCAATGGCGTTGCGATTCCAAGTCGTGCGAAGAGAAAGAAGGATAGCATAGGGCTGTTGGTTGCCTTTTATGTATGGACTACAATGTATATAGAAGAGTTTGTGCGGGTTTGGGCGGTTTTGGGCAAATTTGGCTGAGAATATCCTGTATGCGTTACGATATAGGAGCAGGTTCTGCTTGTTTTAAGATTTTCAGCACTTTTTGAGCTGATCTTATACTATGACAAGTATTTGGGCCCTTACAAGTAGCAAGCCAGAAAACATTCTATGGCATCAGATTTATGAATAATAGTGCACTTCCTTCCTGATGACACCAACTGCCTCCAGCGCCAATTGGTTAATCTCAGCTGGTTCGAGAGCGAAAGTCACAGGCAAGAGGCAGAGTTGCCCGAAGAAGCACTGTATCCACCGGTCAGTCTCCTGCATTCGTTAAGGTAGAAGAGTTTAGGCTGTAAATCACTTACACTTTCTGTACGACATAGGGCCAAAAATGTATCGGTCTTTCGGGATTCAAGAAACGATTTGATAATGATTCTTCTGAGAGGAGAGTTGCGGTTTGGAGAAATGTCTGCCTTTGTAGCCTACGAGGGCCTTCCTGCCTCGTAAACTTTCCAAGCAAGAATGTAATTTTAAAACCCCAAAGCCAAGCCTCCCTACCAATTTCCTACTCCTTCATAGCTTTATCCCCTTGAAGCATCGTCCTGTATGGTATATACTATCTTTAACCTGTAATCTGTACTGATTGTTCCCATGTTGATGTGGGCCTGCCTCCTGGCGGACTGGCGATGATTCCGTAGCACAGCCATCCCGGTTGTCCGGCTGACGGAACCGCCGACAGAATCCCACGTGAGGGACTTTGAGATTCCGCAAAATTTTCGTTTGTGCCAACACGGCGGGTCGTCTGGAGAGGCGCAGACCAGGAAGGACAGTCTCTGAGCAAGAGGACAGGAGTCTCCGCGACACAAAGGCTCCATAAATAACATAGCGGTTAGCTTGGTAGCGGCAAGAAACGGGATAGAAGCTATAGCAGGCTACAGTATAATCTGCGGAACTCGAGGCACAGAGAATACCTATTTTTGCTTGCTTTTTGTTTGCTTTCTTTGTCTTTTATGTTGGATTAGCGATTGTTGATTGTATATTGCTTCAGCGTCTATCACATCTTGCAAAGTTATGTGGCTGACCAGTTTTCCTGGCTAGCACAACTTCACTAGAGAAACACATTTGCCTTGATACACTTTTTACGATAAGTTGTATTCAGTCCCTATATTTTGAAAGTTTCTGTCATTTATTTCTCTTATCGTGTATGAAATCACATACTCAAACGCACCGTTATCTTATTTAGTGGATCGCGCTAGACACTAAACCAAGCACACTGAAAAATGGGACAAGACTATACCGCCTCAAGCAAAGATTCTATCGTTGACAGAAGGCCCTCTAGAAGTGCGTCTTTCACTAGTCCAGTGAACGAAACTCGAAACCAACATAGTGTCAGCCTCCCTAATAACAACACTAACAGTCACAACCATAACCATAATAATGGTGTTTTCGAAAACGACGGTGCTTTCGCACCAGTAAGCCCAAACAAAGGCAGCTCACAACAGATGCCACCTTTCAGAAGAAGACGCAGTTCTGTTCCTGTGTCATTCAGTAATACTATTAGCGACGCGGACTCGCAGCACTCGGACAGCTCTAACGAAACCGAAGAAGATGTGTGGTTTCCTATGGATAAGCAAAAGACAAGAAATCCAAACAATCTTGGCATAGATTTCAGCGAATTGCAAGAGTACATTGACGAGCAAAGAAACGAGAATGAGGCGTTGTTGAAGGAGAATCAAAGCACATATTCGCCGGCATCAGCACTGCAGTTTCAAAATTATAACCTTGCTTATGGTAATGATAATGGACACTACGCCGATGATAATGAAGATTCTTTAGATCCAGCAGCGACTCCCTCCGCTGTTAAGGGCAACGCTGGCGATGATCAGGCGCAACGGTACAAGAAACATAAACTTTCGAAAGCTGCAATAAAGTACGTCCCAAAGTGGCTACAGTACAGAACAAGTCTTGGAAAGCATGGCGTCCCGTATCGGCACGCCAAGCCAAGCAAAAGCAAACAGCAGCGGAAGCAGAAGAAACAAGAGCAAAGACAGCAACAACAACAACAACAGCAGCAGCAGGAACAAGATTCCAGCTCTTTGAACAAGTTGCCTATCGTCAACGAGAAGAAATCATCATCTGAGGATCTTGCAAGCAGCAAGCGGCAGTCGACCTCAGCCCTGGACCTGTCTCGCCAACAAGTGGGCTTTGCTGAAGAACAGAACAAAATCGAAGATGAGGATGCAACTGATGTGGGCGATCAACAAAGATATTATGACCAAGCGCCAAATGCAATGCAACAACAGATCAATATCGAAATGATGAATATCCCATACCGGTTCTCCCTTTTCACTTCTGAAAACTCAGACACCATCCATGCTCACGACTTGACAACTTTAGTCAAGCCTGGCCAGTCTATTGAAGAACTATTTAAGTCGAACAATCCAAGCTTTACTTGGTGGCTTAACTGCTGCTGTGCTACAGACAGCGAAATAAAAATTCTTGCCAAAACTTTTGGTATCCATCCGTTGACCGCTGAGGATATTCGTATGAGTGAAAACCGTGAAAAGGTGGAGTTTTTCAAAGATTATTATTTTGTTTGTTTCCACAGTTTTAATGCTGACAATGAGTCGGAAGACTTTTTAGAGCCCATCTTTTTCTACATGTTAGTATTCAAGACTGGGTTCTTGACATTCCATAATAGTCCAGGTAATCACTGTGTGAACGTGCGGAGAAGAATTCGTCAATTGAGGGACTATGTTCCTCTTAGCCCTGATTGGATCTGTTATGCTTTGATTGATGACATCACCGATTCCTTTTTCCCAGTTATCCAGGCTATTGATTATGAAACGGACGCCGTTGAAGCAACAGTGTTCGCGGTGCGCGATATGGACTTTAGTACCATGTTACATCGTATCGGATTATCTAGAAACAAGGTTATGAATTTGTTAAGACTTTTGGGTGGCAAAGCCGACGTTTTGAGAATGTTATCAAAACGTTGCCACGATTATAATCTCCCTACCGCTAATGGTGAAGGCTCCTACATTACAAGCAATCTCAATAATGCGAATGGTGGAGAGCCCGGGATGCCTATAAACACAGGTTTGAATACCACTGATAATTCTAGTGCTGCTCTTTCTCAGATGAATGCCCATCACAATAGCAATTTGACATCCTCAAGTTCAGAAACTAATTCTGCAAATCCCGTGCCAATCAACCAACAGCAACCGCCGTTGATTAGCGGTACTGACGGTTCTCCGCCACAGCCCCGCAACGATATCTCTCTTTACTTGGGAGACATTCAGGACCATATTATTACGATGCACCAGAACCTTACATCTTATGAAAAGATTCTTGCAAGATCTTACACTAACTATTTAGCACAGTTGCAAGTAGAGTCGTTCAATTCCAACAATAAAGTCACTGATATGCTTTCCAAAGTTACCCTTATCGGTACTGTGCTCGTCCCGCTTAACGTCATAACTGGTCTCTTTGGTATGAATGTGCGTGTGCCAGGGCAAGACGGATCAAATCTCGGTTGGTTTTTCGGTATTGTGGGAGTGTTGTTGTTGACTGTTACCTGCGGTATCTGTTTTGCCAATTGGTGGGTCAGCCGACTTAACAAAAACATTTCAGAAATGAATGGTCATGACGATAATAATGGCGATTCTCAGACGTTGATCGCCAGGTTCCTTCGCAGAAGCGTCAATTTCGGTAATAATAACAACAATCGAAACCGTGGCACTGATGCTCTTAGTGCAAGAGCAAACTCCAGATCAATGGTCAGTTACCATTGAACCCTTTATTTTAAAACTTGTTTTTTCTTTTACTCTTATTTTTTAGCTTTTTTAAATTTTCACACTACTTATTAATTCTACTCATGTTATTTTAGTTCTGCATTATTTGCATTTAACATTTGTTGCATCACAGCACCAACTTTACCTTCATGAGTTTTTTGCTATTATTTCTGGTTTCTATTTGCTCACTGCTGTAAATACCAAACAAGTTTTTATTCTATTTTTGAAGGAAAATGTCTTTATGATTAGTTGCCAAAAAATTTGTAAAATCCATCATTGTCGATATCAAATGTTCTATTCTTTAGTAGTTTCTCCTTACTGATCTCGTGCTTCTCAAAACTATAGTTTTCGAAATCACAATCCCCAAGTGGGCCCACTATCTCCTCGGTATCCTTTTCAATCCCATGGATAAGCAACTCGTCCAATTGTTTCTCCTGCAAAAACTTCATAACGTAGAAACTCTTCTCTAAAGAAGTTAGATGGGTATTATAATATATCACAATGCTGTAAATCATGGCCTTGGCAACAATCTCCATATCTATGCCTCCGTATCCTGTACCTAGCGCAGGCAACACGATATTCAAAATGTTTTCTGTATCGTCATGTTTTCCATTAAGTTTCTTGGCTTGATTGTTATGGGACTCGACAGTGGAGAACACCTCCCAGCAGAGATCAAAGACATAGTTGTAGGAATCCTGTCTTGAGAGAAACTGTAACTTGTGGGGCGTCTTCATGGTAGGAGCCACTAAGAGGTACCGCCCTCTGAATTTCTGCCACGCAGCAGACTTGCTTTTGAAGTATTCAAAAGGGTCTGAGCTCTTTTGTTCTGCGGTCTTGTAATGGTTATGACTCTCTAGGAAATCAACCAAACAGGACGAAGTACCAGGAAGGTACCCATTCCGCGCTCGCAAGAGCTTATCTTTGACAAACGCCTCTGTCAACTTATAATTGCTGGCTATATCACCTAGATAACTTGCCTTGTTATCGTTGTTTTTCCACTGGGTATACGAAACTGGTGAGAATAGCTTGGCCAAATGCAAATCGTATCCGCCGTTCATGTACCCGAATGAGTTCGCTGGCGACACAAAGCAGCTCACTCCAATAGCATTGCTACTAGCTTTGCTTTGAAATATGCCAATTTTGGAAAAGTCGAGATCTTGGAGATACTTTGTTTGAATTGAAACGTTTGCAGATAGGTTATTGTTGAGCGCCAAGGTCTTTTCTGTCGTGGAACAGTACGCTAGGTACTCATCAAGATGCTTGGTCCATAACTTGCATAAATGCTGATTGCTGCAAATTAGCACTATGTTTATTTTTATGCCGGCCATTTTCTGCCTATGGAGTCACTGATCTTTAAGTTTGATTGGGCTGTTGCGCTGAGGGTCTCAGCATTGGCGAGACCCCCAGCGGTACTTTATTGACGCTTTTCAGCCTGTCAAAATTTGATGATCCGATAAGGTGCGTTAAAAACCCCTGCCAGTTTCCGCATTTCTGCACCAAGACCTCGAGATTGGAACTTTTACAAACAAGTTTTTTTGCAATAAATATATCTACTTAACATACGTGGAAATTCTATAGTAAAAATTTAAAGTCACTGTAGCAAAGCACTTTCTATTTATAGTAATCATCAACTAACTCTTTAAAGTTCACAAATTTATCGTTGTATCTATGAGCGTGAGTGACGTTGTACTCGTCCAATCTTGCAAGGTCCTCGTTGGTCAATTCTGCCAACTCCAAGTTACCCAAGATCCTCTCTTTCTTAACCGATCTCGCGATGACGCTCCTATTGGTGGAGATGGTAACTGAGCAAAATGATGTTTGACTTCACGCTGTACTTCTCAGCCAACTCTACAACGAGTGGGATTTTTAAGTTTGGAGAACCTTCCATCTCGAGGGGACCATACGCAAACGGGATGATGCCATTATCATGGTGGAACTAGATCAATTGCGGCTGGGATAAGTGCGCATGGATCTCGATCTGGTTAACCGCTGGCTTGACTTTGGCAACTTTGAGTAGTTCCACAAGGTATGGCTCAGGGTATTTTGAGACACCAATGGATTTGACTTTGCCACTTCCGCTAAGCACCAATTTTTCCAACTCAAGATAGGCTGAAAGTTATTCCCCATTGGAATCCTGCTTGAAGTTGTTATCCTTCAAGTCACTGTTCTTGGAAGGGTCTTCAGAAACAGGATAGAAGTTTGCGTCAATCTTCCATCCTAGAGGCCAATGTTGCAACAACAAGTCCACGTAATCCAACTCCAATCTGACCAAGGACTGATTGAAGGCCTCCTCTGGGCCCTTGTGAAACTGTGGAGGGACTTTTGTCACCACGAAAACGTCCTTTCTTTTGATATAGCCCTCTGCGAACAATTCCTGCAACACTTCCCCAATGTAGCCTTCAGTCTGGTATCTCCAACCGGTGTCAATGTGTCTGTAGCCGGCCTTTACAGGATCAATAAATGCCTTTTTGGCCAACGGGGCCTAGCCTACAGGGTTTCCGGTGCCAAAGCCCAATGCTGGGATCTTGCTTCCATCATTTAATGTAAGAAAAATGTCAGTTGCTTTTGCCGAGGACATGGTGGCGATATCTGCTCAACGCTGAAGCCAGCATGTCGACAAGCACATCTCAAAATCAAAGATTTTTGGACACACATCCCTCGGGGTAGCCTTTATACTGTTCTTCTGAACACTTCGAGATTACTCTAGCTCCTGTGAGCAGAAAGCATCGTCTATTCGTAGGCTATTGTGGCTCTCTTCTGGACCAGAGTATATGTATGTTTATGTTCTTTGATATATATGTACTATTGCGTATGTATGTTGTGATAATACATATTCCTACATCACCCTGTATTATATGTCACATGACCAACTTTCCATCATTTTCAAATTTGACTTTTTTCTCATTGGATGGTGAAAATTCAAATCAGCAGCAGGCAGTGGCAGCCTGACCACTGCGAACCTAGCAAGCAGCATCATACCTTTGACACGCCTTGATCTCCAGCGCCCACACCAACAGACCGGTTGTTACTTTTGCTTTCCCATTTCGATCGTGTCAGACCGTGAGAGCTTGGAACTTCAATGACCACAGTAGCCCACACTTGAGAAATGTTCAGTCCATCCAAGATAAGAATCGTGTCGAGCTCCGCAAAGGCTGGCAGTAAGACGTTGGCCCAGCGTCAATTCCACGCCTACTCTAAGGTTCTCAATGAGGCTGTCGCCAAGGCAGTGGAGTCTCCAGTGAAACCGCAAATTGAAGCTCCAAAGAAGAGGAGCTACCCAGTCAGAAAGTTCTTCCTTAGACTCACGTTGGCCACTATTGTCTTTTATGGTGCTGGTTCCTATTTGTCCCTCAAGAACGACACTTTCAACGACTATTTCACCGAGTATATCCCATTGGCTGACGAGCTCGTCCAGGCAATCGAAGACAACAAAAAGGTTTTCACCGAGTCTGACCTCATGGACTTGAAGAAGAAGATATCTGAACTTAAGGACAAAACCGTCACCGTTCCTCAACAGGGTGCCTTCAGCGAGAAAATCAGCGATGTGTACGCGCAAGTGAAGACCAAGTCCGAAGGTATCTTCAACAAAGGCGCGGTCGTCGAGCCGCAGCAACCAGCTCCAAAGGCTGCTGGAAGCTCTGAACCAAGATACACCGCCAGTGAAAACAATGTTGTGCCAAAGTTGGCCTTGCCTACCATTGACTACCAAGCAAAGAACCCAGACGTAAACGCCATGGTCGAAAAGGTTAACGCTCTCATTAACTCCATCAATAACAACACTGCCGTTCCAACTTCTACTGGCGCCTTCAACAGCTTAATCACCAACATCACTCATTCTATCGAGACCATCTCCGATAAGGTCAAAAGTTTTGAAAAATCCAAAGAAGACTTGATCACTGATATTACCAACAAATTGACCAGTGAAAACGCCGTGGCTTTAAAAGAGAAAGAAAACGAGTTGATACAGAAGTTCTTGGGCGACTTTAACAGAGAAATATCAAAAATCAGAACAAACTACGAACAAACATTGGCACACGACATAGATCTCACTAGAAAGAACGTTGAACTTGAATTAGAAAACAAATTGAAATTGGCCCAGATTCAACAGTTGAAGGACTTTGAAGACAATTTAGCCGACAAGATAGATTCCGAAAGAAATGGCAAATTGAAGAACTTGAACGAATTGGCCAAGAAGATCCAATTTTTGGAAAACTTTGAAGTCGAGCTCTTCAAAAACTTTGAAAAATTCACCCAATACAATGAGCTCAACTTGATCTTGAACGACTTGAAGAAATTAGTTTTCTACTCCGAGACCTACCAGAACAACTTAAACGAGTTGAATGGCGCCAAGATCCTCGACCAGGTCAACAAGCTTGCCGCTCTTACCGGCATTAACGACCCAAAGATCGATAGCCATGATAGCTTGATCGCCGCTGCAGTCAAGGCGCTTCCTACCGGCAGCATCAAGAGTACCGGCTTACTTTCCAACGCGCAACTCATCCAACGCTGGAACCTCTTGGCCCCAGAGCTCCGTTCCGCCGCCTTATTACCTCCTAACGCCGGCTTGCTCGGCCATTTGTCCGCCAAGTTCTTCAGTTACTTCCTCATCTCCAAGAACGGCAGCATCCCAATCAACGCCCCAAGCACCGATACCAAGGACGGCTCTAAGCCGCTCATTGACACCCAATTGGTCGGCAACGACATTGAGTCCGTGATCGCCAACGTGAACTACAAGCTTACCAACGGCGACCTCGACGACGCCATTGAGATTGTGTCTGGCTTGAAAGGCTGGGGCAGAAAGTTGAGTAACGATTGGTTGACCGAAGCTAGAAAGAAATTGGAAATCGAGTTCTTGGTCGACTTGCTTGAAACTGAAATTAAATATTCCTATTAATTTGTTGCCATGTGTCTTCATTTTTGATTTGACAAACCGTCCAGCATTAACATTTTCCTTTCTTTTTTTTCTCTTTTATCCTTCTAGTCTATATACTGTGAATTAAAAGTGATTTGTTTTTTTTATAATATTCCAATATATTTTAGTTAGATGCTAGATTTTATAGCATAGAAAATGAACATTAGTATAATCTTCAAATAAAAATACTGGATATGAAGTTCCAAAATAAAAGGTGAAAATAAATTGAAATGCTTAATTATATGGTATTATGCTTATATAAGTGACATAGTCTGTAATGAGTCAAAATAAAATAGTTGCGGCAATAAAAACAAGAAACAAAAAAAAGAATCAAATGAAAAAAAAAGGAAAGGATTATAAAATGTTTGACGAAGATCAAATAAACTAAATGTTGAAAAATGGTAATAAAATAAAAAGTAACTCAAAGAGAAAATTAATAACCCTCCAATCTATCCATTGCTGCTTTGATTTTCATACCTGTTCTGGCACTTAGCTCGTAGTCATCGGCGTAATTGATGGCCTTTCTGAGCCAGTCCTTCACTTCCTCTATCCCATCTAAGCCGCGCATCTTCCAGCAGAAAATGGCTCTTTCATAAAGCGCAGTAGGATACAACCAAGGGTCCTCGGCTCTCTTAATGTATCTGGAAGGCTTACTTCCATTCAAGCTGTGCTCACTAGCAAAGTTAGCAGTAGATGTGGATTTGTTAGACTTAATGGAGATCAATCCGCTAGCTGACGATGGGCCCGTGCCAGGAAGACCGTCGTAGGCTAAAATCTTGTCTTTGATAACATAGGTATCAATAAGCTGGAGACCTTGCTTAACTTTACCCAATCTTCTCAAAGTGAGGGACTGCAAAAAGTATCTAAGCATCGAATCCTGCTCGGTCTCTTTTATAAAAGAGTAATTTGTACTCTCTCCTTCCTCAGCAACATTGGAAACGTTAATGGAGTATTTGGCATCTACCATTCCACTATAACCTAAAAGTTTCAAGGAAAGCTGTAAATTTTCCTGGTCCATTCTATTGTACGCATTCCAAAAGTAGCTTACTTCGTGAACCAAAGATGTGCCTATGCAGTCCACAAAATCCAATTTAGGATACTTGGTTTCATGAAGTTTCTTGATGGCCCCAATTTTTCTGAGCAAGTATCTATCCATTGGCATTTGTTTACTTTGAAAAAAGCCCTTCTTAGCTCCTTGTAGATAGGTTGGGGCTTTCAAAAGATACTTGTTGGCCAACTTTTTGAAATACTGGGCTTTTTCTTCCAAGCTTTTCGAAGAGTCGTCTGCAGATAATTTGTAAACGCCCACTCTGCACATTCGGTAGTTTTCCAAATAACAACTTCCTG
The DNA here is from genome assembly GCA_031125595.1 of Saccharomycopsis capsularis. Taxonomy (NCBI): domain Eukaryota; kingdom Fungi; phylum Ascomycota; class Saccharomycetes; order Ascoideales; family Saccharomycopsidaceae; genus Saccharomycopsis; species Saccharomycopsis capsularis. Next base: position 460,937 of record JASTUX010000004.1, read on the forward strand.
CAATATATGTATACAATGCATGAGACCATGAATTCAAGTCAATTAATCTCAAAAAATGCTCAGCTGCCCTCTCATATTGGTGCAAATAGACGAGAATCATAGCTTTGTCAAACACCAACAATGCTTCAGCTTGCTTCATTTCAATTTTCTTGTAAGTTCCGTCAGTAGCGGAGTCCATTAACTCAATCCCTTCTGCCAACTTACCTTGAGAGGCTAACATTCTTCCCTCTTGCAACAACCATAAAACAGAATTTGGAAAGTAGGCTCTGGATTTTAACAATGCAAGCTCCAAATTCTTGCCAGGGTGAAGCAAGGTGGCCTCACCTGTGTGCTGAAACGCGTCGCTTTCAATTCTTTGGATACTTTTAATATCATCAGTTCTGTTCTCTATTTTTTCGTCGCTATCTTCCGAGTCTCTGTCAATGGATGGAATATCGAAATCGGTATCTGTAAACTGGAACGGCCCATCATAGAACACAAGCAAACCTAAAATAGCTATACCTCCATGAATATTTCTTTCAGTAGTTGCTCTCCAGAGCATTTTCAAGCCGTTTTCTCTGGATCCTTTGAACCCTACAATAGACAAAACTTTACCGATAGCTGGAGGAATCAATGACAAAACAACTTGCAAGATGCCAAAACAAAGATTGACTCCTGAATGAATAAACTCGTCAATCGTCATGTTTTCAGCTTTGTTAAGAATATTTGCCTGGATAGATTCAAGCAACTCTTTCTTGACGTCATCATGGGTTATTTTACTGTCACTATCAGTAGCGGAGTTGGCTGTATTTTTGGCATTATTTTTGTCAACATTGTTGGGTTCATTGAATTCTTCCTCTGCATCTACGAAGTCATCGTTATCGTCGCTGAAATTTTGCGTTTGGGACGTATCGCCGGTGTCACCTGCAGGCCCAGTGCTTGCATCGGAACTGTCGGTATTCTTGGCTTTTGAAAAACCAATGTCGGTTCGTTGTCTATTGATAGCTGGTCCGTTGCCAATGTTTGAACCAATAATTCTGGATTTTTTCAATTGGTAAATTTTCTCAGCTAGCTTGAGAATCTTAATGTCCTTTTTTTGTCTACTTGATAAATTGACAGGAACGTGTTTAAATATAATATCTTTGTACTCATCGTTCATCTCTGATTCTCCATTGGCTTCGTAGTTTGTTATCACGGTCTTTGAGCTGTTGTTGGTTAAGCTGAGATCAGAGAAAGAGCCCAATGTCGATTTAGAATCATTGACATAAGTCTTCAAGTTTGGAGTAGAAATGTTTTTCTTTAATGAATCATTTGGTGAAAGAAAATGTGTCAGGCTTTGTTTTTGTTGATGGCTATGGATCGATTTGTTGATTTCATCCAACGTATGATAAGCTTTCCTAAGCTTGTAAAGAGCTTTAGCGGATTCTATAACGCTCTCGCTGAATAACATAATCAAAGCATTAAGCAAGTTGGCCTCCGCATAAGTCACCGCATATTGAGTGCCAGGCGGATATAATGAGCTTGTTTTCAACTGTAACTTTTCATGGAGAATCTTCTTCTTGTAAGACAAGTTCTCTGCTTCATTAAGGGTTTTTTGAGCTCTCTTCATAGTTTCTGTTTCAAATCCTAAGGTTGCTTCGATAAACTCTATCACACCCAATCCAAGCACAAAGATAGGTTCCTCATTCTCTTTTTTACTAGCATTGCTAATAAGCTCAATACCTTTGGATGCCTGGTCATCAAGCACGTAATCCATCGCCTTAAGAGTTATTTCAAAATCATGGTATTCTTTTAAGATCAAATCAATATGGTTGTCCTTGTCCTTCGACGAACTACCAGGAGCCCGCAAGTTTGCGGAGCTTTCGGCCTTTCTGAGTCCAAGCGCACGAAGCATTTTCAAACGAGAAATATATGTCTGCGCTTAACAGTTCTGGTCGATTTTCACAAGGGGAATATGGCCAAATTGAGTTTAAATCTTGTAAAGCTAAAGCTGGCGCTAGTAAATTCTTGCAAGTGGCGTTTTTTCTAAGGAGCTGTGTATAATCAAGTAGCAGGGCTGGGAGGAATGCTGCGAGAGAAGAGTGCCACCCTAGCGCAAAGGCTAAGAAAACGTCAAGAGCAAAGAGAGGAATATTTCACCTGTGCGATGGAAGGAAAGCGGCCCTCGCTCTCGCTGGTCGCACGCACCTTGAGCCTGGGAACGCGCTTTTAAGCAGCATTGGTACGTCATACTTTCCTTCTAGTGTACCAACATTGTGGGTGTTACTACGGCTGACAGAAACTATTATATGCCTTTTATTGACTTTTATCAGTAGCTAAAGCTTTGCCAAACCGGCGCCTCCAACCTTCTCGAGTATCAATGCTGATGCTCCTCCTCCGCCGTTACAAATGGCGACAGCACCAAATCTTCCTCCTTCTTGGTGAAGAATGCTGATCAAAGTCACAACAATGCGGGAGCCCGAAGAGCCCAAAGCGTGCCCCAATGCCACTGCTCCTCCATAAGCATTAAGCTTCTCTTTTGGGATTCTTAGCAACTTTGCGTTTGCTACGCCAACAACTGAGAAGGCTTCGTTGATCTCAAAGTAGTCAATGTCGTCAATTGTCAAATTTTGCGAGCTATGGGACAAGGCTACCGGAATGGCTTTGGAGGGAGTTGTGGTAAAATCGATTGGCTCCTGCTCTGCTTCGCCCCAGCTCACAACCTTGGCCAATGGTTTTAATTTCAATTCCTTGACTTTTCTTCCAGACACTAGAATGACAGCGGAAGCACCGTCATTCATGGGAGAGGCGTTAGCAGCTGTCACTGTGCCATTCTTTTGGAACGCTGGCTTAGCTGATTTCAACAAATCTTCATTGAATCTTTTAAACTCCTCATCGCTATCTACTGTCTGACTCTTAGGCTGTTTCTTTGTACCTGGGATCATTACCGGTACGATCTCCATCTTAAATTTACCACCAACATGCGCGTTTATTGCCTTTTTATATGAGCCAATAGCAAACTGGTCCTGTTCTTCTTTGCTGATGGAATAATCTTTTGACGCTTTTTCTCCAGCGAGTCCCATCGAAAAGCCCTTGTACGCATCAGTCAAGCCGTCTCTAAGCAACCCATCGACCAACTCAACGTTGCCGAACCTTGGGTTTTTGTCACTTTTTCTAAGATTTGTAGCATAGTATGGAACATTAGACATGGATTCGGTACCACCAGCAACAACTATATCGGCGTGCCCTGTTAGAATAGTCTGGGCAGCAATGATTATCGCCTTGAGGCCAGAGGCACACACCTTGTTGATCGTAGTCGAAACAATGCTGTTCTTCAAGCCTGCTTTGAGGGCAACCTGCTTTGCTAGTGACTGACCCAAATTTGCTTGTATCACTGAGCCAAAATAAATCTCTTGCACATCTCCAATATTTACCTCGGGCACCTTTTCTAGAGCCCCCTTCACGGCAAAAGCGCCAAGGTCTACGGCACCAAATCTCGATAGCGAGCCTTGAAAGCTGCCTGTGGGGGTTCTGACAGCAGACACAATGTATACCACATTATCATCAATCATTTTGATAGTCTTTCTTATACTAGAAGGAAAAGTACTTAATGTCAACTAGGGAACCTCAAGAAACATTTGGCGGAAAACTTTTGAACTTATAAATGGATCTTTGATATTGAACAGTTGTGCGTCTCCGCATAGGTTATCTCGATGCGACCTTTACCTCCGCAATGGAGTAGCTTTCTTAATGTTGCGTTCTGCATTTGAAAGTGTGCCTATTACAGCTGTATTAGTTACTAATAATCAAAATAAGCTTTTCAACATTCTTACTTCTAAGGTAGATCTGCAATCCGATCAACTATTAAAGTAAAAATGTATAAGATAAAGAGAAATATGTGTAAGACAAAAAGAAATACGTGTAAGACAAAAAGAAAAAATACAAAAAAAAGCCCAACGCGGGGCTCGAACCCGCAACCTTTCGATTAAGCCCTTTTTTAAGAGTCGAATGCACTACCGATTGTGCTAGCTAGGCTTCTTACAATTTGTTGTCGAGAGGTTCCTCCTTAAACCATAAATTACTTACTTAATAGGATATTCCATGCGAGACGAGTTTATTAGATTGAATTATTCCTATTAATAGACATAAACCGACGTGGATCCTATCTCTGTCGACACCCATCCATGTCGTACTTCATATACTGGTTGACCCACCAAATATTTGGATTTCTGAATCCAACTGCTCATTGGTCACCAATGCCAGAAGCTTCCACACAGCCCAGCAGGCGAGATTCCACCCTTTAACATCAATAAATGCAATCCTTTTAGACTATTGGGAAAGATGTTTCAGAGCCAGATCATAACCAGCTAGATAACTGATCAGTTATTGGTCAGATATGAAACCATGTCTCAAACATCTTACTCAAAATGGAAATCCGGATTGCATCCGAACATACACAAAAATAATTCAACATGTCCTCTGTTAATTCCTACTACGCATTATATATAGCTAGGAGTTCAACCTCTATATTGTATTCTGATCTATCTTTTATTCTAAACCACCCATTTTAGTGTTGGGATTTTTCCTAATAAACGTTGATTTATTTTATATTAAATCAACCCTCTCATCATCTTCAAATCCCAAAAGTTCGACTTTCTTTAGCATATAATTTCAATTTTCTTGTTTCTTTTACCTGCTTATTATCTCATAGCTGCGTAGATATGATACCATAAAGTCACGGAGACGACACGAGGTTCATTCTCTATTTTTTATTCTTATTTTGCCTTTTATTTTGAACCAGCGATTTTAGTCCTAGGAAATTTCCCAATAAATATCGGTTTATCTTATCTTAGATCAACTTTCTAATCAGTCACAATCCCTAGAATTCCGACTTAAAGGCTCCTTTTAAAAAAAGCATTTGGCGTTTCGTGTTGACAATAATGGCTGAATGGCAATAAGGCATAGATCATGAATACCACACTCACTGAACCCTATAATTTAATCTTTTTTCTTTCTGTTTTGTGTGTTATAATACTAACTATTCCATTTCACTTTTTTTTTGATATTCACAAGGCCTGGTATTTGGCATTAAACATCATCATGTGTTTATTTGCTTGCCATCACTCATTCCGAGGGCCTTAAATATTAAAATTTAAGTTACTAAGATTACGAAATATAGACCTTTCCTTGCTTCACCTATAATGAACATTTGTCGCAGTCAAAAAAAAAGAAAGACGGAAGAAGAAGATTATGTGTAAATTATCGAGGTTAAACCAAATACCATAAAATCACGATTCCCGGTAATTAACCCCATGAAGGATTAAATCGTTTTTTAAAAAACCGCTTAGGCCATGGTTTGAACCTACGGTTTGCAAATTTGCATTACGCATTGCGATGTGAGTCCGCTCTACCCTTTCGGCCACATATGCTTAATAGCCGAAAGTTCTATAATTCCCTGTATTTATCAACACTGATAGCTCAAGAGCGCTAGGAAACGTCGCATCACACCAATTTCACCTTTAGGAAACAGGAAAAAAGAACCTTATTTAATATGGGCTCATTTTCCTTTTTATCTTACTTTGAATTTATATAGTATTAAAAAACAGAAATTTTCTTTACTTAAAAAGACATAGCAAGTACAGCTTTAGCGAATACAGGAAACATAAGGTGTTTCAAAGCGCCTCATAAGAATAAGAACAAACGATATTACGATAATAAAAGGTCGGTTTATCACACCGAAAAGAAGAAATAAAGCTAGAGAAACAAACGGCTGTCAACTTTGTAAAATACCAAAAAACAGAAATCTTTATTTTGTCTGTGAAAACCTATCTGCCCCATGATCTAAATACAAAGTTTGAGGAGATGGAAGATTTTCTATTTATTACCGGTAACACTAAGAGGAACTAGTGTTATAAAAAGTTCATAAAGTACGACTTTCTTACATAGGTAAATAAAGCGCTTAGGCAAGAATGTCAGAACCTTAGTATGAATTTTTATTAATAAAAATAAAAGGAAATTTTATTTTTTTGCTGTTTAAATTTGATTTATATTTTTCTTTTCTAGAATTTATTATTTTTTCTTATTTTTATTGTCTTTCTTTACAATAGTCTCTTCTATCAAATCTTTGGAAACTATCACTTGTTTGATAGGATTACTACAGCACTCGCACATTATAGCAAGGCCAAAAGAATATTTCGTTTCTTCTTGTAACTTTTCTTTGAAGCCCAAAGAGTTTTAACAACAAAAAGTTTACCTGATAGCGTTCTACAAGAATGAAGGTGATAACAAAAGGTCACTACAATCTAGAAACTCCACACCAAAGAGTATAAACTTGAAAAGAGTGAATAACAACTTTTTTATATAAGAGATTAAAGCTGCCTTATAGTAGCCCAGAGCCCTACATCGCCACGCTAAGATCAAGTTATTGGTCTAGATGTTGTAATAAAATTCCTTGCTTATATTTGATTCACGTATATACATTTATAGATTAGGGGAGAAACGCTCCTTGAATATTATTTTCTTTAGAATATAATAGCAACTGTCTTGTGCCTTTTATCAGGTTGTTCTCATATATTTTGGTAGACATCATACCATACGGTCATGGGACGACAATAATTCATTTATTCTTTGCCAAAAGTTTAAAAACTGTAACAAAACAACTGCAATCGTCAGTTTTGTCCTCTGTATTTTCGGTAATCAATTAATTCACAAAGCTACATTAGAGCTAAAAAAGTAGTGAAGGCCTAGTTAAGCCACTACTAGTTGTTTTTAAGATAGTAGCATAGAAAAATGTATCCGCGGCACAAGAAGGATATATAGATGAGGCCAAGGGCCGCAATCCTAACACCAAATTTGCAAAGATCCAAATTTCATGACTGCGATTTATAGGCTAATTCCTTCCAAGAAGGTATGATAAGATTCTTTTAGGTATTTTTCACGTAGATCATAATTTATTTGTAGGTATCCCAAGGAAGCCGCATGTTGTAAGACATTTTATTCATACTGAGGCCGAGCGCAATTCGTTAAGAAGCGCTCCATGGTTTCATGATTTTTTTTCTCGCATTGGCAAAAACAAACGGTAAAAAGTCGTGCTTACACATACACATAAAGGTGCCCCCAAAGAACCTTTTGAAACTTCCGCAAAATATCTGTACTATCTACCATAAATTGCAGCGTGTCTCCTAATTTAAATAGCCCAACTTCCACAAAATGTCATATTACGAGTTCAAGAAACAAGCGGCGCTTAAAGAGATCAACGTGGAGATACACAAGCTTGTGCAGAACATGGAGCATCTCAACACTTACCTTAAGGACACAATGGCGCTCGGCGGGCAGTTCCAGAACATCTCGTCGATATGGAACACGTTCTACGACGTCGAGCAACAGATCAAGGAGGTGCAGAAGGAGTTTGGCGGACCGAAAGAGGACAATGGCAATGATGGTGATAATGATGACAAGGCTGACGGGCAAGAGGATGAAGAGAACGATGAAAAGATTGAAAGAAATACAAGGATAGATGGCGACAACAGCAAGGGTGATCTAGATGCTAATAGTAAAGGCTGGAATAAAGTTAATAATGGGAAGGACAATAAGAATGAAGAAGGCAAGAATAGCGAGAAATCTGGTGCAAATCAGGAAGTAGTGTAATGTGAAGCAACCCATTTGGAGCTTGTGAACACCAAGGAGCTTACTACAGTGTTTACTTAAAACATGGCAAACTTGAGGCTACAATGCTTATAACGTGCTAACTTTAGCAAAACCGAGCATTTATAATTACTTAGGGCGACATCTTCAATCCGAACTCGCTTTTGAGGCTTTTCAAATTACATTTATAGTGATAGTATAATCAAAAAACGATTGTCACTTTGAATTATAATAATTATGGTGAAATTCAAAAAATACAAAAAACGAAAGGCAAAAGCGAAAAGACAAAGAACCGAACTTTATAATAGAGATAACAAGAAAACAAGCAATGCAAATTCTATCAAGGAAGAAAAGTATTAAATTCTAATAAAGGTAAATACTGTCAACACAACCAAAGCCGGCGGCAACACCACCTTCGTTACTACTGCTAAACTTTGATCTGAGCAAGTAATCGCCAGCCTTGTTGGCGTGGACTTCGCCAGTTTCGCTGTTCCAAATGACAGTGCCAAACACCCCTAACTCACTAACCACGTCTTCCCGATACACCTGGTCTTTACGAACAATCAAGTTTTTGTGACTTGGAGGAGCAATCATGCTCATCAAAATGTACGCGCTCCATTCGTTTTCCGGGATGGTTTTCAAAAACTTGGGAATGTCCTCCTTGTAGACGTTGTTACCACCACCTTCCCTCTGTGGCTTGAGGACGTATTTTTTCGGTTGCTCAAAGGCCAATTTTTTAGCACGTTTGCCGGCTTCTGAGTCGTCCAATGGGAGAAGATCGACAAAAGTGCGGCCAATGGAGTTTATTTCGTCTTCGGACAAGTACTTGGCCAATATCTGTTTGTCGGTCAAGAGCTGCTGGATCTTCTTAGAGCCGGTGATCTGGGAGATCAATGTTGGGCACTTGATAGCTTTGCTGGTTTCGAGGTGCAATCTGGTGGCCCAGTCACCATCGGACTGGTAGTCGCTAGGCCCGTATCCGCTTCTATAATACACAATGGATATTTCGTCATTGGTAGGGATATAGATGAGCTTTTTCGTTTCTGGATCAACCTTAGTGACCTTGGCGGCGTCGCTGAAGGGGGTTCTCTGGGACTTGATGCCGTACTTTTCCACGAGAATGTACTCCAAGTGTCTCTGGTCAAAGACGTTCCTCTCCTTGTCCTGGACCACCACGAGGATAATCGTGCTGGAGGCGTTATCGTTGCCATTCTTGTCTGCGGCGTGGTACAAGTGGTTGGCGTTGGCGAGCCCCTCGGCCAACTTGTCGGCGGCCTGGGTGCTGGCAAGCTCGTTGTCGTCGTAGTACTTGCTGGAGCCATTGGAGCCGTCGTAGGCGCCGATAGCGTTTAAGTACCTGTGTAAGCCAGCAACGCGCGGAGAAAGGCCGCCAAAGGAGACGGAAATGGCGTTGTACTCAATCTGCTTGATCTGGCTGGTGATCTGGTCGAGCATGTAGTCGCTCCGGACGAGCCCGAGGGACAAGGGCTGCGCAATGCCAATTTGGCGCGCGCGCTGGTAGGTGTCCCAGAGCCTGCCAGTGAAGTCCTTGTCGTGCTCGATAAGCTGATTGATGACAGAGTCGAGCCAACAGTGATCGCTGGCGACCTTGGCGTACAACTTGTTGAAGAGCGGCTGAACTTCGAGGGCTGTGTCAAAGGCATCGCGAGGAAAGGGTGTTGGGAAAAGAGTCACTGGAGCAATGTCTGTATTGTAGGCGTTGAAGTCTGGCGGGTACATTACTAAGCCATTTGCCAAAGACCAGTGGTGCAACTTTTCCACGGCCTGGGCGCGGGCCTCCTCAGCGAGCAGCGGAAACGGTTTCATAGGGGATTTGTAGGGAACCTTAACGAGGTAGGGGAATAATAGTCAATGACGGGTGGAGGTGTTAAGGGAGGCGAAACAGAGGAGGAAGCAGGATAAGATGAATCAGGCTGGGGCAAAGTATAGACATTCACAGGGATGACTGTGTAACAGCCCAGTACACGTCTCTTTTTGTCAGTCAAGATTAACATTCCAGTCATATGCTATATCACATGACCGAAGAGAAATCCGGTCCCTTTCGGAAAGACCCAAACAAAGCGTGTGTCAGGCATCCTATAATGCAACACACTGTAATCTGTTCTGGCCCCAATACAGCCTGCCCTCTTTTGTTCCGCCAGCATCCCATCTCGAAAACATACAGTACCGCCTCCAGAGCATTCCACCTAGCACCCACATGTTCGCGGGCAGGTACAACCCCGTGCACAGCCATTCCAGCGGCGACCTCCCCGTAGGCAGCGCTCGGAGTAGTACCACCTCTTCCTCTGCCAGCTCTGCCAGCTTGGCCACGAATGCTGGACGCCAGTACCACAGTCCCCTCCAGGTCGCCAAAAGGGCTAGCTATCCCAACCCCAAGCTCGTGCCCATCCACCAGAAGCGCTCGGCCGTCTCCCTCGTTGAAAAGTCCGCCGCCGAGCGCCCTAGCCACGCCGAGAAGCTTCCTGCAGAGGTGATCAAGGCGTTTGAGGAGCGTTACCAGATCAACGTGCCCTTGGACAGCTTGTACGCCAACAGCCGGGGCCCTGACGTCCTTGTATTGAACAGCTTGATCAAGTACACCAACAAGTTTTACGGCAAGTTGGAAAACTCGTTCACCGTTTTCAAGTTCTGCTGCTTGGCACGCCAGAAGCACAAGACATTGGAGGTGATTGGCCTATTGATCTGCGACATTGAGCAGATCTACAGCATCCTAGAGTACTTTTGCTTCCTCACCAAGGACTACGACGAAACGTTTTTTACCCAGCTCATAGGACTAAAGGATGAGACTCAGAACATTTACAAGAATGTTACCAAGATGCTCAAGTTCTCGATACTCCCGCCCGTGGACCCAAAGTTTATCAAAGAGGACGTGTACAAGATCTCCGAGGCGTTGGCCTCTGTGGTGCTCGACATACTATCGTACTTAATCCAGCGGCTTCTCCTTTTTGCATCCATCAAGAAAAACAAAGCGTTGCTAGGCTCCTTAGCCAATATACTAAAGTCCATAGACGAAAAGCGCAGGGGCAACTTCGAAATTACCCTCAAATTGGAACAATGGTTGGACGAAGAGTCAGTGTGTGTCAAGTGCAGCAGGAACATTCTTCTACAGCCGTGTATTAAGGAATTGCAGACGAAAAAAAAGTGGCATCTTAACTGCTGTTCCTGCTCGCTGTGCGGCGAACAGCTATTCCAGGACTCCCTCATGTACGCGGTGCTTGAGCCAGATGATACCATCAAGTGTTCCAGCTGCAACTTTGTGGAGCAGGACAACAGCACCTTGGTGTTCAACCAGTTTTCTAGAACCACAATCAGGCAGCAATGCGTATCGTTGATCAAAGCGAACATGTTGAAGATTGTGCGCGAGTTGGAGGACGACAACTACGGCTACATATGCCAGGAGTGGGTTCAATACTGGAGAATGGACGAGGACGACTTGAAAAGGTATGACAGAAACACTCAAAAGGCACAGTCCGCAATATTTGAATTGATCCATCGCCAGCAGTTTTTTGTCGACACTGCTACATATTTCTTGTCAATGGGAGAAAAGTACTTGCAAGAAGCGCAAGAAAGGCCGGACGAACTAGACCCAGTGTTTTATGGACTAATATTTAAGCCCATTAAGGAGTTACGGAAAATTCACAAGAGATTGCTTTTGTCCCCCATGACGCGGTTCCTATCAGACCAGGGAATGATTATCAAAAATCAGATTTTCAAACTATACTTGAATTGGATCAACAAGTCTTACTACGCCTACGAGGAGTATCTCATCAAACTAGCAGAGTCTAAGCTCATGCAGGATGTCGACAAGGTGAAAGAGGTGCCGCACTTGCAGCTCTGGATCAAGGAGCAAAAGTCTGCCAAGTTGGAGAAACTTCTCTCGGGCGAATTCTACTACCAAATAATCCAAACCAAGGAAATTCTCCGCAACCTCGAAAAGTACATTGATGCTCTTGACCCTGAAAACCAGATCGTGTTCCAAACGTCCATGCTCGTCGATAAATTTAGTCACCAGCTCCATTCGGTGTTAGACAAGGCCATCACCAGAGCATACATTACGCGAATCCGAAACTTGGAAGTAAAGCGTTCTGACGTCTACTACAAGAAGCACGCATTTGTTAAGTACAAGAGCAAGCTTACCAACGAGATTATGGATTGCTGTCTCATCCTCTTGAACATGTGTCTCGTGATCACGAAGCTCTCTATTTCGGACTCGACATTCATTAAGTTTGCCCCGTTGATTTACACGGAGAATTTAGAGTACGAGCGCATCGATGCCAAGGTGTTCATCTCCGACCGCACAAAGAAGGACATGGAGCCCTATAAGGTCCATTTCAGAACTGAAGAAGATGCCCTAAACTGGATCAACATTAATTTGTAATACTTGAAACCCAAGTGTTGCGTTGTATTATTATAACTGTTATTACTGTTACTATTATATCTCTAATAGACAAGCGTCGCGAACGCTTTTTTCTCGTCATTATGCCCCATTGCGATTTCCAACCAAGCAGGTGCTTTCTTTAACGGCTGTCAGTAATCTTTGTTATGCAGCATTATTTCTTAGAAAAAAGGACTAGTCAGTTATTCTGGGATGAAGCATCACTTACAGATAGAACGTCTTCTATTGGGTGTATATTATACCATTTAGGATAGCCCATGCATGTTGATCTTTGATAAGCCTCCGCGCGCGTAAGCTGACAGAATCTCCGCAAATTGTCTCTAGAAAGAGAGGTTTACCTAATCTAATAAAGTTAGCGAATCTTGTTTCTTATTTTTCCATTTGTGTACAAGGACGGTGACAGGAAGGAAAGCCCTCAAGATCACACTGGTAATATGGTTTTAGTAACAGTTTTCAGCGTTACCTAGAACTAACGTTACAGTGCACCGCTAATTTTGCGTTTGGGATTTTTTATAACATTCCTCCATGTTACGTTGCATGTGTTGTGCTATGTTGTGCTATGTTGTCCGCTCTCACGATTCTGCCATGGCGGGAGAAAATCCATTCAATATGGTGCTTTACGCTTTGCGCTTTGCGGGCTCTCGTGTTAATACTGTAGCTCTTCTATGTACAGAATAAAACAAAAGGGCACTTATTAGATACTCAACCCGGGGAAATCCTTGATTTGTGTCCGTTATCGTGTCTTGGGCGCTCGTTGGCGGAGCTGTTCTTCAATATGTACAGTTGGCGGTTATTATTGACGGTTTCCTGGGATAAGAAAACTTAAACGGGCTTTAATCGCCGGTTACCATTGGGATTTGAAAGTGAGCAGGGCACCGTTTGGAAAAAAGGTTGGTACTTTGAACGCGCGAGGAAAACATAGGAGCCAGGACAAAGAAGTAATAAGAACGAGAATAGTGCCAGAGCTTATGAAGCGAATCCGTTTCTATAGGGGTTGGGGTAAAAAAGAGAAGCTATATATGAAAACTTGACTGTTCAAAAGCAGTTGCTTTTTTGTTTGCAATTACAAGCAATTTAATTTGAGAATAAGATTTAGAGAAAGGCAGCATCAATTGTTACGACCAGGGTCAAAGTGGCAATGGAAGGATACATGGTCTCAATCTCAGTATCCACTCTGGGTGACTTTCCTCGTTGCAATCCTTACAATGTTTAGGCATATTACAATACGATAACGGTAAATTACCAAATTCACATTTAGAAACATCGCAATAAGAGCAAGGCAAATCCTTCACTCCTTTTACCATTATTATTGCTATGTTTATATTCTCTATTTCATCTTGGAGTGAGTATACGAAACAGAAACAGTGCGAGTACTAACTAGAAATCCTGAAATTTACATTTTTTAGTTTTTTCGGCAGGAGAGACAGCAACAAGGTACTCTAGCTTCTTGGGATCCATGAAGCCCAGCGGTTCCACATTCGGACAGAAAACAACATAGACTTTCCCAAAGCCCATATCTCACCTAACCTACGCTTTGGCAGAGAAAAGTAGAATCATCTTTACATATTAAAGCCCAAACTCAACACACAAGCGGTTTGCGACTTTACTGCATCAAGCACCAGCATGACCTTCTTTAGCTGCTGGGTAAATGAAAATGTGCAAAAAGAAACAGATTCAGCAAGGCACACACATCGTCTATGACACTTTAACGAAGAAAAGCGGAAGGCCCAAGTTTCTGAGTCCCAGCAGCGGCAGCAGAGATACGTTAGTGTTGCGCTGGCTGTACTGACTGCACTAGCTAGAGTAGCAGACAACTGCCTGTAATCTTAACACCAACGTTTCACACAAAACTTAGGATGCTTTTCCAGCCCACGAGTCACAAAAAACGTTATTTTTTACAGATTGCGCTAGCATGCTGTACTTTTTCAGCGAGTTAGTTCTCTTGTGCTTTTTTCATTCGTAATATGTGTTTATATTGGGGTGACTTGCGACCGATGGATAAGGTGCTGAATTTCTTGGAATAAAGCTAAGATAGGCGTTGCAAAGAGAGCCAGATACTAATAAAGCAAAAACTCTAAGAGCTCAAGATTGGACAAGACTCGGTTCTCGCTACGGAACTTGATATAACATGTGGATCTGAAACATTATCTATTGAATGAAGCATGGAAAAAAGCACAACATTCAAGGCCATGGGCTTTCTTCTAATACGCATTAAAATAAAGCCAAACGTGGCACAGTCCCTACAATACTATCTTTTTGGACATATAGGTGAATAGTACATTTATCCCACCTTCTTTATGAGGTCGTTCTCCTTCTGCCAAAGAGTTAATTGTTGCATGACGGACGAACCAAATTGCAAATTTACAAGCCTGTCACGTAAAACCTTAAACTGTACCTGCGAGTGAAAGAGACCAAAGAAGGGAACAAAACAGGCTGCGCTCACGCTGCGCAATTGTGCTCGAAAAATGGAAAGGAACAGGACACGACAAAGGAACATGCCTTGTCCCTCAACAGGAATCATGCCAAGCAGTTTTGTTAACTATTTTGGAAGTGAGTGCGGAACAGGACCATGTTCCAACAGGGCCCACCGGTGCTCCATCCGCGACAGTGTTTGGACTGTTTTTTAGTACCGGTATCCAGCGCTGCTCGCATTTGTATCAGAATCTGTGATTTTTGAGGATTTTTCCATGTGATATGCATGGCGAGGCGGAGTAGAGCTCCACCAGCAACAAGGTAAAGAAATTTGTCGCATAGACAGGCATAAAGTAGCAGTAAGGCAAGCAGGAAATGTGTCACTGACGGCACTTCTCGATGCTCAGTGCAGCAAAGGCGCCATCTCGAAGAGAGACGACAAAAGGACCTCCGAGGTGTTTTGTAACACAGGGTACTTTCTTGTAGACCGCCGCGGACCTACTCTAGGCTGTGACAAAGGCCCGCTGAAATGTGGGTACAGCTCATTGCAAGGCCGCAAACATAAAACTAGAACGGTCAATCGAGGTGTTAATTTGGCAATGGTTGCTGCCTCTATCTTTGTGCTTGTACCTTTTTCTCTATTTCAGAGCACCTAATCTTCCGATCCGCAGCGGCCCATCTTGGGACTGTTTTGAAAACCTAGGTTGTTCGATATCGAGAACATCGTCCAAAGGAGGTACCGGCCAGGTCCCTTAATATTGCGCCCCGGACATTGTGCGGTGTTGCAAGGAGGGAGAGATCTTTTTTTTTGTTGTTTGCTGCTGGCGCTGTCATTATATGTTCCGTTCCGCCTCGATGTGCTTTATTCCAACATTATTGCCGCTATTGTGCTATGCTGGATCTGCCCAGTGACAGCGGGGACAAGCGGCTCTCTAAGGAAGGAGCGAAAAATGCGAATCCCTGGGCGCTTCCCAGGGCATTGCAACACAATACAGGATAAATATAGCACAATGGAGCGTCTACTTACAGACGAACTGAGGAGTGCGACAGGAGGCCCCTTCTGCCCTTTGCTGGAAAGCCATTGAGGATCCTTGGAAGGCGGCGTAGGACATAGGGGCAGACGGGTAATAACAGATGGACAAATAAGAACAAAGAGGTTGGCTGTTACCAGAGCGCCTTTTGGCAATTACCGTCCAAAAAGTAACGACAGACGTTGCGATGTTGCACTTGTGTCACAGAATTGAGTTTGCGGACAAAGCCAGAGTCAAGCTGCCGCCGCCTGCTACAGTCGCAGAAGGCACTCCAGAGTTGCACTGAATTATAGCCGATTAAGCTGAAGCAATAACGCCTTCCAAAGACAGCGAATACCACAGCAGCGGTTCAGTACATGGGCGCAGCATCGGGCAGTAATACACTTCCCTTTTGGGAAAAAGTTCTTTGGAAAGGCATGTATGCATTATGCTGGCGATGATGCGCCCCTCTGCAGAGACGCGCGCGGCGCTGCAGCAGGCTGAATGCGGTAGGTGCGCAGATCCTTATCGGCCATGGCCTGTCTTCCGCCAGCAGCACAAGGGCCCCTTTTCAAACGCTCTGTATATAAGTACTGGATGCCCTCTGTTTTCAGCCCCTAAGGGCCTGTATCATCCGCTTCTTCGCTCGGAAGTCTCGTTTGATGGTTCTGTGTGCCCCTCCTGCTCCACCCCATGTCCTGCTATTCCGTCTCAGGATCCACGTTTCCCTCTCCTCTAAGCGCCGATAGTTTCAAAACATTACTAGTCAGCCTCATTTTCCGCCATAACAACAAGTTGTCAGCCGGTCTTAATAGCAGGATAAATTGTGCTTCTTCATTTTGTCATTCTCCTTTTACTCTACTTTGTTCCGATCATCCTAGCGCTTGAATAAAACCTCTTGCCAACGTTGTCAGTCGTCATTGTTTCTTCCACTTGTCCTCTTACAACATGAGACTAGGTTCAATAAGATCGTTCAAAAAAGATGAGATAGGCTCCCTAAAGTCCCTAGCCAAAAGCCGGGCTAGCATGCTTCGCCGGTCCAAGCCTTCGTCGCCCGTGCACTCCGAGTTCAACGATACCCAGAGCTCCCGGTACTTTGAGGCCAAAGAAACCTACGACGCATGTGGCTACGAGGAATTTCGCAATCGCGCACACTACGAGCCGGAGATCGACAACCACAAGGTGGCGCTAGAGAGAAAGTTCAACAACTATGACTACCAGGACATCTCAGACTTCAAGGGCAAGAGCTCTAAGCCCGCCAAGATTCGGGCCTCTATTGGCGGGACCGCCACCATCAAGTCCAGTCGCAGCTCCAAGAGCGCCAAGAGGAGCCGCGAAATCAACCGTTCCGACCTATCGGCGGCTAGCAGGAGATCCTCCTCGGTAATATCACACAACTCCAGAATGACCGTGCCTGAAACAATGAGCATCAATATGCACTCGGTGGCTCTCACGTCGGTGCGCCAAAAGCACATGCACTTGGGCTCGATGGACGCTGGCGTTAATCTTCAAACCAACTACGACAAGCAAAGGGTGAGAATGTACACAGAAAAGGAAGCTCTTGGTGGGCCAAAAACCCCATACGACATGGCTAAGGCTTCGCAAGAAAAGGCCATAGCTTTTGAGCAGAGCAGACGCCCAAGTCTTTCTCACATGCTGTATTCCTCTTCTTCTCAGAACAACAAACAGAAATACTCCAAGCGGAATCACGAATCCAATAGAAGTGTAAGGTCTGTGGATTCGGTATCGTCTCTACCAAAAAAGGCAGGCAGAAATGTTAATAGCTCGTTTAATCAGAATTCGTCAGCGAGCCAGAAATCTCAAAACATGTTTTTAAAGCATCAACATTCAAACCACCACCACAACCATCATAACAAACAGCATTGTCACCCCAGATCCATTATTTCCCGCGAATACCAAGAAGGCAATACCGACCAGACATGTCTTGTGAGCAAAGGCAGCTGTACTTCCTTACATGATGAGGTTGAAAGTTTGCTAGATGACATGAACTCTACTTCTGACAAGCCTAAATTTTCAATGTCCTCTGTCAGCACCCCGGCCACCTCGCCAGAATGTTCGCCTCTCAACAAACCTACCAAGCTTGACGCTGGCATTTTTCAACAGCTACAGCAGTTTCAGCAGCAGCAGCAGCAGCCCTGCGAGGGCTCTTCTCTATCCTTGACTATTTCTCCGCAAATTTCATATGGCAACACTGGCGGCAACCAGTTGACTTCTATCGTGGAAGTAGCAACCCCAAAAGAAATCACTTTTAAGCACTCCATGCCCTATAATGGCGATGTCCAAACCTATCAGATCTCCGAGGAAACTAATGTGGCTCCGCAAAACCTCAGCAGAAAGAACTCAAAGGTCTTCATGTCTTTCAACGAAAAGGCCTCCAGAATGTCTATGAAATCGAAGAAAGCCGAGAAAGATAGACTCAGCACGGTTCCTGGGTCTCCAAAAGCGGTCTTCAGCTTGGAAGATACATTGAGAGCTGACGAGGATTTTAGAAAGAACATGCCAACCAAAGAAGAGTTCCACGCCAGCGTAGAAACCAACTTGACTAAGAAAATGCCCACCCCTGGTAGCTGCTGCAATGCCCACAAGAGATTAAATAAAAACAACAATAGCGGTGGATTAAAGGCATTTTTGCACAACTTATTTAGCAAAAAGGAGAAATTCGTTGATAAAAATAAGATTAAAGTCATAAACCAAAAGATTGGCGTTTACTAATTCCAAAGTCGAGTTTTCATCTTTTGGCGCAGTATTTCTATAGAATTCAATAATAAACTTTTCGCCAGGATTACGGTTTTGTTTGTTGTTTTGTTTGGGGTATGATTTTCCGCTTGTTCTTTTGTTTTATTTCTTGTTCATGATTTTCTGTTTCTCATATCATTTTATAGCATATATATTATATACTAGACCATATTGTGTCTGTTATCCAGCAAGGCCACCTCTCGGTTTTGCTCTTCTAATGCCAATTCATGAATTTTTATCAAAAAATAGAAAAGAAAGAATTTAGGGATGCATTAGGAAGTCTTACTTATTACCTTACCGGCATTTGTAAAGGTATGTTCAATATTGTATGTATTTCAACATTCAATCTGTCAAAAATCCGTGGTTTGCAAACCGCCCACTCGGCTGCAATTTCCATTGGCTTTTAATCAATTATACATGCGCCCCATCTCTCCCATTATGGACTCACAGCTTCGTAACAGCAAATGGCCTTTCTGCGACTCCCCAGAGCCACCCAGGACCAAAAATTTTTAGAATTTTGTAAAAAAAAATAAAAAGAAGCCAAAAACATGAATAAAATAGAGTGTCCATCCAGTACCTACCTCTGGGACCTCTACCCGCGCTCGTGTCACAATACATTTTTGAAAAGGCCAGGAGATCTTCTCGAACCAGCGACAACGGAAGAAAGAAAATTTATGAGGAATGTATCTCAGACAGGCAGGTACCTGTAGATGTACAAAATTTTATTATTTTTTCTTAAAATGTAGCCTATGATTTAGGTCACTGGGAGTGAGTATTTCATGTTACGGGGTCTGCGCTTAAACCTGAACAAATATAAAAAAGAAACAAAAAGGCAGGGATAACGCCGTGGATTTGATCCTTACTTAGTACGCTTTGTACGGAAGTAATATGATAGGTGATTAAATTATAAATTAATGAAACAATGAGGAAAACAAATTGTGATCGTGGACGTCATAAAACAAATAACATGAGATAAGGATAAAAAAAGAGAAAGAGAGAGGATAAAACGCTAAAAGGGACTAGAAACGTATAACAGTACCATACCGAGCAATAGTATTAAACAAACAAGAACAGAATAACCAAAGTGAGCAAATCATAAAAGAGAAAAAACATCTAATCTGATAATGAAAAAATAATGCAGCGTAATTGAAGAATTCAAAAAGTAGCAACCAGCTCACGAAAACTCAAAATCGGCAAACCCTCTTCTGCTCCACGAGTCAATGTCCCACCGTGTCACGCCAAATTTGCCGCCGACGACCAACTTGGACCCATTGTGGTCAGTGTTCCAGTCCATGCCGAGGATGTCGTACACCGAACCGTAATAGTCTTCGTAGTCAGAAATGTAGCTGTAGTCCAAATTCGCCACCAGACTAGGTTGTTGGTCTCTCGAGTGATTCGCAACGTAGCGAGAGCTGGCGTTATAATACTTTTGTGACTTGATATGCTTAATGTACTTCAAGTCGTGGTAGTCATTAATTATTGGGCAGTCAAAGTTGTGGTTGACGAGGTTGCCGCTAGGCTCTCTGTTGGCCTTGTACAGAAGCACGTCCCTGCCATCAACGTCTTCGTTGGATGCGCTGTGGTCCACAAACTTTCTGCTATGCTTATTGTCGTAAATGCTAGGCAAGGTGATCACCTTGTGGTTTTCAAAGTCGCGAATGTCGATAACGTGCACCTTGCCGTTGTGCTCTGTCAAAAACAAGTAGTCGTCTGTCGAATAGTTGGAAAATTTCAAGTGGCGGAACGCGCCCTCGGGAGTACCGCTCTTTCTGGTAGAGTGGAAAGTGTGGATGCTGTCCTTCAAGTTTCGAACATCGTACAAGAAGCAGCGGCCGCTCTGGAAAGCAGCAGCAAAGTAGACGTCTGAGTGGTGGAAGTCCACGGTGAAGCCGCAGTCCTTTGGGCTGGTCTTGACGGGGATCTGGTGCACAATTTCGTTAGCTTTTGGCGACACCATGCTGATAGTCATTTCGTCGCCCGAGGTGAGCACCATCTTTTGGTCGTTGGACAAACAGGAATAGTTTAGCTGGTAGCCGATGTTTATGGAATTTATTATGCAAATGCTGGAGTTGCTGACGTCTAACCTGTAGAGCTTGCGGTCGTTGTTGCACACGTACGAGTTGTACTGGTTGTTGGAGAACTTATTGATCGACACTGAGTTGTTGATCACGCTACCTACCATCTTGGTGTCCGAGGTGCTGTTCTTAGTGTTGTGCAAGGACACAATGCCGGGCGTCTGATCCGAGTTTACCAGCCCGCCGGTTATCACCAAGCCGTCCTTTTCGGAAAAGCATTTGGGGGCAAAGTCGCCCGTGAACGCGGTCTCGATCTCGCCGGTGTTTAGATCCAACGTCTCGATGTTGCGCTCGTCGGCGTATAGCACCTTGTTGGAGTTTGTGGAGCTGAACTTGAGCAAGTTGCGCAACTGCCAGTGCTTGTTAGTGATATTGACCGAGTAGTAGTAGCACGTGGGGTACAAGAAGGGGTACTTGGACGTCGACGACGTGAAGCTGTCGACGGCCTTGACATTATCGTGTGAGCCGCTGTCTCTTCTTCTTCTCGCGGCGATGCTCTTGTTGGTGAGATTGTTGTAGTGGATCGTCATTACTGTCCAAATCGCATACTACGCTGTCCTTGGCGTCGAGAGTGTTGGATGCGATGTGCCTGCTGCTTGCGAATACAAAAAGCGGAGGATAGTCTGGGGGAACAGGAGGAGGAAGGGGAGGTGGCGCTGAGAGACGAATGAAGCTTTAAAGACACTGTGTGCTTTGCGCGAGTTAAAAAGGGGGTCCTAGTTTGATGATTCGCTCCGATTTGTGACAGGAAAAAGAAAAAGAAAAAAAAAAAAAGACAAGAGCCGACGCAGTATCAAAAACAGCGGGATATCTGGCGGTATTTGAGCAGCTGGCTAGCAGTGACAATAGGAGTAACAAGGAGGAGACACCAGCAGAAAAAGAAAGGGAGCGTGCAGACGAAAGAAGAGCCAAAAGAAAGAGGCCATCCAGAACACACCGCCGCCAGCCGAGAATGACAGCCCGAGAACATCCTATAGCTGAGCAATACAACCATGCCCCCACAGGGCTGCACAACCGCTCTGCCGCTGTGATGTCATGCGGGCCGGAACGCCCCGAGACATCCCCACAAAAGGCTCGGGTATTCCACTTACGGGGGAGCTGCATGCCGGCTGCGCACCCCGCAGCTACGAGCCCCCGGGGCGCTTCCGGAACCTTGGACGGAAGTAGGAGCCGAAAGGGCCGGAACTTGCACCATAGTGTCACACCACAGACGCAGAAAACAGTGCTGGGGCGCATGCGACCCGCAGGAGCACAATCTGAGCTTACAGTCAGCAAGAAAAGAAACAAGATGTTTTTGGTTTATTCGTGACAAGTTCGGGCCGGTAAGCGGCGGTATAAGGTACAGTGATTGCCTGGTATAGTCGAGCGCAAAAAGAAACAGAACCAATAAGAAACAAAAAGTTTCATCTGGGAGACGCATCATCTGGGGGCCACATCAGCAGGACCATGCTTGGAGGAGAACTTGTCTCGGAGCTGCTTTACGCTCACGAGAAAATCGTACATGTACAACTGGCTGATTCTCTTTTCGTACGTCCACCAGGCCCTAAAGTGCCCGACTATCCACCCGAGAGAGAGCACCATGTAGTTGTTGTTCAACTTTTCCTTGTCCTCGTTGTAAACGGTTTGCGCGCAGTAGCTGGCCATGATGAGAAAGCTCTTCTCGAGCCCCATCGGGTTCTGTAGCCGCTCGTCTAAGTTTCTCACTAAGTCGTTGGTCTTCAACACAAGAAGCACGATGCGCGGCAAGCTGGCCAACAAGTCCATGAGGTCTGTTAGTAAGTTCCCTTCCCTAAACTGCTTGGCCATCCTGTCGATTTCTGCCTCCGTTCTCTGCGACTTGACGTCGCTGACCGCGTGCTCAAAGTCTCTTCCAGTGATGGCAGCCGCGAACAACGGGAACTGCTTGTCGTTCACGCCGGCAAACTCCCGCGCGTACTTTTTCACTCCCTCGCGGTCAGAGTCCAATAACGCTAGCCACATTTTGGCGTATGATCTTCTCATGGCCGTCGGAACGTGCCGGTACTGGCCGTGGTCGTATAGGATAATCTCAAAGTTGTGGCCGTTGCCGGACTCAGACTTTGGCATGGCCTTGATGGCCAAGTTGCCCCCGTGAGGATCGCAGTGGATACCCACCCCCGGGGTGAAGATCATGTTGTTGAAGATATGCGAGAGACAAGAGCTGACCTGCGCCCTGGGGATGTGGTTCTTGTCAAGGTACTCTAGGTCGTCCAACCTGACGCCGGGCAAGTACTCCATGATCAAGATTCTCTTTGTGGACCAGTATATCTGGGGAATTCTCAAGGCCGTTAGCTTCTTGAAGTTTTTGAAGTACTCGTGGGTGGACTTTGAGTTGAGCGCCTCAATGTTGAAGTCCAACTCAATGTAGATGCCTCGTTGTAGCTCGTCCCCAAGCCAGTTCAAATCGTATTCAGGAAAAATCGTAGCCAACGCTTTGAACACCGTCTGGGTGAGCAACAAGTCTAGCGGTACAAACTCTTTTAAGCTCGGATGCTGGCACTTGACCGCCACCATCTGCTTGGTGTCCCGGAGGGTTGCAATGTGCACCTGCGCCAACGACGCAACGCCAATGGGGTTCTGGTCAAACTCGGCGAACATGTCGCTGGTGGACTTGTTCAAGTCGTCCTTGAATAGTTGTTCAATCTCCTCCACAGACGATCTGGGGCACTGGTCCTGCAATGGGATCATCGCCTCCGGCCACTCTCGAGGAAGCAAGTACGTAAGCGCCGAAAGATGCTGGCCGAGTTTGATATAGATGCCTCCGTTTGCCGACAATGCCTTGTAGGTGATGTGGGCACACTCCTCATGGCACTTGGACAAGGCCTCCTTCTTCTCCTCGTCGGTCTCGTAGTGTCGGGAAAGAACCTGCTTGTACTTGATAAAACATCGCACGGTAGCAACCGTTACAATCCCCGATCTCTTCAACATCTTGTAGACATGGACCGTGTTCTGACGAAAGTCCGGGCTCACAGCAGCGTACAAGACAGCGGCAGCAAAGAGCCCAGGGACTACTCTACTCGAGAACATCCTGGATCTTTGCTTGTCCTTGGATTTGAATGCTGGGTCCCCGGCGAGCGCCTGGCTCTGGCTCTGGCTCTGGTTCTGGCTCTTGAGCGTGTGATGGAGTGAAAAAGTTCTGGCGGTGTGCCACTGCCATCGGGGCAGTCTGAGCATGGGCGCTCTCGCCCGCAAGCACTGGACATTCAAGAGACTCATTGGTCTGTGTCTTTCAGAAGCGAATACTGCGCTGTAAGGTGTCTCTTGACGGAGGTGAGTGATGGTTTGTGAAGCAACAGCTCTCGAAGCACCGCTCACGATGCCCAACACTTTCTGTTAGGGTCAGCGCAAAAAGCAGCAGAGGCACGCCAGGGCCGCGAACCACCAACACCCCAGGGCGGCGGTTTCACTATTGCGGCGCTAAAAAGCACAGGTCCTCATGAGGAAGCGAACACTTTGGCCAGATCACAACCTGTCTCAACGCCGCCAGACATCAATTACGCCCCGGCCAGGCCCTAATCTACGCCACGCAGCAATGAATCTGTTTAACAGAAAGGTCAGGAAGGCGTCCGGGCAGTTGGCGATGCCCTCGATACCCTCGATATCGTCCATGTCGCCCATCCGGATGCGCAAGGACAAGGAGCTGTATAAATGCTACTACTGCAAAGGGGCGATAAACAGGCTCTCCAGCCACTACCAGGAGAAGGACTCCTCAAATCTATACCACACAAAATGCTTAACCTGCCATGAGTGTAAGCAGGATTGCTCCGCAGAGTTCTACTACACGTTCAAGAAGTTCAACAAGATCTACCTCCCGACGATATACTGCAAGAAGGACATGATGGAAAGGTGTCAGAGCTGCGGCGAATCAATAGAACAGGGGGGGCTTGTGACATTCTTGGGAAACAAGTACCATGAGAAGCACTTCCGGTGTGCGGAGTGCAACGAGATGCTCTCGCTCGCGGAGGAGGTATTCGAGTTCAAGAAAAAGCTATACTGCGCAAAGGATTTTGTCAACGAATACAAAAGGGAGCAGTTCAACCAGCAAACGTTTTTGCAAAATAGGCAAATGAGCAGGAAAAGTAAAAACAGTGTCAGCAGTGGGGAGAACAGGAACAAGAGCTATGGCTCCTCTGATAACGGGGACGTAAACGGGGAGGCAGCCGCTTATGCTGGGGATTATGACGACTCGTACTATGATGAAGAGGGCGAGTTTGACGAAGAGGCCAAGGGGGATGAAGACTTTTTATTTAGTGCAAACAACTTAGACGTGCGAGACTTCAAGAATAATGAATACTCAGCCAAGTACTGTGGTGGCTGTAGCACAATGTTGCTCGCCGGCACGAATATCAACGAAATGAGATTTAGAAATTCAAATCACCGCGAATACTGGCATCTCGACTGCTTTTTGCTTTTCAAAAAATACAAAATCATTCTTAGCCCCAAGTTTCTCGATCCAAGGAGGTATATTATGTTTAACAAGAATGCAAGCAATATTAACTTGAACACAGATCTCCGGAACATTTCCCAATGGCTAAACTTGTTTTTTGAGAAGATTGAGGCTGATTTCACCAGCCTTGGGAAATTACTCAACACCAAGGGTCAGAAATCCATTTTTATTGTGCTTAAACGGTTGTTGTCCCAAATACAAGCTCTATTTAATGCCATACAGGACATGGAATTCATCATTGAGGATTACCAGTGTATTTTGAGACACTACCAATTTAGCAATGAATTCGAAAATGAAATCAACAAGGAGCAAGGCAATAGTCTAGAAAAGTTGAACTTTTCGCGCTACCGAAACTTGAAAGACAAGCATGTAAAGATATACTCTTTATTCGAGGAATTTCTAGCTTCTGACATGACCGAGTATGATTTATCTGACTTTATCACTTCACTACTCAAAACCATTCATCATATTATAGCCTTTTCGTTACATAAAATTTTAATCTACAACTACCTAACCAAAGAGAATCGTCTACTACTGCTTTTTTTAAGCAAAATTAACGCCGAGATAGTCTTGGCATGCGAAGGTGACGACGAGGACAGAGAAGAAGAGGAGAAGGAAGAAGGTGAAGAAAAAGAAGAAGAAGAACGCAAAGATGAAGAAGAGGAAATAGAGCAATTAGAAAGATACAGAAAGAGTAGCGGCGAAATCAAAGAACGTTCCGAAAGGGAAGATGTCACAGATTTGGAAGGGCTCATTAATAAAGAACTTAGCGAGCTCAGTGAACTTGTTTCTCACAATACAAATAAAGACAGTAGCAGTGGCCTAGATGGCGAGTCACACACTGCTACAAACTCGGAACAATTAAAAGCCAATGACTGCTACGCCAACGAAGTATATTTGGATAGTAATAGTGTCAGCGATGGCAGCCATACTATCACTGCGAAAGGGAACCATCCAACACCACAAGACACAAGCGACGGCAGCATTAACGGCAGCATCAGTAGCAGCCGTACTGCTACCAACAAAGGCAGCATCCTCACCCACGATACCACCAACGGCCATGCTAACGGGTCGGTTCCTGAAAATAAAGATGCCAACAGTCTCTATTTAGACCCAAAATGCAGTAAGTGCAATCAGGACATTAAGCTCGAGTCGTTCATTGTGCAAATGCCCAACGATGAAGAGGAGCCAAAGTTATTCAGGTTCCATATGAGCTGCATTGATCTCAAGGACATTGGGTTCACTTCGAACGTGCCGAGCATTATTGATGCCTATGGTGCGGGTCCACTGAGTGACCCAAAGACAAGCTATGTGCACACAGAGTACGTTTCGACGTTCGACCAAATTATTGACTCCGCAAAAAGGTTGTTAAAGAGATGGTATTCGTGTCAAACTGCGAAAAGTCTAGCTTCTTCAACAGCATGAACGGGTGTTTGAACTCAAACGAGAGATATCACCTTTGGAAATGTATATTACGTATTATATTATATTTGTACAAGATAATCGAATAGAGCTTCAAAAAATTGTTTAAAATGTTTAAACAAATGGTGTATTGGAATTGATAATAATGTAGGTATAAATGCGATGAAAATGCAAAAGTCTAACTGACAACGAAAGGTAAAGAATATAGCGGCAATAATGGTTAGAGTATTGAAAAAAAGGACAAAACAAAACAGGAAGAAAACTAAAAGCAGAAAAATGAAACGAACAAGAAAAACGGCAAAAAATAATCCTTAGAAACAAACCTGAAGGAAACAGAAGCATAAATCTAAATCCCAAACTATTATACAGATGCAACAAGTGAACTATTCAGTTAATATTAAACTTTCTCAAGGTTGGAAGAATTCCATTTTTACGTCTCGGCTTGTTTTTTGGGCTTTGAAACAATTTTTTGACCTCTGCTGCTTTACCGTAATCGCCAGATCTCTTAGGATCCAAAGTCTTTGGAGACCCAAGTACGTTTTTCACTTTGTTATTGTTAGGCGACCCCCTTATTGTTTCCAACTCGCTCAAGTGTCTGTGAGAGCCGAAGTTTTTCTTGACACCAGCGCTACCTTTAATTGAAGGCGCTGGAGTCGAAGACATGCCCAGGGACGATACCATCTTTATAGTGGTAGTCGCAGAGCTACTTGAGCTGCCGCTACCCCAGTGATTGCTAAATTCTCTCGAGGCTAAAGGCTGAATTGGCGGCTTCTGCAAGTTCAGCTTTCTTATTCTGTTTTTGGCCTTTGTATGATTGAGACTATCATTGGTTGTTGATTTGCTCAATGAGGTGAAATATGTCGCCGTGCTATCATCAAGGCTACTATTTGCTAAGCTTGAGGTATTTGTAATGTCATACTCGCTTGACGCTTCAACATACGAGGTATCTGAGGTGTGGTCTACTGGCTGAGCCTTGACATTCTTGCCACTTACTTTTCTCATTTTCGATGGCCGTATAGTGTTTCTGATGCTTTCTACTCTGTTTTCCATAAACTTTGTCTGCTCAATCATATTGTGCAACTGCTTCATTGAGTTGGACTTTGGCATATTTTTCGTCAGTTCGGATAATGAGATACCACCAACAAACGAGCTGAATGAGTTTTTTCTTGAATTTTGCCCCTGTTCCGCTGGCGGCATGTTTTGTCTTTGTGCTAGCTGTTCTTTTACTTTCTTCAACTCTGCTTGGACTTCTGTTAACTGATTTTTAGTGTTCTGGTGATTAAGCTTTTCCTTCGACACAAGTTCATCTTTGTAGTTGATTTCACTCTCGATAAGTGCAATTTTCTCCAAAGAGTCATTGTATTTGGTCTCCAAGTCATTAAGATTTATGGACAAGATTCTCTCATTTTGTTCAATATTGTCATTCAAAATTTCAATATTCACCAACTTGCTTCTGACTGACTGAAGTTCTTTCTTGTATGTTCTAAACTTTTCTTCATTCTTGGAACTAAGACTGTTGAACTCGCGTTCTAAATCCACATATTTCTTCTTCCAGTTCTCAATCTCCTTCTGCTTGGACACAACCTTGTCTTCAAGATCCAGATTCTTAGTCTCTAGCTCGTTCAATTCTTTCTCTAACTCTTCTTCCAACTCATAACTCGACTGCTTAAAATCATTTAGCTCCTCCTCCAACTGTGCTATCTGCTTGAGCGCCATCTGGAGACGCTCTTCTTCGGAAACATTGGAGTTCTTGGAAGGCGACTCGAACCTCACCTGCGCTCTCTCGTCATTGCCAATATCTGTGGACTCGAGCCCCAGATCGTTGAGTTCGTCCTCGTACTCGCTGTCTTTCATGGCGCTTTAAATAAAATGTTGAACAATCGACTTTTGTTCGTTGTTGACCTTGCTAGTTGAGCCTGTTCTCTCTTGTGAGCTGAGTTCCGCCGTGTGCTTTCGCATGTGTTTGTGTTGGGCTGTTTAATGAACGACATGCTCAGAGAGGATCCAGCGCTCAAAACGGGTAAGCCCTTCCTCCCATACAAATCGCAGCTCTGCGCGGAAATTTTAGACAGAAAAAATTTGAGTAAATGAACAGCCTCGATATAGGCAAGCACCGGTGACAGGATATACAGTGCCTTCTGAGTGCACCCACTAACTCATTAGTCAGGACGCAGAACGCAGAACACAAAACGCAGGACATTGCCGAACCTTTCAGAGACAAAAAATTCTAAATTTGCTTAGGAATTTGCAAATCACAATTGAGCACGCACACAATGGACGAGTATGGTGCCTTGTTGAACAGCATTGTGAAAATAAGAGCGAAATACTTGGAAACGCTAGTGTTGGCGTCTGTGATGGTACCTAGCATCTTCATTTCCAAGTTCCATTTTAAATCATTGGTACTTTTGTATCTCTATTTTGCTATATCAGCCTCAGCCCTTATCTTCTACAGAATATATTTTCTCAGAGAGTCGATAAATTACAATAATGTGAATCTTTCATACTTCAACTTTAAAAACGTAATAACAATGAAGTCAAAGTCCTTCGTCAGTTTCGCCTTGAATGCAATAAACTCCTTGGCGTTTTTCTCCATCATTGGCAAGTTATACTTTAGTTCGTACTTGCACTTCCTCGATGAGCCAAAAAAGCATCAGTTACCAGCCGTGAACCCGTATTTTATCTATTATTATTCTTTTGCAATTGCTAACGGTCTCTTCAACACGGTATTCTCACTCTGGTTTAACGAAAACATTGTGAGCATAGATTTCACCCAATTCCACAGCAGCCCGAAAGATTTGCTCAAAAGACACATCACCATGCCTCAGTACGTGAACCTTTTGCAAAAGTATGTCAAGGCTTTGATGGTGTTCATTGTCGGTTTTGAAGTGTCTTTCAATTTGTTCAATATCTCTCAATCGATAAGCAGCTGGGCTTCGTTGGTGATGAATGTGAGCGCTGTCAACGATAGCAGCTTCTTCAGCTTAAGCGTGCTCTTTTACTCGCGCCTTATAATATTCAGCATATTTTTGAAATTGGTGACGTTTACCATCTCGTACAGTTTGTTCAACTCTTATATTTTACTTGGAAGCTTGCACTTTAACCAGCCAATTTCGTCCTATTTTAACAGCAACAAAAGTTCCAATAATAATGATGCGGCTAACTTGAAGATAATATTCAACTCATTGCAAGACGCAAACAAAGATCAGCTAGCCAAAATAACCGGGTTACAGGAGCTTGGTCTTTTGGTCCTTGACAAGAAATCCAAATTGTTTAAGGAGTTTTTGCCATTCTACAACGATTACGTTCAGCATTTGGAGTTAATTTTAAAAGCAAACATTGGCCAACTAAGTACAAAGACCAAAACAAAGGTGCAAGAGAAGAAGGATATTGTTTCCAAAAATGCTACAAAGACTGTTGAAGGAGCAAACAAAGTTAACTTCATTAATGACAGGGACGTTTTCAAAAAGTCAAGGACCTCTTTCTTCTGGACCACTTTGGATTCTATATCGTTGAAGTTTGTGCTACTGCTTCAAGACAAAAATTCCACTGAGTCATTCTACATTATAAATTTTGCAAAGCAAAAGTTTGTGGCGCTAGTGGGTGCTTTGCACTATGCAAGAAACGTGGCCTTCAAATATTTGAATATCGATAGCATTGAGCAAAATCCTGTTTTAGAGCAGGCCATATTATTGCACTATTACCTCTACACTTTCACTCTCATAGTGAACAACTCGTCATCTGACAAAAAATTGCACAATAAGATACTCTCCAACGTTGACAGGATACTAGATATTCTCCAGCAGTCCATAAAGTTTTGCGAAAACTATTGCGCATACTACAAGATTCCTCAGTTGAGCACGGAAGACGCCAAGAAGCTCTTTTACAATGCTGAGCACGACCAATACACAAACAAATTTTTGGTGCTTCACTTGCACAGTATCTTGAAAAACTCGTTTTTGGAGCTCGTCAGAAAGTACCAAGATATCTTGAACGAATTGAACCTTAGTGCCGATGTGTTGACCATGTCCAAGAAAGTTTTGGGCGAATATAACATCAAGAGCGAGCTCAGCAACAAAAGTGAAACGCAGTCTGACAATAACGATAGTAGCAACGATTTTACTACATTTAATGTCAGCGTGAACTACTGAGCTACATGAAAAAAAGTTTTTTCTACCGTATAATAATAAACATGTCAAATTTAAAAGTTTTAATAAATCAACGCACACTTATGTAATGAAAGCTTTTGAACACAATTCGTAATATCATGAAAATAGATCAAGAAATCTCCAGGCTGTCAAGAAAATGGATTAAGCTTTCTTTTAAGCCAAATCTTTGGAGGAGATCAAATGGACATTGTTAGCCCTGTAGAGCTCATCCGTCTCGGAGAGCTTTTCAGGATACACACTCTTCGCGCAATCCTGCAACACGAACGTATTGTAGCCGCGCTTGGTCCCGCTGATGGCGGTATTCAACACGCAAAAGTCGTAAGCTAAGCCGACAAGGTAAATGTTCTTGATTCCGTTATCTTTCAAGAACCCATCTAGCTCCGTCGTGTGGAGCTCCCAGGCGTCCTCGAAGGCGGAATAGTACTCGCGGTCCGTCAAGTATCCCTTCCGCACCTCCGCGACGCCCGGCTCCTTCGTCGTCACGGCATGCTGCTTCACGAGCTCCCCGAAAGCGTTGCTGAACTCATCAGTGAACTCAGATCCTTTCGTGGCCTGCACACAGTGGTCCGGCCAGAGGATCTGTTCTTTCACCTTGACCTCCTTGGTGCGCGGATCCATCTCCTGGAGCGGGTGCTTGAACACGCGGGATGTGAAGGGCTCCTGGTTCCAGTTCGACGCGAAGGAGCAATGGTCTTGGGGGTGAAAGTCCCGTGTGGCGACAATGGCCTTCCAATTGTACTTTTCCACGTCTAGCAAGCTGATGATGGGAACAATGACGTCGCGGCCATCTGGTACCGCGAGGGAGCCGGAAGGCGGCAAGAAATCATTCTGGAGGTCGACGACAATCAAAGCTGAGTCGGGTTCTATGGGCATGATGAGGGATTGATAAAAAGTGGCGATATTTGCTCAATAGATAAACTGTGGTCAAATTATAGGGTCTTTCGGAAAGGGCCTCAAATAACACAAGTCTCCTTTGCTGCCATCTCTCCTAAGGCAGGAGCCATCTGGGGGGATCAAAGCGCACAGGGTAAGCGATGGGCTTCCCTAAAAATTTTTTTTCTTCTGCATTAAGGCGTTGTGTATAATAGAAACTGCGAAACTATGAGTAGAGAATCATCATTTGTCAGGAAACAGAAAACGGTGTACAAGTCTTTTTAAAATAGTGTTGCCGCAAAAACCATAGATCTATTGACCAGAGATTAAAATAGTGCCAAAATGGTTCTCAAATCAACATCATCCAATAATATATCCGTCTATCAGGTCAGCGGGACCAACTTTTCCAGAGCCTTGCCTGACTGGATGGCGAAGAAGCGCAAGAAGGCATTGAAGAATGACCTTGAGTACCAGCAGCGTATCGAGTTGATCCAGGATTTTGAATTCTCCGAAGCGTCGAATAAGATCAAAGTGTCCAACGACGGTAAATACTGTATGGCCACCGGGGTCTATAAGCCGCAGATACATGTCTACGAGTTTGACAACTTGTCCATCAAGTTTGACCGACACACCGACACCGAGAATGTGAACTTTTTGCTTCTCAGCGACGACTGGACCAAGTCGGTGCACTTGCAGAACGACAGATCGATCGAGTTCCAAAATAAGGGCGGGCTCCACTACAGAACGAGAATACCCCAGTTTGGCCGCGACTTGGCCTACGAGAGCAGTAGCTGCAATTTGATGGTGGCGGCCTCCAAGTCCGAGCTCTACAGGTTGAACTTGGTAAAAGGTGCGTTCTTGAAACCGTTCGATCTTGATATAGAGGATGGCAAGGGTAGTAACTGTCTCGACATAAATCCCAAAAGCTCGCTTATATCAGTCGGGTTGGAAGACAATATCGTGGAATTCTGGGACCCAAGAGCCAGAACCAGAGTGGCCAAATTGACGATCAACGACTCCAACTATAGTGATTATGCCACTAATTTGCTTGGTGTTACTGCCACCTCCTTTAAGGATGACGGTTTGCACTTTGCGTGCGGTACCTCCGAAGGCAAATCTTACATTTACGACTTGAGATCGTCCAGTCCGTTGACCGTGAAGGACCAGGGCTACGGCTACGACATCAAGAACTTGATCTGGTTGAACAAGAACAACACCAACCAGGATGCCAAGGACTTGATTCTCTCGTCCGACAAGCGTATTGCGAAGATATGGAACAGCGAGACCGGTAAGCCGTACGCGTCGATGGAGCCGAGCGTGGACATCAATGACGTGGCATACATTCCAGACAGCGGCATGTTCTTCATGGCGAACGAGGGCATCCAGATGCATACGTACTACATTCCGAACTTGGGCCCGGCGCCAAACTGGTGCTCGTTTTTAGACAACTTGACGGAGGAGATGGAGGAACGCCCAACGGACACAATCTACTCGAACTACAAGTTTATCACCAAGGAGGAGTTGAAGAAATTGAACGTGGCGCACTTGGTTGGCACCAAGGTGTTGAGATCGTACATGCACGGCTACTTTATCAGCACGGAGTTGTACGACAAGGTGAGCTTGATTGCGAACACGAGAACCTACAAGGACATCAGGGACAGAGAGGTCAAGCAGCGCCTTGAGGACGAGAGACAGTCAAGAATCAAAGCGTCTGGTATTAGCAGCACCAAGATTAAGGTCAACAAAGAGCTTATTAATAAATTGCAGGACAAGAAGCACGGTGACAAGCTCGCAGAGAGCATGCTTATGGATGACCGTTTCAAGGCGGTATTTGAGAACCCAGATTTCCAGGTTGACGAGGAATCGTTTGAGTATAAACAGTTGAACCCGGTGAGATCCACGAAGGATATTACGGAGACCAAGAAGAATGGCGAGAGAATCAGAGCGTTGACGGCCGCTGAGTTATCAGATGAAGAAAGAATGAACAAGAACTACGAGAGCAGCAGCGATGAGGAAAGTGACGACGACGATGAAGAAAAAGAAGACAAAGAACTTCAAAACCATTCCAGCGAGTCCGAATCTGAACCAGAGGAAGACGACGACGAGGTCGCGAGAAAGATGAAAGCCGCTGAGCTCAAGGCGGCCGAGAAGGAAAGAAGAAGAGTTGAGAAATACAAGAAGAGCAAGGAGGAGGCCGATAAGTTCTTGAAGCAGTTTGAGGTTGCCAACAAGGGCAACAACAGGGCTGCTCTCAATGTTGTCTCAGGAATTGACGGCAGTGCGGACAGTAAGTCGTCGAGACCGTTTAAGGCGCTCACGAACGAAATCAACAAGAAACACAGAATCTCCAAGGAGAGCTCCCGGGATCAACAGCTCCGTGTGCAGCGCCACGGCAAGGGTGAGGTCGAGATCAGCTTCGTGCCGCAGTCGAACAAGGACAAGCAGAAGCAGAAGAAACAGCAACAGCAACAGGAGGCGGACGACGCCGAGTACGACGAGAGCACGCACGGCAGAAGAAAGCAGAGATTTGAGGGTCGCAGAAGGGTCACGAAGAGAACAATGTTTGAATAGATGGACGCCCGTTTTGTATTATTATGATAGACTGAATGTATTGTGTTTTTCTGCATTTGTGTGGTACCATTGGCGATAGGTTGTCCATATGGGTCTGTAAAATGTAAGATGGAATTGTTTGGGCTGCACACAGACTGCATGTTCAGGAAGGGCGCATGAACGTTTCCAACATGCGCAGCCGACGTCTCCGAAAGCTAAACGACAAAAGTTGCACTGGAAAGGCGGCAGCTACCGAGACTACATATTGATAGTAAGAGATGGGAGAAACACAGAATACCGAATATAGACCTTTATTTATTATGGTAGTAAATAGATGTAGCAAATTTTCTTTTTGGTACAAACACAAGACGATGGTTTAGTCAGCGCATTCAAGAAAGCCCTTTGAAGGATTTGTTTTTAGCCAGCAGGAAGCTCTCCCCCTCAATGATCCACTCGTGCAAGAACCGCAAGCTCCTGTACCCGACACAGCCCATCACAATCACGCTAGCAAAGACTACTCCTCTGTGTCTGGTCTCGCCCTCAAGGAACACGTACGGGTACTTTTGGCCGCTGGTGGTGTCGATGATCAACTCGAGCCACACCCAGTACGCGGACGCCAACGCCGCGATCTTGCCGTAGACTGCCGGGTGTTTGATCTGGACGGTTGGCACAAAGAGCACGTATTCGGTGAGGAGGGCAGCAAAAGGCAAGATGTGGACGGCAAAGTCGAGCGCGAAGGGCGTCTGGACGTCAAAGCTGACGTAGGGAAGCACAAGGCGCACGAGCCAGTAAACGGTGGTGACAATAAACTCGGACACGAGGGCCACTGGCAACAAGTAGTTGTTCTTGGCGTAGTATGTGCCGGGGTGCTGAAAAAGATGGGCAGCAACGGCGAGGAGCTGGTATGCGAGCGTGAGCCAGCCTGAAAGGACAGTGAAGAACTGGTTGGTGCCGGCCTTGGAGAGGTGAGCCGGAAGGAGGAAAGAGTATGCATAGTGGACATACACGCCAGCGAAGATGACCACAAAAGAGGCACTGTTAAGGGCGAGAGAGTAGAAGTTGCCGATGGCTCGCGGGCTTTCGAGAAGCTTCATGGAGGCTACTGGGGGTCTTTTGGCTGTTGGAAGTTTTTTGGCTATCGACACTTAGTGTAAGAGCTAGAGTGTATATTATAATTTTCAAGCCCAGAGCACCTATTCTAATTATCCCAAATATTGAGCACTAAGTATATATTCCAGCTTTCGAGCCTCTTTTCCAACGGTTTCAAAACAGGGCGGTCGCCTTAAAGATGACAAACTTCCAAGTATATATACACACTCTGTCACAGCAAGCTTCCTTCGGTGCCTTGTTCAGCCTTTGTTTGAGCATTTCGCTTCAAAGAGTCTTTCTTTCCGTCCACACAAATAATGGGGGAGAAGCAGCCAAAAATTATCGCTGTGTATACAAGCTCGCGCATGTGAATTGGTAGCAGAGACCGAGCCAAAACGGCCGGACTGTTGTAATTGCCGGGCGAGACACTGGCATTCTGACCCAGTATTCCACTACCGAGAGTGCAAAACTAACAATAAAAGTGGCAAGCGCTAACCCGTAGGATATAAGCTCCCGAACGTAATATCGCTTGGCCACGAGATCTGAAGTTTCACATGAAATTTTATCTGAAACTCTAATGGCGGTTCCATCTTTCCGCTTTGCTCACGAGAAAGCGCCTGCTCAATGTCTGGTGCTCTTGTGGCCCCTAGCCGGTTGGAATTGCTGCCAAAAACACCTAGCTGTATTTTCAAATACATGAATGTCCATATGTTTAGAATGCAATCGCCCCCAGGGACATAATCCTAAACCTGAAATAAGAAACCCTTGCCGTTATTTTTTGGCTGCTCTCATGTTGGGCTGGGCGACTTATGTCAAGAGTATGATAAGCATGACCACACCATACTCACATTAGCATACAGAAAGGCTCGATCCTGCCTAAAAGGGTTCGCTTCTGCCTAAAGAGGTACAAGTGTATCCAGATCAAAATTTAAAAATGACATTGCCAGCTTCACCTATAAATATGTGTTTAAATATCTTTATTTTATTTTGTTTTATACAGTTTGATATAACTAGGGAAGGAGACTTTATCATGCGCACGTGACAACTCATAACTCAGGGGGTGTCACACCCATCAATGTCTTTCCAGTCTGCTTTGTAAAGCAATATTGTTGCAATGCGGATACAGACAGTGCCGAAATAGAGACCGCTCAAGATAGAACAGCACTAGGATAGAGACTCCACAAGATAGAACACCGTCCAGCACACCACTATGAACGTCCTCAACCAGCAGCAGCGACAAAACAGCTCTTCCAGCGGCGCCGTCGCGAGCAGGGACGACTTTGTCATCTACCAGGACCGCGGCCTTGCAAAGGGCGCCAAGCTCGTGCACGGCGTGAACCCCGTGCTTCTTGTCGAGAAGATCACCCGCGAGAAGATCCAGGACTGCGTGTACTGGAAGCTTCGCTGCTTCGGCATCAACGCTCTCGCCTTCATCGAGCGCGCCGCCAGCTTGTACCTTGTCGCGGGGCCGAACAGCGCCGGGCAGCCGTCACACTTC
Organism: Saccharomycopsis capsularis; assembly: GCA_031125595.1. Lineage (NCBI taxonomy): Eukaryota > Fungi > Ascomycota > Saccharomycetes > Ascoideales > Saccharomycopsidaceae > Saccharomycopsis > Saccharomycopsis capsularis. The sequence goes on from JASTUX010000004.1 coordinate 497,273, forward strand.
CAGTGTCTTGTGCTCAAGTTGCTCCAGATCCAGCCGGCGCCAGAGGTGATTATGGAGTTCTTGGAGCAAAAGTACTTCAAGTACTTGACGTGCATCGCACTCTTTTACGTGCGGCTATGTTACGACAGTAGGGACGTCTACAGGACGTTGGAGCCTTTCTTGGGCGACTACCGCAAGATCCGGTTCCGCGAAAACGGGGCGGTGCCGGTACTAGAGTACCACGTTGACGAGTTCGTGGACGCTTTGTTGACAAAAGAAAGGGTCTGTGACTTGATCTTGCCGCGGTTGGCCAACCGCATAATGTTGGAGGACAACGGCGAGTTGGAGCCGCGCCGGAGCTTGGTGGACGAGGAGGGCGACAGCGACCGCAGCAGCAGTGATGAGATTGATGAGGAGGAGCAGTAACAGGAGAAGTGAGTTGTTGTGTTGTTGTATATTAGAATTATGTATTATAACGAAATGATATTTTTTCGCACGTGCATTTAATATAACGTAGAATGTAATGCGGCAGATATCATAGAAAGTAATACAGCAGACAACGCAAGTAATACGGTAGCGTTTAGTTTGGACATTTGCACATTTGCACATCTAGAAAATCTATGTGGATACTGTCAGTTTGCTCAACAAAATAAATACGGAAAAGCAGTGCTGCGCTACTCTATAAAATACCAAACTATCAATCTAATATACATTCAATCTACCTGTCTAATACCCTCATTTCTTCTCTTACTTTCTCTTCTTCTTCTCCCTATGCCGTATGAGCGCTTATTTCAGAACCCCAACTTCCGGCTCTCCCCTCTGCCTATTCTGAAACTCCAACTCCTGGATCTTCTTTCGCGCACTCAAGATCTGGTCCTGCACCACCGACAAGGCGCTGCTGACGCGGTATAACTCCTCCTGCTCCAACTCCTCGCTGAAGACATTCTCGTCGGTCTTCTTCGCTGGCAACAAGTGGCCCGGTTTGCCCGTGAGCACCTTGAAGAACTCCTCCGTCGGCTCGTTGAAGATAAGCTCGTCGTATAAGATGGACTCCACCGTGCCGTCCGCCTTTGCGACGCCGGCGCTCAAGTTCGGCAATGCCGAGGATGCTGCTGCTGCTCCAGCTGACGACCCTCCCGCGCCGCCAGCGCCCGCGGCGCCGCCAGAGAGGTTGTCGTAAGGGTGCAACTTCAAATGATGGTAGAACTGCACGGGCTTCTCGTTGGACTCCGGTTGGAAGAAGATCTTGATGATGATCTCAAACTCGCCCCAGCCGGTTTCTGTGATCGCGAACGGCGGCGCCTCGACCGTCCGGAGCGGGTTGCGGATCGTGTCGTGGAGCTTGAAGACGACCTTCTTGACCATGCTGAGGTCCTGCGCCTGCGTCGGGTCTCGCACGAAGACGGTCCAGCTGTGGGTGTGATCTGGCGGCACCGTGGCGGGCTTGCTGCCGGGGTCGAACGGCGTTGCGGTGTTGCCGTATATGATGGGGCGCGATATCGAGATGTTCTAAAAGACGTTAGAAGGAAACCCTAGAGTGGCGATGGCGCTGTTTCCAACACCGCATGGCTGTATATAAACGGATAGGGGAGCGTGAGCCCAGTGGCAAAAGATATCAGGGTACCCACGCTAAAGCTCGACGCCCAAGCAGTGCCCTTTCCTTCCAAAACCCGCGCATCCTCTTGAATATTGAGCACTTAACATACCTTCACTCTCTTTGCGTGTGGCGCCATATTGAGCTATGCTATTTGTATTTTGCAAAGACTACTATTTCTCGTGCCGTGTTCGTAAACTGCCCTACAGCTAGCGTTCAATGTGAAATAATGGGATCAAAAAATGGGGAACCAGTGCCTATTTTCGTACCAGACCGTTGCCCTTCCTCTTCCCTCTTCCACCTTTTACCTTCCACCTTCCATCAACAGCGTCAATGTTGAAATTTGCTTTTTCCGCTTTTTCCGTCCTTTTCTCGCTCTTTCCATGACGGCCCTCTCTTGGAGCTCTTTCCGTGCTCCAGCCGCCGTGGATATCAGATGCAGCGACAAAATCTCCTTTTGGTCGTAAAAGGCACCAGCGAGCCTTTTTTCTAACACATGCGTTTTTTAGATTACAGGTAGTTTAGATTAGAACGAATCCTCAGCCTTGCGTAGGCTGTCAACTTCGGACATAGGAAAGATGAAGTGTAGGCACCCCACAGATGAGATAAGCGTAGCAGAGGCTTTTAAAGGTTGAAACGGCGAGTTTTTAACACTTCAACAGCAGAGAGGTTGCAGAGCATGCGTGATGGGTTATGTGTAGCAACTGCCACAGGCTACGGGAACACAATATTTTCTCTACAAGATGGCAAAGCGTCAAAATTGGGAACCTATATAGGATACATGGTCTTTTGTTAAGGAGAGACTTCTCTCTTTTGTACCACTAATAATTATTTTGGACCCTTGTCTATTTTTTTAGTATTTTTTATTTATTTTTTGTGCGGAAGTGACAAATCGAAAGCTGGAAACTTGCTATGGCAACACAGCAAACTGCGTCCATATTGCCGAGTGCACAGAGCGCACAGAGAGCACACAAGCTGATTTATATTCTAATGTCCGGATGTGCAGTCTTGACTAAAACTGGTTGAGTTCGAGTAAATGAATATGGAGGAATATGAAAGAGGGCCAAAAAATAAAAAGGCAACTAGATCAAAAAAAGAACGAAAAAGAAAAAAAAAGAAAAATAGCCCATGGAATGCTTGCCGGGGCTTTATAATAGAAGTGAAACGAAATGGCAAAACGCAGCTTTTGGCGGATTGTAAGATTTTTCCATGCGTTGAGGGAAAATCCTGGAAAATATCGCGTAACAGCCGGCGATTCTCTCAACAAAAAACATGTTGGTGTTGCCGTCTAGCTTGCTTTTGCCTTGCCACCTTCTCCCGCTTTCGCCTTGCAGCTCTCGCTCTTGTGTTCCTCGACCGTCTCTTCGAACTTTTCGACCGCCACCTCGGTGATCCCCACGATCGCGTCGTAGATCTTTCTGATCATCGTGAAGCCGGCAAACGCAAGCATTGCTACGGACGCGAAAATGACGGCTCTCTTCTTGGTCTCGACGTTCAAGAACGGGTACGGGTACGCCTGGCCCAACTCAGGGTCAATGAGAAAGTCCAACCAGGCCCAGTAGGCGCTGGCCAAGACGCCACAGAGGAGGATCGCGGCCCCGGAGGAGATGGTGAACTGTGGCAAGAAGCAGAGGTAGTCCGCAAGCAACGTCACAAAGGGGAAGAAGTGCAAGCAGAAATCAACGCGGTACGACGCGTTGTTGACCATGAGGATCATATGGGTGAAGAAGAGCTTTAACGACCAGTATACCACGGTGACAATGAACTCAAGCGAGATGACGACCGCAAGAAAGTAATTGTTCTTGAAGTGGAAGAGACGCAGGCTGCGAGTAGCGTGGGCGACCACTGAGAGAAAAAAGTAGTGGACGGTCAAGTGGGCCGAGATGTTCGTGAGGAACTGCGCAGGGCCCGCCTTCTTGAGGGGCACCGGGAGGGCTTCCACGCGCACAAAGTGAGTAAAGTAGAGACCGTAGCCAATGACAAGGAGGGCGACGACGCTGAGGGCAAGGGAGTGTCTGTTGCCGGGGACTCGAAGCGCTTGCATGATGCGGAATGGCGAGGGTTCTATTTGTTTTTTGTGATGGCGGGTGGAAAGTGCTGAAAAGAAGGAAGTGAGCGAAAAGGAGAAGGAGAAGGAGGGGGAGGAGGAGATAAGCGACTGTTGTGTGGATTGGCGGCGCGTGGAACCCCGTGGAATCTGATCTGATCGGACACTCTTACAAGCGCAGTGACAGTGTGCTGCTACACCGTAACAAAAACACTCTTACACTGCTACAACAGTGTAGAAGCACAGTAGCAATACACAGCGACCACGCTGTTTAGAAACTGCGGTGAAATGTCCTCAAACACACTGGTGCCTACTCTACAGGGCTGTCCGACCAGCCGATTTACGGCCAGCGTTTCCGTTGTGCGCATTTGCCATCTACATAGGTCTTGAAACATTCATATCGTGTATTGCACGCCACGGCCATATACGCTCGCAAAGACATTGAAGCAAAGACATCTAAGCAAAGAAATCGAAGCCATTCCAGAGGCCTGCCTATTGAGACTTTGCCTCGCATGTCCCGTGGACATTCTTTCGACTCCCCTTCAGATGTCCTTCTTTGGCCGCGGCACCCTAGCACCTACAAGGCCCTCCTGGACCTTTCTGAGCAAGGCGAACCCACAAAAGGCAAAGGATCCCACGAACAAGAAGATTGCCGCCCGCTGACCCTCCGATGGTACATTCAAGAATGGGTACGGGTACGCCTGGCCCCGCGCCGGGTCGACGAGAATGCGGAGCCAAAGCCAGTAGGCGTTGGTCAAGAGGGCGCAGATGGCGAACTCAACGCGGTTCGACGTCTGCACCGCCGGCACGAAGGCAAAGTAGTCCGCCGCCAACGACACGAACGGCACAATGTGGAGGCAGAAGTCGAGTGAGAATGGGACCTCCTTCTCGAGGATGAGTTCCGTCGAGAGGAAGCGGAGCAGCCAGTACACGCTGCTCACGACAAACTCCAATGCGAGCACCACAGGGAGCACGTAGTTGTTCTTCGCGAAGAAGAGGCCGTCCAGCCCGAGCACATGGCTCGCGATGGTACTCAAGTAGTACACAACGGTGCACACCGCGGAGATGTTCGTGAGGAACTGGTAGTGGCCTGCCTCCGCGAGGTTTTCGGGGAGCACAAGGCCGCTAATGATACGGAATCCAAAGAGCACCGCCACCGTGCTCGCAGCATTGAGTGCGAGCGAGTACCGGTTGCCGGGGGCTCTCGTAGTGAAAGGCATTGGAGAGTAGCGAATGTTCTGTGTAAAGCTCAAAACTGTGGATTTTCAGCACAATTCGCAATGGTACTAGATTTCAACGGCAGATTTCAAAGCACAGCGAATGAAAAAGAAAAAACTCAACGCTTTGCAAACCCTATAGTTTCCGGCAGCTATATCCAACAGCCTTAAAGTAAAGAAAATCAGTCAAAAGCTCAAGTGTGCACAGCGAGACAGTTGTGTGAACAGGAAAGAAAACGGCGCCAGATTGGGTTGCTCTATATATATATATATATCTGCGTCCTACAAGCCGGTTTTTGCGGCTGTCGCAGGGCCGTCTTAAGCGATTCCAACCGGCCGGCAGGCCTCATATAAAGCTCACGCAGGTCTCGGGTGATGCGTGCCGTTGCCTTCCAGTTCCACGGACAACACCGTAGCCTTCGTTTTGTTTGGTTATCAGGTCAGAGACACCCAAGCAGGAGGGCAAAAGACCGTTGTCCTTAAGTGCCGTGTTGGTTGCCCACTTGGTAAATTTCAGTTCTTCGCAACGGAACACCCGTTTTCCATATCTTTCCCTCGGCTTCGGCTTTTGACTGCTTCCGTGCTAGAACTGGAAATGGCCGTATAATAGGATAAAATCAACTTTGACCGCAACATTGGAGGAGCCACAACACACAGCTACGCGAGATAAAATTAGATGCACAAGATCAGATTCACAATATGTAGTAATATAAACGGGTAGAAACAAAGTGCACGCACTCTCATGACAGAATGCGGTAATCTAAAAACACAAAGAAATAGTAATAAAAACGGTATCCCAAAAAGCACCATTACTGGCACCAGTAAAAAAAAGCACAAGATAAAAAAGTAATGCAACTAGTCAAACAGAAGAACAGAAAAGTTAAAAACACGCAATGAGTGACCGTCAAATGGATAATAATACATGGGGGGTTCCCGAACGAGCCTCGGGACTTGGAGAATTGAAACTTGAAGGGAGGGAGTTGGGAATAAGGGGACGCAGCTCAACACAGGCTAACTGCCCCGTCACGAGCATCCGGTCATACCAATAAGTTGACCAAAATGAAACTGAACACAGATATGATCAAAAAGCTGTCCTTAATCTCCATGCTGAACTGGTCATATGGGTCCCACTCAATCCCAGAAATCGCGTCAGCCATGCCTCTCTTCTCCTGAACATGCGGCTGCTTGTCGCCAACAGTAAGCCCGTCTATGAGACTCCTTACAGCTGCCACAAAATAGCTCTCGCTGTGGCTAAGCTCCTCGTGCAAGGATTTTGATCGGTCTGGGAGGGCCGAAAGCAACATGTGTAGGGAAAATACCGCGAACAACAAGATTATGGCCGTCTGCTGGAGCCGCTGCATGTGATGCTTGTTTTTGCTGGAAAGACCGCCCATGAAGTCTGTGTAGCTGGATGGAGTTGATGAAAACCTTGAGCTTGACTTTTCGCTTCCTTGGAGCGTTGTAGATGAAGTGCAAGGCGATGCAGCCAACAGATGGCTTTTTTCTGCTTCGGAGGTGCTGTTTATTTGGCCGTCGATACTTTCGCTACCAGCAGTACCGGGGCTACTGCCTGCGCCGGCGCTATCTGTCGAGGTGATACAGGTGCTTGTGAGATACTTTAGACCGCTGGTATACGCCAACGGAACCATTATATATATGGAATGTGTGGTTTGTGATTATTAGAGGACTAGATTGTCAAGTAAACCTCTGCGAATCACGATCGAGGCGAGGTCGCGACAAATGGAAGGTCGGATATTTTACGCTAATAGTAGAAGGAATGCATTTGGGCTTCAAGCCAAGAAAACGTCGTGGAGCGTTTGGAAATGTGATGATCAAACGATCTTTTATAGTGGCCTCGTGTGGTATTGAAAGATCAAAAGTCAGCACTCGGTAGACCGGTATGATACCTGAGTAACTTCTGGTTGATTTATGGTTACCGCAAGACACTGCACTTCCAAAAATTGGCGGTACTGGTGTAATCAGTGCAAAAGAAATGGGTGCTTTTTGCGCTGAAAAGGGAGTTTTGTGAGATTGGGGGAACCTGAATCGACTTGCGCTCGTTATGCTTTCCCATGAAATTTGATCCACAAACTGTAATTCTTAACAACGAAATAAAAAAATGTGTTATACAACTGTTTTCAAGTGCCTTTGAAGTGCCTTTTCGAAACAGCGTGGTTTCTATGCTGAGACCACGATTACCACTGGTTTATATAAGAGTGGCTGCAGAGTAGCAAACGTACGAGGCCTTCCTTGTGGACAACGCTGGAGGTTGTGATGTTATCGCCCGCAAAATGTGCGGTCTGGTTGGTCGGAAAAAGAAACACAATAACACAGTGGAGCGGATTCGGCAGTAGATAGTGTACTATAGCAACCGTCCACAGAGAATGAATAACGAACAAACGTGAATATGAGAAAAGCAAAAAAATGCCCCAAATATAAACAAGCGGTGAAGTTGCAAAAAAAAAAATAACAACAACAGAAGTGCCAGAGAAGTGTTCTCACAGAGACAGCCACGACCCATGACAGATTCCGCGTGGAGAACAAAGGGCGCCCGGCTGCTCAGCGCGGTATGCTGCGGGCTCCGGGAGGGTCACCTTCAGAAGGCATTATTTTTAATGCGCGCCTCTAGGGTCTAGATCTCGCCAGCATCGCTTCAAAGTCTTGCTTCTCGAGATGGTTGGTGCTCACAACTTAAAATTATGAGAGGCCTCTACTTCGTGGCTTTTCTTTTTGGCCTGTCCTTCGTTTGCAAGTCGAAGACTGAGTTTCTTTGTCTGTGTTTTGGAGCGTGCTATAATGGCGTGATGGCTGCTTATAAATGCATATATGTGCGTAAATATACCATCTAGCGGGTCTCAATTGAGCATCTGGGCGTAGATGATATCTTATGCGGTATCGTATAGCTACTGGCGAGCCTGAATATTGAAAAGCAAGGCAGACTACGGTTTATACGACTGAAAACTGTAGTGGTTTGTCTGCGTGGTCATGATACATTCGCATCCCAATCCTCTCCATGGCGAGGCCAAGAAACCCAAAAGGCTCGGCGGCCTAATAGTATTCTTGAAGGCATAATTCTTGCAAGAGCCCTTGGTACGAGACCCCAATATGTCAAAGTACAGAATTCGGTCAACTTAGTAGGGCACTTTAACAAGTAAAATAGTTTACAAGATGACTACAACTAACCGTCCGCGTCATCTCTGATAAAAAGCACTGCAATGCAAAAAATGTATTCAAAAATAAATAAAATAACCCAAAAACATGCTAAATGTACAATCACTTTCTCTTGAAAAGAGCCTCGTTGGACAATGGGTCCTCAGCCAACACGAGATCTCTCTTTTTGACCATCCTCTTAAGAGCAGAGTCCTGTCTGTTCTTGGCGGACATAGCCTGCTGCTGTCTGAGTTGCGCTCTGACAACATTAGGACTGACAAACTGTTTGTTCTCGTAGATCTTTGGACCGCAGAAAGAGCCCTCTAGTATCACCACGGGGGTCAAGACCGCTCTTGGGCCGATTTCTACTAGCGTCATGTCGTTGTCTTCCTTGTTGTCCAAATCATCCGCCTTCAAATCGCTACCCACAACCTGCTCGTTGATCTGATAGTTTCTAATCCAGATCTTGCCGTCGACAATCGTGAAGGTCATGACGTGATCTATAAAAGGCTTGATTTTTCTTGAGGTTGGAGGCACACCAAAACTGTGTATCAACATTTCCTTGGTCAACTGCATGTTGACGGACTCTTCAAACTTCTTATCAAAGGATAATATTGGCCTGGAACCCTTGAGACAGTTACCGGTGAAATTTAACTCCTCCAAAGTACTCAAGTTTTGCACAAAGAATTTCAAACTTGGGCCGTTTGGAGACTTGGTGAGCCACATGTACAAGTCCTGATGCTTCTTGGCTTCAAAGTAGACAATATTGTTACAGTTATGCAATTCGGCGACTTCGTTCAAGTCGTAGACATTCTTCTTGGATCCAATCTTTGCCTGTTTTTTGGAATGTGGCATCAACGAGTGCAAGTCATTTATCAAGTGTCTGTGTCTATAAGTAACGCCTCTGGAGGACACAATCAACACCTTCTGCTTGTTGATGTGCTTCTTCTTTTCTTCTCTGTTGGCTTTGTTGGCAGCCCTACCAGAAGTCTTTGACAATGCTTTATATATAGATGACATTTTGAGTATTTGATGTTTAAAAACTTTTGAAAAAGTCAATATTTAGCACCTCTTTGACAGTACTATGATAACCTACATCCTATTCTTTTGAAAAATAGAATAAAGGACATAAAAAATTTTTTTTTTATGCGATGGGGATACTTTGGGTCTTACCCTCCTGAAGCCAGACGCGTGGCGCGCGAGACTTTTAATTTCCATAAAAAAGCTCAGCCAAAAAGACGAAAATTAAAAAGTAACAACATTTGTATGAACGGGGCCAACCACGACGCTAAAAAGTGCAGTTTCCAGCCAAATAAAACGTTACGCTATCGAAATCACGTCAATCACAGCACGGAAACCAAATAAACGGTAATCTTATGAGCTGAGGTAGATGCATATCGCGCTAATAGTCAGTTTCTGAATCATTATGTCCTCGGATGATGTAATGAAAGACAGCTTGGTCGCTACAAGAAGCAGAAGAACCAATGCGGGCTCTAGACTCAAGTCATTACTCCAGGCAGAAGAAATTCTCAATTACAATGAAGAGGACGAGAATGTTGATTTGTTGTTTCAGGAGAATGGCAGTGATGCAGAATTCAGTTTAAATGACAGCGAAAGTGACGAAGAAGCCGACGAAGCTGACGAGGAAGATCAAGACGAAGAAGCCGAGAACGATAGCGAAGGCGTACCGCGAGGGAAAAAGAGACAGAGATCTGCAAGTGTTAGATCTGGTGATAATGAGGATAAAGGGATTGAATACAATTCTGATGAAATGTTTAGCGATTCTGACGAATCCACTTCAGAGGAAGAAGACGAGGCAGCTGGAGAAAAAGAATTGGAGAAACAGGAGCGTATCAAGAAGCGTAAAGCAAGTAAAAAGAAAAAAATTATTCCGAAGATCCTCAAGCCCAAAACGCCGACCGCGGTTGCCGCTGCATCAGAGGCCAAAAAGAGACACAAGAGGGCCCCGGATGACGGGATCAAGGCCGATGCGTTACTTTCAGAAAATCGAAGATCCTCCACCAGGAAAGCTGCCATTCAAAATAAAATTGAGTTAGTCAACAAGCTCAAAGAGTCCGAAAGAAGAAGAGCGACAATGAAGCCGAAGCCTCAGAAAGAAGTCCATATTAAAACGCAGGAAGAAAAATTACTTGAGGCTATAGAAACAGAAAAGCAGAATATAGAAGCATTGACCAGGTTTCGAGAGCAAGAAGTTATCAAAAAGCAAAAGAGATCCCAAATTCTTTCGAGCAAAAAGGTACTTACTGATGTGGTGCGATTCATCTCCAAAATCCATTATGTGACGCCCAAAGAGGAGTTGACGGAGTTACGGAAAATACAAGAAAAGGAAAAGAAGAAAGATAGAAGAGGACGAAAGAGCGAAAAGCAAAAGCAGATAGACTTGGAGGAAGAGCAAAAGCAGGAAGATATTAAGAAATTGCAAACTAGAGGTAGATGGATTGAACTAGGCAAGACAAATGCCGAGATTGATGAGATTGAGAGAAAACAAAAGGAAGAGGAAGAGACCAGAATCAGGTTGCAAAAGGAGAAAGATGAACAGATTAAGAAAGAGAGAGAAGAGCGCATTAAGCGCGAAAAGGAAGAGAGATTGAAGAAGCAGGAAGAGGTGAGGAAAAGGGTGGAAGAGTACGAACGTAAAATGAAAGAGAAGGAAATACGAAGAGCTAATGGAATTGAAAGCGACAAGGAGAAGACTGGAGCTCAAGAAAAGAATAAAGGTGGAGATGTTATACAAACAAATCAGCAGCATAAAGGCAATGAGAACATAGTCACTACGAAAAAGAAGAATGAGGTACAAGAAAAGAAGCCTGAAAATGGCGTGGTAAAAATGGAGATAGATACCCCACGAATAAATGAAGAAGACAAAGGAGACAAAGGAAAGAATGGAAAAAATGGCACGATTAATGAGCAGGTTGACAAAGAGGAAATATTAAATGGTAATAAGACAGAACAAGCTGACGTTGGTAATAACACAGAAATCAACGAAGTAGCGCAGAAAACCATAGACACGGAAGAAAGCAAACAACCACAGGAAACTGAAAATGCTCAACATGACGAGGCGTCGAATAGAGTAACCCAAGAAACGGAAGATGATGAGCCCAAGATAAAACCAAAGCTCGAAGAATCAATCAAAAAAACCGATATTAAAACCGAGTTGGAAACAGATAATGTTGCAACTGGTGAATCTCGAAAATTAAATGACAGTGCCAAAGCAGATAATCAAGAGAATAGCAGGACGGGTGCGCCAAACGGCACTGCTAATGGTGAAGCAAAACCAGAACAGACAGAAGGTCCCAATGCTACAAGCGAATCACCTGCTGGAACTGACGGCAGCGCTGAACCTGCCAAGGAATCTACTGCTCGTTCACCGATCACGAAAAAGGTGACATTTGTTAACGACATTACTAAGGGCGTAGACAAAGAAGAATCCCTGAAAAAGTCAAGCCAAACGCCAGAAGAATCAATCAAAGTTAAGGAGGAAAGCAGCAAAGAGCAGTTTGACAGTGTTAAAGAAGAAACAAAAGAAACAAAAGAAATGACGAACGAACCTGAAAAGCCTAGATATGAAGGTCCTCTTTTGAAAGTGTTCCGCAACTACATTGCGTTAGATAATTTCAATAATTCTAAAACGCTTTCGGACAAAAGAAAAGTTAAAGAAATTGTTTTGGGGCCACAGTCACTCTGGAGCGCTCATAGAAGATCCAATAATGTGGAAAGAATTATCCACATAAAATCGGCTGCCGGAAACTCTTTACAGTCTACGTACAAAAGTGACCTATTCATACCTTACTCCGAGTTGAAAAGTGCTGAGTTTGAAGAGCTTCAAAAGTTTCCAAGGCTCGGCGTTGTTGACACGAATGACCAGAACCTTGACAATAATGACAAGAAGGTTGAAGCGCTCAAGGAGATCAACATCAAGACGCCAGCGCCTAGTTCCATATACTTGCCCACTGGCCTCAAGAAGACCTGCTTCATCACCGGCAAGGAAGCCTTGTATTTTGAGCCAAAAACAGGTATCCCATACGGCAGTGTTGAGGCTTACAAGGTTATCGACCGGATCAAACAGGGGGAATTTGCGTGGTGCAGTTTTGGGGAAGACAAAGGCGCCTACATGTTTGCTAGATATGGCGAGCCTCGTCCTGCAAAGGGTGTTCCTCCAGGATTTGCTGATGATTAATGATACTTATTTTCATGTTTATAAAATTCAATGTACTATAAGATGATATTTACGAGTTTGCGAAACTGTAGTTTGTGATTATCTACTTGCAGCTTTCTGTTTGACAGACTGACACGTCATGACAAAACTTTGTAAAAACCTTTATACATTTTAAGGAGGCGTCCAGTAATACAGCTCTATATTTCAGTATAGTTACACATACGATCTTCGTAGATGATCAATTATCATGCCATCTTCTTCCCAGCAGCTTGCTCCCTATGTTGAAACGCTGCGTCGCTCAAGTGCCTGCTTATAGCTGGCGGAGCAAAATCATGTGCGCCGCGTGTAAAATTTTTTTCTGCCTTACAAAGAAAAAAGACGCCTGCTTTTAATAAGTTACTCATTTGCTGAAAGGAGATAGGCTTGCATAATTTCTCGTACCGTCAAGTTCCAGATACTTCCCATTACTGCCGTTACTGAACACATTTTCCAACATTTCAAGCAACCCCATTGGAATACTTCAAAGGTCTTCAAGTGCATAGGTACCAAGCTTTTTCAGAGGTCGTTTGACAGTCTTTTCGTCCCTGTTTTAGTATACTGATAAGGTAAATTGATAGCGCTTTCTCGAGGAAATTCCAGTTCGATTGATGTTAGAAACATCAGATACACAATTATAATTCCAATTGTACTGCAGCACGTCCAAATAAATAAAAACCATTTCAATCTGATAAATCACTTCATCCCTATTTAATAATACTTACGCCAATAGCATGTCCGACCGACAAGTATTGCCAAACATAACAGTTTTGATATCCGGCAATGGATCCAATCTCCAAGCGTTGATTGACGCTGTTGCCGATGGCCAAATCAAAGCCAAGATCTCCCTCGTCATATCTTCCTCTGCCACCGCCTACGGTCTAGAGAGAGCCCACAAGGCCAACATCCCAACTAAGGTGCACACGTTGAAGTCGTACTACCTGGCCATCCCGGCCGACGGCACCGATGCCGCAGAGAAGAAGGATCACAGAGCCAAGGCCAGAGAAGCATTTAACCAGGATCTTCTCAACATAATCTTGTTCGGCGACAAGTACGGCTCGCAGGAGAGCGTGGCTGCCACTCCCTTCTCCTCGGGCCACAAGTGTCCAAACTTGATTGTGTGTGCCGGATGGATGTTGATTTTGTCCAAGGAGTTCCTCGTCAACTTGGAGCCGCACGAGATCCCAATCATCAACTTGCACCCAGCCTTGCCGGGCCAGTTTGAGGGTATTAATGCCATCGAAAGATCCTGGAAGGCCGCTCAGGACGGCGAAGTCGACAAGACAGGTATAATGATTCACAAGGTAATTCCAGAAGTGGATAAGGGCGAGCCTTTACTCATTAAAGAATTACCTGTGATAAAAGGGGAAAATTTTGAAGAATATGAGGCCAGAGTCCATAGCACCGAGCATATAGGAATTGTGGAAGGTACGGTCAAGGCACTTGATGTGTTGGTAAAGAAATGAGATTCGGTCTGAGGTCTTTATTAATTTTTCTCTCAACTATAGTTTTACCTTCTTTTGTTCAATTTTTGGATTATTTGCTTTTAGTATGTTTTTTCTTTACCTTCTTTATCTTTCATTGCTATTTATCTTTCTTACTATATTTTACGGTATTATCACTATAGAATAAAAGTCACGGGCATTGTTTTTACATTGGTTCTTCCAATCATATCTTAAAGAAAATCATCATTTATAACAATACATTCAAAAGAAAACTAGCAAAAATTGTTTTTCCAGAGAAGAAAATTCAAGGTTAAGCAACAGCTAGCTTCTCAGGCATCCACCTCCATTCTATCATCTGAGGTAATTGGTATTTCGGTCTCTTCAATATCGACCAAATTATACACGCTTTCTCTCAACACGGCAGTAGTTCCTTTTGCAAATTTGTAATTCTTGGCCTTCTGTTCTCTGACGTTAGGAGTTATGTAGTTTCTCAATAACACGGCATTCTTACCGGTTTCCATCACACAAACATCTACATTGGAACCAGAACCCAAATCGTTCCAGATACCAGCTTCAATGGAATCGGCACACAATTTGATGCATTCTTCCTTAGTCAAGTCTTCCTTCCATCTGCTTTCCATAACGGACATAGCTGCCAACGAACCAGATCCCAAAGTTTGGTATGGACCAACGTCAGTGGAACCGTGTGCCTGGACGGAGCACAAGTGGGCGCCTGTTGGATCGGTGCCGGCAACAATCAAGTAAGCGCCAATGTGTCCCTGGTATTTAAATAAGTGTTGTTTCAATAAAGTCAATGCGGCGATCACTCTTGGCTCACGGTTTGTGTAGAGCGAGTGGAGCTCCAAGTTGGATCCTATTAACTGGGTGACCGCTTCTGTATCGGCAGCGGTACCGGCACCAGCACACCAAATCTTTGGCGCGAGCTTGTGTAACTTTTCACAATTCTTGTCGGCAACAATTGGACCAGCAGTTGCTCTGGTATCTGCGGCAATCTAGTGACATTTCATGTTAGTAGATGATTCCTCGTGGATCGTTGTAATATTACTCTCGAAAACGAGCAATTGGAAAAAATTTATGCCGTCTCTATATTAAAATGCCCATTCCGCTTTTAGCATATGTTCTCAAATATGGTTAAAGTGCAAATCTGTTTCATAGTGCCAAAAAGTGCTGCAACAATCGACAATTATTTTCAATTACTTACCACAACGCCACCTTTGAATTTGCATCCGACAATCGTGGTACCTGTCGAAGTTGCCTTGGGCATAGGATGGCCCTTTGAGGCAATATATTGGTTTCTTTGGTAATTCTCGAACCCTAAACCTGCCATTTTTGATTACGATAATATTGCAAATGTTAAAAACGATAGGATGGTAGGCCAATTAGGTATTGTAAAGACGGTCTGCAGTAGCAGGATCGAAAAATACAGTGCTGCGCAGCTTTGGTCAATTCTCAAATAGACAGTTTTTCTTGTGAATATATGGTTTTGAGCAATGGTCCACATCTGTCCCGGTTAGGAGATGAGAGCACCCAGGATTTATAGCTACAATCACTATAATTCATCAAGCAGTAAATAGCAAATCATTCGATGCGATCATCAAAAATGCAGTAGAGATGTAGAATAAGAGCAGTATTTAACTAATGCAATTTTGGATTTTGAAACTTTAGCTTTAAACTTCCTAAACAGTAACATGAAGTTGCTCAACAAAAAGAACAATAAACCGATTTCAACCATTCAAAGAGCACGTACTATTATAACGCTCTCTGTCTTTGCATATGTAACTAACATCAACTTGTAAAGAACTCAGTAGAAAATAATTTTATAGATTTTTTATGGGATTTTGTAATATAAATATCTATAAAAATGGAACTCAAAAGTTGAAAGTTTTGGACTTCTTAAAGGAGTTTCTAATGAAAAACCCCTTGAAGGAAAAAATTCTTTATAACTAAATAGATCATTCACTACTTAGCTGGGTTGTTATGCCTTCGCTGCTTTCCTTTTTGCCTCGTTAAGTTTGCCTACCTCCAATAAATAGTTCCCAATTGCTTGTACAAATAATCTGTTGGCTTCCATTGCACTCATTCATGTACCGAGAACCTTCAAGAGATGAGAAATTGACGAGTGTATATCGTCTGTTTCTGGCATGATGTCTCGATTTTTGCTTTCAAAAAACATACCAGCTCCGCCAAGGTCGTTTTTACTATGTGTTTTATTTATTGGTGAAATAAATATCGATGTGCTATTTTTATTAAGCGCGACGAAATCAAACTCTTCCTCCTCGGCCTGAAGCTCTTCATGATAGTGCCTTGAATTACCAAAAAAACTGAAATAAGCTTCTGATTTCATCACCAAAAACTTTGTTGCTACTGCTGCTATTGCTTCTGTTCTTTGAATCTCTAAAGCAATCCTTTTTGTTGCAAAATCTGCGAATACCAAGGCTGTTATAGCAGCTCCTTCTTCTGTGATGCCCTGTATCGTTGCTGCTGCTCTGCCTGTTGTCTCTTTCCTGATGCGCCATCAACTATCCAAGGGGTGAAAAGCATATTGAACTCTTTTAGAACCTCCATATCTAACCTTCCATCCTCGGCAGCCCCAGGCAGGTACATGTGCCTTTGTTCTTCAATAGGCCCGCTAAGATCGCATTTAAAAGTCATTTTCTTGCCCACGGGAGTGTTAGTGTCGTCCATAGTATTTTGAGCACTCGTCGGCGGGGCGTCTTTGATAGTCATGTCATACGGCACATTACCCTCATAATCACAATAACCAGCTTTTTTTCCTCCTTTCCCCCTCTCTGGTGCCTTCTTTGCCTAGTAGCATGAAGGGAGAAAGTAATGAGATGGGAAGTCGAAGAGGGGAAGGGGATGCAGATTGACATTATTGGCTGTTGATCTCTGAATTGAGCTGGTAAAAAATTCATAAACTGAGAGATAAAATAAACAGGACTCGTTCTCTGGAAAGAGGAAAGAAGAATACAGCAGAATGCAAAGTTATGAAGGAAAACAATCAATCTACACCACATAATAATAAGGTAATACCCAGGCCAGTTTCCACGGTCATATATCAACGCAGACTCACAGTTAACACCATCCCATTAAGACGGTTCCCAAAATCCGGCCAACTCCCTTTTTATGAACGCCAAAAACCAAACATTAGTCTCTTGCGTGCCAAGCTCCTTCCATTTCTACAACTATCACCATCATAACAGCATCGAGGTATGGTCCTGTTTGAGCTCAGTGTACGAACAGGTTCACGACATGGTGCGGTTCGAAGAAGCTTCGTAGAAGTCAGTGGTAACCGGTAAGGGCGCCAGTGTCAGATCATTGCAGCCTTTTAACATGAGGTTCTAGTGAACTTTTTTACTAATTTGATAAAACAATCAAGATAACTATTTAGAACATCCTAGATTTATAAATTAGCCTTTAATTTACTCAAGTTCTTATGATGATTAATAATATTGTAATTGACAACTGTGGAGGTATATTTCTATGGGGGTTCGCAGACGTATTCTTTCTATAAGATGAATGCATAGCTATCGACAAATAGGGTGTATTAAGAAAGCCTTTATGGCATCTTCTGACTAGGATAATACATTGATCTGGACTGACCTTCTGTCTTTTCTCTCTTTCCCTATATAACGGTGGTCGCTCAGAATTATGTGTAAACTGGTCAGTATATAAGACAACCAGATCAGGCTTAATTTCTCCCGTAGACTGACTTATTTCAGATGTGCCTCAGTTGTGCCGTATTATATTGTTACGCCGGTGTAATTTTCATCCTTTTTAATCGGGGCTCCCATTAAGTCCGACAACAACAACAACTAACCATTTTGCTCATACCTGCCTAGGTTAAAGCAGCTCCAGCTAACTTTCGGTACTATAGCCAAAACTTGGCACCCTCAAATGACTCGCTAACGACTGATAGTTTTTAGGATACTTTAGCTCATCTCCAAAGACCGCTGATCTCTCATAAATTAAAAGATTCCTGCAAGCATACGGTGCAAAACCCGGTCATTTCTTTTGACCTTATTTTGTAATCCTTATCCATATTTCGGTCATTCCAACTACAAAGAGACCACAAAAGCAGCAAGCCAACTGATTTTATTTATTCAAATAGCATACTTTGTTCTAAAAGAGAGCAAAACAAAGCTTTATTCAAACCCACTCGGACTATCATAGGACTTAATCTCATAAAATAACCTTCTTACTTTTTTAATTTCCTCATTCTTCACTTCTTGATCCTCAAATCCGCGTACGGCGAATTCGAAATCTATTACCTACACCCTCCTGTCAGCGCAGCACAAAATATTGTTCCATGATATATCATTGTGCAAGACATTGCTTGCGTGGAGATGGGTAAACATTGGCTTGACTGTATTCTCAAAGATACTGATCTCCTTCTCATGGCTCACGGTACTCCAAGACATTATATCCAATTTCTCAACTACAAGAAACGGGCCCATGAACTTTAGACCATAACCAAATTTGAATGAGTAGTCTTCAAGAGTACCAAAGCTAAAGGCCCTGGGAACCCCCGGCCAATCTCTGAGGCTATGGTAGATTTCTATCTCTTTTGCGATATTGTAGGTGGCCTTTTCCAAGAACTTTTCCAAATATCTCTTTGAAATTAATTGCTCTTCGTCCGAACAGGTTTCCCAGAAAGGATCGGAGATTTTCATCAACAAGTCTTCACCCTGGTGCGGATGTGCTCGGTCAAAGGGACTGTGATCGGTCTGGGGAGAGAGTCCAAGCACCATGCTCCTGATTGCAGCTCAAAGGGGTGCTCTTTCTCCGGGGCCTCTGATATGTCAGATAGCGCAGCACTGGGCAGGAATGGGCTTTTTTGAAAGTGGACCAAGGCGGCGCCTGATGCATTAACAATTTCATCAGAGCTGGGCCACTCACCCAGGGAAATAACAATGTCCTTTTCAACATGCTCTTCACTGCATGAGGTCGCCGAAAAGGAAGTAACGCCCGTTGAAACGGAGCCATACGATTGATGGCTGTACATATAGGTCGTATAGGACCGAGCGCTGTTTCCATCTGATGCAGCTGAGGTCCTAGCTGAGCTATTGTGTTCAGCGGAGTGGATGCTTTCATTGCACTCCTGGAAAAATTGTTTCAAACACTCAATAAACCCTTGTTTCTCATCAATTTTTTCTTCATTTTGAAGAAGCAAAGATGCGTATTTCAACTTTAGCTGCTCTATAATATGTGCCTCGATCTCGATAGGATAGTGTTTCCGGCCTTTTAGGAAGATAAACTTTTTATCGAAGAATGCTGGCTTGAATTTCAACAAGACTATAGCTTTAAAATCGGTGAGGCAAGCCCACTGCGTCCCAGTGTATAGACATTTGGCAGTGAGCTTCTCAAGAACGCTATAGGTTTTGTTGAAACTGTCTATCTTGTCTCCATCCTTATAGCTGGTTTGAAACTGGTTATTGTGAATAAATTTATCTTTATTTTTGATGATGCTAATGAAAATTTTCCTGATATTCACCTGAGGCATTTTGGCTTCTGTTAAAATCAAAGGGAAAACCAATTATTCAACAATTCTTCCAGAAAGGTCCTTGATTTTGCCATTATAGCCGCAACAATAGTTAATTGTTGAACCAGCACAGCAATATTTTAGCAGTTGTTGCTGCTTAGCTCTTGAAAAAAAACCAGCTGGGTTAAAATTATTTTCACTTGATATATTAGTAGAGAAGCACTTGGCTGCCGAGGTTCTTACTTCTTCAGCGCTTTTAGTGAAAACAAAGGATAAGGGGTTAAAAAGATGTTTATATAAAAGTATGTTGATGTCACTCTCCCGAGAAACAGTTTCTATTCTGTGAATACAGATCCCTTGCCTGATTTTCTTTAGCAACAGTTCGTCAGGAAAAAAAAACCGCTTAATCTCTTCCACATCAATAGGACCAGCAGTAAACGTTGGCAAAAGCGCACTATTGAAGGATATCTTCAAAGTTTGACCTGAATGTTGCTGATCATCGAAATAATATGTGAAGGGTTCTGTTGTCTGTGGCCTTCGATCATGGTGTTTTGTCTGTTGTGAAGTATTGGATTGGGTAGAACTAGAGACCTATGTGTATCTATTAGTTGTGCTTCTTGAATTGTCATCAGTTAATTCACTTGGCGGTATTCTCTTGCTCAAATAAGCCGAGTATTGGCGCTCCATGAACAAGTCACGGAAGGATATACCATTAAATTCCGCCTAAAAAAGTCTTTTCTTATAGTCGGAATTAGCAGAGAACAAAATCATTATTACTGGACGTATGTTATGGCTTTATTATCTTTCCGCAGTAGTATGATGAGAAGTATTTCAAGAGGGCGATTTTCGATTCTAAGAAGCAGTTTGGCATTATTTATACACAAATAAGGAGAAAGCAGTATCCTTGTCAGGGAAGGCCAATAGGAAGGATCAAGCAAGCGCCTCACAAACAAAAAAATACAGTAGCAAAATGTACTGTTTAACATCGCGTAGTCTTTCTATGCATGTGGAAAAAACTGAAAATACAAAAATCGAAAACACCGCAAAAACCAGAAATGAGACAGTTTAAGACAGAATTTACATTTGCATCAGCCATCAATATGGCTACCTTGCCATCAATTCAAGGTGATTTACTCATACTATAGGGGCTGGCTGATTGGTTTTTGTCTCTTTTTAAGATGCTTGACAGGCTTTAGTTCAGATTTTTGATGAAAAACTTTGCACTATGGTCCGCCAAGCTGTCTTTTCCAGGTGCACTTAAATTTTTGCAAAATTTGATGGGTATTAAACGGCAACTACAATGTGCTTGTAAGGTTTTTGGGTAAAAGCTCCAATACTTCTTGGGCACAGAAACGAGTAGCGTCAGTAATGGTCAACAACGAAGAGGGCACGAAGGTCAATTGAAAGGAGATATCTACATGCATATGAAAAAATACAAATTTTATTTCCTTTGTCATAGGGCACTTTAATCGCTCCAACCTTGAATCTATCGTTTCTTATTCAAATAAGTCGTTTCTTGTTGTTGATGCTGAGACTTGTGCGGCTTCGACGATATGTGAAGTTCAAATAGGCTTCTTGCACATTTGAAGAAATTATGGTACCCGATAGTCTATTAAATGATTCCTTCACCACATACTAAACTTTACTTATTCTTCAACTTTCAGTTTTAATTCATGTATCCAAATGCCATGAGCCAAGACCATATCAAACGTGTTGAAGCGTTTTTGGAGCAAAATGTCTTTGCCACCAGACAAGTATCTAGTCGGTATGTACCGATTTCCCGGCCTTTAACGAAAAGTCACTGAGAACTTAACTCGCTTCGTAGCCTCCATCATGATGATGTATCCAAAAAGGGTTATCTCGTGTCTTTTATTTAGCAGGAAGCCCAAGCGGCTATTCCCAAACTCAACAAGAAAATCAAAGTGTTAGAGAACAATAATGGAAAGTTACGTTCGGGAAATGCAAGGAACTTGTTGCTCAGTTCAATAAAAACTCAATTAAATTTTGCAAATTGACCGTGACATTATGATGAAGGATACTGATAATTGTATTCCCAATACCCTATAGCTTATCAGCTAACTGTAAAAATCACCCAAGCGGGAGCCAAACCCACCTGGACGCGAAAGGGTAATGTTCCACTAAGTATCTACAAAGTATCTCTTGCGCTTTTCCACAATAACGGCACTAAGAAACGAAACTTGCACTCGCAGCAAATAGAAAAGGTGATAGCAAGGATATATTTCAGTTTACTTTTTATGAATTTATTGTAATGTACCGTTAGATGATGTAAATCACAAAGCAAGCTTCTTGATATGGAAATGAATATATTATAAGGTGTGGAAAATTATGCAGAGTGATGGTAAGTAGGTAACAGGGCTTCATGAAAAGAAAACCAACCGTGGAACAGCAGAAATGAAAACAAAAACAGTGCGCAATGTCATCTAACATAACTCGAATTTCTTCTTATTTGCTTTTTATGTCGCGGGCGACCCGCCTTTCCTAAATGTACTGGAACAAATAAAGCATACAGCCGATAAATCTGAATACTGCCAAGAAAATCACGATCCACAAGATTACCGTCAAGCAGATCTCGGATCTTCTCTCGGAGGCCTTCTTGATGTGGAAACTTTCTTCTTATTAATTTTGACCTTGATGCCGCACTTGTTGGTTCTGTAGGCGGCTTTATCCGGCTTGTATAAGTATGCGATCTGCTTCATGTACTATTCTTTCACCTCGGATTGCTTCATTGGTACGTCCATGGAGATCAAGAACTAGTTCTCACTCACAGCCTGGCCGCTATTCTCGAGACACTGTTTCTTGAAGAGCAGATAGTCAATGTTCTGTATCTTTGCCAGCTCCATGTTGTCCTTGATTTCATTGTCTCTGCTCCTCCAGTTCAAGTCGTGCAAGCTGCAAAAGATATAAACGCTCAAGAAGTTGATGATTGTCGGGCCTATTAGAAAGTACTGGAGGAGCGAAGTGAATATGCGCCACAGCTCAAAGTAGATGACAAAATTAACAAAGAATAAGGAATAGATAGAAGTCGTGGAGACCACCAAGCCTTTGAATCAGGGGTTGTGGAAGTTGAGCTCGTTAGAGTTTTTGATCTTAATGAAGTTTTGCACTGCCTTAGCGGCAATGAATAGTGGTTACATAGTGTAGCTCTTCACGAGAGAGGTAGAAAACAAGGAGGGCAAAGTAGGCTTTGGAGGTGCCCTCTGGCCGGTTACCGAAAGAAATGACAAAAATTATGACGGTGGCCAAGATAATAATACAAAAGCCCCAAATTAAGTACGACAAAAAAAATAATAGAGACAGGGCTATATAGCTATACAATTATCTTTTTAGGACTTTCGAGCAAAACAAGAGCTCATCAGGACCATATTCCAGTTACTCAATGACGAATTTCAATCAATGAACAATTAAATGTGTAGTTCATTTGGGAGTGAGGCGATGTCTGCCTTCTCCCGCTCCCTCCCCTTCACTGGCGACTTTGTTCACAGTCTTGCTCAAAACAACGGAACAAAAGGTTACGGAATATGACTATAGGGTACCGCGGCGACCAGCGCCTTCAGTCACACAGCCAGTTTCATAAAAAGCTTCAGACAATATCTTTATCCAATACATTCTATCAGCTCCTTAATTTAAAATGCCTTCTTGTAAAATCTTTAGCAACAATAAATCCAGAGCTTAACCTTCTGCTAAATTTACTTAAAGGGAAGTTTAGGGAGATTATCATTTAATGGTTTCCGTCAAATATCATGCTTTGATAATAAAACAATTTAATCAAAAGAAAATTTAAAAAAAAGCCACAATTGCTTGGTTCTGACCACAGGATGGATAAGTAGTGTTTCTCGGTTCTCATTATCAGTAATTTTCCTCGTCTTCTTACGTCCATAATCATTCATGCCTTTATATATGACAAAGGGTCCACATTGATAACTTTGTATACGTCGCAATTACTTGGACAATTATAATCATTAATTCTTTTACTTTAATATATTCTTTACCAATATGGCTGTTAAGCCATACCTGTACAACAGACCAAGTCCAAGCTCTGCTGCGCCACTACGCCCACATATCCAAACGACTTACAAATTACCAAGGCTGGAAGATTATCAAATTTACAAATGCGCTGGCATTAAAAACTGATAAACTAAAAATTTCTAGAAATGCTCCACAGAAGCACACCAACAAGCCATCTTTGAATTCCACCTTGTTATCAGCATAAAAAACCCTTGCGAGCTTACGGATTAGCCTTCCAGCCGCCAGACAGACCAGATTATCCCTTAGTGTATGCTTTGAGACGAATCCTGTCATCTCATGAGAAAAGCCGACCTCCATGTATAGTTCCTAGCCTGCGATCAAACAGTCAAATAGAAGGGCGCTTAGCAAAATGGTGCAGACAATTTCTATACAACAACGTTCCAACATGGCAAGCGGCCTGGAACTGTAATTCAATGAGAGTGATTTTAGGATATGGAGCTAAATCCAACAGTGAGTAAAAAGGTTATCTTACATTCAAGTGTTAAGGAAAGTAAAAAGATGTATTAATTCCACACTATTGAAAACGCCAAAAAATCAGCGCAACAAGACAATGCTAAGTTATTGGCTGCAGCAATATGACAGACATTGTGGAGCACCAATAGGTTCGCATCTTCAAAAGGTGGTGTTGGCAAGCAGAGGAAAAAAAACCAAGTCTAAAAACGAAACGTCTAGAAGGTTCAAACAAAATAAATGAAAAGCGGCGATCTAAAGAAGATCAGAGTCAATTAGGGTATTGAAGATAGAATAGAAACAGGCCTGTAAGCGAATGAATAAATGAAAGGGAAGCTTTTGTAAAATGAATTAGAACAAAGGGGAAGAATGAAGAAAGGATTATGCAAAGATGGAAAATAACACCATCAAGGTAGGAAAATAATTGTAAACCCAATTAATAATTAAAAACCGGCAAGTCTAAAAAAGAGATAGTTTAAAAAACCAAAATCTGAGATGAATGCAAATGTCTATATTACAAGAATGCCAAACAATGAGTAGATTCATTGACAAACTTATAACAACATGACACCAGCAACACCGGCAATAGCAGCAGCACCAACAGCCAACTTGTTACCAGCACCAGTGGCGATGCTTGGAGTAGAGGAGGTAGAGTTGGATGGAGCAGTGACTGCAGGAACGCTGCTGCTTGGAGTGAGGGTGGAAGCAGCTGGGACAGAAGTAGTGCCGGTCAATGGGCAGTAAGTGGTGAACTCAGTGACGGTACCGGAAAGGGTTTGGGTAACAACAGTGACACCGGTGGTGACAACGGAGGTAGCACACTTGTTTTCTTCACAAGAAGTGATGGTGGCAGTGGTGGTGGTTTCATCGTTGACAATGACAGTGGTGGCGTTGCTGTAAGCAGCAGAGACGGCGGAGGCCAAGACGGAAGCGGCAATAACTTGAGCGTACATTTTTAATATTGGTGGTTCTGGAGAATGTGGAAAGGGCAAAGCAGGTGGCAAAGTACGTTGATGAATAAAATTCAGTAAGTAGTTGATGATGAGATAAATAAACAAGAAAAACTTTTGCCGTCAAATTAGAGGAGGCCAGGGGTCCTATTTATAAGTTTTTTTTTCCATGAATCACCGGCAGGCTGGTTCCATCCTTTCTTTTGGTAGCAGTATCCTTCATTGCTTTTTTTTGCCTTTTCGGTTTTCTGTTGTTTCCATCATCAGCAGCGCCCAAGTCGCCCCTGGGTCACCGTATTGCCTCTTTTGGTCAGGCCGAGAGTAACAATAGCAAGCAGGACAAAGTAGTGAGATACTCTGCTGCATAGTTATGTCAGCGCTGTCTATTTTTAGCACCTTCGATCACAGCGGCATTTTTTCGGCTGCACGTTGTATGCAGCTACGGCATACTCTGTGCACAAACAGCTGTAGTGGAGGTGTGCGGCAGCAAGAATTGCTTTTTTCTGCTGTGGAAGTTCCAGGAAAGTGAAAACTTTTTCTCTGGTGGCGGAAGGAAAAACCGCACAAAAGCTCCATCTTTTGTGTCCTTTGGCGCATAGCAGACGCAGCCTCCTGGCGCTTTTTTGCGGACCCTCGCGGATTCTGGTAGTTGTATGTGGCCAAAAGTGCAGCCCCAGGCCCCGATAATGCTTTTCTCGCTAGTGGTCCAAAGTAGCCCACGCAGTACTCCTATTTTTAGAGCCATTACCTGGCATGCCATCGCGCAGTACAGACAGCGTCTGCAGTAATAGCAGACATTATCTGTATGTCTTTAATCATCCTGAGTTTCAGGAAATGGATGTTGTATTGTGGTCTCCCCACTGTTCTGCTCTATCAACCAGCCTCCAACATAAAGAAGGTTTGTTACCGTATACATTTTCTTATTCGCAGAACAACTGAAACCCAGTGTCGTTTGTTCTCTGCTGGTAATGCCCCGTACTATGTTGTGCTATCTCTTACTGAGCAGCAATATACAGCGTGCATTCCGCGCATAGAGGCTTTTGCCAGCAGCAGAATGTTGACAGGATTTTTCCTTTTCTATATTTTTCAACACTAGTGATATCCTGCAACGTACGAACTGTGAGCAATTAATCATCAAAACTTAGTAACCTGTGCTACTAGAATGGCCAGAGCAAATTGGCTAAGACATTTATCTCTATGTCAATCGCAAATTTTGTAAGTATAGCTTGCGCTGTTTACGTAGTCTACTTGCTTCTTCATAAAAATGCTCTTGTAAAGCGCGAAGTTTAATGCACTACAAGTTCACCTCTTACACAAAAACGGCATTTTGCAGCTTGCAATCATCTGGAAGCACACGCGTCAAATTCCAAATAGACAATGTATTTCTAGACATGTTGGATTGTTGCCTTCATGCGACGGCCAGTACTGCACCAAACAGTCCGTCCACTCACAGCCAATGTTGCAACTGGTGTTTGATTCTGTATACACCCGCTGCGGCGATGAAGGTACCGCTTTGAACAAACTTTCCTAACAACTTTGTACCGCAGAGACCCTTGAAACATTTTTTTGGTGGCGCTTTCTGGCAAGTCAGAGTTTCCGAATCTGGCCAAACGGGAATAACCAAAATACGTGTTCTGCATTCATCCGAGCAACTCAAATGTAGGCGAAACCGAAAATGAAACTGGCTTCGGCGCTCTAAATTGCAGGAAAGATATTTTGACCAACAGCCAAAGCGGTAGCAACTCCAGTAAGCAAACAATTAGGAAAGAAATTTTTTCACTTTTGCTATTTTTGGCCGTGGCATTCTATTTTTGCTTGAGCATGCTGTTTTGGGTAGCTGAAAATTCAGTAACAGGCAGGGGAAACCAAAACAGTCAGCCATTTTCACCAAAAACGCTCTCGCAAGCTGACACCAGCGGCTGTAGCAGCACCAGGCACCACCTTGACGTTTACTGGTTAGCAATTGCCCGCTAAAATGCAGGGATCCTTAGTACTTCTACTTTTTGGTAGCCTATGTTCCCTTTTTTCATTGTTAAACCTTTTCAGCGTTAGTTGTTTCCACGTAGTACTGCTTTCCGCCCGGCGAGAAATAGGAGAACTCTCCATAGATAGTAGCGCATGTGCGCTTGTCTATGCGCACTTTTTGGTTAGCTGTCTGCTCCTTGTCTTATTTTTTGTTGACGTTATCGCTCTCTAAGGATGGTGTCGTCAAATTGACAATGCTATCAGCTTGATCGAGAGCTGTTTCCGATTGAGGTGTTTCTTCTTCAGAACATGCAAATAAGGAAAAGTTTTCCTTTCTTTTTATTTAGAGTATATCGTGCGTGGATTGGCTCAATTGGTAAACAATAGTGGCAAATGACCAATGTTAGAAAAATTCTATTAGAACCTTTGTTTACCTTGTTTGTTTACGTTTAGCGTGTTTTTGTTTACCTTTTCTCCTTAAGGGCGGAAAACTTTATTGCACGAGAATTTTTTTCCCAAATCTAGCCAGTTAGCGTACACTGCAGAAACAGTGGATGGTCACCTTGACAACGGACTCAATTACCACTCCCATATCAGCAATCTTTTCCTCGTTGCCGCGGAATGCCTTCATCATGCAACAACGTTGGCGCCACTTGGTGCCTGTAGGATCACCAAAACGATGTGTTCTTCGTGTTGTCGTCCTGGTTGCCACAAGCGAAGTGCAAATAGCGTCGTCGCTAGGCTCTGCAGCCCCGCAACGTGTCTGGAGATGAATGTCTGTCCGCGAGCAACCTTTTTCCGGGCCCGGATCCCAGGCTGCTACCTGTCTCGCTTCGAGCCTCGCGATTCGGGCAGAAACAGGGGCAAGATACCAGAATAGGAGGCAACCCGCGAGCCCCGCAGTACTGTATTTCGGGAAGCAAACGCATGAGCTACGTGTCTCGACGCCTTGTTTGCAGCACTAGTGATATCCCAGCAGCACTCAAGCTTGCAAAAAAGAAAGCAAAGATGTCATAGTCCGCAGACAGTTGTCCGTATCCCAATGGCTGCGTGCCGGTGAGCCCATTTCGATAACTTTGGGGCGCTACCTCGGCGCTCGTGCAAGACAGGAGATTTGGGTTGGAGCTGGTTCGCGTGCACACATGTAGGATCCCGCAGACGCGAAGAGTCAGTTCTGCCAACCAAGCTGGCTGGATTTAGCAGTCAACCTGGAAAGTTCTGGACCCCGCTGGTCCCAAAGTCTAAGCCTGTCTGCCCTTCGAGGCTGCCATCGACATCTCTGCCGGGTGTACAGCCTTCAGAAACTCTCAACCTTTTACATGTGAAGGACCGCAGAGAACCAGTACCTTGTGGTTGATCAGCTCGGGATGCAAAAGACCAAGAAAAAAGCAACGCTACCTGTGTCTTAGTCCGAAAAGTCGGCCCCTTCAGTGAGGGACGAAAAAAGAAATGCGGAAACGGCTCTTTTGTCTTAGTTTTGACTTGGAAATGCGGTAACATTGACAATTTTCATGGATGCTTTGTGTTGCCGCACAAGTGACCGTACAATTGTCCACACAATAAATCAACATACCAGCTATTACACGTACGATTGTAGTGCTGTACCAGCTAGTGGGGAGCGATGCTCAGCTTCTTTTTCTATTCTGTTTGATTTTCGTATAAGCCTTGAAACAAGCGACACCTATTGTGTAGATGGCGGCGCCAGCCAGCGGAAACTCGGGAAGAGTTTCTGATTTACTATCGAACACCCCGTACTGCGCTTGGTTACTTTTTCTTGTTTGTTTATTAGCGCATGTTTTATCGAGGCCTAAAAAGATACGAAGAAACAGCAAACAGCTACAATGGGACAAAGATAACGCCGTCGTGAGGCACACTAGTAGGTATGATCAGCTATCACTAGTGCCTCGACTGGTTTGAAATGTTGACTACAGGCTAGCCACGCTATCTACGGGGGGACCCGGCCTCCCATCCTGTAAAGCGCAGTTCCACCCTGCGGTCCTCTGTCCACTCGCCTCGGATGGGCTGGTTACTCATCGTTACTCGTGGCCGCAACTTCTGTTTTTGATATGCGACGCGCGACTGCCGCAGCTAATCCGATGCATTAACCTGCACATGCGCAGGAAAAAGCTGTTTCACAACGTGAGCCCATGCGGCACAATGCCCAATTCGGATGCCTCCCGGTCCAAACCGGCAAAGCCACTAGCTAAGCGCTGAGGGCTTACCAGCGAGATTTTCCACTATATAAGCCAAGGGGACTGCCGTCAAATCTAAATCTTCCTGGTTTCTCTTTTTTTTCTCTTACTTACTTCAACAATCGTTCAATCTATTCACTCGTTTAACAGTAATCACTCCATCCAAAATGTACGCCAAGGTCTTCATCGCTTCCGCTATCGCCGCTGTTGCTTCTGCTTCTTACAACACCACTACCGTTGATGCTGAAACCACTACCACTGCCACCATCACTTCTTGTAAAGAGAACAAGTGTGCTACCTCCGTTGTCACCACCGGTGTCACTGTTGTTACCCAAACCCTTTCCGGTACCGTCACTGAGTTCACCACTTACTGCCCATTGACCGCCACCACCCCAGCTACCTCTGCTAACAGCACCTCTTCTGCTCCAGCTGTCCAAACCGGTGCTGCCAACAAGTTGGCTGCTGGTGCCGCTGCTGTCGCCGGTGTTGCTGGTGTCTTGTTGTTATAAGTCTAAAGCAATTTCTAAAAATATTCCTTTTTATTAATTTGTCTTTGTTCTTTTCATAATATCCTAATTTACCCCTTCGTTTTCTACAAGTTCGTTGTTGGTTTCAGTTTCGTTCAAATGGTCTAAACTTCTAGACTTTAATTTTTTTGGCTAATAAGTTGTTTATCCGAGCTCATCTTTCCGAGTGTATATATCGCAAAGAGCTTTTCCTCTACAGTCCTACCATATTATTTAATTGCCGCAGTCAGTTTTCTAAAATATGGTTTGGTAAGGTGAACATTGATGGTAACTCCAGATCGATATAGACCCGTTGAGCTTGTTTTTGATTCTATAGAATTTAATGATGGATAGCCTTATTAATTGATTAACTTTTTAACTTTTAAAAATTGTTCTTGTAGATTTCGGACCTTGTTTCTTTTGGTTCATTTTGAAAAATTATCTTTTTAACGGACGGCTACATGAATAGATGTCTCCGATTGTGATGCTGCTCCCGCGAAACCAAAAAAGGGAAAAGTTTTCTTTGTCTTAAATTCACTAGTGGGAAAATTTTTCGTCTCGGGGCGGTTGCACCATATGCGCAGAACCTTGCAGAACAAAGAAGAACACCGGTGGCCCTCTATTGGCAGTCTTGCAGACAGAGAGCTCGCTTCAGAACTTATTGATTCTATTAGCACCAAACCCCGATGCCTTGTACAAAAAAAGCAGCACCCAAGAAATATAAAAATAATAGCTCTTCTTGGCTGTACCCCGGGCCGCAGCAGGTTCACTAAAGGCATACCAAGTGGGCTGGTCGCACGCCATTGGCGTTCCCAGTGGTCGGCGCAAAGGGCAATACATGAGACTTCATCTTTCGTGTGCATTATGGTCCTCCCGATAGTGCCGCCATTATCCAATTCAAAGCATTTCTTTATAATGGACTGGCCAATGGCGTGAGCAAAGTGAAAGCAGTGTCTCTGATGACGCATCCCTATGCAGCACGCTGTGTATGTGTGTTAGGTGACGCGCTCAGAAGTCATGATCGCTCTGGGAGGAAGAGAAAGCTCTAATAAACTATCTCTAATGAGCTTGCTCAAAAGCCCGTCCTGAGAAAACTGATAGGTTGGCCAGAATGGGGCTCTGGTTGGGTATGTCAAGTTAACCTTCTGCGTAAGCTAGATTAGCCTGCGCTGAGCGGGCTATAGATAATTGAAACGGAAGGTTGAAACAGGCTGTCTGCATTCTGGTATCCTAAGATGAACATAGAATCCAGTGACCGCTAGCAGGTGGCAAGATAAAACCTTAACTTGCGGAGTCTCTGGCGCGCTGGAACTGACGTAACGCTCGTCGTTTTGTAGGGCTTTTAAAAGATATGACACTGTTTTCAATGTATTGTTGGGAGAGCAGTGACGTAGGCCCGAGCTTCGAAGAGATTCCATATGGCTCTGTGTTGTCGTGTCTACGCTCTCAGCTCCATACCGAAAGTGGATCAAAGCCAATGGCAAGCATGCTTCCCATTGGCACGAGCTAAAAAGCCTTAATGTCTTAGAACACTAACTTATGAAGGCACTCTGCTCTCTTTCAAAGCGGTATTTTTGGCATTTTTCCAGATGCAAGCTACACTATAAAATCCAACATGGCTTAGATGCTAAGTATCTCTAAAAAGCCTTTCAGGTTTCTTGCGCAATGCTATCCTTCGCTGTTTTATGCCTTTAAAGTTCCAGACCTACCAGTTTGGGCGTGACAGAATTATCCAAGGGGCTAAGAGTACTTACTTTCGATTATTGTGGGGCAGTGAACTTGATTGGGTGTAGAAGATGGGTCAGTTGTTGCAGTGTAGTGTATTTGCAATGAGGTGCGACACATGCGAAAAGACATTTCTGTATTTCTTGGCGTTCCAGGTTCTAATATTTGTCAAAAAGGTGTACCGGAATAGGTTGTGCAAAAAATAGGAACAAATAAGATTATTTCTAAGTAGGCAAAAAAGGAGGGTTTCTGTGATGTTGTGAAAGTTAGAAAATACAAGGCTATATACCTCAATAGAAAAGCGATACTTACGTTACATGTTGCCTCAACTATAAGTTTGCCCTTTTAGCTTATAAGCCGAGGAACAAAAGGACATGAAGCACAAATTTGTAATGGCTTACCTCTGACCTCTTACTTCTTCTTACTTTTACTATATGTTCATAAAGGCAGACTACTCAGGAAGGTATTCATTTAGCAATAATGCTACTAGCATGATAAAATTTTGTTTTTCTTTAAGTGTGCCTTAATTCAGGCTTTTGCTGTAATGTAATCCTGAAAGATTTTATAAGACAGAAGTCTTTTTTATTGCCAACAATACCCTATACACAAGCTATGTTGTAAGATTCATAATGCTGACAGCAGTACGAATAACTCGTTTGAGGAACCAAATTTACAACGGAAGACGATCGGCGGAGTATCAGGGCCACTCAGGCTTTCATTATCATATTCGAATTGGGGGCATTGGCCAAAAATTCCCAAAAGCTTTTTAGATTTCTGGTTTGCCGGTGAGGCTTTCAAGCCTTGAAACCCTGAACGTGAGTTTCAAAAAAATTAAATATTGGCTTAAAATTGTATTCAACCTTGGAGCGCTTTCATCTTTCTTTAACATATAACATTTTATTTACAGAAAGGTATTTCAATTGAAATTTCATTCGTTCATCCGTAAGGTGGCTGATTTAGTAAATACAAAAGTTTAAATATAGCAAAAGGAAATAAAAAAGCGAACTAACAGAAATAAAAAATGCAGATGCAAAAAAGCAGAGAAACTAAAGCTAAACAACAAGAAAATCAAAAAAGCATAAACTAAAAAAAGGTCCAATAGTGAGATGAGATACATGGACAGGATCCCCAATATTTTTACATAGCGTACTCTTGATGGACTATGAACATGGACTCGTTTCCTGGCTCTTTGATATACGATTCAAAATTCAAAAACTCAGAAAAGTTACCAATGTTCTCGTTTGGTTCGTCGTTGTCACCATATGCCTCGTGATTCTCCTCCTTTTCCTTGCTACTACCATTTGATGATATATCTCGGTTGCCATCGTCTTCATTATCCTCATCATCCTGCTCGTCATCATCGTTATCATCGCCACCCTCTACCAACTTTATGAACTGGCTCTTATCAATGCTTGGTTTGACTTCGCCGTCCATGAAAGACAAGTTTGCCAATAAATCAGGAACTCCTCCAGCGTCCTTCTGAAATAATGTCTCAACCTTGCTCCTCTTATCGTCTTTCTTGTCCTCCTTTATCGCTAGATTAATGTTGTATTTGCTGTATTCTGGCATGCACGAATCCTCGTAGCTTGCCGAATCTTCAAAGATGGTGGATTCATGGCACTTTACTTCATCATCATCTTCATCATCTTCTTTGAAGTCCCTATTGTTGAAGTCATCGTATGGTGCAAGTGGCGTTCTGGAAGATAATTTGACGTTATTGATTGCGTCGAGAAAGTTGGTTCTGAAATCCACCACCGGCTCATTCTGCCCTCTGGTGGTATCAAAAGTCGTAGTGTCGCACTCACTGATATCGAAATTGGTTGTCTCGTTGGCAAAATATACACCGCTGTGACTTGCTTCGTGATTTTTGCTTTCCTCCTCTTCATCATCTTCGTTTTCGCCTTCGCTGCTGCTGATATTGACACTGCTTTCTTCTTCCAGCTCGCTTTCTTCTTCGTTATCTGTAAGCACAATTGGGTTATTATAACAGGTGCCCTGCCTCTCGGTATATAATGTACGGCTGCTGCCTCTGGATGTTTTGGAATCGTTTTCGCTTTCTAGTAACTGTTCGCGGAGGTTCTTTCCTTTAAGCTTCTCAGTTATGAGCTTGCTCTTCTTGAGAACATTCTGTGTAACGAGCGATGGCGTTAGTGGCGTAGTGGGCTGTCTTTTATTCTGGTTATTATTGGAATTATGAGTGATAGCGGTTGTAGTAGCAGTAGTGTTAATATCGAAATCAAGGCTGTCGTAGAATGAGATCTCGCTCTGATTAATAGCGCTCAAGGACGAGTCTGGGGTATCTGTGGTCGTCATTGTTATTGTCCGTTCGTTGATTGGTAAAATGGATGGTGTGAGTGACAACTGATAAGTGAGGTAGAGTAATTAAGTGTATAGTAAATTACAAGCACTTCAATACAATAAAATCGACAAAGTAATGATTTTATTTTTCAATCTGGACAGCTAATTAACTGATTGACGGAAGCTTGAAAATATTTCAAATGACCCCTAGTTATATTCCTTGTGGAAAGTTCAAGATTTGAGATTGCTATTCTTTCGCCTAATCTATTTCATCATTGCTAAGCCAAAGTCTGTTACAAAATCTAGTTGCACAGCTCTACGGAAAAAAAATTACATAGTTATTTTTTTCCAAAATGCACAATCTCGATACCCTGCACACGACGAAGCAACACAACTAACTATTTATAATCTCTCCAATATGAATTCCATCAAGCTGCCTTAGATCCAACTTTATTTCCGCAACTGCCCTCAATTAGAGCGCCATTTTTTGTGTACAAATCTCATCAGTCCAGCAATTTCAATCAACAGTGTTGTCAGCACACTCACTGGGGCGATGAGCTGGCACTGCGGTGTTATTGTTTACAATTGACCGTTCGGGAACATCACAACATGAAAATGTAAACAATGCTGAAATAAGGACTTTTCATGTTTGTGCGCGCAAGAATATGTTATGGGAAGCAGGAATCACAAGGACACATAATGTTTTTACCTTACATAGTATTCAACATTTGATCTATGATACATGATATAGATCGCTGTAATCGTGAGTATTGACCAGATACGTAATAAAGACAAACAAACAGAATAGGCCCTGTTAAAAATGCTATATGAGAAAAAAAGGACGCAATGATAGTATATAGAATAAAATGCAGCATGAAAGTTATACGAAAGGCGAGCCAGCCAGCTTCCTCAGCATTATTTCAAATGATCATACTTAAGAGGCCGATTGTGACTATACCAATGAGCCAGTTGACAAGCAATCGCTGAATAGCATGCGAGTTAACGTTGGCCACAGCGCCGCCGATAAAAGTCACAAAAGCATTGGTTTCTTCGTCGCCAGCACCGTCGGTGGAAATTGTGTAGAGGGTTGTCTGGTGGTAGTTGGTGTTTTGGAAAGTGTCTGTTGGGGCACCTGAAGACTGCAAGGTTAGGGGTTCTGAGGCTATTATTGACGTTAGTGTGGAAGATGATTGGCCAAGAACAACGGTGGAGACAGCAGAGGCAGGTGGTGTATTAGGGGAGATGCAAGAGGAAGAAGTCTCCTGTGGAATGGATGAAGATTTGGGTAATATTGAGGTAAGTGAAGGAAGAGAGGCTGCAGCAGTAGTATAAGCGCCGTTTGAAGATAGAGTAATGAATATGCTTGAAGAACCAGTAGAAGCGGCTTCTTCTGCAGAGCTGGTATCCTGGGCTGCGGTACCTGTTTCACTATAAGTTGAAGTAACCGGAGAAAAAGTTGAATAAGTAGCTGAATTGTCAGAAAGGGCTCTTGAGCTGGAGGTTTCGACAGAAGAGCTAGAAGATTTTGTAGAAGAAGTGGAAGGTTCAATGAAGGAACCAGAAATCTCACTCGAAGATGTACTAGGTTTAGCCAAGGATGCGATAGACTTAGCTGAGGATTTGGTATACCTAAAAGTAGAAGCAGATGATGATTCAAAGGTTAAAGAGGAGATCGACTCTGTGGTTGAAGTTTTTGAAGTAGTGACTGTTGAAGCAGCAGAAGATTTGGTGGAAGATGAGGCAGAGGCTGTAGTACTTGTAGTAGAAGAAGTTGAAGGGACCGTAGTAGAACTTGTGGAACTGGAAGAAGAAGTAATTGTGGTAGTAGCAGTAGCACCAGATGTTTCAGGAGGGCTATAGGTTGTCAAAACACCAATCTTGTCAATCAAGTTGCTTCTCAAGTTCACATTATACGATGTTCCATCACAACTGTGCCCCGAGACATGCAAAGAAAAGTAATCATTGCCTTTGCCCTGACAAGCGACAAACGTCGAGCTATCATTAATCTTCAATTTGCTTGAACTAATAGAAAAAGCCCCCGCCCCTGGTGTACCGCTCACCCTGAGCTTTTTGGTCGAAGAGTCAACTACCACGACTTTGCTGCTCTGTCTAATCTCGTTCAAGTACCCGTTTTTCCAGATAGATCCCTGGAAGTATGGGATGTTGTCGCTAGATGGGAGCGAGTTTCCGACAGGCTTCACTATGAGCTCATTGGAAGAAGAGAGCTGAACCTGAGCGTACTGGATCCCAGTGTTCTGCTTGCCGACAGTGGTGAAGAGATAAAAGTTGTCAGAGTTGGAGGAGTCGGATGCAAGGATACTGTTGACTATAGAGGTGAGAAGAAGTACAACAGATTGTGGTGCCCGAAGACTGAGTAGCATTATTG
This sequence comes from Saccharomycopsis capsularis, assembly GCA_031125595.1. Classification (NCBI taxonomy): domain Eukaryota; kingdom Fungi; phylum Ascomycota; class Saccharomycetes; order Ascoideales; family Saccharomycopsidaceae; genus Saccharomycopsis; species Saccharomycopsis capsularis. The sequence goes on from JASTUX010000004.1 coordinate 532,940, forward strand.
GTTATTGTAGAAATGATATATTCTTCAAAGGCAAAGAGTGTTACACAATTGCAGAAGGGCAAATAGTCGAAAATGATAATGAGTATAAGAAGGAACAGAAGGCTTTTTGTTTCAAAGGCTTAACCCTTGATAAATGCCACTCATCACATTCTTCAGCCCCGGGTGTTTCCAAAATATATATCACACCAAACCATGCGCTTTTCTACTCATGATATAAAAATAGCAACGAGTTAGACCACCCTTAAGCACCTCCAGCCGTCTATTGAGACACTGCCAGCAGGAAAAAGAGCTAAGAACATTTTTTTGTTGCCTGCGTTTGATGCTGCTAGTCATTAGTGAGACAAGGCCCTTGGAAGAACAAAGAAATCTAGAGGATGATTTGGCTTACTTTTAGGATAGCTTTATGCCGGGGAGAAAAAGTTGTAGCAAATGCAACTGCTGCAGCATAAGGTATCTGAAGCAGGTCTCTGACAACCTTGAGTCGCCAAAACTTTTCCGGCTAATTTTCTCCTACACAAAAACTCCACAGCAAACCACGAGCTCCAATTAAACTAGTCTCTAATTTAATATAGTACTATATTATAATTTACAACAAGAACTGAGCAAAAGTGCAGTCTAGCTCAACCTTAGGTTATATTCATGCTCCAAATAAAAACAGGATCTCACGATGGTGACGATGCACTCTGGCAACAGCTGCATTTCAAGGAGACTCGGCCAGCAGCAAGCCGTAAAACTAGGCAGCCAGTCCCTCGCCCAAGACCCCTCCTGCTTGCCAACAAGCCCCATGTTGTGCCTGGTGGCTCCAATAAGCATCAAGAAAGCGAGCGTTTTCCAGCCCGTCAACGGACGCGCATATGCATGCCAACGCATGTTTCAATAGACGAGACGCGTCTCCTTCCTCGACATCTGAAAGGACTTGAGTTTTCCTCTCATCGTACTACACAAAGCGGTGAGACAAAACTTCTACTATGATTGGGCCAGCCTCGATCGAGTGAGTGTACAATCTAAGGGCCCCCGGGTCTGGGTTGTGCACATGTGAAGGGCAATGTATTGTTATGCTTGGAGGACACATTTTGCGGTAAGATTGCCGTAAATAAAGGAGCGCGCAAGGACGAGATTTTCCAGGGGACCTATCTTTGGCATTCACCAGCAAAGCTTCAGAGAGGCCACTCATTTTGCACCCTTCGGCTATTCTCTTCAGAAAAAAAATTCAAGAAATATCTGGGCTTATGGCTGAAATCCGCTTTCATTGAGTAGTTGAATGTAGCCGTTATCTGTTTGTTCCCGACTTGGCGGGAATGGCGGTCCAAGAGAAAAATGGTGGAGCATGCTATAACTACGTACATTGAAGCCTTGGCTTCCGTTCATTCGAGATTTGAAATTTCCAAAGCCAGCCTTGCCTTTATTTAAGATGGCCTTAATAAGTAGACACAATGTGGAGATATAAATTACCGTGCGGTGCGTGATATGTGAAAACGTCAAAGCAAAATAAGAATCCAGCTCATATAGTAAGAGGAGTAGCTAACTACCATAAAAGCACTTCTCTTCTCGTGAAGACCAATGTTGAGCATTAAAGTGCTTACAAATTTACATGCGTTAGCAAAAAATTGACATGTACAAGCACAAATCCAAGGGTAATAATAAAAATGTTTATTTCTTAAAATGTAGACTTTTTGAATATTGAAAAAAAATCAAAATCACAAATTCTTCTTCCAACTCTATCAATGGCCTAGATTCTTCTAGAACGACTTTATCTGATCAATTAAGTAGTTATTGAATCCCTCAATATCGTCAAGATAGATATGGTGGCCGCACCCCTTGAACACCTTCATGTTAGCTTTTAATCCATTCTCCTCGCCCAACACTTTACACGCAATCTGGCCGCCCCGTTGATCCATCCAGTCATTCTCGCCGTAGAGCCATTCGGTCTCGCAGGTGATCTTCAGGAGTTTAGACTTATTCTTGACGAGCGGGAACCGCGGCACGCCACCGGCGCTCAAAACGTAGTTCAAAAAGTACTCACCGGAGCCCCGGGCATTGAAGATACCGTAAGCGTACTTGTGCAACAAGTCGTGTTCTTGTGGCGTGAGCTTCGCGAATCGACGGGACGTCCAGCCGGACACAAACAAAGAGCCAAGCGGGCCAGAGTAGCGCACGAGGGCGAACGGCGAGATGTTTTTGTTCCAGAGGTAGTCAAACCACTTGGGTATCTTCTTCAGCTCGAAATTAATTGGTCTAATCATGCCTGCAGGACTAGCTAACACGAGCTTTTTGAAGGTGCGGGGGTACTTAATGTTGTAGCAAACCAGCAAGTACGCCCCGAGGGAGTGGGCGACAACAAGATTGTTTTCTGGCACCGTGAGGCGGCGCTGCAAGCGCCAGTTTTCAAGAGAGTCAGTGAACCAGGTCTCAAAGTTCTCCAACGAATTGTTGGTCTTGTAGTTGATTTCTGGTCTCGAGGAAGAGCCGCAGCCAAGCATGTCTATCGCGTGGATTGCCCATTTTTGGTCCTTATTTTCGTTTAGGAAAACTGACAACTTTTCGAGGTTTTTTATAAAGAAGCCCAACCCGGCACCGTACCCGTGAATTAACACCAAATGCCTGACGCTCTTATCGTCTAAATCGACATTTTTCGAGGAAATGCAAACTTCATTGATGTAGTTGCTGTGGTCCACTTTTTCTGCGCCAGCATGACTAAGCTTGCCCTGCTGGTTGAGCTTCACAACACGGCCTTCGTCGTCTATGGGAATAGGCACCTTAAGGACGTTCATCTCCAAGTTGGTCAAGTTTTCGATTCTGAGAATCGAAAGAAGCTCCTTTTGGATGTCCAAGAGCTCGTGTCGGCGCCTATAGTCTGCAAAGGATGCCTTGATGGAGAGAGGAAACCTGACATTAAATATCTTCATAAGCGGCACACCTGATGGGGCGGTCGATGCCTTGTATTCACGGACACTTGTGGCGGCAGCGCTACCAGCCTGGCCCTCAGTGTACTGGTTCTGGAAAGATTTAACTTCTGCTTTTGCTGCGGCTGGCATTTTAAGGTCTCTTGTTGAGCGCGACTTGTTAGATGCATCGTTCAAGATTGAGTTCAAGATCGAGAATAAGCTGCTCAAGCCCTGATGATTATTGGTATTACCTCCATCATTGGAGACCGCACTGCTGCTGAAGTTTCTTGCTGGTACGGTGTTAGCAGCCGATCTTGCAATGGTGACGCTGGCCACGGACCATGAGGGTTGTAATTTAGTGAATATTAAAATCGATGACATAATGCACTACTTTAATCCATCGACAAAGAGGCGCTCACAAGATGAACAAACAAGTCATGTATGACGTTGTGAGGAAGCACCGGACATAATATTAAGGGTGGCTGACGACTGCGAGAATAAATGTCTTCAGCGGATCGCTCTGATGATAAAAGCCTGGATATGTATAGAGTGCTCAACAAACCGGTATTGTCAGTAACGGTAAAAAAATAAAAAAAAACAAAAAAAAAGCTCAATAAAATACCCCAGCATTCAACAGCCTTCGAGATCCTTCGACAATAGTGGAAGCCGCATGTGCGCCTGATGGGCGCATTCAGAGACATATACAGGATATCACATGATTGTCACGCTTGTAAACCAAATAACCGCCTTTTTCATAAAGGATAGCGAAGAGCACGTAGGTATACCACAAGGCTGACAAGATGGCTTGACACAGCACAACAATGCACAGTTCATCACAATAAAGGAACTGCAGATCATCAGCTAATACGATTACAAAGAATCATGTCACAGCGAAGTGCTGCCTCGGGGCTATACAAAGCTCAGGAGGAGCTCATTGACGAGATCAAGAACCTCGAGATTCTTCCGCTATTGGTGGACGTGCTCCAGTCGGTCAATAAACAGCAGCTCAGCGTCAAGGACTTGGATAACGCCGCGGGGCGGATAAGAATACGATTAGCGAAGCTCAATGAGATACTCAGCAGCATTGAAGGGATAAACCAGACGCCGTCACAGCGCAAAATAATGACGGACCAGTTCAACTACCAGATATACAAGAAGAAAGAAATTTTGCGGAACTTTTGCCAGGCGGTGGAGGAAAAGTTGGGTAGCGAGAGTATAAAGGTGAAAGACGAGGAGGAAGCTAAAACGCTAGGAGGGAAAGAAGGCAAAACTGTGCCGATTCTAGATGAAGTCAACGTCAACGAGGACAAAGGGCAGCACGCTACCCAGCCTAATTACAAAATACCTAGTTTGGCCGACTACATATACATGTCAACTGGGGTCTCCGAAGATAAGATGAAGAGCATAATCGAAGAGAACAACAGGGCCATCGAGGAGGAGGAGGAGAAGAAGAAGAGCATTCAGGCCGCTGAGCAGAAGCGGCAGGACGAGGCCTCCATGGAAGGCGGCATCAAGTTCAAGAACTTGGGTGTGCCGAGCACCGCCAACAATAGCAACGGCAATGCCGGTGCCGATAGCGGCAACAATGCAGACACGTTGATGGAGATTAACAATGCAATGGACGAAAATTTGAACTCAGACTACATGTTCATGAACAGCGACGCGGTGGGCATCGACGATGCCGACTTCAATCTCAACGACATGAACGGTAACATAATAGCGAACGGCTCTGGAACAGCAGACGCGCAGGACGCAAATACCGAAGGCGCAAAGTCTGGGGCTGGCGCGGCGGCAGCAGCAACATCAGCAGAAGCAGCCGAGTCTGCCGGCGAGACAAAAAGTGATGCTCCCGCGGAGTTGTTGGTGGGGGATACTAGCGGTAACTTTACGGGCGACCAGCCAGCTATTACAGAAAACAATGCTACTGATGACACCGAAAACAACACCAAGAAGCAGGGTAACAAGCAGGACAACAACAACGACGACGAACAGCTTTTTAACAACTCGCTTGATTTGAATGACTTCAACTTGAATGACTTGCCGGAGGAGGGTAGCAATAACAGCAACAGCAACAACTTCTCCAACGAGGGCTTTGACGATTTCGACTTTGCCTTTGACTTCTGACAGGAAAAGCGGATTAAATGTATATTTTAGGTTTCGCAGTGCGCCAACCAGACCCAAACGAACGTTTTTTTCGGTTTGTAGACGAATCAGCTTTTTCGCTTGACTTCTATTTTTACAGCGCTGCACGAAAGGGGCGTTTTCTCTGTTCACAGAAACCGCGATAGTCACACTGGGGACATTTGTAGATAGCGATGGCGTGGCGCGCCAGTGTCGCCACCTATGCTTGTTCCCTGCCTGCTAGCGAAGCGTCTCCACCACAAAAAAGGGAGATAGCGGCCCCGCTCGTGACCAGAAGGTCATCTGCTGTGGCTGCACGCAGTTTTACTAGAGAAACAGCACTCATCGCTGAGCCCATCTTCTAAAACCCCTCTGTAAACAGAACCGGCCAGGCGAAGATACAGTACCCGGCCGTGCACAGACGGGCGGAAGGTCACGCAGAGCGAGACAGCCTTCGTTTTTCTCTCCAGGGAGAACGGGAAATTGCGTTGGAAAAATAAACAATTAGGCTCTGCGCGGAGGATCGAACTTGCGAGCGCTGGTCTCTCTAGCTGCTATCTGCAAGCTTCTTCTCTAATTTTTTTTTTCTGGCTTATACTTTTTTATTTAGACTGATTTTCCGCATGGACACCCTGCTCAAGACAGACTCCATTCCAACTGAGCTCCATTGTCGTTATCTAGTCCCACGTGTGCCCCCAGACCGACCGCCTCTCAGTTGTCTTTTTCGTTTCGTCTTCCTACCAGTGCTATTGTTCCCTATTTTGGTTGTCTTGGTTGTCTTACTTGTCTCTTTTGCGTTGCAGCATTGGTCTCACCTAGTAGCGGCTCGCAATATTTATCAACGGATCCTGTTTGCTGACACGCAATTGTCGCATAGCAACAACAACAGCAGCTTCATAGTATATAGCAAAGCACGTCCGTTCACACTATCAGCACTCTAACCACTGCATCACACATTTCGAACCATTGCACAGAAAACCCTGTTGTTGCCCACCATGTCTTCCACCTCTCGTAAATTAGCAATTGTTGGCGCAAGAGCGGTCGGAAAGTCGTCGCTTACCCTCAGATTCACAGAGAGCCGCTTTGACGACTCGTATTACCCAACCATAGAGAGCCAATATATGAAAAGCTTCAAGGTCAACGGCAAGATCTACGACGTTGATATCTCAGACACTGCAGGACAGGATGAGTACTCCATCGTCAATCAGCGCCAGCTCATCGGCATACACGGCTTTCTCCTCGTCTACTCGATCGCCTCCCGCAACTCCTTCGAGATCTTGCCCACCATCCGCGACAAGATCCTCAACATTATGAGCTTTGGCGAGGAGACCCAGGTGCCTTTTATCCTCGTTGCCAATAAGACGGACTTGAGCGGCAGCGGCATGCGCCAGGTCACGACCGACGAGGGCGCCGCACTTGCCAAAAAGTTTAACTGTCCCTTCATCGAGGTAAGCGCCAAGGACGACATCAACGTCGACAAGGCGTTTGAGTTGTTGTTGTCCCATATCGAGGACCTCACGAATCCTCAGCAGAAGAAGGAAAATGGCGGCTGCGTTATTTGTTAGGTGCTAAATGATAGGCTGATCAATTGGTTGGCCGTTCGCACGTCCACACGCAAACCTCACGCTGCTTGCTCTTCTTGTTTTCTCTTTGCTTGTCTTTTGTTCCACTTGTTTTACTATCGACATTTCAATATCCCTTGCTTGCTAACATCTAATCTTTTCTTCTTTCATTATCGGGAAATACGGTTATCTTGTTTCATTCTCACATTTTATCAAGTGCTTTTTTCAATAATTTTTGTTGGATAATAGGGTTTTGCTTTTTTTGTTTTGCCTTTACCATTATAAATAATAAAAAAATTGAACGAGAAAAAAAGTCTTTGAAAAATACAAACGTTATCATTATTAGCTGTTTCAGCGGCTTCAGTACTCACAAATTATATCTATTATTATCGCCACTATATCAAGGACTGCATTTATTGGCCTGTTGGTAGTTGACGAAGTTTTGGTAGCATACAATTGTGTTGGCAGCTATATATTGTCATACAAGGTACTTTGCATTTCTATCCAGACTAAAATGTTACAAGGAATATGCTATTGTAAGACTTCAAACACGTTACTGTTAGCTCTTCCAAGGCGACTCCTTATTTTTATTTCGCTATGGCCTTAGTTTTTAATTGATTCACTAATGGAAGGAAGCCAAAAGCGAATTTTAAGTGAACAATGATTGGGCGTTTGAATTTTGCAGCTTTTCTGTATTATGTTTACACTTTATTCTGACAAACATTATATCATTATTGAAGACATCAATCAATGCGTAAACTTCTTCTCCTTGGGCATCGATAAATGATCCATTAGGTGTGCTTAAACTTTTGGTGTATGCATAACTGCACAAAACCGTTTTTTCAGCACTACAGACTCCATAACATTTACAAATTATCAAACACTCAAAGTATATTGGCTCATATTTGAATCAACGTTAGAACAAAGTTATAATCTCAGAATGAGCAAAAAGTACATTATAACAAACAGACACCTCATTCAAATGGCAGTGAACAAATTCCAGACACCCTTCAAGTATCCAACAATCTCGTCGCCTCCCAACTTGCTCTCGCCATATAATCTATCCACAAAGCTGATTGGCACCTCGCCAATGGTGAAGCCCAAGCTTCTGGCTCTGACAATCATCTCCATCTGGAAGACATAACCCTTGGATTTAGTGACGTCGATGATCTTCTGCAACACATCTTTTTTGTACAATCTGAAGCTGCCGGTCAAGTCGCTCACCTTTGGGTTCAACACCGTCGAGGCCAAAAAGTTGGCGCCTCTGCTTACGAGCTTTCTCTTCAAGTCCCAGCCGTACACGCCACCGTCACCGGCATATCTCGTGCCAGTCACGATGTCGTAGTCGGCCTCCTTCTGTTTCTTGATGAACTGCGGGATTGCCGATGGGTGATGCGAGAAGTCCGCGTCCATGATGATGACAAAGTTGCCCGTGACATACTTTAAGGCGTGCACGTACGCGGTGCCGAGACCTAACTTACCGGCTCTAGGCTTGAGGACAATGTGCTCCGGGCCATACACCTGAATGAGCTGCTTGGCGATGTCCTGTGTGCCGTCTGGTGAGTTGTCGTCGACAATCACAATCTCATAGTCGAGGTTATGCTTCTGGAAGGTTTCGGCTAGCAAGTAGGTAATGATGGGCAAGTTCTTTCTCTCATTGTAGGTAGGCAAGATGACGGAATACTTGTCGACGCTCATTATGAGAATATGGTATTTAATGTTCTTCCGGTTTCTAATATCTGTGCGGCTAATCTAGTGCTGGTGAATTGCGGAGAACAGTGTAGACAGCCAGACGTAGCATACACGTACACCACCCTTGCAATTGACAAATAAACACCTATGTTGGAAAAAACAGAATGTCGCACCGCCAAGCCTTTGTCGCGCGGTTCTGAGACCGGGAGGAAATGGAGGTCGGGTGACAGGGCAGCCAACGATCATTATATTTGAATACTGATGGAACTTGAATGTTTGGGTCGTAATTTTTTTTGCAGCTACCATGTTTATGAGATGCCATGTATAAGTAAAACAAATACATATAGATCTTTTCTGTTGTGTTGAAGGCTTAAAAATGTACGCTTCTGTTTTCGATATCTATTAGAATTTTTCGAATGCATTTCTGTTATTACTGGTAAATCAATAGGCTCGTGTTATCAAGGTTGACCAACAAAAAGGAACTGCTATAAAGCTTAATACTCTAATTTGGATAAATAGTTTTATTTCTTTCCGTGTTGTGGGCACCAAAATACTAAATGAGAACGGAACATTAGTGCCAACTGAGTGTTTATTGTGTACCAAAACGGTTGTTCACTAGAAGCCCATAACTGACTGAATTAAGGTCAGCTTAAGTTTTTTAAGATTGCAGTTTAATTGCCACCAGCTATTTACGCTAACTAGTTTGCCTTCTCTGGGCTTACAGAACAGTTACCAACAACAAGTTGCAGTGTCTATTGAAAGACTGTACAAAATACCTTTGTGAGTCTTACCGTGCTTTAGAAATCCATGCTGCCAGAAACCTATCTGGTGTAAACAATTACTTTAACAAAAAAGTTGTCAAATACGTATCAGATATAGGTCAAACATAAAACTTCATTCACCTATTTTTGAGGGCCTCTGTAGCTGACCCATCTGCCTTTTGGTGGAGGCTGATTTCATAGAAACGACAATGTCAAACGCCTGTGCAGCGCGGCGCGGGTAACGGTGGTGACTGGCAGCTGTCTCTGCGCTATCGTAAACGCTGGCGTGTGAAAAGTACTGCCACATCGATATGGGCTGGCATGGCAAGACCACCAGTCTCAGTCAGCATCCTGTATCCTTCCATCGAGAAAAGAAAAAAAAAAAAGCTGACAGCTTCTCAAAGGCTTCAAGCTGCCTAGCGCTTCTCAACATGTCTTACGATCCCGACGATTTTGATAACAATCCGTTCGCCCAACCCCAAGAGCACAGCGTGTTGAACAACGATGAGTTCAACTCAGACAGCGGCAGCCATTACGGGAACCCTTACAATAACGTTTATGACAACAGCAACGCGGTAGTGAACGATTTCAGTAAAGACAATATATTCAATAACGACAACAATAACGATGATGAGGGTAGTGCGCTATTTGGATCAGGCAGGCAGAATCAGGCGCTACCAAAGTTACCGCAGGAAGCAAACGATAACGCTGAAGGAGCAAGTATCAATATCAACGGTTCAGAGCAGGCAGAACAGCTGAGAGACCAGAACGAAGGTGAACAAGCACAGAAAAGGTTTGAGCCTGATTTCTCGCTTCTCCCGGAACGCCGCTCTAAAAAGAACTACAAGATTACTATCAAAGTATCCGGCATTGAGAGAATAGCCAAGAAGGATCCTATCGTGAAATTTGACGCCTACACAAACTTACCCAACTTCCGAGGCACTGTATTCAAAGACATTAGAAGATCATATAATGAGCTAGAAAAATTTTTTGAATATTTGAACGGCGCTAATCCCGAATGCTTCATCCCATCGCTACCGCCACCGCTGAGTAGTTACGGTGCAGGTTCCGAGGAAGACGAAGTGTCATTGACCAGACAACTCCAAGAATGGTTTGACCGCATAACTAAAAACCCAATTCCAATACGTAATGAAGAGTTTGTATTTTTCATTGAAAACGATTTCGGCTATACGCCTATAAATAAGGGCAAAGTGCCAGCCACCGGATTGAAAAGAAAGACTTTAAAGCAGTTTCAACCTCCATATGATGAAGTTAATGAGTTGGTGGAGTTTAGACCATACATCAAGTCAGTGTACTTGAATACTCAAAACATGGTCAAGAGCTTTGAAAAGTTGACCAAATTGAAGAAATCTTACGGCCTCCACGTTACTGAATTGGGCAATAAAATAATAGACTTGTCTAATTTGGAGGCGTTGCATCCTGGGATGGTGAACCTTTGGCAAAAGTTTGGCAAAAGCATGATTATTTATGGTGACATTGAAGCAGTCAACTCTGTATATCAGATGGCATTACTCGGAGACGAAATACGGTTGATTAGTAACGACTCATACGTGATCAAGGAACAGTTAACAAATAGGCATTTGCTTATGAGGGAGTTGATCAGTGCTGAGCAAATCACAAGAACCAAGCAAGCACAAGCTTTCAGGATGAAGGCAAAACGTTACGAGGACCCAATCAAAATTGACCAGATAATCAGAGAGCTAGAAGATAGTCAAAAGATAGAAGACATTCTCAGAAAAAAAGTGAGAAGAATATCGTCCAATATGTTGATTGAAAAGGAAGATGTCGTGCAATATCAGGAGAAGAAGCTCAAGCAGATCCTTAGAGGCTATACGAAAAAAGTCATAGAAAACGAGCGAAAGATACTCAGCAACTTTGAGAAAATCCGCATTGATGTCAGACTAGTGGACGAAAACGGTGGATTGAGCAGGCTAGGAAGGGAAAACTATCCAAAACTCACAAGCAACATAAGAAACAGTCAAAGATACGACGGGGATGATTGGAGTGGCGATAGAAAACATAAAAGGACTTCAAGCGCAGTGAGCACCGCCTCTAGTATAAACAAGGATGCTTCACGTTCTGTGAAAAGTGCCGACAGCACAAAAAAGGATAATGAATCTGAGAACGAGATACTGAACTTGGGCGACGCGAAAAGCGCAGCCATCCTCTTAGGAACCCTGACTTTTTGAAGGTTGTAAGTAGACCTATATATTTTCAACGCACTGAACAAATTTTCTTTAACACACGCATTATAGAGACCGCTCATTGACATTTGTAGTCTCCAAACACACAGCTAAACCTTCTATTCCTTTCCTTTCGGGTAAATTGCTTAAATTCATGTTGGAGCTTACTATCAGGCTATTTGAGTGGAGCGCCAGACAGCCCATACTTGCAGGAGCCGTCGGCACTGCAGGCCCCCGCAGGGTTGCTAGGCAGAAAGTCCTGTTTCAGCAGACACATGACAGATAAGGCCCAGGCGGGTATCCCCCTTCATTGCCTTCGCTCATTGGCTACAAAGATGACACCCGGACACCAAAACGGGGAGACCCTAAAAATTTTCTCACAGTGAGCGGGTGTTGCCAGGAGAGAGCAGTGGCAGGCAGAAAAAAATGTGAAAAAAAAGCCAATACAAAAAAAAATTTTCTTCCGTTCTTCTCTCCTGTTTTATAGAAACCTTCAGTTTGCGAGACTGTTTTTACACCAAGTTTGTTAAACTTATTCAATACAACTAGCTAGTAAAAATGGGTATGTGGAGGATAATTGAATTGTTCGATGGATTGACACAGGGGTCTTTATTTCGTGATGCTAATCGACATTATTGTGTCGAATCGGATGGGATGAGAATGAGAGAAAAAATTTAATTAGTATTTTGGAGAAGATCTTTAGAGGCAAGATCAAAGATTGTTCTTCGAAGATATCTATTATAGAACCAAACCGTTGTGTAAATCCTTCATCAGGATCTATTGACAAAAAATGATATCGCCGATGATTACGATTTACTAACAATTTTTAATAGTTGCTTTCACTATTGAAGAAATCCGTGGTCTTATGGACGTTGTTACCAACGTCCGTAACATGTCCGTCATTGCCCACGTCGATCACGGTAAATCTACATTGACCGATTCTTTGGTCCAAAGAGCTGGTATTATTTCCGCTGCTAAGGCCGGTGAAGCCCGTTTCACTGATACCAGAAAGGATGAACAGGAAAGAGGTATTACCATTAAGTCCACTGCTATTTCTCTTTTCGCTCAAATGAGCGAAGAAGACGTCAAGGAAATCAAGCAAAAGACTGAAGGTAACAAGTTCTTGATTAACTTGATTGACTCTCCAGGTCACGTTGACTTCTCTTCTGAAGTTACCGCTGCTTTGAGAGTTACTGACGGTGCCTTGGTCGTCGTCGACTGTGTTGAAGGTGTCTGTGTTCAAACAGAAACCGTTTTGAGACAATCTCTTGGTGAAAGAATTAAGCCAGTTGTTATTGTTAACAAGGTTGACAGAGCTTTGTTAGAATTGCAAGTCACCAAGGAAGACTTGTACCAATCTTTCGCCAGAACTGTCGAATCCGTTAACGTCATCATCGCTACCTATGTTGACCAAGCTCTTGGTGATGTCCAAGTCTACCCAGACCAAGGTACTGTTGCTTTTGGTTCCGGTTTGCACGGTTGGGCTTTCACTGTCAGACAATTTGCCACCAGATACGCCAAGAAATTCGGTGTTGACAGAGAAAAGATGATGAAGAGATTGTGGGGTGACTCTTTCTTCAACCCAAAGACCAAGAAGTGGTCTAAGAAAGACAAAGATGAAAAGGGAAAGCCATTGGAGAGAGCTTTTAACATGTTTGTCCTTGACCCGATCTTCAGATTGTTCAATTCTATCATGAACTTTAAGAAGGAAGAAATCCCAACCTTGTTGGACAAATTGGAAATCGTCTTGAAGGGTAACGAAAAAGAATTGGAAGGTAAGGCCTTGTTGAAGGTTGTTATGAGAAAATTCTTGCCAGCCGCTGATGCTTTGTTGGAAATGATTGTCATCCACTTGCCATCTCCAGTCACTGCTCAAAACTACAGAGCTGAAACCCTTTACGAAGGTCCATCTGACGATGCCGCTTGTATCGCCATTAAGAACTGTGACCCTACCGCCGATCTTATGTTGTACGTCTCCAAGATGGTTCCAACTTCCGACAAGGGTAGATTTTACGCCTTCGGTCGTGTCTTCGCCGGTACTGTCAAGTCTGGTATCAAGGTCAGAATCCAGGGTCCAAACTACGTTCCAGGTAAGAAAGATGACTTGTTCATCAAGGCTATCCAAAGAACCGTTTTGATGATGGGTAGATTCGTTGAACCAATTGATGACTGTCCAGCCGGTAACATTGTTGGTTTGGTTGGTATCGATCAATTCTTGTTGAAATCTGGTACTTTGACCACCAACGAAACTGCTCACAACTTAAAGGTCATGAAGTTCTCTGTATCCCCAGTCGTTGAAGTCGCTGTTGAAGTCAAGAACGCTAATGACTTGCCAAAATTGGTTGAAGGTTTGAAGCGTTTGTCCAAGTCTGATCCTTGTGTTGTTACCTCCATGTCCCCATCCGGTGAACACATTGTTGCTTGTACCGGTGAGTTACACTTGGAAATTTGTTTGAGTGACTTGGAAAATGACCACGCCGGTGTTCCTTTGAAGGTTTCTCCACCAGTTGTCTCTTACAGAGAGACCGTTGAAGGTAAGTCCTCTATGACTGCTTTGTCTAAATCTCCAAACAAGCATAACAGAATTTACTTGGAAGCTGCTCCAATGGACGAAGAACTTTCCGTTGCTATTGAAAACGGTAAGATTAACCCAAGAGATGACTTCAAGACCAGAGCCAGACTCATGGCTGACGAATTCGGCTGGGAAGTCACTGACGCCAGAAAGATTTGGTGTTTCGGTCCAGAAGGTACCGGTCCAAACTTGGTTATCGACCAAACTAAGGCCGTCCAATACTTGCATGAAATCAAGGATTCCGTTGTCGCTGCTTGGCAATGGGCCACCAAAGAAGGTCCAATCTTTGGTGAAAGCATGAGATCTGTCAGAATGAACATTTTGGATGTTACTTTGCATGCTGATGCTATCCACAGAGGTGGTGGTCAAATCATCCCAACCATGAGAAGAGCTTCTTACGCCGCTGTCTTGTTGGCTGAACCAAAGATTCAAGAACCAGTCTTTATGGTCGAAATTCAGTGTCCAGAGAACGCCATTGGTGGTATCTACTCCGTCTTGAACAGAAAGAGAGGTCAAGTCATTTCCGAAGAACAGAGACCAGGTACTCCATTGTTCACTGTTAAGGCTTACTTGCCAGTCAATGAATCTTTCGGTTTCACTACCGACTTGAGACAGGCCACTGGTGGCCAAGCTTTCCCACAGATGGTGTTCGACCACTGGGCCACCCTTTCTGACGACCCAACTGACTCTTCCACCAAGTCCGGTGCCATTGTCACCGAGTCCAGAAAGCGTCGTGGTATGAAGCCAGAGGTTCCAGGTTACGAAGAATACTACGACAAATTATAAGCAACTCAAGGTTAGTACAATCCATTTTTACTAGTTTGTTGTTTTGCTTAAGTTTTTCTTTTTAGCTTTTGTTTTGGTACTTTTTTGGGGTTATTGAATCTGTAACTTCTTCATTGTCAATTATATAAGATTTTTTGAAATATTATATTTTTTATCTAAATTTGGTTAATGTAGGTGCGGTCCTGGTGTTGGGAGTCTAATATTACTATCTAAAGAGGCAAAAAAATAAACTGACACATTTTACATCGAAAGATAAATAGTAAGAAATTAAATTTGTTTTCGGATAAGCGTTGGAATAGGAATGAAATGAAGCAAGCTTATTTTTAAGAGTCCCCAGCTATCCCTGGGTCTTCGTGCACCTGTCTCTCATAGAGCTTTGCCGATATCTGGCTTTTCACCACATGCAAATCCTCCGGATGCGACTGCTGGTACGCCCTCAACTTGTAGTTTTGGCCTGTCGCGTCCCAGTATATGCCTTTCATCGCGAACCAGATACCGTGGCGGCCCTCGAAGAGCGGGTACACGCACACAACAAAGCCAGTGAAGAAGATCCAGATGAAGCCAATGGCAATCCAGCCGGTGAAGAAGCGCTTCGAGAAGACGTAGCCGGTGCCATACATCGGCATCGGCCAGAGTATCAAGAGGGCCAACGTAAGAAATAAGCAGATGAAGCCGGCCTTGCGGGAGGCGCGACGAAGGTGCTCGGACTCGGCAGCGAGGAGTTCTGCTTTATGGGCCTGCATTTTGGCGACCTCGACGTTGTAGGTAGTGGTGACAGGCTCGATATCCTGGGGTTTTTCGCCGCCGATCTTTTCAATATCACTAGAGGAGGCATTGCCGGCGTTGTCGGAGCCTTGTTTCTCGACGATAGTTGCTTCAAGGATCTCCTCGGTCTCGTCAACGCGGCGAATGTTCTGGAGAATATCCCAGTCAAAGTTTTGTGTCTTAAAAGCGAAGGTCAAGACAGGACTGAAGATGGCCGGGGAAAGCAAGGCGACAACGTTTCCTATAAGCATTGGGTTGTCAGCGAATGTATTCTCATACGTCACCGAGCCTTCCAAGCCTTTGGTGGCGCTCAACCAGCACGCAATAGCACAGACGCAGCCCAAGATTGGCGAAATGATGGCGGCCTGCTTATTCTGCTTGGAAGAGAGGATAGTGGCGGTGCAGGGCACGACGGCGGAACTGATGATGGTGCCCATAAGCTCGTACAAGTACCCCATGGAGACACCTGCGTAGTACAAGCCGGCGGAGAAGCCGGCCATGGCCAAGGCAAACACAACTACGGCACAATGGGAGGTGTAGATAAGGGTCTTGCCGGAAGCGTTAGGCTTGATGTAGCCGCGGAAGATGTCGTAGGTGAAGATAGAGGAGACAGAGATTAGCTCAGCAGACATGGCGGAGGTGACAGCCATAAAGACGACGACAAGAGTGGCTCCGGCGCCGCCTCTGCCCATTATGGTAACGGCAGCATTGGGAAGGACCAAACCAGCAGAGACTTGTTCTGAAGTTAGACGGTTCGGGTAAGTTGGGAAAGCTGGGGTGTCCTCAAGGGCAAGGGCAACGAGACCCAAAGTAGTGGCAATGAACCAAGGGAGGGCGAACCACGCAAGGCCGCCGAGCACGTATCCTGGCAATGCGGCAGCCGGTGAAGAGGCAATAGCTTTGTTCCAGTAGCCGTTGTCGAGAAATACAGTACCAAAGCTGCCAATAATGTCAATGACAAAGAAGATGCCACCAGATCTAGAGCGCATGGTCAAGTAGGAACCCTCGGCATTCCCAGCAACTGGCTCGTTCAAGCCTCTTTGGGTGACAAGCTCCCACACTTTGCCAGGAGAGCCCAATTTATCACTAAAGGCAAAGGTGTTAAAGGCAAAGATCATCACGATGACGACGATAGCAACGGTGTGGACGTAATCGGTCAAAAAGGTGGCCTTGATCCCCCCGAACAAGGTATATAAGGTAACACCCAAGGGAAGCAAGAAGATGACAGCAACGGTGTGGGCACCAGTGAGGTCGTTGATGACGGCAGACCCACCAGTCAAGAGATTGGAGGTAACAAGAATATTGGTGGCAAGGCCAAAGAATAAGTAGACGCAGTGGGCAGCAGTGCCGTATCTGGCCTTGATTATTTCCAAGTACGTGTGTGCTTGGGGAGCCAACTGCTTGGCTTTGATGGCCAAGAACGAGAATAGAATGATCTGGACCGTGGCCCCGGCAGCATAGAAGAAGGACCCGGAGATGCCAGCCTGGTAAGTATACGTAGCTAGAGAGAAGTTAGTAGAAGAGGCAAGAAGAGACAACCAGAGATCCTTGGCTTATAATATAAGAGCCGGATGTGGAAAAGATGAAGGTCGGTTACAAAAATGTTGTTGCTGAGAAAATGTGAGCATGTTGAATGAAAGACCCGTGCTGACGGATTATACATGTTTTCCTGTGATACATACTGGATTGCAATCTGAATTCGTCCGTAAATGTTAGTAATTTCGCCGAGGGCTTTGCGAAGTCAATGGAATAGCATTCACAAGGATACATACAAGGTGGCTGCCCAACACCAGGAGGACACGACGGCGGCGGACACCAAGCCAGTTTTGACGCTTCTGCCGGCAGTGGCGAACTCCTCGGCGGTGATAATTTCCTTTTGGTAGCGGCGGAGCACGAGAGTGGTAAGGATCATGCCGACGGAAAAGGCAAGACCAACGCCCACAACCACGCCATACCCAACACCTTGGGAAAGAGGTGGTTCTATCGTGGACATAATGTGTCAGAATTTCTCAACGTTTTTGAAAATTGGGGTTTCAGGCAGTGTAATCACTCGAGCGTATGAACAACAAGTGCCTGTGATAAGTAGCGGCTGCTTTGATAAAGACAGCAAATAGCAAGTTCATAGCCGTTCATTATCGTCTTCTTCCTAGAGAGCGACACATGCTTTTATAGGGCAATGGATGTTACAGAGCATGGTTATCTTATCAGTCCAGTGGGCTGGCGTGCGGTCGTTTCTGTGCGATAAGCTGTCTCCTGTCTAGAACCTGCCCATTGGCCTATAATAGTGCTCCTCCCGGTTTCCAGCAACGCTGCTTTTAGCCATCACAATGGGTGTTCTAGAATGTACCTGCATCTGGACCGTCTTTCCCTCGGCTTTTCTGCCCATGCTATCAGTCCAGTTATCTATCGGTCCTCGTAAGTGTGGTGCTGCTGTTGCTCCAGCACACTGTTGTTGTAGCAAAACGCCTTTTCCGGAATCGGTGAGCCAGTGTGACGGGACACTGGTTCAGCACCACTGGGTTTGTTCACCCCGTTTCTCACCCCTAAAGGGCTTTCCACTAATTGCGCTTCATTTGTGAGGACAGGTTTCCGGGTAACCGTTGAAGCGCCAGGCTGTCGTTGTCTGAACACCAACTGCCTTTGCCAAATCACCAGTGTTGGACCAGGCGGCTGGGCAAGCGTTGATACAGTCCAGACAACGCCATAACGTCAAAGCAATATTCCAAGGAAGGGCGCTTTACCATTGTATATCAAATTGAGCACAAATGGTTGTGCTAACACAGAGCTCCATTCCTGAGTAAGTAGTTGGAGAAAGCGGCATTTATGTTAGGTGTCTTTCTTGGTGCGGACAAAGCCAAGGCTAAGGCCGAGCAATCGGGGATAGCTACAGCTTGTTTTGCAGTGGAGCTTACTCGATGATGCTGCCTGGAGACATGAGAAATACTAACCACAATGCAAATACAGAGTCAAGGAAAATGACGTGTGCTCCAGCATTAGAGAGAGAACAGACAGAATAAGAAACTTTCCAGAATTAGGACCTCCAGATCTCGTCAACTTGGTAAAGTACAATACAAACCTGAAGCAGACCGTTGGCACCTTTCTCTATTTCACCGGCGTTGATACCACGAGCTCATCGTCGCTTGCGGCCCACTTGAACTCCATTGCCAATGTCATTTCCGGCGCCCCCCAGGTCTGGTTCGGCAAGCCAAAGCACTGGAAAGTCCAGCAGGCTACCTATGCGGTATACAACGCCTTCTCCAAAGTGGACCTTAGAGTCACGGTCCACATCCCCGGCAAGGTCGAGACTACCATCGTGGATGCCAAGGGCGAGCCAATCCAAGAAACCGAAAAATTGTGGCTCGAGACGTTTGTCTCCGCTACCATCAGGTCCTTGTTGAGTTCATTGTCCGACGAAGAGGAAATAAACCCAGTGGTGGAGTGCAGAAACGTGAACCCGTTCCCTAATATTGAGTTGGCCAGACAGTTTTTGGACGCGTACGAGGTGTTGTTCTTTGAAGGTCCTGCTTTGGGCTGCAATGTAGACGTCCAAATCCCAACCTTGGCGTCTAACTATTTGAGTGACTGTTTCTTGAAGACCATAGAGTTGACCAACGAGTTTGACTATGGTCTCGAAATATTAGAAAGATTGAAGTTGAGGGACGACTCCGTGCTTAGCTTAATTGCCAAGGTCGCGTTCATGAAGGACCAAGAGGTCAAAGCGATCAAAATTTTGTACAATGCCATAAAAGAAAGACCAAGAGATGCAAACTTGCTTATGCTTGAAGCCGAGTACTGCCTCAAGAAGGGAAACTACGATTTGGCCTTGAGCTGCGCTACCCACGCCGTCAGAGCGTCCCCGTCAGAATTCAAGCCCTGGTCGGTTCTCGTCAAGGTGTACACCCACGTTGGCGACTACGAAAATGCATTGCTCACCTTAAATTCTTGTCCGATGATACCTCACAGAGACAGGTTCCACTTGAGAAGGGTGGTTGCCGCGTCCCCTGAGTCCATGCACTTGCCGCTTCCTATAGACGCAACCTTGGATGAAGTGTCTGCATTGAACGCTCAAGACGTTGCCTTGGAGCATGAATCGGTCGACCCAAACTTGATCAGCTTGCCGGCTGCCAACTTAAAGTCCACCTTCGCCAAAGCCTACGAGTTACTTACGGAGATTGTCCACAAGACCGGCTGGGAGCAGTTGTTGAAGTATAGAGCCAAGGTCTTTGTGATGGAGGAAGAGTACAGAAAGGACAAGAGCAAGAGTATCAGCAAAAACTTCAGCACTGACCAGGCCAGCAGCGTCAGCGGTGCCAACACGCCAAAACAGCCGGCCGGCGCCGCTGCGTCTTCGACCACTTTGGCCTCTGATCAATCCAACGCCACTACATCGCCAATAGTCCCAGCCACCACCACCCCGGCCCACGAGGACGCCTCGATATTGGAAGCGTTCAAGAAGAAGAGATTATGTGAGAGATGGCTCGATAACCTCTTCATGTTGTTGTACGAGGACCTCCGGGCCTTTAAGATGTGGCAGGCGGAGTTTGTGCACTTTCAGTCCCAAAGGCTCTTGTACAAGAAGAACACCCTCGAGTGGGAGCTTCTCGGGTCGATCGCTTATAGGTTGCATAACTACAAGGAAGCCGCCGGCGCCTTCACCAATGCCTTGAGCGGCAGATTCAGCGTAAAATCCACGAAAAAGCTCCTTGTGTACTATCAGGAAGAAAAGAAGAACTTGATTAAGCAATCCCTCAAACAGAACGGCGACAATGCTGCTGTCAACGGCGGGCACACGGACAATAGCAGTGCCAGTAGCTTAGCTAACAACAATACTCCAAAATTCGGGGCTGTCGCCAATGGGTCTGCGAACGGGTCGGCTGCCGTAAAGAAGCCGCTCTCGAACCACCAGATGACCAAGCGCATCCAAACCTTGGACGAGAAGATCTTGGACGCAGTTGTAAAGT
Source organism: Saccharomycopsis capsularis (assembly GCA_031125595.1). Lineage (NCBI taxonomy): Eukaryota > Fungi > Ascomycota > Saccharomycetes > Ascoideales > Saccharomycopsidaceae > Saccharomycopsis > Saccharomycopsis capsularis. The sequence goes on from JASTUX010000004.1 coordinate 553,249, forward strand.
TGGCGGTCTGGAACCACAGATGGTACCGCGAGTTTGACACCTTAACGGTGCAGGCCTTGAAGGGGCTCGTGGAAGAGGACGGCATCGTGAAGGTGCAGTCACAGGTGCAGGCGTTGTACGCGACAGACAAAAACGGCGTTGGCTTGCTCATGGACGACTATTTCAACTTCTTGAGATCAGTGAACAGCTTTGGCTCCGAGGCGGATGGGAAGTAAGTCTCACATTAGTTAGAAATATACACCAAAAAGAGAAAAGAACAAGCTGATTATTGGCTTTGGATAATTTATCTTTTTATAGCATGTTGTTTTTCACATTCTGTACGCCTGTCCTTACGTTTGTAGTTATTTAAATAAATGTAGTGGCATTAAATTATATGTACAAGCACGGCTAGCATCAGTCAAGGATAACGACGGACTCTTCCGTGTCTTTTGTACTCTCCACCGTGGTCTTTTGCTTTTTCTGTTTCTTACTAGGCTTGTCCTCAATGTCATCCTCGTGCTTGTGTTTTTTTGTAGAAGATTCGGGCTCCTCTTTTTGTACTTGCACCTTCTCCTCGTCGTCATCGTCGCTGATCATGATTGGGATTCCGTCGAGGACCGGCGTCGTGGACGCAATGTCCCGCTTCTGCTTTTCCTGCTGTTGCTGCTCCTCTTCCTCCTCGGTCGGCTTCTCTCCCACCGGCTTTGGTGGGAGCTCCATCTCGTCCAAATAGACCTTACGGAGACCGTCGCTCTCCTCCTTCAAGTCGCTGATGTACAACTCTACCGAGGACTTTTCGTCGTTCTCGTCGTCTACGAGAAGCACCTCGCCCGGCCTGAACCCGAGGGACGCGAGCGGGGCGTTCCGATTGTCGTCAAAATCCGCGCCGTAGACGAGCTTGTCCTTGCCCAAGATCAACGAAATCTCGTCGTGGCCGTACTTGAGCTTGCGCACAACCTCATCAATGACCGCGGCCAACGTGAGGGTGCTGTCCGCAAAGTTAACCTTGAGGACCGCGCGCGGAATCGAGCAGGCCTTGCAGTTTGGGTTGGCGTCGTACAAGGCCGACGCGGACATGAAGCGCGTGGGGTCCTGGAAGGTGTACACCATGCGGGACTCTTCCTTTGCGGCGCGCTGGAACATGAAGATGGACTGAAGGGCGCTGTAGCCAGCGATGACGGAGTTCGTGGTGGCGATTGCCGGGATAATGTTGCCGGCAATCTGCTTGATGTCAAATTTGGACTTAAGGGGGATGTGGAACATGGACGATCTAATGTTGGTGGCAGCAACGACAAAGTCCAAGGTGTCTTCGTCGTCCTTGTCGAACTCCAAAAAGTCATCGTCGCGCTTCTGCAACGCCTTAATGCTCTTGATCAAGAGGTAGATGTAGTTTTCCACAGGCCACACCTCCTGGCCCCTGGCGACGTCTTGGTCGGTGAGAGCGAGCACCTTGCGCTTGAGCTCGCTGTTCCAGTTGAGCGGCACCGGCTTCGCCCTGGTCCTCCACAAGTCCTCGAGCGCGAGCAACTTTTCGATGTCCTTGACGAAGATCTTGTCGATAACCTTTTCGTAGAAGCTGTCCTCGCGGAGGCGCTTCTTCAACTCCAAGAGCTCGTTGTGCTCCTTGATGAGGTTCTTGATCTCTTCCTTGTTGTCGGTGCCGAGCTCGTTCTGGCTGATGTCGACGCCGCTGTCCTCGTGCTCGCCAAAGAGTTGGCCAAACAAGTAGCTCTTGGCCCAGGTGACGCAGTGCACGGGCTGCGACGGGGTCGATCTGATGGTGCACACAGGGTACGTCTTAGGGGTCTCCTTGATGGTGCACTCGTAGCACTCGGTCTGGTAGGGAAAGATCGGGGTGACCTGGCCGTTGAAGCCGGTGGTGCCGCTCTCGATGGACGGCTTCTTCAAGAAGAGACACATCTTGTTGACGTAGCTGCGGGCCTGGATGTTGTCGAGCGCGTTGAAGACAAACTTGAACTGGTCGAACCACTCGAGCGGGAACTGCGCAGTGTCCATGATGTTCGCCATGTAGGCCACGAGCCTCGCGCCGTGGAAGTTGAACGACTGCACCGCGTTGACGGCGGTGGAGGCCTTGGGTTTCTTAATATCCTTGTGGCGGAACAAGAACTGGCGGTTCAAGTTGCTGAGGTCGATGGTGTCAAGGTCGACAATGTGGATCTCGCCGTAGCCCATGAGGACCAAGTCCTTGAGGAGCTCGCAGCCAATGCCGCCGGCGCCCACGAGGAGCACTTTGGTCTGGCGGATCTGCTGGAAGACGTGTGTGCCGAGCACGTTCTTGAGGTATGTGTCTTTTGCCATGGGGGAGTGAGCTGGTGACAACGGCGAGCTGGTAGGCGTGTTTGGGAAATGTCTCTCCGAGATACTCGAACTGACGCCAAATATTTCCAGCTAGAAAGGCTAACTCATTTCGCGCCTTCTGCCGAGGGTGCGATCATGTGGGAACACCCCATAAACCACTGGTACCGTCGCGGGGGGTCTGACGTTTGCAAGGAGCAACGCCCCCGGAAGACATTGACGGGCTTCAGCCGCGCTTGATACCCGGCTGATATCCGGCCCTATTGGGCAGAGCACATGGGCGTAAGCAAGGCGGCAGTTGCTCTTTGCACGCGGCATTCGTTTCTACACTTGTTCCTACACTCGTTATTTCGTTCGTTCTTTCGTTCGCTCTTTCGTTCTTGCTTACTTGCTCCTCGTTCTCTTCTTCATGTCATCTGGTCCAACTGCAGGACTCTGATATACTATACTTACCAGTTATCGATAGCCAGCAATGAGAACCTGTGGCTACTACTACAATGCCTACGGCGGCACCAGCTACCGGTGCAGAGGCTTGCGCGGCGGTGGCATTGCCGGTATTATCATAGGCTGCGTGGTGTTTGTTGCAATGTCTTTGCTCCTCTTCTGTCTCCTCAAGAGGGGCTTCCGCCGCGGAAGAAACAGACACCAGGTGACGCAGCAGCCGTTCTACCCTCCTCCCCACCATGGCAATCCGGGCATGTACCAGTACCCTCCAGACATCCCGCCGCAAAACTACGCGCGGCCGTCCGGCCCACCGCCAAATTAGTACGGGAACCTGGGCCCATACCCGCAAGCTCACCTGAACTATTAGACGGCAAGACGGTCCCTGGTGGCTCTTTTCTGCCTTGTCTTGTCTCGCTTTTCTGTCTTGTCTCGCTTTTCTGCCTTGTCTTGCTTTTTCTTATATATGTACAGATGCTCTTTTTCACGGCATGTTATTCTTTTTGTGCCTGCCAATGAACGCTTTATCAGAACGCTTTCAACGCTTTCAACGCTTTCAACGCTTTATTACCGTGTACTAAAGCCTCGCATGCTGAACGATCGCCGATGCCCATCGCGCGTACCATGAGCCCTGGCGCGGCGGCGAGAACAGCTGGCGACAACCGTAGAAGCTATTACCATCGCCATCACCATCGACACCGCCATCATCATCACGCTCGCTACCGCAACGCCCGCTATCACCACGCTCGCTTTTCCCACCGATGGACCCGCTCCCGCCACTCGCTACCTTCCCCATGCACGAGGACACGTCCCTGTGCCGCGCAGTCCAGCTCAGCTTGCCGGTGGCCCTCTACAAGTGCGGCTGCTTCCTCGTCCAAGCGGCCAGAGAGGGCGTGCCCCAGGCGCTCTGCGACGACGCCGACAGCCCCGACAAGACCAGCGCCCTTCTCCGTGTGTTCAGCACCGGGCCCGACTTTGGCAGGCGCTTGACCTATGGCGAGCACGGCTTTGCGGCCGCCGAATACAGCGCCGTCTTCAGGACAAGCGTGCTTGACCTCGCGCACCAGCCCTTAGTCGACAGGGAGACATCGCACCGCTTGTGCGACTTGTTGACGGCCCACGGCCGCGAGTTCATAGCGCTCTTTGATAGCCCCGAGCGCTACCGTTTCCACGACTGGAGCGGCGGAGGTTCCGCCATCGACGGCCAAAAGAAGGATGCCGCTCCGATACGGGACTTTACCGTCTCCCCGGCACAGCGCGCAGAGCTCGAGAGCCTCTTTGGCAGCAGAAACTACCAGCGTGTGGAGCTCGTCTTCTACTTTTACAACACCCAGCTCCAGGAGCTCGCGCGGGACAGGATGGACGCGCTCACGTTTGTCGTCAACGTGCTCCGCCAAATTGTCCAGCACTCGCAGCGGCCCGCGCACGACCTCCAGCAGTTGGGCGCCCTCTTTGCCGACAGGATATTGGATCTTTCCCCGGAAAGCGGTGTCCAGAGCAGCCTCTCCACAGCCGCACTCTACATTCTCGTGTACTCGGTGGGCATCTTTCTCCCGTCCATTTTTCCCTCCCGCGAGGACTGCTGCGCCGCCGCCAGCGCCCTGGCCGTGTCTGGTGTCCTCGAGGACCTCAAGCTCACCCCGAACAGCAGAATCGCCTTCCGCAGCGACAGACCGCTCCTCCAGCACCTCGCGCTCCCTGCGGCCAAGTCCGCGGTGCTTATCTGTCCAAACGGCTCCCGGCACTAGACAGGCCCCTTCGCCGCCACATGCGGTTTTCGCGCAAGCGGCCAAAAACAACCGTAGAATAATAGCATGTAGTCTGCACACAATACACGCATGTCTTCCGGCACATTAGTTGGCGGTCTCCTCCCACATGCAAAAGAAGCACTTTGTAGCCGCGCGCGGACCGCTCGCGGACCGCTCGCGTGTAAACAGAGGGAAAAAAGGAATCGGGGCGATGAGCTCATTTTGATCTCATCGCAGGATCGGCGCTCCATCGCCAGCAACGCTGTCATTACTCGCCTCCAGCGACAACAATCAACAGCAACAAACACAGTGTTCACTGCACTCCTGTGAGCGCTATCGTGTATCTGTGGCTGCTTCCTTTTTTGCCTCCAAAACACCCAAAACAGGCCTTCTTCGTCTTCTTCGTCTCTTCTCTTCTTCGAGACCCCCGCGTTTTGGCTCCTCTGTCTTACCTAGAAGCCATTATCTCCAGAGACCCCTTTTTTCTGCGGTTAGAGGGCACCTATCAAAAAGCCAGGAGCTTTTCTCTAGGCGTTCTGTCACACCCCATCATCAGCCAAAGGAACATACGTGCTGTATAAAAGGACGCTTCCCCTTGGTGCCGCACTTTTTCCTCAGGATATCTGGGCTCTACCATTCTTTCGCAGATACAGATCTAAACCACAATGCCCCCAGCACCAAAGCCAATCTTCAGCAACACCGACGAGCAAACGATGCTCAAGAGGTGGAACAGCAACGCCCAAAAGGAAGTCTTCTTGCACGACGCCGACTTGGACCAGCCAGATATCTTCAGCTATCCCGACGACGCCGAGCTCCATTCGACAGAAACCTCCTGGATCAAGTTTGACTCGGGGTCGATCCTCAGCAATGACAGTTTTTGCCGGCGGAGCCCTCCAAATGCAGGGCAAGAGAAGGAGGAGGAGAGGGAAGAAGAGGAAGAGATTGGTTATTCTAATGTCGACAGCCCGTTCAAGGAGACACAGAAGAATGAGAGCTCAGAGAGCGTGAGCCCTGTTGCGCCGCCACCTGGGGTCAGCGGGGCAGGCCACGCCAAGGTAAAGGATAAGGAGAAGATAGAGGCTAGTTTAGAGCAGAACAACCTGGTACTCGACAGCTCGTTGACGACCATACTTAACACGCGCCACCCGGATGTTGGCGGAAACAGCGAGGTGGGCAGTCCGGTGTACAGCTCAGTGTACAGTTCAATGTACAGTTCAGTGTCCCCAGGGTCTGTCTCCGTCAGCAAGAGCCGCCACAGCCAGAAAACGGCACGCTCCAGAATGCTCGACACACTGGCTTCCAGAAAGAATGACCTTCCAGAACTACGCGCCAGCGACAAGCGGCTCCGCAAGTCCGGCTCCAGCATCAAGAACAGGACGAGCAGCAGTGGGGCCTCTGCCACGAGACCTGGATCACAAGATATCATCTTCAAGATCACAATCTCGCCACAGACGTTCTTCTTGTGCTTGGGCGTGTCGTTCTCCGTGGGATACATTCTCGGGTTCCAGGCTTTCAAGTACTACTGGGCCGACAAGTTGAGATACCGGACGTTGGTCTATTAAAGAGAAAAGAAAGAAAAGAAAGAACAAAAACATCCGAAGTGGCTGTCGTCTTTTTCTAGCTGTTGTTTTTCCCTAATTATGCTAGCTGGAGTGACGATACATTCCAATTATATGTACTATACATACTATACTATATAGAGGCTTTTTCATACCATCTCAGTTGCACTTAACATTACAAACATTTTATTTGTAAAACTAAAAGGCACTTTACAACTATAAGAAACTGGTTTTTTTCCTCGTTTCCTATAACAGCCTGTCTTGGAAGATCCGTTCCAAGCCCTTTCTGAATATAGCAGCGTTGTAGTCGAGCACCGCGTTCGTGGCGTCGTCATGCTTTACTAGCGAGTCGTCCCTAATGAAGGCAATCAAGCAAATGTCTTTTAACATCTCGTGCAAGTACAACTTGATCCCAGAGGTCAAGCGCGACACACAGCGCAACCTCTTGTGGCTCTTGAGGTCATTATTGGCTGCACCACTACCGTTCCCGTTGTCGTTGTGGGAAGCTCCATCAGTGATTATGCCGCTATCGGTCCCAGTATACGTGAAGCTGCCCTGTTCGGAGACGTTATCCAAGGCCGCCTGCTGGAGATCCTTCCCCTGCGGACACACCAACGTGTCTAAGTCGATGCAGAGGTCAATGAACTCCGCGCACACCTCATAGATCTTGGAGTCGAGCGGCGAGCTGTCCGTGACAAAGTACAACTTTGACTTTAAGTCGCAGAGAAACGCTTTTTCAATCTGTGAGTGCTGAACAAAGTTGTCGAGCAAGTGCTCCAAGCTCGGCAACTCCGGGATGAGCCGCGAAATGATCTTCGAAAGCACCTCGTAGATGCTTTGGTCGTAGATGGATGTCTGGTAGAAATCGATGCCCTCAAAACTGTCCAAGCCGTCCTCGAAGAGGCCCTCGTTCGTCTGGTCCTTGATGTCGCGCACCGTGTCGTCGCGGAATTCCTCAGAGAGCCCGTCGATCTTGTGCACGAGCACCTCGATCCGGATCTCGGGGTTGATCTTGACTGCCTGGTTGATCACGTACGTCAAGCTTCTCACCGCGTAAAAGTATTCGTCCTGAGCGTCTATCACGTACACAATAGCGCCGACGCCGGTAAACATCGCCTGTGCGTCGTATTCGTTCGAGAAGTAGTCAATCTGGCCCGGGAGCTCCATCAAGTTGATGTCGATGAGTGACGCAACGTTGATGACCTCTGGCCGCGATGTGCTCTCCAAGTAATTGGACTCCCATGGGTGCATCTTGTGGAACACGGCCTCGAGTATCGACGACTTCCCGCTCCGCCGGCGACCCATGAGGATCACTGTCGCGGCCTGGGAGTCCGCCTTACTGTACTCTATGCTCTCGGTGCCGCTATACGTGCTCATTGGGAGTGGTATTGACTGGTGGTAGTTTGTCAGATGTTGTGATGTGGCTGGTTGTATTGCGTTGGACCTGGGACAGTCGGTAGATGGAAGAACCAAATTAGAAGATAACTGAAGAATATACTGGTTGGCCAGAGCCACTTTCTTTTATGGCCTAGATGTATAATTGAATTTATGGGGTTGAGAATGAATACAATGTTACATATGATAGCGCCTTGGCATCTCCAGAGCCAGGCGACAGATAAAGACTTCTCTTCCCAGGTAGTTAGACTTTCCTTCCATCCTTTTCTGGTTTCCCACGTGACCATCAAGAAAAAAATCCGAAGCGCTAGAGGAGCCGCTAGCGGTCGCAGAGAGGGCGGCGAGAAAGATACCCAAATTAACCAGTTCGGGAACTACTCTGGCGCCATAGAAGAATCAAGCTGTAGGCAACAAGAAACAAACAAAAAAAAAAAAGAAAAAAAATGAGAAGATGAATAATGAGTCCCGCAGGAAAGATAGCGAAAACTTTTATGGCGTGCTACAGAACAGGAACATTGACCTCGTCCAGATTGGCAGTCTCGAGTACCAGACGTGGTACGGCAACTCACTCTACTTTGGCAGCGACTGCAAGACGTTGGGGTATAAGTACTCGTATCTCGACGCCAAGCTGAAGAAGGTTGTGAAGAAGCCGCCGCAGACCATCTGGCTCGACAAGCTTTACGTCTGCGAGCACTGCTTCAAGTACACGGACGAGGCCGACGCCATAGAGGCGCACCGGGCGTGCTGCCGGTACGCGGTCAAATTGCCGGGCAAGATCAAATACAAGGACCAAAACTACACCATCCGCAAGGTAAAGGGCTCGCGGCACGAGCTCTTCTGCCAGGCCTTGTGTCTCTTTGCCAAGTTATTTCTCGACTCCAAGTCTGTCTTCTTCTCAGTGGAGAACTTTGACTTTTATATTGTGTACGGCCAGGTCGAAGGCAGGCAGGTGCCCATGGGATACTTCTCCAAAGAAGTGTTGCAGTGCTGGGACGAGAACAACTTGGGCTGTATCTGCGTGTTCCCGCCGTACCAGCAGCGGAAGCTCGGCACCTTGCTCATATCCTTCTCCTACGAGCTCTCGCGGTTTCAGGGACTCATCTCTGGGCCCGAGCACCCGCTCTCAACCTTTGGCAGAGTTAGCTACGTCAACTACTGGAGCAAGCAGTTGGCGCGCGAGTTCGTCGAAGGAAAGTTTCAATACGTGCTGGACATTACAATCGATACAATTTCGAGGCACACCGGGTTCCGCCAGGAAGACGTCATGACGGCGCTAGAGAACATGGGCGCGTTGGTCAAGGAAGTGAACCCGGGAGAATCGCTGTTCCGACTCGCGATAATGAGAAAAAACATTGTGCGGTGGGCAGAACAACACCGCGTCAAGTTCGCGCCTGTGCTAGACCGTGCCTGTCTTGTGCTTGAATGAATGGGATGGGTGTATAGTGGGTTATAGTGTATATTAGACGTGATAGATTGAAATCACACTCTTAGTAAATAGCATAAATACAGGCACATGCCATGTTTAATGCCTTCTATCTGCAGTGGTGTGCAATTGTAAGCGCCCATAAGCGCTTGTCATCTGACCACATGCGCTGCCTGCTCATCGCTCCGATGACCCTTATCGAGCCTTGTCCCGCGGTTTGTTTGTGATTTCCCTCATTTCCGGGAGCTGGCCCTTCCTGATAGTATCGTGTTGCGAGGCCTGTCCAACGTGCCGCACAGCGTTAATTCTTTGGTTCGTTAAAACAGTCACCAGGGACTTTGGACACTACCGCAATCAATCATCCACATTTCTGCTCAACTCGCACTGATCTCCTGCTCAAAGAGGCTGCCAGCACACTGCACCTCCCTATTTTTAACTTTCCTTTTCTGAATCCCTTCCCCCCTGATTTAACTTTTCTTGAACTCTTTTCTACTTTTGCTATCGCCACTGTCGTTAATTTTTTGTATGTTCCTTCCTTCCCCATTTGAGCATTCTTCTTTTAGACCAAATTTATTAACTGTTTCCAACAGCAACTGCTGATCCCCAAATCATTATCCCAACCATGCCTGGTGATAAAGAGATCAAACACTCTGTTTCCTCCAAGGATAAAGCGCTACCGATCCACGCGGGTACTTCCGACGGCAAAAGTAAGGTCAACGCCCGTAAAGGCAAGACAAAAACACAAGCTAACAGAAAGAAGGCCAACACTTCTTCGTCCTCATCTGGGGATGCTTCTTCAAGCGCCACTGCAGAGACTACTTTTAAGCCTACCCCAAGCCCCGAACCTTCTTCGCCACTTGTTCCTGCTTCCAATGACAGAAGAGACTTTTTGGTTATTGATAATGCTGGAGATGGCATTGATAGCTCCTGGTCCTTTGTTCTAACTGATGACGAGGCCAGATCAACCAGCTCTTCGGAGAATGCAAGCTTTCACGAAGAAAATACCCATAATTTATTTTCTGACGATTCTGACGACGAGCTTCATGATGACAGCCGTCGCGATGTCAAAAGTATCGGCACTTCGAGCCCAGCTGACGCAACTACTCCGGCAACTTCGTCCAGTAGCGATGAAGACAACTCTCTTACTGACTTCTCAAGACTGAGAATCATAACTGGCTGCGATTTTGCCGTGCCTAGAATCAGTTTGTCTCCTAGAAAGACAGAAGTCTCAAAGAACCTAAATTCTAGCAAGTTTTCGGCATGGATCAAAGCTATTTCGTTGATGTTATTAGTTACTGCGGTCCACCAGAGTCTTTATCTTGGCTTCTTTGGCCAGTATAAAAGCAAGCGCAAAGATTTGAGTCTACAGCAACCTAAGGAAGTCCAGGCCTTTCAGCCAGCCGCTTTCACAACCGTTGTTGTCAAAACTACGGTAACCGAAATCATCGAGCTCCCAGTTGAAACGGTCACTGTTCATGGTCTTCAATTCCAGGTACCACAAGTTTTGAAGGACTATTCTCCTGCACCTAAAATCAACGCTGCTTATGAGAACTATGTCAAGCCTATCTATGATGATAAGGTCAAAGATTCGAGACTTGAAAAAAGCGTTGCTAGTGGCTGGGCTGCTACATTGCAAAAGGCTCGTCAATTTGATGACTACTTGTTCACCAAGTGTTCGAAAGTTTTTGCCGGAAGCCTGATCTTTGGCGATAACAAAAAACTTGCCGATTTGGGCTCAAAATGTCTGTACCAATTTCGTTCCGCTGTTACAGGGGCCGAGCATGTTTACACGAAAGTATCTCCAGTTGTTTCTAAATATACTTTGCTTGCAAAGCAAAGGACGTTGGCACTTGAAGACCAGTTGGCAAAGATTACAAAGGAAAAATATGCAGCTGCCAAAGACACTGTGACAGAAATTGAGTACTCGAAAAAGTTTGACAATTTTTGCTCATTTGTGTTTAAGAAGGCCCGCGATGGTAGCGCTGCTGTTAAGAAATTGTCAGAAGATGTCAGCCAAAGTAGTCGTATGCAGTCGACTGTTAACTCTGGAAGCGAGGCCTGGAATTATGTTAAGGAAATTAATGTATTTAAGCCCAAAGTTGATGGCAATACTGTGAAAGAAAAGTTTGACGTTTTTTGCAAGTACACCAAAAAGCAAACAGATGCTGTGTTGCAAAAATATAAGCGCAAAACCAAACATGCTTCCTTATTTGCTCGCCTTTTCCAAGAAACGTTTTTGATAAACCCTTGACTGAGGTTTCTATGTTTGCAGTTTTTGTCTTTATTCTGATTACGTACCTTCTCTGCGATACTTTTTCTTTGAATGGCTTTTTTAATTGTTTTTAGTTTTTTTAACATATGATATTTTGATTTTTTATTGGTCGGTTCTTTTATATAGGCTTGTCTTGCACTTTTGCCCTTTGCTATGGTACAAAAATTATTTTGTGCTTCTATTTTATTTTTTTAGCTTTACGTTCTGCAAGTTTTTGATCTTTTTATTTTTACTTCTCCAAAGGGCATGTTCTTGATGAAAGTCGACTTGCTTTTTCTCTAGTTTTCTAGTTAGTTACGAGGTTTATCGTTACCACTTTATTATCTTTTTTATTTGACAACCTTTTATTTTGACTTTTATCCCTTAGCTTTGGTTAAATTTATATCGAGTTTGTCTATAGTTTTTATATCAGCCTCAATCTAATTTTATGTATTGTGATCTTTGTATGAATAGCATTGTTGAGAAGTTGACTCTTTTTTACATAGCAGGAATTCCGAAGAAATACATTTGACAGGAATATTTGATATATACAAGATAGAAACTTATAAGTTGGCATAGTTATCGTAATTTTGTTATGAGATACCCATCAAACCTACGAGATCATCGTCTTGCAGACCCTAATTTTGTGCACGCTTGGATACTCAAATGACTAAGCAAAACCCAACTAAAAGTCACTGATGGTCTGAATAGATTAAAACTGTCATTTAAATCCAATTTGATGTTGTTAAGTAAAGCTGCTTGACGCTTTATTCAATTTCTTTTCTTTTCTTCCTTTGACCGCTGATCGCCAGTTTTGTCCGACGCTATATCCCTCGCGTCCGCTGGTAACCCCAAGGAACCCCAGTCAGACTTATCCATCAACTGGTTGTCCATACGGCAGCTGAGGTACTCTTTCGCGAGGAGCCGACAGTTGGGGGCGTTGTTGCCACGCACGAGCTTGAGACACTTAAGATACTCCTGCATCTGCCGGGTGCATTCCCCGTCGTGGTCAAGCGGAAACGAGCCGCGCTCTGGTGGCGTCGGGTTCCATCTGGTCATGCTGTTTCCTAAAAGGGGACAACAAAGATTAGTATTTTAGTTATTAAAGACGAAGATGGGAGGTTAGGAGAAAGACGTACCTGGATTCGCAGACATTGTGTATGGTTGTATTTGGTATGAATACAGCTTATGATTCAATAATTCTTTCTAATCGGTGGTTCTCTATGTTCTGTTGATAGCTACTTTTAAGACTTGTTAACTATGGGAAAGATAATAAATTAGGATGCTTGGGTTTTGTGGAAGTATTTTATGAGTTCTGAAAAGGTAGGTCAAAGTTGGGACAAGATCTTAAGGTAACGTAATGCTAAAGACCCTTCTTGAAGTGGCGGACTTCATACTGCATTTTTTTTTCTTTTTCACAGTCCGACTTCGACGCTACGAATTCTGCATGGTGGTAAGAGCTCCATCGCGGCGGAACCCAGTATGCGAGCTTATACAATGGCGCATGTATGTAGCAATAGGCTGAGGAGGGTTTCCAACATGGGGCAACCGGTTGTCTGTTCGCGACTAATTAGGGTGCTTGTTCTGTAATAGGAATTAAACCCTAATAACTGAGAGGATGTATCGAAAAACAAAAAAAAGTACCCAAGTTTTCCGAAAGGCTTATTGTAGTGTAAGTTTTCTTTGCTGGTTTTGTAATCTAGACTTACTTGTTGCTTAGTTGAGCTCTATTTTCTACAATAAATTACCGAAGATATGCTTCGCTCAGACAGCCTTTCCAAAAATATATTGAATACAATTACGTCCAGTTCAAGTATCGAAATCTTTCAATCTATAATCGACCTACTACATATTAGAACTTCCTGAATAGGTCCAATAGGCACCTTAATTTCTGAGAATTCCATATTTCTCGGATTTTTGGCAAACTAAATACATTCAGCTGGTTTTGAATGAGCTCATTTGAAAATAAATTCAATAGTTCTTTGGCAGTCGACCGTTTGGTGTGCTGCGCCTAGCATTTGTCGCACGCCATACCCTTTTGTTTATGTTTTTCGCGGGACTATTTTGATGCACACAAAATGTATCGCGACTTTTCTCAGAATTGAATCAGCGTGTTTTGTTATATGAAAAAGGGTGTCTCGAAACTAAGAATAGCTGTGTCTTTCTTCAACAAATTTATACAACACAATGCCGGGGTAAGCAGCTCCTGAAATTTAGTCAATTTGGCTTATGCACATCACAACAAGCGCATATACTAACATTGTGATTTTATTTTAGCGAGATCATAACTATTCAGGCGGGCCAATGTGGTAACCAGATTGGTCAAGAGTTTTGGAGTCAGTTATGTCGAGAGCATGGCATCAACTCAGTTGATGGAACTCTAAGGGATACGTCCCAGTTTCCTGGGATCTTTGACGATGATTACATGACAATGCATAATACGAGGGACGACTATCCCAACATTTTTTTCAACCAGGACGACGATGACCGATTCACGCCGCGAGGAATATTAATTGATTTGGAACCCAGGGTCATCTCCACAATTTCGAGTAAATATACACACTTGTTCAACCCGCGAAACATATATACTAGTGCTACGGGCAGCGGTGCAGGTAATAACTGGTCCCAAGGGTACGACTACGCAGCATCGAATATGGACGACTTGATAGACATAATAGACCGAGAGGTGGACTCTTGTGATAATTTGGAAGCATTCCAGCTAATACATTCGGTGGCCGGCGGCACAGGTTCAGGCTTAGGGTCGTTTTTGCTAGAACAGCTTTCAGACAGATATGAAAAAAAACTCAAACAGACGTATTCAGTGTTTCCTGCTAACGATAAGACCTCAGACGTCGTGGTACAGCCATATAACACAATCTTATCTCTCAGGCGGTTAATTGAATTCTCCAACGCCTCGACAGTTTTTGATAATGGGGCGCTTAATGATATAGCGCTATCAAATATGAGGATACCCAATATTTCATTTGAACAGACGAACCAGCTTGTCTCCACCGTGATATCTTCAATGATGAATCCTTTGAGATTTCCAGGTTCCATGTACAATTCGCTAACCAGTATACTATCCTCTTTGATTCCAGCCCCAAGCTTGCATTTCTTAACACCTACCTACTACCCTTTCACTTCTGAATACGTTAGTCACGCCAAAGATATAAGACGTGCCACAGCTTACGATGTCTTGTTAGAAATGCTAAACAAGAATTTGAAGATGATCAAAATTGACGAAAAGTTGTCATCAGATAGCTACATTGCAGCACTCAATATTTTTCAAGGCCCAGTAGAGGAGGCTGATGTGCAGAAAGGCTTGTCGAGATTCCAACAGCGAGCCAAGTTTGTGCCATGGATGGACTCTGGCACCAATATAGTATACGGGAAAAAATCGCCATTTTTACAGTACTCCACCCAAAGACATTCTGATGAAAGTCAACAGGCCGCTCAACAAAATGAAACCCAGCATCAGGCGCCTGTAAAATCTAAGAACAAGAAGATAATAAATGGCCTCATGTTGGTCAACTCTACGTCTATAGTATCGCTTTTCAAACGAAATTGTTCGCGTTACGACAGGCTAATTAAAAAGAAAGCTTTTATCGACGGCTACACCCGGGGCAGCTTGTTTAGAGATAACTTGGATGAGTTTTACGAGTCAAGAGAAATGGTTCAGGAAACGATTGATGAGTACATAAAGGCAGAAACGGCAGAGTATCTTGAAGGCGATTTCGACGAGTACGATAACGATGAAATTGTTGTTGAAAACTCGGAGGAGATAAATACTAAATAGAATTAGTACTGCAAAAAAATGCACGACCTTAGCGTTGGAGTACTTTATTTCTCTTCGGTGTCTTATTGTGGGTTGTTTTGCTGTATCATTTGGAAGGCTGATTAAATACAAGAGACTTTAAAGAAGCATCAGAGATTTATAAAAGGAGATATTTTAATTAATGTTGTCATTCATGTAAAAGTAGAAATGAGTAGAGACATAATAAAGTTTTACTGGCTATTAGATCAGTGATTCAAAACCGAACAACAACTATTTTGTAATGGAACTTTCCGCAGGTTTTTTGATCTGCTTTTTGTAAATGTTTGAGTAAGACTAAAAGGTTTTGCCCTCGATACCTTTATTAATGCATTTGTTAGCTCCCTTTTGTTCGGTTTAAGAATCTTTTCGCGAAGCATTACCAATAACCGCATCATTCTCAATCAAAAGCAACAGTAATAAATAACCGAGGACAAATCACCAATAAATAATGAACAGCCAATCAACCAAAATAAGCTTATCACCTATAAGGCCCTTGAGAGCTGTCACTCGCTTTTCCGTAGATATTGTGATTGGCACTTAAAGTGCGTGAGCAGTAACTCCAAAGACATCTCAGAGCTCGTTCGAAGGATATGTATCAATGAAAAACAGTTTTTTTCAAATTCTCAATAAGTTTATAAGTATAATAAGGTGCCGACCTAATTATTATCCACCTTTTGTACAACAACATCTTCGGTTTCACCCTCATTACCTTGGGCAGGGAAGCAACTTGTGACAAATCAACAAATAACGCAACAACACCCGCATAGGTACATTTGACGATAAAAAAATATTATCACCCTTGAAGAGTGTTTCTTTCAATGTAAAAGCTACAGAAGCTTATGGCTCACTTACATACCTAACCATTCTAGAATTGTACAACTGCGGGACTACCTCTACTGAGAAATTACATAAATTGTAACATTTAAAAAATTTTGATTTGTCTATTAAGAAAATGAGGACCTTGGGGTTGCTTAGTCTCACTAAGTCACTCGAAGCACTAACAGCACATAACAATAGGATTAAAGTTATTCCAAAATTGAAGGGTTTCAAACTCTTAATTAAGCTTGAACTGTCGGAAAACAGGATCGCGGAAATCACTGTTTTGGACAGCTTGGAATCATTGAGGGAGCTCGAATAGGCCGAAAATAACACTCAGAACGTCACTGGCTTGTCTAACTTAAAAACTTGCGTGTCTTGAATCTAGGAAAAAACAAAGATCTCCTCATTTTCGGAGAAGATCTTGCTTTGTGCCACATGCTGGAATACCTTGATTTGGAGGGCTGCAACCATACGAAGATTGAGGGCTTGGAAATTTTGACCAAATTGGAAGAGCTGCAAATCCCGTAAAATAAGATCACGGTGCTCTAGAACTTGGACGCCCGGAAGCAGTTTTTGGAAACCTGGAAAGCTTCCGGTAACCAGGCTTCCGAAACCAGACAAGATTTCTCCGAGTTCGCGGCCCCACGCACTTTATTTTTGGATCGGAACGAGAGCTACAGTCTCACAAATATAGATAGAGTTCCTAATATGACACATTTGAGCCTATCGTTTAAAAATTTGGATTGAGGGTCATTGGGTTGAATGGCCAACGATGCAATGAGCCGACATTGGTGGGAACCGACCGTTCGATTTCAAAGGGCTTGAAGGGTTGCCAAATTGAGAACCGGAAGCCGGACTGAATACGAGGATGCAGGGGCTGATGGAGACAATTTGGAAGGCGATGAGCCCACATCTATGAAGTTGCCCATTAACTAGAGTGGTAGTCTTTGTATTTACTGGAACTGAGATGCTGATCAGTACAAGAAATGTCAATAACACCTTAGAATTCTAACGGAATCGTTTTTGAACGTCAATAAAATATATAACTCAAAGAACATGAAATTTTGAAGAAAATAGCAAACTTTCTTTTACGGAAAAGTAGTAGCCAGATGCCTGTTTATACTTGGTTGGGCATGCACGGTAGCAACCTCTTGACATGCAATTGGATCAGTGCATTTATCCTTAAGTGAAACTAAGCTCTATAAAACTTATAATGTTTTGTCCTCTTTCTCGCAAGGATCTTGATAACTCAAGAAAGGACTAAAATGTTGATTAACTGGCAATAATTTGCAGCAGTTACCGTATTCCATCATCTTTGTCAACTCTTCCATAGCAAGCTCATTTTGGGCTACAAATGACAATTTACCATGGTTAGTGAATTAAAGACCCACACAGTTGGTACACGACTACAGACACGCGTCCTATACGCCCTTTGCCTTTTTCTCCGCAGCCCATCTCTCAGCACAGGTGGAAAGCGGTGCTTTGTCTGGCTACACGGCCACCAAACCAACCAGAGGAGACCTTCGCGTTGAGATGGCTGTGTCCACTACGTCCTCTAAGCACGGGCATGAAACAGCTTCAGCTGTTGTGATCCTAATCTCATCTGGGCGGCGGACAAAATTCACAGCGGGTCTGGGGAGCGGGTAACGTTGTCCAGTTCTTGGCGAAGAACTATCGCCAAAGGGCAGGGCGACTGCTAAACGCTGGTGAGAAGGTCATCTCGGAGGTTTTTACGCTTGTTCTTCTCGCAGTGTAATGGCTGGCTGGTGAGAATCACACCTGCTACGTTCTTTTGTTTGATGCCTTAGCCGTCGGTAACTATCTGCGGCTGTTGGGTCTTATTTGCTTTACTCTAAAGTGCTACTTCTCTGTCCTGCTGTTACCGCTTTTTTGATTCACTTATTCTTTTCTTGCTGCTGTCTTGTGCAAACCATCGTGATACGAACAACGTTCAGCGGACAAAGGGCACATCCCACGCAAACTGGTAGCCTTTGGAAGCCATAGACATTGATGACAAATAGTTGGCACCTGACGCTCAGAAACTCTGAATATCATGTCTAAAACAAATTCCACTGAAGACTGGGCCGCCAAGTTGAAGGTGGTAGAGACCACTACTGACGGAAAAGTCCAGACGAGAATCATCCGCAGAACCGCCAGCGATTTTCAATTTGAAGGCGAGCTCGGCGAGGGCTCGTACTCCACCGTTATGCTTGCAAAAGACAAGCACACGGACAAGCTCTATGCCATCAAAGTCTTGGATAAGCGGCACATTGTGAAAGAGAAAAAGGTCAAGTACGTCAACATTGAGAAAAACTCTTTGAACATTTTGGGAAGAAGAAATGGCATAGTGCATTTATTTTTCACATTTCAAGACGAGTACTCGCTTTATTTTGTTCTCGATTACGCTGCAAACGGTGAGCTATTAACGTTGATCAAAAAGTACGGAACACTAAACGAGGACGTCACGAGATACTACACCGCCCAGATCATGGATGCTTTGAAATACATACACAGCAAAGGGATCATCCACAGAGACTTGAAACCAGAGAACATTTTGCTAGATGGCGGCTACAGGATTCAGATTACGGACTTTGGCACCGCCAAAATTTTAGACAAGGATCCTATCACAAATAAATTTATTGATGATGGAAGAGCTAAATCTTTTGTAGGCACGGCAGAATATGTGTCACCAGAACTTTTAAACGATAAGGCAGTGGGTAAGCCGTGCGACATATGGGCCCTAGGGTGCATAGTGTATCAGATGATAGCTGGCAGACCGCCTTTTAAGGCCACCAACGATTATTTGACTTTTCAGCAAGTGATGAAAGTGAAATATGCGTTCTCCGCCGGGTTCCCAACTATAATCAGAGACTTGGTCAAAAGGCTACTTGTGCCAATACCCGAGGACCGTCCAACTATAAAAGAGCTAGAAAAACACTTGTTTTTTCAAGAAATTGACTGGCGGAACTCCGGGGAATCAGTGTGGTACAGCCCACCACCAGAATTTAGTCCCTACAAAATATCGGCTCAAGCGATGAAACCAATTCCAGAGTTGGGGGAACCACCAAAAATCAGAATCCCATTGAAAAACAGAAAATCCGATTCATCAAACAAATCCATCAGAGCCGGTGGCTCATCCAGCTCATTAAAAACATCAACAGCCTCATCCTCTTCAACTTCCATTGCAAACAGTAATAATAATAATGGCTACTCTAACATAAGCACTACTAACATCAAATCTGTTGGAGCGCAGCCAAGTACAGATAGCATTGCAGCGCCCACACCACATTCTAATACCCCTACAATTGTAGAACAACCCGCTCAAAAGAGCTCTCAACAAAAGAAGCCCATAAAAACATTATCAGCAAACGCGGCGGCCATTGCCCTTACAAAGATTGCCATTAGTGATATAGCACCTTACGATTCAAAATCAAAAAAGAAGAGCAGCAGCAAAGATCAAGGGCATCGTCCGCATATTCATCGTCGCCAGCATTCTACTCCTTCTGTACGCACAGGAAGAGGCACAGATATGAAAATGAAATATCACGAAGATGCAACGAATGCGAATATTAATGCTCTTTCTCCATCCATGGCGGCAAATTCTGCAACAGCTGCAAAGACAGCCTCGAATACAGTTAGTGGAGCTTCGTCAACAACTACTAAGCCGAAAAAATCAAATAGATCTGTTTCCTTGCCTTCGTCACCGCAAACCAACAACTCTTCTGCAACATCATCACCTTTAAGCAGTCCTAAACAGGCTTCCAGTAAATATTTCCGCGCACTTCACCATTACCTGGCAGCACCGTCAGCACAAGCTCTACCACGGTCACCTAGATTTAAGGTTTCCGAGTTTTCTGGTTTGGACTTTCAGTGGTACAAGTTCCTAGTCAATCAACATGAAAGAATTTTAAAATGCGGCGTGCTATATATTCGCTACACCACCACAGACTTATTTGAGAAGAAATTTAAGGGAAAATTGGCTAATAGCCCGTTATATTTCAAAGGCAAAAGAAATAGCAGCGGAAACTTTAATAATAGTTTGTTAACGCAGATGGTCAATGGAAATGGTAGATCAGGCCTTAGAAAGGGAACCAGTGGTTTCATTGGCCTCAAAAATAATACCGGTAGTGATGTCATTTCTCCCTCCGGTAGCGCGAAAGAAGCGAATGGGATAGTGCACTATGTCAAAACTGCAGAAATCCAGCAAGTCGAAGCAGAAATTCAGAAAAGCTGGGCAGGAAACAATGGTGCAAGTGATAGTCCAACATATGATGCAAACGGTGATGCCAGCAATAATAGCACCAATGCGACCAGCAACAGCAGTACAGGCACAGGCGGCATGTTCAAAAAATTGCTTAACACCACTAAACTCGTGATGAACACAGGCAACAACATAATTTCAGGTAGCGGCAATACCAGCAATTTGCTTGATTTTAATTCTAGCCGAATGATATTAGTGACAAACTTGGGAAGACTTTTAATACTTGGACGCAAGCCTGGATCGAATCCTGCTCTGGATGACAATTACGAAAAGTACGAAGTAATTAGTGAAATTGACTTAACACACTCTTCAATTCGTGTCAAGGAGATTATTTTAGACAGTGGATTTAACAATAGTGTTACTGCCTCCAGTACTAATGGTAATGGTTTAAGAAGCAATTTTAACGGCACTGGCGTCAACAATGGCATGTTCATGGTTCTTGGCGTGTTTGCTATTATGACAGCCTCCACTACGACGTTGTTTCAGGTTGACAAAAATTTGTTGAACAGCTGGACCGAAACTATAACTGAAGCAAAATTGTCAGGACAAGATTACAAACTTAGCAAGATCATCGAAAAGGATCCTTCGAGTGGAACGGGCATGTTAACGGGAACAGAGGCTGCATTAACTGCAGCTAATTTGGCAGGTACGGGGAACTAATCGGAAGAACAGAAAGTAAAGCAGCACAAAATGTTACGAGTATATGAAAATGAAGAATATGGTAACTTTACGGAACACATGGTTTCTGAGCAAATGCTTTTATGTAATTAATCCACTGTGCTATAGATTTTGGAGTATCTAATCTTTAGACAAAAATACATACTGTTTTGGGGTTTCATAATTAAGTGCTCCGTAAAATATGCGCAAGTCTGCCGGAACTGTCGACCATTCGTATTTATTCCAAAGTTTATATTGAAACATTAATGGTAGCTTTGCAAGAGAATGTTGTTTAGTGGGAATGTGAAACACTATCGTTATGCTGAAAGCCCATGCTGGATCAGGCAGTTAACTCGTAAAAGGGGTGTGTGTACCCCAATGCCATCGAGCGGAAAGCGCGAAAAATTTCACATCAAACTACACTGCGCGATGTGATACTTTCATTCTGGTCCTGTTTTAAATCGCAGACCAAATTTTTTTTGCTAGTATTTGGCGTTTTATACTATCCTGTACCAGAGTTTTTATTGTGAAAAATAATATACATTTTATATAGAAATATTTTCAGTATGGTATGTGTGATTTTATTTTGCAAACGCGAGAGGTAAAGGCGTCGTTTGAGTAGCGCCCATATAAGATGAGATGAGATGAGATGAGATGAGATGAGATGAGATGAGATGAGGTGTCCCAGGCGCGCTTTTTCACTCTCAAAGCTATATAGACTGTACAGATTACTAACGATACCGCCCTTCATAGCCGCCAAAATCTAAGACTAAGGATGATGAAGAAATCAAGCTTGTGCTTAAACGCGGCAAACAGGTCCTTGTGATCCTCGCTGATCCAAACTCATCGCTCAGTGGTCTTAAAAAGGAGATTCAAGAGATGGTGAATGTTACAGGGGGGCTTAAGTCCCTCGACGACGATGACGAACTAGGCCATGGTAATGGAGGCGCAGATGGTGATGACGATGACGACATAGATATAGATATTCCTGCTCCTTCGTTTGGCCAAAACAGCAATGATAGCGACCAGGACTTTGAGGTATACAATGGCGCCAAAGCGTTAAATGGAAAAAAGAAGGTGCAGGAAGATAGTGACGATGAGGGTGAAGGATCTCAGAGGGTGACTAATCATATTCGAAGCGCCAGCGATATCAAGGTTGGCAAACCGGTGGATAAGAGCCAGCCTTCGGGGACAAATTTCACGCAGGTGAGAGCTGGAGACGATGGAACAAATATTGTGCTTCGGGAGCTACAGATTGAAGATGGGGATGTGTTGGCTTTCGCCACTAAAAATGAAGACTTCCTCGTGATTGAGCCAGTAGAGGATAATGATAATTAGTTGGTTGTTGTTAAGGGGTATTTAATTTTGAGGGCTCCCTGAAAAACAAGGCAGAATCTGGCTGTACATTAGTAACGGACGAAATTTTTTTTCGAAACTGCTAGTTTTTTCCAACGGTCAGTATAACTTTTATTGCAAATCAGCTTATAGTTGTCTATGCACTACTTATCAACAAGTGTTGAGGTTGTGAACTTCGAGGTCTGTACTTCATAAACATGTATCCATGAGTTGACTTTTTACCTGTTCGAATTACGAAAAGAAGGCATTGCTTTAGATAAAGTTTACAAGGCTAGTTGACTACTGTCTTTGATCTAGACCTAGTCTCTGGGCCTGTTCATTTGCTATGTGGCTGAAGGCTTAGGCACTGTCTTGACAATAGCCAATCCCCGTTTATCACACTTGCCAACCTATATAAACTTCTTTATGTCTTCTTTGAATTACAGCTATTTTTTTATAAAACTATTCATCGTTTTATTTTCTTGATAATTCACATTTAACTGAAGGATTAGCTTGATCTTCAATCATTATTGGCATATTTGATTTGATATATTGTAGTGTGTGAATAAGGTATATACATGCGCACCCTCAAAAATAGTAAAGCTGGGAGTAGTGCCACGGCCAAATGGGCCTTGAGATATTATCCAAGTGGGACACCAATTACACTTTCTAAAACATCAATTACACCCTCTTATCCTCTTTCCAATAAAAAGATGATGCTATCAAGGATTCTTCAGTTAGAAGGTCTATGACCAGCTTAGGTGATAGGGCAGACTGTTTAGAAACAATAATCAAAATTTAGAGTGTCGGCTTATCAAGGTAGAGGATTTGATTGAAAAATTACTAAAGGAAGTTCCAGAGTTCCAGGAACTAAATCGAAAATTAAATAAGTAAAATCAAAAATTACTTAACTGAGAGCAACAAACTTTAGAAAATATAATCAATTTAGATACGTATTTTTAGCAAAACGTCAAGGACATGGTTTCTGCTCTCAATGTTCCTGACATTAATTCTCCGAAAAATCTAGAACTGAAAAAATCTACCAATGGTACTCCTACAAATATCGCAGGTACCTTTGCTTCTGCTACCGCTTCTAATATCACCGCTTCTGGCATTGTTAACACCATTGTTCCTGCTCCTTGAAAAGATCCTAAAGAGGTCAAAAACACAGTTGATTTAACCGCCAAGGATACTATGCGGCCCTAAAATATGTCAAACGGATATTATTTATTATCAATTTTTAAAATATCAAAACCCGTGATCCAAGCATTCGGGGTCTAAAAAAAGTTGCGACCTGATAGTAACTTTAGCGATTCTTACCGCAATGTCAGACTAGAAGTCATCTGTAAACCATTTTAGATACAGCAAACCCCACCCTCACATCATTGATTGCCTAACTCAGTTGCCTCGTGATAACGTAAAGTACGAGGACTGAGACAGCCTTAAAAACGTTCTCCTTCTTTTTAGCCTAGACGAAATCTGAAGATTGCGTCAACACCTAAGGAATATTATTTTTAAATTGTTGAAGCTTGCCCCTACATTGAAAGATGATGATAGTTAACATATATCAAAATAGTCATTGATAGTTGAGTGGGAACCTTGGTATTCTATTAACATCTTCCTATCGCCTATACGAATAAATACGAAATATCCCTTGATTCTTTATACATCTGGTTCAGTGGATTGTTGCCATACATACACTGGTCAAGCTTTTCAGCTATATATACTATAGCACTGCAATATGTACGTATGGAGTTTCTTTAGCACTACCTGCAACATGAACAAAATATCTAATCTCCAACAGTGTGGCGCCATGACTGTTACCCGCCCGGGATGCCCATCGCTGTTCGCTGCGGAATGGACACACCGTTGAATGGCGCTCTGAGATACAAACAGAGTGTACGTTTGCACTGAATCTTCTCCCGTTTTGCACGACTGCATTCTTCTGGCAATTGCTGTTTTTTTCCACCCTTTTCAGCTAGGTATAACACAATACAAACAAAATCAATAATTAGGAGTAACCATGGATGAGTCTTACGATGTTATTGTGCTTGGTATGTTTGATGATGGAGCTCAATGAGACTCATGTCCCTGAGCTTGCTTAGTGTTTGCTGTTATCTAGGGTGAAAACTTTACTAACACTTTTTACTTTTATTATAGGCACTGGTATGTGAAATTGAGCTTACCAACAGTAACTAAGCGTGTTTTCTGGTTTAGTCATTTTATGTTTTTGAATTTGAGAATTGTGAAATCCCAAGCTCTTATCGGTTGCTATTACTAACCCACGTATAGGTTTGACCGAATGTATCCTTTCTGGTCTTTTGTCCGTCGACGGCAAAAAGGTCTTACACATTGACCGCCAAGACTTTTATGGTGGTGAATCTGCCTCTTTGAATTTGTCCCAATTATTTAAGAAATTTAGAGGTGAAGTTCCAGAACATGGCTTAGGCCGTGACCGTGACTGGTGCGTCGACTTGATCCCAAAGTTCTTGATGGCCAATGGTGAATTGACCAATATTTTGGTCCACACCAATGTCACCCGCTACATTGAGTTTAAGCAAATCGCAGCCTCTTACGTCTACCGTAGTGGCAAAATCGCAAAAGTTCCTTCCAACGAATACGAAGCCGTCAGATCCTCCTTGATGGGCATCTTCGAAAAGAGAAGAATGAAGAAATTCTTGGAATTCATTGCTAATTACAAAGAGGACGATGTTTCTACTCACAATGGCTTGGACTTGGACAAAAACACCATGAGTGAAGTTTACTATAAGTTTGGATTGGAATCTGGTACCAAAGATTTCATTGGTCATGCTATGGCTTTGTACTCAAACGATGATTACATAGAAAAGCCAGCCAGAGAAACCTACGAAAGAATTGTGTTGTACGTACAGTCCGTTGCGAGATACGGCAAGTCTCCATATATTTACCCATTGTACGGTTTGGGTGAGTTGCCTCAAGGTTTTGCCAGATTGTCCGCAATCTACGGCGGCACTTACATGTTAGATACTCCGATTCAAGAAGTTTTGTACGACTCGGATGGCAAGTTCTCTGGTGTGAAAACGAAAGAAGGTACTGCCAAGGCCCCAATTGTTATTGGCGACCCAACTTACTTCCCTGAAAAAGTTCAAAGAACCGGTCAGAAAGTCATCAGAGCCATTTCTATCTTGGATCACCCAATTGCTCCAGCATCTGATGCCGACTCTTTACAAATCATTATCCCACAAAACCAAGTCAACCGTAAGAACGATATTTACATTGCCGTTGTTTCTTATACCCACAATGTGGCTGCCAAACCATATTACTTGGCCATTGCTTCTACAATTATTGAGACTGACAACCCACACGTCGAGTTGAAGCCAGCTTTTGACTTGATTGGTGAGGTTAAGGAACAGTTTATCGGCATTTCAGAAATTTACGAACCAAAGTCTGACGGTCACGCCGACAATGTCTTCATTTCCAAGTCCTACGATGCCAGCTCCCACTTCGAGACCACCACCGATGATGTCAAGGACATTTACCAAAGAGTCACTGGTAAGCCATTGGTTTTGAAGAAAAGATCCAATGAGGACGAAGACGAATTGAACGCTGTTTAAGCTGTGTGTCTTGTTTTCGAGAGTAACATTGTCGACTCAATGCTTTGACAGCTTTCCGTCTATATTTGTTTTCTTTATATAGTTGCGTTAATTATACTTTTAATTGTTTTGGGCTAAGTTATACCTGAAAGATACAAATATCGCTGTTTTATTAATATTAATCTGTCTTCTTTTCATGTTGGAATTGTTGTGTCTGTAACTGCGTGCTCTTAGCAAACTCTCCACAAAATAGATAGTAGGGTAACAGTAGACGGCCCGTGTCTTTGAAAAGTTGGACGACATCTTGCAGTGATGGGAGAGACAAAGCGCAGCATCGTTGACTGTACGCTTTCATCGACAAATTGCAATACATACTAAAAGCTACAAGTCTGTTTGACCAGTCGCGTGTTTTCATCTCACACACAAGTTACTCGGTGATTTCAATACAAATTCATTTCCTTGGAAGTTCTTCTGATTTGCTCATAGAAGACGCGTTATTGCCATCAGGTAAAGGGCAATTGAAACGACAAGAAACAATCAGAACAGTTTGAAACAGCTGCTTTATTCATTGTTTGAATTTCAGATAAGATAATTTTCGTATACTATCTAGTTTTGAAACGAAAGCTATTTTCTTAATCTTATTCCTCGAGAATTAAGCGACATTTGGATCAATTTGCCACTGAGTGTAAATTTCATCGGTGAAACGCCAAAATACTTGAAGAGGCAAATAACGAAGATTTCAAAGATTTAGAAGCTTTGAACACTCGAAACCATTTCACATTAAAGAAAAAATTGAACTTTTTTTCAGAAGCTTTTTTCAAGAAGGAAGTACTTTTATTCCCTTAAACACGACCAATTCGATTATTTATTCAACGAGAAAGACGCGATGGGTGTTCCAAAATTTTTTAAATTCATATCCGAGAGATGGCCTCTCATCTCTAAGTTGATCGATGAGGATCAGATTCCAGAATTTGATAACTTATATTTGGATATGAACTCCATTTTGCACAACTGCACCCACTCAGCTGGTCAAAATTATGATGACATAACCGAAAAAGTATCAGATGATGAGATGTACACTTCTATTTTCGCCTATATTGACCATTTATTCAATACGATAAAACCAAAGAAAGTTTTTTACATGGCTATTGACGGCGTTGCTCCAAGAGCTAAAATGAATCAACAAAGATCCAGAAGATTCAGAACTGCTTTGGAGGCCGAAAAGCAAAGGAAACTCCAGCAGGAGCAGGAGGATCTTGAAGGGATCGACTCCAGCGCCAATGGCGAGAAAGACCCTTCTTCCATGTTTGACTCCAATGCTATTACGCCAGGCACAGAGTTTATGGCTACTCTTACGAAGCACATAAAATTTTTCATCCACAAGAAGGTTACCACTGACGCCAATTGGCAGAATATTGATGTCATTTTCAGTGGACACGAAGTTCCGGGTGAAGGTGAGCATAAAATCATGAAGTACATTAGAACCATGAAATTGCAGCCAGACTACAATCCAAATTTGAGACACTGTATATATGGTTTGGATGCCGATTTGATTATGTTAGGCTTGGTCACACATGATCCACACTTCTGTTTGTTAAGAGAAGAAGTCAAGTTCGGCCCTCCAAGCAGAAATGACAAAAAAGGTGGATCTACCCTCAAGGTATTGGAACAGCAAAAGTTTTATTTGCTTCATTTGTCGCTTGTTCGCGAGTACCTTGAATTGGAATTTAGTGATTTAAGAAACTTTTTGAAATTCAATTACAATTTTGAAAGAATTTTAGACGACTTTATCTTAATCATGTATGTGATCGGTAACGATTTCTTGCCAAATTTACCAGATTTACATATAAACAAAGGTGCCTTCCCATTATTATTGAAAACTTTCAAGAAGTTTTTGATTAATTCCGATGGCTATTTGAACAATGATGGTAAAATAGATTTTAAGAGATTGAAAATTTGGTTAGACTACTTATCATTGTTTGAATATGAAAATTTTGAAAATGGTCATGTTGATATCGATTGGTTTAACAAGAAATTGGACAACTTGTCTCTCAACAACGAAAACAAGAAGAAATTGATTGAGCTCAAAAGAAGAAGATTCAGAGAACAATCCAAGCGGAGTGCTGAAATTGCGCTCAAAAAGAGAGAAGCCATTTTGCAACAGAAGGGCTCTGTCCCAGCAAATGCTTTTGATAGCTTGAAAGATGACGTTGAAAGTGACGAGGAAAATCTGTACGACGCTGTGGAAGCCAAATTGGAAGAGTTCCATAAACTAGATGCAGCTGAACCAGATCATCCATATACTAGAATTTTCACTTATGTTGAACCTTGGTTATTAAACATTTACTCAACCGAAACTGCCAAACTTGACTTGGACAATATTACCGAGGATGAAATTCCATATTTGAGTATTTCTGCCCGCTTGGTTGCCGATAACAGTTCTATACAATTTGACTTTTTGAAACAGATTGCATACGATTTTGATTTGATCATTGTCCAAGATAACGATACTGGAGCTTTGAGCTTAAAGCTTGATATTGGCGGTATTGATCCAAATGAGGAAGACGAAGAGTACAAAGAAAGGGTTGACAATTATCACCAGCTTGTTGAGAAGTATGCTAACAAATTTGGCAAGGTTACCGAAAAAGAAATTGCAGAATTGAACAGGCAAATTCAAGATGCGGACAATAACGACTCTCAGTTTGAGAACTTGACCAATTATTTGGAAGATAAGAAGTTTATTGGCTGGAAAAATCAATACTACTCCACCAAATTTGGTTTTACCTTGAATGATACAGATGAGTTTTCCAAATTATCCCACAACTACTTGGAAGGTCTTCAGTGGGTTTTGTACTATTACTATAAAGGTTGCCCATCTTGGTCTTGGTATTACAAGTACTACTATGCTCCAAGGATCTCTGACGTTGCTTTTGGAATCCTGGACGAGTTGAAGATTGAATTTCCGAATGACAAGCCATTCAAACCATTCCAGCAATTGATGGGTGTCTTACCAGCTAGATCTAACAGATTACTTCCAAAGGTCTACCATCCATTGATGTTGGATCCTACCTCTCCGATCATTGATTTCTATCCATCTGAAGTTGAAGTGGACAAGAACGGCAAGACCGCTGAATGGGAGTATGTATTGAAGCTTGCTTTCGTTGACGAAGAAAGACTCTTGAAAGCCATGGAGCCGGTCGACAAGAAGTTATCACCAGAAGAGAAACACAGAAACAGCTTTGGTCCAGATTTTATCTTTAGATATAATCCTCAATTAGAGAAATTTTACAAGTCATCTTTGCCAAACTCTTTCAGAGACCTAGAGAATGATCGTTGTGTTGAGTTAGTCTTTGAATTGCCATCTATTGATAACGAAGTTAAGAAAGAAAGAACTGATGATGATTACTACAGTGAAGATATGCAGTCTAGAGCATTCAACCATTTGTGCAGAGGTGCTAAGACCGGTGTTGAAATGTTGCCTGGCTTCTCAACTTTGAAGACAATCCCAAGTACTGCGGAACTTGCTATTGATTACTTAGTTGTGTTCAACTTGCCATCCAGATCTGAGTCTATGATATTGTCATTAAAGAACATTTACAATGATTTGTTAGAAAACCAGACAGCTGAAGAAATTGTGAAAAGATTTTTGAATAAGATTGTGTATGTCTCCTGGCCATACTTGAAAGAGGCCAAGGTTGTGTCCATTTCTGATGGATTGCTTGCGTACTCTCTCGATAATAACGGTAGGGTTGTCAAGATTCCTCTAGATGACACTGAAAGAAGACTGTTCATCGACACTGCCAAAAACATGAATAGAACCTATCACATTTCTAAAGGTTTAAAGATTGGAAAAGTTGATTTGATTTTCACTACTGTCTCTACTAATGGTCTCATACGTAATAAGCAAGGTGCTTACGTGAAAACTTTCAGCAAGAAGGAAGAGCAGCATCCTTTGCAATTGGTCATTGAAGATGTTGTCAACAAGGATCCTAGATTTCAAGAAAGGGCTCCAAAGCCTATTCATGAGGAATTCCCAGTTAGTTCTAAGGTCACTTTCTTGGGTGATGTTGCCTATGGTAATGAAGCTACTGTCTTGGGCTACAAGTCCAACACCGAGTTGATTATTCAAGTTTCCAAAGTCTCGAGGGACCAAGAACCTAATATTGGTGCTGAGAAGGCATACCACGAAAGACACAATATGCGTTACTATACATCGGGAGATGCCGCGAAACAGTTGAAGTTGCATCCATTGTTTTTATCTAAGATTACCTCTAGCTTCTTGATTGAGAATTCCAAGGGTAAGAGAGTCAATGTTGGCTTGGACTTGAAATTTGAAGGTAAAAAATTGAAGGTTTTAGGCTTCACTAAGAGAACTGAAAGAGGTTGGGCTTACAGTACCTTGGCTACTGGTCTTGTTGATGAGTACAGAAAAGTATTCCCTACTTTCTTCCAAAACTTGTCGCGTCTTTCTGCTGGAAACACTGGTCGCAGCTTGATCAACATTCAGGATTTGTACCCGAAGGAATCCAACCCATTAAAATTGGACGAGCATCTCAAAAGTGTCCTTGCATTTTTGGACTCCAAAAAGGCTAAATTTAACACTACTACTTTGGCCAGTGAGTCATTGAATCGTAGAGATATTGGCGATATTGAAGATTTTATCATTCAATACACTAGCAGGAAGCATGACCAGGTTACCAGAAACTTCAAAGGTGTTCCGGTTGCTGCGATTTTGGACAACCAAAATTCTGAACAGTTGTTGAAGAAGCAATATTTCTACCTTGGTGACAGAGTTGCTAACGTTTTGGATGGCGCCAAGGTCCCACTTTTCGCTAAAGGTACCGTGGTCGGTATTAATGTCCTCGAAGAAAAAGTCACTTTAAACATTGTTTTTGACTACCCATTGATTAACGGCAATTCTTTGAACGGAAGATTGAGATCCACCAGAGGTTTGACTCTCGATTCATCTCAAGTTTTGAATTTGACTCACAAACAATTTATTTACCACAGTAAAGCTTCTCTTGAAAAGAGCAAGCTCAAAGGAAACAAGTTTGGAGGCAAGATGAACAACAAAGCTCCTGTTGCTAACAACGCTAAGCCAAAATCTAAATCAAAAGCTGAGAAGAAGGAATTAACTAAGGAAGAAATGGAAAAAGCTGACGCAGAAGCCAGAGAAAAGGCTGATGGTAAACGTGTTTTGTTGTCGTTGCTTAAGAGAGCTTCCGATGGTGATGCTGACGTCAAAGAAGAAGATGTCAAGGAAGCCGTCAAGAAAGTCGCTGCCGAAGAGCATACTGAGGGTATTAAGAAGGATATTAGGCAGGAAGTGGCAATAAAAACCAAATCTGCACCAAAGTCTGGACCAAAAGCAGATCAAGCAAAGCAAGCTCCAGCTGCCCCAAGTGCTCCAGTTGCTGATTCTGGCAGAAACATTGATCATGATAAACCTGCCAAAGAAATCTATAATGCTATTATGGGCGCCGTGCTTGATGGCGGTAAAAATCAACCAGCAGGTCCACCACCAAACGCTATTCTGCCACCGCAATTCGGCATTCCTCATCCAGGTATCCAACAAGGTAACTTCTTTGTTCCTCCACCAAATGGGTTCCAGCCAGGACAAGGACCATACCCGCCTTATCCACAAGTTGGGGCTTTCCCTCCCCCATCCGCTGGATTTTTCCTGTCTCCGAATGGACCAAACCCAGAAGCCACTCACGAGCTTAAATCTTTGTTACAAGGTATCGGTGCATTGAAGGTTGACCAAAACACCGGCCAACCAATCTATCCACCGGCTCAGACGTTTTCCGGTGCTCCTATTCAAACGTCTGGTCAAGCGCCAGCACCAGCACCAGTACCAGTTGATCAGCAATACCAGCAGCAAAGTGTTGGTCAAGATGAGGGAAACCGTGGAGATAGAAATGGATCTTACAACAGTAACTATAGAAGCCACGGTAACAGAGGTAGAGGTGGAAGAGGTGGAAAAGGTGGAAGAGGTGGAAGAGGCGGAAGAGGTGGAAGAGGCGGCCAAAGAGGCGGTAGAGGTAGAGGTGGGCATGGCAGTACTGGCAACAATAGTAATGCCAACGCCTACTGATTTTTGACATACTACAGTTTTCATTTGATGCTACTTTCGTTTTAGCTTAAGCTTTCACGCTTTTCTTCTCCTTATTGTGTGGACCTGAGCAATCTATTTTTTCGTATTCATTACGATTTTTGTATAGTCTTGAAAGGCATTTTTGTTTATATGTTTTTTTTGTTTTTGATTCTGAATTTTTGATTGTGACTCTGTATATGATTTTTTTTTCATTAATAAGCATTTATTAAAAATGTTATGTTTTGTCTGATTCCTGTTATCTACAAACATTTTCGTGGGCCATGAGCCCTTTTTGCAGCTTGACGAGAACTCTATTGTTATAAAGTTAGGGAAAAAGAAAGTAAAAATTGCCATTATATGTTACATACTCATTAACTCATTCATCGAAGTCGTGCAAAGATTGTTTCAACGCTTTTCTTTCTTGCACTTCATACTGTTTGTCGAACCATTTCAATTCAAACCCATTAGATCTATCTACGCCATCCCAGCGGTACCCAGGTGCAATATTGAATCTGTTCACGGGTGGGGGACCTTTGTTATACAACTTTCTGCCAAACTTTGAAGCGGGCACATTGGACTTTATCTTAATTGCGTCTCCGCCAAGCGTGCTAGAAATGGCAAACAAAGGATCTTCTTCAAAAACTTGAGCTTTCTTTTCTCTGTTTAAAAGCTCGTCATTGGCATGAACAGTAGTTTTGACATTTTTGAGTTTGTCAATATCTTCCTGGTACTTTTGTCTTTTCAAAGCCAGCACTTCACTGAGATTCTTTTCAGCTTCAAGCTTGCGTTTCTTCATTTCAAAATCTTTCTTAGCTTGTTCATCTCGTTCTGCCTGCTCTGCGGCATCGATGATTTGACCTTGGGCGTTTCTGTAAATTGTCTGTTGTTGTACCGTTGGTGGCTTGCCAGCTTCAGCCTCCTGTTCGCTATCTGACTCGTCAGCCGAGTCGAGTATTTGCAATCCTGGGATTTGAGCTACATTTTTCCTCACTTTCTTTGTATTATTGATAGCTTCTTCTCGTACTTTGACCTGTTTTGCAGGTGCATTCGACCCTACTTCCTTCCAGCCTCCTTTCAGCTTCTTGGGTGCCAGCGTCTCCACTACCTGCTGAGCCTCTGATAATACAAAGGATCCGCCTAAAGGATTAACAGTGGTTTGGTTAGCTGAGATACTTTTGTTTTTGGTGTTCAGCTGAATTGAGCTCAATCCGCTTTCTTCATCTATTATGACAGTTGATAATGTCTTCGATTTCAGCTTTGATGACTTCTTTAATTTTTTACCTGACCCATAATTTTTGTTCAAATAATCAGCTAAACCTGCCATATTCGATGATTTTGAGAGCCAGTAGACACAGTCCCTTTAAAAATGACTCGAGTAGTTGATACAAGGCTTGCAGAGTAGTAAATAAGGTTGCTCTTGTCATCTATGAGTGTTAATCACTAAAATCTAACGGCCTGCAATTGTAATTCTTTGGCGCGGATAAAATACAAGCCGGGACGGATTTGGAACGGATTTGGGCGCGCTCAGTACTTAATCCGAGACAAGGTATCCAGGGTTCTGTTCGGCAACTTATTGTGATACACACCAGCCTGCCAGGCCTTGAAGTCCGAGAACATGGGAGGTAAAAAAAGAGATCAATTTTTGGAAGAAGGCCAACTGGAGCACAAGTAACTGTCGCTGGTCATTTTACAGAATACTGTTGGTTCTTGGCGGAGAGCTGGCAAGTTTCGAGAGGCCATGGGGCTGAACACTTCTCATGCAATCCTGAGAAGTATCCTGAGACGTCGGTTTTAACTGGATATTGGCGGCAAATGTTTTTAGAATCGCAATTACAAATGCATATGATGTGACTTTGGAGCTATTAAGGGGATAAAGAGAACCGGAAAACCCGCTTAAAACGGGACAAATTCCCAGGAAAAAAACCGCTGGGGATGTCCTCAAGGACATCGGAAATCGAGAAAAAAGCCAAATTTTAAATGAAAATGCAGCCAGTAAAGTTCACGAAATCTCTAAAAACAGGTAAATAGTCAGGGCATCATTTGTTATTGCACCATATTTGCTAAGGTATAGCGCGACCAATACTATATCGGCTATCAAAGACTTTTGACATTGTTCTGTTGTCGAGTTTGGTCGAGCTTCGTCTTTTTGGCTTTGTTTCCTCGAGGACTATTTTGGTCCTGAGTCATCACTTGCGGGTTGCAAAGCGAACACTTTTAGAACATAATAGCAATACTCCTCCTAGTATATGGTGAACTACCATTGTTTTCAGTTTTGTCAATGGACTAGTTATTCACCAAACATCTGCATAACACGTCACTTTCAGTGT
Source organism: Saccharomycopsis capsularis (assembly GCA_031125595.1). Classification (NCBI taxonomy): domain Eukaryota; kingdom Fungi; phylum Ascomycota; class Saccharomycetes; order Ascoideales; family Saccharomycopsidaceae; genus Saccharomycopsis; species Saccharomycopsis capsularis. The sequence continues at coordinate 587,240 of JASTUX010000004.1, forward strand.
GTTACTGAACAAAGTACCGTGAGCAATCAGAACACAATAGCCATTTCGGTTCCAAGGCTTGATACGTTTCGTGCTGGAAATTCGGATCTATAATAAAACCACATATAATGAGCGTTGGGATTCAGAAAACCGCAAGTAATACATCGTCATCAAGCATAAACACCCAGTCCACATCACCACACAATGAATCTGAAAGATCTAGTGATGTCGTCACAAAAACAGTGACATCCCCTTTACAGTCAACAAGAAAGCTCAAGCGGCAGGACTTTGACGCCATCAAGAAACGCAAAAGAAGGACTACAGGAAATTTTGAGTGCGACTTTGAAGGCTGTACTAAAGTTTTTACAAGAGCTGAGCACTTGTCAAGACACAAGTTGAATCATAATCCTCTGGTAATATACAAATGTGGGTGGGAGGGGTGTAACAAAACTTTCGTTCGGTCAGATCTTAAAGACAGACATTTGCGAAGACATGTGGCACGCCTCCGAAAGGCCGAAGAGCAGCGGCAGCTAGAGCTCAAATCCAAAAAGAACTCTTTATTCAAAGGTATGGGTACTCTCACATTCAATAATCTAAACCTCGAGAATATCAAGCCAGTCAATGCTAAAGACAGTCAGGCTATTGAGCCACTGCTGCTGACGAATACAGCAGATTCAAACAACGAAACGCTCTTTGACAATGGCGCTTCAATAACTGTTATGGATTTGAAACAAGGCGAAGAGCAAGGCACTGTAGTGAATGAACAATCAACTTATCTTAGTGAAAGCACATCTAATACCCTCAATGAAAATAACGCTAGTCAAACAGGAGATCTTGTGAAAATTTTATTATCTAGTGCCGATAATACAGCTAACGTCAATCTCAGAAAAGAAGATGATGTGAATATTTCTGATTTAGACGTTTTGGATCCTCACAAAATGAATACTGTGCTCAATCTGCAGAGAAGCAGTACCTCTTTATTCAGCAAAAATCAAACTTTTTCTTCTACGGAAAGCTTATTCAAACTGCCAGCAATCCGAGGCGTCTCTTCCAATACAACGAATAATCCGGCTCCAGCAAATATTGTCAATATTTCATCTGCTCTTGAATCCAGTTCTGATCTTGTTAACGTTATCTCCAATGATGGCTTTTCTGCAAAATCATTACCTTTACCTGCAACCAATAATAATAAGACTGACTTTGACATCTTTCCCGAACAACTGGCGCAAAACCCTCTGCTTCACCGCTTGGAAAAAGAGCTCGAGAGCAAATTGGAGATTCCGAGCTCACCGACTAACATAAGCAATTGGATTGACTCTAACTTGATGAGCAATTTTGTTGATGTTAATGTTAACGGCTTTGATGGTCAAAACATGCTTACATATAGCAGCAACAATGACTTCTTTTTTGGGCTTTCCCCCAATGCTTATATCAATGAGATTTTTCAATCTGTGATGCCACAATTAGCAAACTCAAACGATAGCCAAGAGTATTTAATATCAGCGGAAGCAATGTCAACAATTATATCTGCCATTCCATCATTGGCACACAATACTGATTGTAACCAAGCTGCATTTCAGAGATGTTTGCAAATTTACTGGCAGTTATTTCATATACAATTTCCATTTTTGCACAGGCCTTCTTTTGTTGCTTCAAAGGCTCCAGGGCTTTTGGTCCTTTCTATGGTAATGCTTGGTGCTGGATTGGTATCATCTACAGGAACTGACGAGACTGAGTTTATCACCAACTCTAGAAGTTTGGCAGACGCAATTTGTGTGCCACTCAGATGGAAGTTATTTGAGTCTAGTGATTTTGAACTTCCAGTGAAAACATGGGTGATTCAAAGTCTCTTAATTTTGGAGTATTACGAAAAGTTTTTCGCTTCCAGAAACTTACATGAAAGAACCTATGTTCATCATGGTGCTGTTATTCAGTTACTAAGAAGAAGTCCTACTTTGGGAGGGAATCCTACAAAGTCAAGTCATCGATACTCACCAAATGTTGAAGAGAGTGAAGAGTTTACAGGCAAAAATGATGAGGAGAAAAGAAAACTTTTATGGGAAAAGTGGATTGAGTTTGAATCTCTAAAGAGAACGACTTTGATGGCTTTTTACATTGACTCTACCCATTCTATTATTTTTGGGCACTTGGGCATCCTTTATGCTCATCAAATTCAAGTAGAAATGCCGTGCGATGATGATTTATGGGAATCTAATGGTAGCAATTTTAATTTGCCAACAGCTGACTTGCATCCAAGGCCATTTCTTCAAGAACTACGGAGCCTTTTAAAAAACCAGCCTGTAAAAACGGGTGTTTTTGGTAAACGTATTCTCATGTCAGGATTATTGGCCATAATTTTCCAGTTACAACAAAGAGATTTACAAACATCAGCGCTTGGCTGGGAAGGTGGTAAGGAGGGCTCTTGGAAAGAGTATCTCAGTTATATTTTGGACTATTTGACACACGATAATATGCATGGCTGCTGTGATACCAAGTCTGCGGTGTTAATTCAAAATGATACCGAGGATGTATATGAACCTAGTGGTGAAAATAGTTTGCGTTCTTATTTTGCCAAGAATGATACGCGATGCAAGTATCCGGCCTATCATATTGCACATATAATTATGAGAATAAGTCATTATGATTTGGTGATTTACTCTGGAGCTCCATGGCGGATGAATGTGCGACCGGAAGCTTCGGATTATAAGCTTGTCAAGGCAAGAATCGAAAAGTGGGCTAACAGCACGTCTGGTAAAGTTTCGGTGATTCATGCCTTGCTTTATTTATTTGAAATGTTTTTGACTCCGCAAAACTACAATTATGAAATCTCTAATCCGCTTATGAAAAACTATAAATATGAATGTTTGAATGACCCTATTGTGGAGAGATCATATGTTATTTATATTGCCACATTGGCAGTCTGGGCTTATTGCTTTACAGTCGAAGGGCCTGAAACTAATATTCTTTCGAGAGCCAATGGTAACGTCCCTGCAAATATCGGTTTGGTGCCTGAAGAAGAAGATGGTTATTCTTTTTTGAGAAGGATCAGAAACGAGCTCTCGAAGAAAACATCCACGGTGCTACATGCTAATCCCGCAAGTAATGCGCCTTCATTCCACCAAGTTGTGTTAGTGCAAGCCAAGCTTTTGCCTAATATCAAGAACAAGAAGAACATTACTGGCCTTTTGAGAGTTGTGGCGGTATCTTTGGGTAAAAGTAACTGGCAGTTGGCCAGGGAATTTTCCCTGTTGTTTAAGCACTGTGTTGAAAGAAGTCTTGGAAGCGAAGACCTTTACTGTCGGAACTATTTTGGCGATAGTAGTTCTGTATACCACTGAATAGCTACTCTGCAGAGCTCACCTATTTTACAAAATTCAATTCATACTAATTATATTGAGATTCTTTTTCTTTGGGTTTTTTACATCTGGTATTATATTTGCTAAGTTTTATAAGTTTTTGTCAGGACAAAAACGACGGAAGTTTGCTGTCATTGTTTTTTTTTGTTTTTGTTTTTTGTCTTTTAATAGATGCAAGGCCGCTAGTCTATGATAGTAAATCTTGTAGCCTCATGAGACTGACAATTTAGTGATTACATTTTTGCTTGCTGTATGCATATTACCTATAACGATGAAGTATCCGATGAACCTATACATTGTCTTACATCGGCAGGCTTTAGGTATATAACTTTCTCGTCCTAATTTAGTAACATATTTACACTAATCAAAGGGAATAGGCCTAATAGTGCCGACTCCATTGCCATTCTTTTGGCTCTCCATCTGATGGGCAGCAATGGCACTAGGCAACTTGATGCCGCAACAGTCGCCCCAAGTGTGTTGATGAACAGGCAACCCTTCATCACTATCAGGATCAGCGGTGTGGAGGTGGCCATGGGCGTGCTCTTCGCGGCCGTCATTGCCGTTGCCATTTCCTCCCGCAGGAGAGACGCCCTCTGGTGCCTTCAAAATCGTGCCAAAGAAGAAGTGCTGGATGATGGGCAACTTGCCCAAGACCTCGGCTTTGTACATTTTGACCATACCTTCGGCGACCTTGCTCCAGGACTTGACACCGCTAATGTCGTCCAACATGGGCGAGTGCCATCTGAGGGACGCGGTTTTTATCTGGTTGATGAACCAGATGCAGTGGAAGTACATGTACTTGTCCTTGAACATGTCGACGTACTCGCTGTTGTGGATCGACTTGGGACGCAAGTGTGGGTGGGTGGCGAGCTGGGAGGCACCGAACAAGAAGGGAAGGAAATGGTAGTCGTCAAGGCCCCAGACGCCGTGGGACCCGGCGGGCTCGAGCCAGTACTCTCTTTGGAGGATTCTCATGATGGTGATGTACTTTGTGAAGACCTTGAGGACGATGGCGGTGGAGTCACGGGCAGGCTGCAAAATGTTAAGTTTCTTTAAGCAGAGAAGAAAGCAGATAAAGTTGAGCTCGTGGCCTGAGCCGTAATCTATTCTGGTTCTATTTCCCCATGATTCGTTAAAGTAGGCGCACAATTCGGTTCTCACATCGTGGATATCGTTATTTTCCTTTTCAGACGAAGCATTACCATCCTGCTGTTCTGTTTTGTCACTTTGAGTGCCCTTTGAGTTTTTGGATTTTGCTTCTATGAATGGACCTAACTCTTCCTTTAGCTCTGAATATAATAATTGTAAACTCTTGTTCGTTACGGAATCATAGAAATCACGGAACTCAACTTTTCCAAATCTCGAGGAATTCTTGTCCTTGACTACTGGATGTTCCTTAATGATGTGCTCCACCTGACTCAAAACGTTCAAAATCCGCTGTACTGTGCCGGAAACCTCACACTCAGCATCGTTGGTTTTGCCCCTGACAGAATGTGAGAGCTCTTCGATGAAGGAGACGACATCGCTGTAAGTTTCAGAAGTCTGCCATTTGGCCAAATCATCGTTACTGAGGATTCGGCGCACTGGCTTAACGAAAGTAGTATAATTCTGAGCTGCGGAAGCCATATTATACTAGATAATAGAATGCGAAATCGGTTTTGTGTGATGCTTTTACTAGCAATATGGGCAGGCTGGCAATGACAAATGTTGTAGCTCCTGCCGCTTCTTCTCTTGTGGCGATGTGTATCTCTTCATGCGATGTGTTACATAAGCGCTTACCAACTGGCCAAAGCGCTCCTCCAGAAAAACAACAGAAAAACAGCAGGAAAACAGCAGAAAAACAGAAAAAAGCGGCAGTGCAAGACAAAATGGAGACTTAATAGGGGGCAAGGTGTTCCAGCGTGACCGCCAACACAAGAGAACCGCCTTTCTACACACTGAAAGCACATAAGTACTTGGTAAGGCTAATACGCACTTTTACAGCTCTCCCCAACTGAGATATCGGCATAATAAAACAGGATGTCTGCAGAACCATCGGCAGAAAAGCCAAACGGAGATGCTGGTGGCGCGGGCGCCGTCAATGCTCTGAACGATTCTATCAAGGTCATACCGAACGGGGACGTTAACGGCGTTGCCAATGGTGACAGCAGCGGCAACAACGCCAGCATAAACGCCGGCAGTGGAGGCGGAACTTCAATAGTGAGCGATGCGAACGATATCGTGATAGGCTGCAAAATTCAGGTGTTTGAGAACAAGGAACAAAAGTATGTTGAAGCCGAAGTATTATCAAAAGTCATGCGCCAAAAAAAGCTCCAGTTCTACGTACATTTCAAGAACTATAATAAGAGATTAGATGAGTGGGTGGGTCTGGACCGCATAAACTTAACCAAAGGGGTGCAGTGGCCCAAGGTTGAAGACTTATCGGAAGAAAAGAATAAGAAAGCCCACAAGAAGGTTGTCAACAATAAAAAAAAGCGCAAGAAGGATGCAATGGCTGGGGAGGACAAGAGTAAGAACACTGACGTGATGGATTTGGACAATTTAAATGTCCAAGGTTTGAGAAACGAAGATGAGGAATTGACAAGAGATGAAGAGATCAAAAGACTCCGAAGCGGTGGTTCGATGATTCAGAATCACTCTGAAGTTGCAAAAGTCCGTAACTTGTCGCAGATAAAAATTGGAGAGCACATTGTCGAGCCGTGGTACTTTTCTCCTTACCCTATAGAGTTAACAGAAGCAGAAGAGGTGTACATTTGTGATTTTTCGCTCCAATATTTCGCGTCTAAAAAGCAGTTTGAAAGATTTAGAAAGAAGTGTACGCTCCGACACCCGCCAGGAAACGAGATTTACCGTGATTCCAAGGTATCATTTTTTGAGATTGATGGCAAAAAGCAGCGAACTTGGTGCCGTAACTTGTGTTTACTTTCCAAATTATTTTTGGACCATAAGACACTATACTACGATGTGGACCCCTTCTTGTTTTACGTGATGACATACAGGGACGATCTTGGCCATCATGTAGTGGGGTATTTTTCCAAGGAAAAGGAATGTGTTGAAGGTTATAATGTGGCATGTATCTTGACTCTACCATGTTACCAACGTAATGGCTTTGGTAAGCTTTTGATTCAGTTTTCCTACGAGCTTTCCAAAAAGGAAAATAAGGTTGGGTCCCCAGAAAAACCATTAAGTGACTTGGGTCTACTTTCGTACCGTTCGTACTGGTACGATACCATAATCACATTGCTCAACGAGAGGCAAGAAAAGAGCATTACTATTGATGAGATCAGTTCCTTGACGGCAATGACCACCACTGATATTCTCCACACTTTGCAGAACTCTAACATGTTGCGCTATTACAAGGGCCAGCATATCATTGTTTTGACAGATGAAGCTGTTAGACATTACGAGAAAATGAAGCAGAAGAAGCGTCATTACTTGGACTCAAATAGGTTGGTATGGAAACCACCAGTATTCACCGCTTCCCAGCTTCGTTTTGGCTGGTAATAAGTGTGCGCGAGAGTGCGATGGTATTTTCTTGCCTTGGTATAATTTTATTTACGCTTCCATGTTTTATGAATAATGTTACTATTTGTTGTTTTAGTTCGTGTCATTTTCAGTTCTCTACTTTTTTTTCTAACTATCACTAAGATTTTTCCATTTTTCATTTTCTGTATTTCATCCAATTGCCTAGAACAATTTTAGTCTTTAAATCGATACTATTCTCGGTCACTACCTACTATACCCACTGGTATTACATGTACCAGCTTTCTGGTAAAAGAGTCCACCTTCCCAATCGGAACGATCTCCGTGATCGCGGCCTTCGACTTTTTCTTTTTCCGCCTCGGGAAACAAAAAGAAAAAGAGAAACAAGGAAAAAAAACTAGAAAAGCCCGAATCGCAGAACCATTACAAATTGAAGATAAATGCCGTCTTTACTGTGAAAGTGCCCCGAATCTTTGCCACTACCATTTAATTCAGTTCAGTTCTACGAGGCCATAAACCACGCACAGCATAATCAATCCAATAGCACACATTACGATATAGTGTCATAAAACACAACACAACAGAAATGTCCGCTGCCGCTTTGCCGTCGAGAACCCAGGTGCTCAGCTTGTACCGCAACTGCTTGAAGAACTCCCTCAAGTTTGACAACTACAACTTCCGCGAGTACTTTCTTAGAAAAACGAAACACGACTTCCATAAGAACAAAACGTTGACGAAAGAGGAAGACATAATAGGCGCCTATAATGACGCACTCAAGCAGTTTGCCGTCTTGAAGAGACAGGCCACTGTGTCCCAGTTGTACCATTTTGACAAGTTAGTCGTGGAGCGGGAGCATCAGCATCACCATTCTGATAAATAGAAGATTTAAATAATCGAGTATGAAGCGTGGAATGCCGGTTGAATAGTGAGGGGCGAGTGGACTGAAGCGTGACGTCAAAAGCAGTTATGGAAGTATCCATTACTCCATCCGAATCAATCAACGCATTTGTCACTTTGTTCCTTCTGTTGGGTTATTATTAAAGTCATAGTTCTGTTGACTCACTTGGCACATTGGTTCACTATCTCTATTAGCTCATTTCGACTATCCAAGACTTTTTCTTCAGTTATTTACCTCATTTATCTTTCCTATATCTCTAGCGCTCCGTCCTGGAGCTGCTTTTAAAAGGGGATACTGTACCTTCAATATGTATATATATATTATATTCTTTGCCGTTGTCAGGCTTTTTTTCTCCCAACTTTTCTGTCTTTACTACATTTACTGCTCAGTTTCTCCCGTCTTTGCTAAATATCATGTCATCTTGTACTATTTTACAGATTTCAACGAAGTGTTGTTTGAGAAGAAACGTCATAGTGTGTCTCCTCGAGTAAATTCGAATCATAATTAGAGTATATTTTGCATTTAAAAGCGGCCTTGACAAATAGCCCTTGCTTTATCTTTTCGATTCTATTCACATTTCAAATTTAAAGGGAGTAAGGAATTACCTTGGCTCATGTTTTTTGAAGGTAAGAGTGACTCTTTCAGAGACAACCAATAGCTGGCGTCTATCCTAGACCTCAAAATAGATGAGGCTACTACTCCTTGCAAACTGAGCCATTCCAAACTACAATGACCAAGGAACCTACTGAACGGCTCGCGCCGAGCAGACCAGTAATCAGTATTGACATGGTTCTTTAAAGTATGCGCGGCGACCTTTTGCCACTAAAAACCGATTACAACATACGCTCGCATTCAAAACTATGCTTTAAGTCACCTCAAAGCTTCGTTTTTACTTACTCCTTTCTTCTTTTTACATTTCAAAGAGTTAAATGACAAACCGGTGGAGGTGCTCAGCCCGTTGCTTATTGTTGCTCTCAAAACGGTTCGGCAACTCGCGGGCACGGCGCTTTCAAAGAAGGCGGGGAACAGCTGTAGCGGGCTGTTCCGGTCTACAACACTGGGCTTCTTCGGGAACAAAAATGGAAAAATCCCACGTACCACCAAATATACATAGTATACCGAATTTAATTTGGCTAGCGGTTGGCGGTAGGTACTGGAATGAAAAATATGAACCTTAACGAACGCTAGCGTTGTGAGGATGTTCCACGTAGTACAGTGTGGAGCAGTAAGCGCATGCGATGTTAGTGCTTTGGTGGCACCTGGCGTTCAAAGTCTGGGTGCAATTGTGGTTAACCGAAGCCATAAGACGTGATTCTTGTTTTGAATAGTTGTGAGCCTTTCTTATATGTGCCGCCATTGAGCTGTATCAGTAGACAAAATGGCTGCGTTTGGGAGTCTTGCAAGCGCCAAGAACAATAGTTTTAACCAATTAAACATTTTATCCGGTTGACACTGTGTTTTTACTGTTGGAATGTACCGGAGAGCAAGGTTTCAGATAGTGAGATTTGATTCTGATGTAGAAGTTAAAAGATAACGAAATAGAAAATAAAGAGTTTGGAAATGAAAAGTTAGTATGATGTTGATTATTGTATGACTGTTCTATATAAGCAGTAAGTAACTATCTGGTGTGGCAGCAAATCACCCAGGACAGGAGTATTATTGTCTACGGTTTTTGACTTTGCATCATCAAGCTCCAGTATTAACTAGTGAAAGACGGAAAAAGTATAATACACTATATTATTTATATATATATATAGATATATGCGCCTTGGACATCATGGCACATTCTGGATATGCTTATTTTCGTAACAACATTGAAAGTAAAAAAGTAAAAGAAACAAAAGACGGACTTTTGTTTAGAAAAGAAAACCAAAGCGATTAAATCAGACAAAAACAGAAAATTAAAAGAACAAGGAGAAAGAATTAAAGAGCATGAAGACATGAACAGAAACTTGCCAAAACAAACCTGCGTATTTTATTCCGATCGAACATTAAAAGCAAATTTGAAATAGCTAAGCAAAAAGTAATGATTAAAACATTGGGGCAAGAACGGAAAGCCATTGACAATAATAAATCAACTCGACTTGTACAAATTTTGAAACTGCTGGTAAACGCCGTGGTCAAACTGCTGAAAGCTAGGGCTGATATCCTTGAACAAGTTCAAAGTCTGCACACTCTTGGTCCAGTACTTATTGTTAAACTTTTCGTCGTCATTAGCACCCGAATTGTTTGACTCATTGTCCAAATTGTGGAAACTGCTATTCAAGGTTCCTCCGCTAAATCCCTTGACTGAATCGTTAGTCACCTTGCCACTAGCAAACAATCCAATGGCGGTATTTGAGGTCTTGTCAAACGGAATAACCCTTTGAAACAACTCATAAGAGGCCAAAGTGAAGCCAAACTGTGGCGACGATCTCAAAATTCTGGCTGGGCCGCCCTTGAAAAATGCAGTAAAGCCCTCAAGTTGATAAATCTTTCTGGCAGCATCCATGATGCCCTTGTATTGAATATCACCTTTTTTGGATTCCAATTGCAAACGAGTCTTGATAACATCGCATGGAGTGGTAAAATAAGCAGCTGGCATACCGGCAATAGCGCCTGCAGTAAGCAATTGCCAGGTATAAATGTTGGATTGGTCAACCGGACCAGAAAGGGACTTGTGGTTTTGCTTAACAAAATAGCTCTTCAAGTGAGCATAGGTTGGAAAGTAAATCGATGAAAATGGCACATCTCTGAGCAAACAAGCGCCAACACCGCGGTATAAACCAGTCAAGCCTAACTCGCGCACCACTTCCATAGCGCTTCTTTTAACAATAATCTCTCCATTAGCATTGAGTTTGCCAATCATTTGACCTTGAATTTGCAAACGAATCTTAACAATTTCCAATGGGTTGGTAAAGACAACTTGGGCACCACCAGCGGCGCTGCCTGCCAAAACTTCAAACGGCAAGGCCACCTTACCGGTCTCCTTGTCCTTGGTCAACTTTCTCACCAAATCATTCATGGTCAACTTAATAGCTTTTTCAGGAGCAATGCCAACCAATTGCGGGACCAAACCCGAATACAACTTGAGAGGACCTTCTCTGGCAACAATTTTCAAAAAGCAATCAATAGAATTCTTGTACTGCTTTGGAGCTCCAGTAGCACTATTTCTTTGAGCTTGAATTCTGGTCTTGACCAAATCAATTGGGTAAACCATGGTGGCTCCAATAGCACCCGAAACAGCACCAAGGCAAAAATGGTACGCAGACTGTAAGAGAGCATACAAGTTGTGAGTCTCGTCAAATCTCTTGGTAATGACGGTGGCGGCAGAAGCAGCAAGGTCAGCTGGCTGGGCAGCAGAAAATGGAGAGCCAGTTCCAGAAAAGAAGTGATCACCATGGCTAGAGTGTGAGTGATGGTCAATATCCCCAATGGCCAAAATGGAAGGGGATTTTTGAACATGGACAAATTGATTTAGCAAATCCATTTCATACTCAGTAAAGACATTATTCTGATTATGTTCGGTCAAGTAATTGTTAAAGGGCTCATGGTGGTCTGGACCTTGTTGTCGCTTATAGTGAGTAATCATCTTGTCAACGAGGTAAAACTTGTTGAGCAAGTTTGTAGCCAACTTGACGTCACTAAAGGAATAGTCCGAATTGTTGCGGGACAAGACAAAGTTGACAAACTCCTTGTTAATCTTGTGGGCATACAAGCCATCCAACAACTTAGAAACCTTGGAGTACTTGACCAAGGATCTTGAGTCCTTATTGGCTTCAAAAAAGTTAACAATCTTTTCGTTGTTGAGCTCGTTAATAATCAAATTGTTCAAGTCATGATAGTTGATAAATCTAGAGTTTGACTTTTTAGAATAGTGCAAGTCAATCAAGTCATTAATTTTGGCCCAATTCACTTCATCATCCTTTTGGAAAGACTTGGCAATGTGCTCTTTATCAGTCTTTGTGTTCTTGACAAAGGAGTCCAAGTTTTGCAAAGTTTGCGTAAACTGGCTAATCAAAATTTTCTGATTTTCAAAGTTTACTTTTGCGTCGGGATTTGAGGAGTGGGCGTTGGCAGCGGTGCTGAGGTTATTTTGCTGATCAACCCTCTTGAACCACTTGTGGAGAAACGATTCATGAGAACCAGAGCGCAAATTGTCAAACTTGCTAAAAAATCTCCAAATGAGCTTGAACTGGGAATTGTCCTCGTTGAACAAGTGGATAAACTTGAGCCAGTCATTCTTGGTCAAGTAGCCTTTAAAGTTTTCGTCGGCAATCAAAAAGAAAATGCCATAATTGTCCTTTAGCGATGACGAAATGGCATTCTTCGGGGACGAGGCATTTCCAGTCAAGTGGTTGAACAAGCCAATAAAGTCGTTATAGTGCAACACGTTCGACGGTTGGGCAAACTGTCTGAACAACAGTTCCAACTCTCCGTTATTGCCTTTAGTGGCAGTGTTTTTTGCCTTTGGAGCACTATTGCTATTAACGGTATTTTGGATTGGGAATGATGAAGGGGCGGAGGCTAGAGTGGACATTTTTGCAAAATACTCCGCTTTTTTTTGTTTCTTTTTTTTTATTCTTTTGTTAGTGTGTTATTAGCGTTGAGCGTTGATAGGGAACCGGAGGGAAATCACGGGCTAAAAATTGTATGTGGTGTATTGTCTAACAAGCGGGCGGTTTTGTGCAATGCGGCAAGTAACGGGAAAAAGGCAGAAAAATAAAAATAAAAAAATGTCAAGCCAGAAATGTGGGCGAGTGGGCGTGTATGTGCTTGCTATTTGCAAGTATAATACAGAAATCAGAATTTCGCTTATTTGCTGTGAAAGCTATGATAGCAAATTCGGCAAATGGGGGGATTTGCAGAATTTGGGAGAAGTGTGCTTTATTTTGGAAACTTTTGTGAAAAGCGAGCGTTGTGCGAAAAAGAGCAGGTTTAGTGAAAAATATGCAGTATTATTATACCAAAGATACTGGAATCGTCACAACGCATAATATGGTGATCTTTTCAAGAGGCACTTGGCGGTGCAAAAGGAGCTTGGAGGCTAGAGTGCCGGTGCTGTT